>CAMGYJ010000008.1:33296036-33896036 GCA_946122785.1 Linum tenue
AATACAACAAAATGATGGATTGTACAATCTCAACAAAAGTTGAGATTGTTATGATTGTTGGTTTAATAATTGGGCACCTTTACTTTTTCCAATTATGTACATAGTTCTTTTTGTTTTATATTAAAAGTGGAGGACAAATATACATTTTCTTATAAAGTAACTTTATAACAATCCATTCATAAATTATAATCTCAACAACCAAACAATGTAATTTCAAAATGCATCTATTGTATCACTGCATACATTTATATCACAGTGATTCATAACAATACAACGATTTAACATACGTAACTTCCAAACGATCCCTTAGTATATAATTAATCCATCGATTTACGCCTCCTTTCATTCCCTCCTCAAACACATCGTCTTCACATTCCATTTAAAAAAGAAAAAAAAAAACATTTCCGACCAAGCCGAAAGCGGAGAAAGTAATACAAAGGGGGCCCGGGCGGGGGACGGACGAGGGACAAGCCAAAACCCTACAGCTGTAACAGCTTTGGAAGTTCAACCAACCAACAAACACCACACTAGATAGATAGAGATAATAATGGCTATGGGGATAAGAGACCAAGTCAACCACAATCCATGCTCGTCGTCGATATCTCCATCCAAGCCCAAGAAGAACAAGTCCAATCTCATCTCCAAAAAGAAGACCAAGAAGAAGGAAGACAACCTCCGCGCCAAGGCCGCTCTCCACCTTCAACAACAACAGCAGCAACTAAACTGTGACGGCGATCATCGTCCGATCCTGCGGCCGAAAGTGTACATCACCGATATCTCCAACTTCAAGACCCTTGTCCAGGAGCTCACCGGCAACGGAGCTCCCGCCGCGGTTGATCCGGTGGCCCCGAAGTGGGAGTCCTCTCCGTCATCGGAGATATTCGAATCCGAGAGCGAGAGTGTAGATGCGGCGTCGGTTGATTCGAAGCGGGACGGCGTCGTTTAATTACCAGGAAGAGATGAACAGTTTCCAGCCCTATGGTTACTACGACGACCAGATGGGGTTGTATAGTTTGGAGGAGACCAGATCGAATGATATGCTGGCGTGTCAGGCTGACCTGGAGGCTTTGTTGGAGGATATGGATCAAGAATTCCCTCTGGTGTTTGAGACCAATTATTCATCGGAATCTCGTCATCAAATTCATTATCAGCAGTATTATCGCGAGGAGGAGGAGCAGGAAGCCGATCTCAGCATTTACGACTATGATTTTTCCGGGGTCGTCTGCTGAGAAGCTAGGGATGCATGGCGCGCGACTGCATGTGAAGTATAGATTGAACATATATAAAAGCTGCTCGACCGATCTCGATTGATCGTAGCGTACACATAGGTTTTGGTTACTCTACTTTTTGTTCATAGTATACTGTTTTGGGGTGTCAAGAATGTATCCGCGTGTATACATGTGTATGGCTTCCGGTGCACAATTTTCCTGTGTATATCGTTTTTTGTTCTGTGGTCGGAAGCCATACCACGTCTGTGCAGTATGTGAATGTTCTGTTCTGTTCTGTGTGTTCAATATGTTTGCAGAAGCACGCTGCTTCCAGGCATCTAAGTATACAATTAACGTTTGGCTGAACATCTACTTCGATTACAATTATCCTAATTATGAAGTATGCAAGAGAAGCCTCTCGATTCTTCAATCTCCAGTCTTCACAACAATACGTGGCTGCTGCTGGAGGAAGCCTTTGACATGTTGATCCATACATTCTGTTGTGGGACAATCCAAGTACCACATCGAAAATACAAGGGAGGGAACTCTTGTATATTAGTGTCCACCTAGCCCAATTAGTACGAGGTCTTTTGAGGAGGACACCCAAAAGTAAAACCGTGCGGGCTTGATGCAAAGCGGACAATATCGTACTAATTGAGCATCCCGATTGCGACACCTTCTCTCGATTTCCATATGATGCACTCTACCTCTCGGTTGGATTGTTACATCCCACATTATGGATATCATCCAATCTCTAAGTGGATGGTACCATCCCATATAATGGACACCATCCAACCTCTTAGTGGATGGTAGGGGTGGGCATTGATTTGACCAAACCGCATTTGCGGTTAATACAAACCGCATTGCGTTCTGAATGCGGTCTGTTCATAAAGCGGTTAACGGTTTTTTGGTTCGGAACCGCAAACCGCTAGAGGAAAGAAAGAGATGGGACGGTCGCACTTCTGCTTTCTAGCTTGCTAGAGATGGCCTCACTTCGAGACGATGGGAGGGAGCTTCGCTGAACATTTCGAGCGGGTCAACGTCATCGACGTCCATCGCCATCGTCGAGCCTTGCTCTTCCATCTTCACGAAGTAATCCATCTGCATCGGCCTCATTTCTCCAGTGTTGATCTCCGATCAATCCCTCACACTCTCCTCAAGAGAAAATTCCACAATCGACAAGTCGTCCATGGAAAATACCCCATGCTAAATAGACATGTTTTTGTGGTTATTAATTCTAAAAATTCAGCTCACATTATTACGTTCTCGATACCGCACATCTCCTTTATTAACTGAAAAGCTTCTTTGTAAGAAAAAAAAACACCCTTATCTGATGCTATAACGAGAAACTTGGCAAGCTCTGTTTTAGTGGAAGGGAAACAGAGTCACCAGCTCCAGCAGTAGCAATTCTCGATTTTTGGAATGCTTTGTTTTGATGGCTACTCGAACAGTGTCACCAGCTCCAGCAGTAGCGATTCTTGATTCGATTCTCGATTTTGGAATGCTCTGCTTTGGATACATTGTACAAATCATAATGAATTGTGGTCAAAATGCAGCGTGGTCTAAACCGTACCAAACCGCATAGATAACTTAGCGGTCGATCAAGCGGTGCGATCCGATTAAGATGTGGTTCTGTGCGATCTATATCAATGCGGTTCGAACCGCCCCGATGCCCACCCCTAGTGGATGGTGACTATCCCATATTAGTAGACACCATCAAACCTCTTAGTGGATGGTGTAATAGGGTCGAGCGCGAGACCTAACTTCCTTTGCATTGATAATTCACTATTTCTACAAAAACCCTAATCGAGCAATCGACCAAGCAGGTGAAGAGCAAGAGACCAAAAATAATTATTTTGTGGAAAATAAAATGTAAATTAGTTATGTTTGAAGGAAATAAAACTAAAACAAAACTTTGTTTAATCCGAACTCACAGTGCGCTTTAAGCCCAGACGCCTGTTACTAAAAAGCTTGGGCTTAAACCTGGTCAAGCCTACGCATTCTGCAGATGGTTCTCTTCTTCCTCGTGTTGCAATCTTCAATTCCCTGTATCCTGATTTTCCTTGACCCTGAACACACGAACCAGAGAACCAACATACAGAAATGCAGAATCTTAAATAAACTCAACACAAAGGCAATTTTGCGTTGTATCCAAAATTGGGAGAATCAGGATCTCAATATCGACTAATCCACGGTAGAAAATTCTCCTCAGATATTTCCTACGTAACCACTAGAACGATTTCCTTGTTCCTCTTACAGCCTTGGAGTTAGACCTGATCAGCTCCCTGCATGCTCCGAAGGTTGAGAAAGACAACTAGTGTCAACAACAGTCTAAGTTGTAGTCGTGGAGCTCTTAGAGAATCTCTACAGGAGTAGTGTAAGGTAACGTAAATTCCCCTCACACCAAACACCCTCGTTCGAACAGTGTTTGAAGTGGTCTGGACCGTAGTAACAATCGTAACCTTCATAGAAGTCAAGTGCAACTCATCCATCCATTTTTCCACCGTTAACAGATCCCTAACATCTCTCTCAATATTTTTCTGAATAAAATATTAATATCTCCATCTCACAGTCTATCCACTTCAATATCGATCATGTACAAATATGGTGGAAGAAGACGGTTTCACATAGGTGAGTTTTTGTTTTTGCAACTAATTTCAAGATTTTAGACCTTCCTCTTCCTTTCTTCTTGATTTTTCCTGTTTTCCTCTTAAGTTTTGGTGACTGGTGCAAAACATGACCATATATCAATCTCCAGAATCTTCGATCTAAAACTGGAAATTCATCTCCATCAACACTTCAGCCAACTTTTCCGTACCCTGACTGGCGCAAAACATTGACCATAGATCAACCTCTATAATCTTTTATCTAAACCTGGAATTCATCTCCATCATCGCTTTGGCCAACTAAACCTGGAATTCATTTCCATCTTCAAAAGAGTAGATTTGGTCGATTACCCGACGATATATGATTAAGCCCTTAGATTGAATAGAGCAAGCCAATTCATCACTGGCATTCCGGGTTAATCTTCGAGCGAGTTGATCTCTTAATGGTAGAGATATCGAGTCAATCAATCTAGGGAAGTAATTAACATTGACCATATGAAGGGATTAGTGAGATTCATGCCTAAGTGAGCTCCAAACTTGTAATTAAGTAGGGTAGTGGTTTGGTTAGTGTGGTGATTTTAGTCTTAATCGCTACTCTTGGTTAGATAGACAATGATACCTAAGACGACGTAAGGTACATCTAGAGACCTGTGGTTCGATAATTTTGTTACATGCTTACCCTATGCTCCACCCGGTCGTGGGTTATACTTGTCCTTCGATTGAGAAGTTGTAGTTAATGCGGGTCAAGTTTTTGGCACCACTGCCGGGGAGCACAGTCTATTATAAATTAGGGGGGATGTGACTTAATCTAGCATTTAATTTCTTTCATCTTGAATTTTGATCTTTCTTGTTTTGGCTTTCGTTTGTGTTGTGTGAAGTGTGTGCATTAGGTGTATGAATCAAAGCAACCCGACACCTTTGACACCGCTAGACGAAAACATCAATCGCACTCTCCAAATTCTATCTCAAGAGAGGGAGTTCAGGGAAGCAAGAGAAAGGCTCGAGGTTCGAGGTCAACCTCATGTTGAAACCAAAGTTGAAGTTGAGGAAGAATTTGAAGTGGAGGAGGAAGTTGAGTTTGAATAAGAGGTAGAAGTTGAAGACCTTGTGATGGCGAACGAAACTGTACAAAGAGTTGACGAAGCAAGGAGTATGGGGTATTATATGAATCAACGGGTGGCAGACATCCAATTGAGCATTCTACACCCACCTGTGGTAGTCAACAACTTTGAGATCACGACTAATCCAGAGCAATATCCAATACCATGGTCTTGAAGACGAGTCCGCAAGGGAGCAAATCAATATATTCTTCTAGTTGACGGATGGCTTGAAGATTAACGGAGTGCCTCAAAATGCTATTTGGTTGAGAATCTTTCCCTACTCCCTAAGTGGCAAGGCGCAAAGTTGGTTGAACAATAGGCCTCTGATCTCAATCACATCTTGGGACGACTTGTTAACCCAGTTTATGAATCGATATTTCCCGCCCTCCAAGTTGGCGGAGTATCGGAAGAAGATCACCCACTTTGCTTAAGAGGATGATGAGACTTTGAGAGATGCTTGGGATCTCTACTCTGATCTCTTTTTACAATGTCCACACCACGCTTTTGGTGAGCAATTCCGGAGTGAGACCTTCTAGAATGGTCTCTTCCAGGAATATCGAACACTCATTGATTCTTTTTTCTAACAAGGAAATATGCTCAGCAAAACTCCACCCCAAATAACTCATTATTTGAAGAATGGCCACACAAGGCTATGATTTGGGTATAAAAGGCGTGGAATGAAGATTCGATAGAGGAGAGTGCATTCCACCGAAGCAAATCCTCCAATTGCAGCGATGGTTGATGAGTTAATAAAGGTGATCTTGCATGATAGGAAGCAGGTCAAGAGCTCGGTTATGGTTTGTGATTGGTGTTTGAGTCCCAACCATGAAGTAGAAGAATGTCAAATCATGAGGGAAGAGAGCACTCTAGCTAGGGGGCTAATCCAAACAATAACCCATATAGCAATACATACAACCCTGGGAGGTGAAATCATCCCAAATTTGCATGGTTATCACCACCCAATCTGAAACCACCCCGTTTCCAAGGACCAACCGGAAATTATCAACCAAGACCTCCATTTGCTCAACAAATGCCACAATTCCAATCTTCAAACTTTCAACAACAACAATACCAACCATAAGGTGGCAAGGGTTTCAACAACAAACCCGATAGGGTCACCAAGCTCGAAGATCTAGTCACAAACTTTGTGAGTTCAAGTTCTCAAAAGTTTGAGAAGATTGACAAGTTCATGAAAGTTGCAAAAAAAAATTTTACTTCGGTTGAGGTGGGCTTAAGAATTCATTAAGCAAGTCTTCAAAACTTGGAGACTCAAATTGACAACTTTACTGAGGTCCTCACTGGGAGACAACAAGGAGCTATACATTCAAAGACCATTGCTAACCCCAAAAATCAAAGAGCAGGGATGCATGCTATTACACTAAGAAACGTGAAGATAACTCAAGATGTTGTGACAAAGAAAATTATTTAAGAATAAGAAGCCCCTCCAAAGGTCAATGAGTAAGCTCCTTTGAAAGGAACAAATGAAGAGGCTAAGAAGGCACCACCGATGCCACCGATGCCACCTCTTATGGATGAGTATGAGACTCCACTTTCTTTTCCCATAAGAGTTCACAAGGACCGTTTGGAGGCGGAGTTTTGGAAATTTACTCAACGTCTCGGTTCCTTTTTTTGGAAGTGATGGCACAAATGTCGAGGTATGCAAAGTTTCTTAAGAGTCTTCTCTCGAAGAAGCGGAAATTCAAATACATCGCCTTAGTCACTCTAAATGAGGAGTGCTAGGCCATCATCCAGAATAAATTGACTCAAAAGAAACAGGATCCTGGTAGCTTTACTATACCCATTTAAACTGGAACATGTCACATAGAAAAATTCTTGGTGGATTTAGGAGCTAGCACTAACGTCATGTCATACAATATTTACAAGAAGTTAGACCTAGATGAACTGAAATGCACTAGGTTGAGTATTACATTGGATGTCCGTTCTGTGATTTGTCCTACAATTATAAGGCAGGATGTCCTAGTTTGAGTCGGCATGTTTTACTATCCAACGAATTTTGTGATTCTGGATATTTGTGAGGATACCGAAGTGCCCCTCATACTATGAAGACATTTCCTAGTCACCGTTAAGGCATTAATTGATGTGAATGAGGTAACATTGATTTTGAGAGATGGTGAGCAGAGCATCACCTTTTTGATTCATCAAATGATAAATTTGATAATGTGGATGGAATATATCTGAAGGGTGTTATTGTTAGTAGAAGTAAGCCTTCCATGGAAAACCCCTCTTGTGCTCCTCGTGTTGGAGGTGATGTGAAGCAAGGTTTGAAGGCAGGGGAAAAATCTGAAGTTAAGAAGAAGAAGAAGAAGAAGAAGAAGAAGAAGAAGAAGAAGAAGGAGAGTGGCGCCAAAAGATGAATCCCCACTTATCCTGCAATAAGAACCAGGACAAGGAGAAAGCAATTGGCTATGAAGGCCATCCTTTTAAAATGGTGATTCGAGGTGACCTCATAATTTGAAGCATGAAGATCCATAACGTCTAGCTAATAACGTTAAACAAAGCTTGATGGGAGGCAACCCAACGTCGATTTGTATTTTTTTTTTCTTATTTTCTCTTTTGTGTGTGTGTGTGTGTGAGATAGAGTCAAGTGTGTGAGTTTTGAATGATCAACGTGCCCATGGTTGATTTGTTTGATTGATGAATTTGCTGTGTGTGAGATTGGAGCATAGTTGAATGGATTGAGTTTACAATTGTGGAAATGCCCTATTTGTGCACACATCACGATTTCAGTGTGTGATCATTACAACCAAACTGTGATTTTTAGACAAGAGTTTATTATGATTCGCAGACACCAAGATCAGCGTGCAATCTCCTCGGGCTGGAGCCCATGATTTTAAATGCATCGTGATGTCAACCCAACACTTACCATTTTTGGCTGAGATCATGGTTTGCGGGTTAGAATCACGGTTTGAGACTGTGATTTAAACACCAAAACTGTGATCCTGACCCTCGGGCAGTATAAATAAGGCATGAATTTCACCCAATCATAAACTTAACCTCACCGGAATCCTCTAAATCTATCGCTAGAAATCATAAATCGTTCTCCCATACGTTTTGTCGATAATTTGATCTAGTTACCTGACGTCCAAATTAAAAACCTAACATATACACAGATTGCCCTATCCTAGGTGCACCTTTGTCGTGATTTTGGGGGGATTTGGTGTCAATTTTGTCGCCGACGATTTACTGTGGCGAGAGTCCGCCTAGCTTTAGGCGAAGCTACGACAACCCCTCCGACTAGGTTTTTGGCTGTTTTTTTACTCCCTCGCCATCTCCTCACCTTCCACTTCGATCCTACTTGAGTCTCAAGGTGTGTTTTGAACTTTTACATTGTTAATTCTGAAGAACTGGGTCTAGGGTTCTTAGGTGAGGAGAATTGAGAATTTTTGCATGAATGATGAAATTAGGCGAGGGAATCGTTTAATGATGATGAATTGCATGTTGTTAAGTGTTTGATGGGATAATTGTGCCTGAGTGGGCAAGATTTTGCATGAATAATGTTGAGTTGACAAATGCCCACAAAGTGTATGCTTAATTGTTTAACCTTGATATACTTATGTACATGTTGAATTGGTGGATGTTGATTTTCTCCCCATTATGCTTTTTTATGATTGTTTCAACTTATGGTGTATGTTGTTTGGTATTTTTGCAGGATGGTAAATCCAAACCACCCTTATCTCCATAGTGTAGCGATGTTTTCACAATTCTGGGATGAGTTTGCGGCTTGGAAATGGGCCTCTGTTGGTCCTCATTGGCAATTCGACTCCCGATAGTTTGATACTCTGAATTGTTGGGAGGCTATGAGGGCGGTAGTGGCACGCCCTCAGTGGTGCTGCCTTTTAAGAATTGACTATGATATCTACTTGGAGATTTGCATTGAGTTCTACTTCACCTTAATTCTCCCTCTTTCATGACAAGACCCACACTAGATACTGCCAGCCTCGCATTGTATTTGTTACACCCCGCTCTTTCCAAAAGTCAAAATGACTATTTTAGCCTTGGTTCAAGTTCCACCGTATTATCGATGAGGATTAAAAATGTGAACTAATAGTTCAAACGGGATCGAGTTTCGACATAAAACGAGAAAGTTACGGACGTTAATTATGTTTCGGATTAAACTCACCCATGATGAAATTCCCAAAATAACCCCAGGCAATTAAATCCTAACCCAACCCTACCTCTCACTCGGTCTCACCTAGACAATATATATATATAACCTAAAACTAAACCCTCTCGAAAAAGGCCAAACAAAGCCGCTCTCCCTGGCCGCTCTCGGCCAAAGGAAGAAAGCAATTGGAAAGAAAATTTCAGAGGCACCCATGGCGGAATCCGAACCTGGTGGCTCTACAGAACTAATGAGAGTCAAAGGAGAAGGGGTAGCCCAGAGAAAACAATTCTCTCGGCCTCTGTTTATGTCCGGATCGGAAGTAAGAGGAGAATAATTGGATTGGACACAACATCCTTTGATTTTTGTGGAAATCATCCGATTGGTTGATGGGATCAGGCCACGTTGAAGTATAAATATATGGATTATCAATTTGGGACGTGTCTCATATGAGATGGAGCCTAGCTAGCCATGCAAACTCGTGAGGTAGGATGCATGGATCATGGATGGATGCGTTAGGTGATGTGGGGTGTGAAGAGTGAGGCTGGGAAAACGAGAAGGGATGGCGGTGGAGGCAAACTAGAGTCAGCAGACTCGAAAAATCAACGAGGAGTTGGTGTACGGTTGAGCGGTTGAATGGAATTTACCCATGAGGGATACAAAGAGCAAGTCGATCGGACGCACGAGACTAGATTATCGACTACTTAATAAGGTGAGTGTAAAAGGGGTAAATTCTACGTTTTACGTATTCTTTTAAGTATTATGATTTTGAGTATTTTAGCGAATTGGTTACCGTTGCTTTGTTATGTTTATGATTGCTTATTTGTGCTTTGCTTGAGCTATGATTGAGGTGATTTGAGGTGATTTTGTGCTATTTGAGGTGAGTTGGCAACCGGACTAGCTAGTGAGGGATCGCCATGTCAGTCAAGTAATTATGTCAAGATTTGAGCTTTAAGAGTGGAGAGTAACAGTAACTCCCATACAGTTTTAAGAGTTAAAGTTTTTAAGAGTGGAAGTACAAACAACTTCCACCAAATTAAGTAAGAGTTTTAAGTAAAGTACTAAGCAGTAAGAATTTTAAACGTAAGGTCGTAGATTGACCCCAACTCACTCACTAGTTTGAAGAGGAAGGAGCTAGAGGAGCAGTTAGAGAGCAGCGAGTTCGAGAGGAAAAGTTCGAGGGCAGCCAGCTAGAGGAGGGCAGTGTAAGCGTCACTGAGGATGCTTAGTCAAGGTTTTCAGTAGCAACAACATTAGAGATTATTAGTTATTTACATTTATGATTATGAATATAGACTGGAGATTATTTGAGATTTTAAGTATTGAGTTTGCCCATGTGTTAGGGCGTTGCTTTGAACTACAAGTGCGGGTTTTCAGTATTTATTTAGTAAAATTATTCCAGCTGCACTTTAAGATTTGAGTATTTTATTTATCAAGGGCATTTTAGTAAAAGTAGTACCCGGCCGGGTTAGGGTGTTTCATTTTGGTATCAGAGCCGGTCTTCCTCTGTTCCTTGGTTTTCAAGGAATACTGGAATGTCGGTCTCAGTTTTTAAAGGATTTGTTTTAAACGAAAGGAAAATATGTCAAGGGTCTCCTTTTAAGAGTCTATAGAATCTCCAGTCTACTCTAATCGTATTAAGATAAATAACTTTAGTCTTAATAAAAGGGTGCGCCAATTGCAAAATTCTATCCCGAGGTATTGGTACGAGGAATCAAAGGAATTAAAGGAGCACTACGAGGATTTTTCTACTTAGCTACTAGCAAGTGATCTAATAGGTTAAAATATACAAATAGGAGAATTATGAATCTCCGAATAAGGAGCTACAATCACTAGATGTCGGTAGCTATAATGATGGGAGAATTTCAAGGTCCTTCAACCTAAGCAGTGGCGAGTCAAGAAATGAAGAGGTACCACGAGACGTCCCTCAACTAGTTTTAGTCGTCGATGGCTCGATGCTATTACAACATAGTGATCAAGAGTAGTGGAAAGCTTAGACTTTAAGAAAAGCTATGGTAGTATAAATGAAGCAAAGGAGGAAATAAGTAGGTTACAGGGAGTATGAAAGGACGTCAAGAAGTCAAGAGGTCAAGGCGGCGAGGAGGCATGGTCGTTTACATATGACGATAAAGGAACCCTTATAGATAAACTACGTCAGTAGTGAAAAGGGTACATGACCCTGGGGAGTTAGGCGGATGGAAAGCCGTTAGAAGGAACAAGACAAAAAAACGAGGTAAATGATGTAGAGGATAAGTTATGGTCTCAGTACGACCACCATTAGACGAGACATGGGGGAAAGTGCCACCGAAGTCTAAAGCATACTTGGTAGAAGACAGTGGGGAGTCAATAAGTAAGAAAAGATATGGAATGTGAGAGGGAATAACAGTTAGCTAGTAAATGACAGTACGAATAGAGAACCACTTCACAGCAATGCGTGAGTTGAATACTAAGTCAACACGAAGCTAGAAAGAGGATATTAGAGACCCTACAAACTACCCAAATCATGAAAGGTCAGGAGGTCGTTTAGATAGTTGAAAGGGGAATGCAGAGTTCGTGATGACCTGTTTTGGGATTGTCCTATCCTGAATGGAGGGAGCACCTAGCCTCCTAGGATACATGAGGGGTGTCGGAAGGAGGAACCTTTATTCGTAAGTTGGAACTAGCAGCCTAAGAGCTAGAGTCTCGGAACTAGCTATAGGAGTAAGTCATTCAACCAACCGAGTATAGACAAACAAGTAAAACGTTCATTGGAAGTTTTAATAAATTTTAGAGAATTCGAGGAGGATTCCCAACGGCCGTGATAAAGAAAAGTTGCGTACAATACAAGGAAAATGCAAGAAGGACAGAGGAAGTTTGACTAGATTTCAAGAAGTCGATTGGTGTAGAAGTCAATTAGTCAATTGGTAAGCAATCTTAAAGTAGTACTGACTTCGGTAAGCCGTCTCTAAGGCCATAACTATGAAGTGGCATTAGTCATGTCGTAGAGAGATTGAAGTCAAGGAAGGACATGAAAGTTCCTGATAAAGGATGGGGAATATGTGTAAGTGACCCGAGTTCAAATAGAGTGCATGGAGGAAAATAGTTAGGAAGGGTCGAAGCAGAAATGCAAAAGACATCAATGAAGTATTAGGTTGAGTACGAGTGGAAAACATTTGATCCATAGGAAGTCCATCGAGAAATTTCGATCAATATTAAAGTGGAATCGTGGTCGTCAAGAATATAATCAAAGGGAGAAACTTATGGGTCAAAGTACATAAGTGAGAAAAGAATATGGGAACCTAGATGACTACATTGAGAACAAGGGACATCTAAAACTAGCGAGAAATATCAGGAAGAGAGTCACGAGTAAAGAAGTAAGAGGGATATGAGTTTAGGGAATCTGCTAGAATACCAAAGTGAAACCAAGATCGCCTATACTGGTGAAAGGTGTCAATCTCTTGGCTAAAACTCTATTGGACTGGGAAACCGTACAAGGAATTTCAGCTAGGGTCTAAGAGTGGTAGAATGGATAGTTCGAGAACATAATAATTCAAGCAGCGATAAGGAAGTGCTAAGTTAGGCGCCAGGAGTGAACAAGTAAGCCAAAGGGAATGTCAAGACTCTTGAAGGGAGTCATAAACTTTCTAGCAAGCGAGAGAAAGATGCAAAGGATTAGTTTTAATGCAAACAGAAAGTAAAAGTAGTACTATGAGGTTTTGGAGTTAACCAAGAAGTAACGAGGAGATGACCACTTAGTTTATGGTGAAAGGATAAGATGAGGCATCAAAGAAGAAAGTAAGGGATGCAAAGTTAGGAGATACAAGGTCCTAGGTGACTTATGAGGTCAACCCCATACGAGAGTTACGTTAAAAGTGTTTTACCATCTGACTAGATGGAGGATAAGCCGCCATCAGTAACCTTGGCGTTGAAGAGGGGCATTAACTTCTCACGTACCGAATAATGGATAGTTATTGTTCCAATATATGTACAAGAGGTGCAGCTTAGGTAATGTGAGGGATTAAGAAGCCACAACAACATTGAAGTTGCAGGGAATGCAGAGAAGGATTTTAGGTCATGTCGTATAAGTTAAAGGAAATACAAATCCTTGAAGTGAAAAGGATTACCACAAACGATGTCTAGGGTAATCACAATGGACAAATTTCGAGGGCGAAATTTCTATAAGTGGGGAGGAAATGTGATACCTCGACTACGATTTAGGTTCAACATCAAGCACTGAATCAGTTGGACCAAATAAATTTTGAAAAGGTCAATGAATCACTCAAACCTATTCGATACTACCGAGATAGATGAGAATACCTGTTATGGTCAAGATTACATATAAGAATTATAATAAGCTACTCAAGACAAGGTAAGGGCACGCCATTGAAGTTCATATAGCAAGAGTGAAAGCTTGAGCCAAAGAAGCACGAGGATGAGGAGTATGGAAGGATGAGCCCGATCAAATTTCGAGGACGAAATTTTTATAAGGGTGGAGGAAATGTTACACCCCGCTCTTTCCAAAAGTCAAAATGACTATTTTAGCCTTGGTTCAAGTTCCACCGTATTATCGATGAGGATTAAAAATGTGAACTAATAGTTCAAATGGGGTCGAGTTTCGACATAAAACAAGAAAGTTACGGACGTTAATTAAGTTTCGGATTAAACTCACCATGATGAAATTCCCAAAATAACCCCTGGCAATTAAACCCTAACCCAACCCTACCTCTCACTCGGTCTCACCTAGACAATATATATATATATAACCTAAAACTAAACCCTCTCGAAAAAGGCCAAACAAAGCCGTTCTCCCCGGCCGCTCTCGGCCAAAGGAAGAAAGCAATTGGAAAGGGAATTTCAGAGGCACCTGGTGGCGGAATCCGAACCTGGTGGGTCTACAGAACTAATGAGAGTCAAAGGAGAAGGGGTAGCCCAGAGAAAACAATTGTCTCGGCCTCTGTTTATTGCCGGATCGGAAGTAAGAGGAGAATAATTGGATTGGACACAACATCATATCCTTTGATTTTTGTGGAAATCATCCGATTGGGTGATGGGATCAGGCCACGTTGAAGTATAAATATATGGATTATCAATTTGGGACGTGTCTCATATGAGATGGAGCCTAGCTAGCCATGCAAACTCGTGAGGTAGGATGCATGGATCATGGATGGATGCGTTAGGTGATGTGGGGTGTGAAGAGTGAGGTTGGGAAAACGAGAAGGGATGGCGGTGGAGGCAAACTCGAGTCAGCAGACTCGAAAAATCAACGAGGAGTTGGTGTATGGTTGAGCGGTTGAATGGAATTTACCCATGAGGGATACAAAGAGCAAGTTGATCGGACGCAGGAGACTAGATTATCGACTACTTAATAAGGTGAGTGTAAAGGGGGTAAATTTTACGTCTTACGTATTCTTTTAAGTATTATGATTTTGAGTATTTTAGCGAATTGGTTACCGTTGTTTGGTTATGTTTATGATTGCTTATTTGTGCTTTGCTTGAGCTATGATTGAGGTGATTTGAGGTGATTTTGTGCTATTTACCTTAAAGCGTTAGGTGATATGGTTAAGAAACAAGTTCTTTTTAAGAAGTAACTCACCTTCAAGAAGGTGAAGTCGTTTTAAGTGTTTTTAGTCACTAGCGCCAGTCCGTTGCCTTTTGAGACATTTTGAGATAGAGCAGCAATTATGCTATTGAGACTTTTAAGATGAGCAGCAGTTCTGATCTTGAGATTCGTGGTGAAGAGCCACCACGATAAGTTTAAGATGTTAGGGGGATGAGTCGTTACGACTCCCCTAACTAAGTTTAAGGAAAGCCTTGATGGCTTCTCATACGTATGAGTTGGCAACCGGACTAGCTAGTGAGGGATCGCCGTGTCAGTCAAGTAATTATGTCAAGATTTGAGCTTTAAGAGTGGAGAGTAACAGTAACTCCCATACAGTTTTAAGAGTTAAAGTTTTTAAGAGTGGAAGTACAAACAACTGCCACCAAATTAAGTAAGAGTTTTAAGTAAAGTACTAAGCAGTAAGTATTTTAAACGTAAGGGCGTAGACTGACCCCAACTCACTCACCAGTTTGAAGAGGAATGAGCTAGAGGAGCAGTTAGAGAGCAGCGAGTTCGAGAGGAAAAGTTCGAGGTCAGCCAGCTAGAGGAGGGTAGTGTAAGCGTCACTGAGGATGCTTAGTCAAGGTTTTCAGTAGCAACAACATTAGAGATTATTAGTTATTTACATTTATGATTATGAGTATAGACTAGAGATCATTTGAGATTTTAAGTATTGAGTTGGCCCATGTGTTAGGGCGTTGCTTTGAACTACAAGTGCGGGTTTTCAGTATTTATTTAGTAAAATTATTCCAGCTGTACTTTAAGATTTGAGTATTTTATTTATCAAGGGCATTTTAGTAAAAGTAGTACCCGGGCGGGTTAGGGTGTTTCAGTATTTGGAATTGGAGGACAAGTTCAGGAGATGAGCTACACAGAGCTTGCAGAGGTCATGGGGTTGGACAGTGCCAACATGAATTAATATGAGGTTGACTTTATCATCGACCATGATTGTTAGTACGTGTTTGATCGGGTTTGCCTACCTCGGTACCAACATGTTTGTTACGACCCTGCTCGTACCACGACGACTATGACCTAACCTCAATGGGCATCATCAACACATTGCTTGCTCGCTCCATTCTTCTAAGTGATAGGTTATCCAACAAAGTCACCAAGTGGGCTCTACTTGCTTTCTACACCATGTCCGATCCCAATGAGAGATTGCACCTTGGGACAGTCCCGTACTCACGGTATCTACGGATTGACCTTAGTAGCTGCAACAAGGTGCAAAACATGTCAAACTTCCTAGAGGAGACACTGGGTTCCATCCACCTACTTCAGGCATTCGGCTCTCTTTCCGTTACATAGAGGTTATCTCCCAACCACCTGAGCCACCACAGAGAGCACCACCACTACCATGCCAACATGGCCATGGCGGTGCTTCATAATCATCCAGAGGCGGACCTTCTTCCTCTGCAAATTAGAGGCATGAGTCTCTAACCTTGAGGACAAGTTCACAACTATGGATTGCCTTAGGACCCTTGATTGCCTCTAGGAAGTATACCCTCCTGGAAAAAAGCGTGGACACCCTTGATGACTCGATATTTTCACATGTTTTCCCCTTTGTTTCTTGATCGTTTAAGCTTTCATTATCGCTTCTTTGACCTATTTTACGCTAGGTGGTGGTCCTTTGTCACATTTCAGGTCCTATCACATAAAGTGAAGCGTAGGCGCAAGTTTCAAGTCAATCGGAGATCAATTGGCGACTCGGGGGAAGAAACTCGGGTATGACTTGAAGAAGAATGGATTTCTACCTCAGTTTGTGACCTTATAATCATAAAAACTTGTCATGAGAAGAAAGAGGACGAGACTACGAACGTTTGGGATCAAACGGCACCTTATTTGGAGTCCGAACGAGGGAGAAACGAAGAATCAAAGATAGGGGACCCAGAACTGCAAAATACCCGACCATAATACCCTACCAGGTATTTTGGCCATCTGATAGGGGATTTTTGGCAGCATCAGAAGGCCCCCCGGTCGTGAACCAAAAGTACCCGACCGGGTACTAAAAATACATGACTGGGTATTTTCCCTTTTGCCCAAAAGTGTGACCCGGAGCATTTTGTTGATACCCGACCGGTTCCCTAAATACCCGACCGGGTATTTGGACCGGGGGTCGTGAACGCAGGCTGTTAAAAGCATGTTCTGTGCGTTTTTGCAGGAGAGAGCTAGATTTTGGATCCCAAACACCCAAGGGACGAACCAAAGAGAGAGAGGGCGATTTGAAGGCATTCTTGGAGTGGAATTGGAGTATTTCTTCGCCTTGGAAGCTGGAGGAACAAGCCCGGACTTGAAGACTGATCATCTGAAGATTCTTACTGCAGTCTCTCTCTTCTCTATGGAGTAACTTCCCTTCACTTAGGTTTTGAGGAACCCTAGCCATGTTTGTTTGATTGGATGATTATATGAGTACTCTTACTTGATAATCTTGAGTTCATATTCAATCTATGCATGTTTTCATGATTCAATTATGCTTTAGTCAAGATTATTGATTCTGCTTTGATCCTATGAGAGCGAATACCTTATTAGGTCACTAGAGTGTCGTAGATTGATAGTATTGGATCGATTGCTTTAGTCGATGGTCGATTCACTGCTTTGTATTGATTGATAACCTCATTCGATAGAGGGAATCTAGTTCAGAACGCCTTGATCGGTTGTTCTAGAGAAGGATACGTCCCTCTAGGCAATTGACTCAAGAGGGCCTTGTTCCTAAGTGAGTTCCCAACCTGTAATTAGATTAACTTTAACTGTAGTTTGCTAGAATAGTTTTAGTTCTTCCATCTTAATCTGGTTTGCTAGATAATGAACTGAAGCTGAGTAATAGTAACTCTAGAGACCCGTGGATTCGACATTTATTACTTGAGCCACTATACTGCAGTCCCTTTCATTGGTTACACTTGGCCATTGTTAGGAGTTGTGTCATAGCGAGTCAAGTTTTTGGCGCCGTTGCCGGGGACTTTCTAGATAATTAGGAAAGGCAAAATTTTGTTACTTTAGCGTTTTTCTTTTCCACCCTTGCTTTTCACTTGGGTGTTTTTGTTTTTGTTGGTGCAGATTGAATCATGGATCCTCATGGCTTCTCCAACCATTGGGGGTATCCACCACCATCCGAGTGGTATTACCCCGAGACTCCCTGGATCAATCAAAGAGGAGAAGACTATGGATTCGGGTTCCAGTACCAATCCCCTTACTACGGAGAACAATCAAACCCCTTGGCATATCAAGAACAACCTCATTACCAAGAAGACTTTCTCCCACAACCAGAAGGGCCACCGGAGCTGGAGTTACCCATGGAGGTGTTCACGGGACATTCTGCAGAGCCATGCTACACTCCACAGCCAGATCCAAACTATGAATTGAGGCTTCTCATGGAGCAGTTTGCTCGAGACAGTGAGAGATCATGCTCCAGGATGGATCTTTGTACCCAGGCCTATCGTGAAACAGAGGAGATCCTCCTGAGCATTAAGAAGAGCCTCGATGATCTTGAGCAATCTTATGCACAACCTGCTCAAGATCACCCTTCTGCTACCATACTAGAAGAGGATGAGGAAGAAGAAGGCTACAAGGACAATGTAGAGCATACAGAATTTGTCATGGAGAGCTCTCGTGATGATCATGATTAGGAATGTCCTTTCATAGCCGACCACACTTTCCCACATCCCACACTGAGCTTTGAAGATGTGAGCATGAGCAAGGAGATACAAGATGATCTCATGAAAAAAATTGTTTGGCGACTTGCCCTCCAATCCGTGCTGGAAGAAGAAGAGCAAGAAAGGGTGCAGAAAGAAGTTGTGGAGGATGACGAAAGTGAAGCAGAAGTAGTTCTTGATCATTTCCCAGGGGTGATACCACATGAAGAAGGAAGGGAGGTTGAAGAAGCAATTGGCGTCCAGGCCGAGGACAAAGTTGAGGTGGAAGAGGCTTGCACCGGCCATGAGTTACATGTGATATCTCCACCAAACTTCGAGGAACTGCTTAGCAAGGACCCATTTGCAGTGTCTCTTTGCCAGACCAAGGCCACATCGACATCGGTCCCTCTTGGTGGACGCGATGGTGGTCAATCGATGTTGTCATATCTAATTTGGGGCAATGAGACGAGAGAAGAGAAGAAGAGGTCTCGAGGGTGGAGACTTCATCTGCATCAAGTGCACGAGCTTCCCTCACCTGTCATACCACATGCTCATGACTTGAGACTCCACCTCATTGACGAGAACCTCAACTTCAAAGAGGTTCTGGGGTGGACCGAAACTTAGGAGCCATCGTGCGGCTCACGAAGTGAAAGAAGCGCTTGTTGGGAGGCAACCCAACCAGTCGGTTTGCATTTCTTTCCCTATTTCTCTTCGGTTGAGTCAGTTTTGTTCTTTGATTTTAGAGTCAATAACTCAACCTTTGTGAGATTTTGTGTGGTGTTTGTGTTCCGACTACTCTCTCCTCCTGGAAGGCACCGCCTGGCCCGTCCACCATCATTCACCCTTGATCTGGTAACTTCGTTTTACCCTCCTTATCTTTTCTACATTGAGGACAATGTCGTGCTTAAGTGTGGGGTGGGGGGTGTTCGATTATGTATGCGCATGAATGCTTAGATATGTTTGTGTGCTTGGAGCCTAGTCCACTGTCCAAATTTTTAAATTTGAGGGCTCCAAGTACGTATTCCTTGCAATTGCCTGCTCAGTATGCTTTGAATTGACAGTCTTTATAGTAATATGCAACCTAGGGAGGTAGTGTAGCTCTATGGAGGATGTTGATGCATTTAAGAAGTCTCATCTCTTCTTCATATTGTGTTGGTAGATTGTGTGAATTAGTGATCTTAGGACCCTTGAATTGTGTGGTGTTGTGGACTCTCTACCTGTCATGGACTCCTGTATCATGTTTTGAAATAAAAGGTGCTCGAAAATGTGCTTTAAAATAACGTCTCCCGTGCGAATAGGGCGAAAGTGTGTAAGGGGAGACGGGAATCTGTTCCCAATTTCCACCTACTACCTCCAGAGCCCTTACATTCCTTTTCCCCGCACGAGGCTCGAAACATTCGCTCCCGGTATGGTCGGTAAGAGTCGGGTTCCCGCAAAACCTTTGCTAGGTGGGACCCCCGTTTTAAATAGGGTTGGAACCCTTGAAAAAAAAAAGAGAACAAACGAAAAAGGAAAAAAAGGGGTTCCAACCGTCTTCAAAAAGAAAATAAGAGCACCTTGAAAAATGTGAGTCCATGATATTTTGTTTTTGAGAGTCTCTTCGTCCATGATTCATTTGTCCTCTGATCACTATTTGCCATGATGTCGACTCGAGACTAGCGTTCTCGCCGAAGAAGCATTGAGATGACTTGTGCGTCGGTTGACCTCGTAAGTTGCTAAATGAACTAGAAAATCCTCTATCAACGATCGAGGGTGCGTGTTGCTATAGAGGTCTGGAGAGCTGCATTGGTTTGATTTAGGTTTGCTTGGGGACAAGCAAACGGTTAAGTGTGGGGGGATTTGATGACTCGATATTTGCACATATTTTCCCCTTTGTTTCTTGATTGTTTAAGCTTGCATTATCACTTCTTTGGCCTATTTTACGCTAGGTTGTGTTCCTTTGTCAAATTTCAGGTACTAGCACATAAAGTGAAGCATAGGCGCAAGTTTCAAGTCAATCGGAGATCAATTGGCGACTCGGGGGGAAGAAACTCAAGTATGACTTGAAGAAGAATGGATTTCTACTTCATTTTGTGACCATATAATCATGTAATCTTGTCATGAGAAGAAAGAGGACGAGACTACGAGCATCTGGGATCAAACGGCACCTGATTTGCAGTCCGAACGAGGGAGAAACGAAGAATCAAAGATAGGGGACCCGGAACTGCAAAATACCCGACCATAATACCCTACCGGGTATTTTGGCCATCTGATAGGGGATTTTTGGCAGCATCAGAAGGCCCCTCGATCGTGAACCAAAAATACACGACCGGGTATTTTCCCTTTTGCCCAGAAGAGTGACCCGGAGCATTTTGTTGATACCCGACCGGTTCCCTAAATACCCGACTGGGTATTTGGACAGGGGGGTCCCGAACACATGCTGTTAAAAGCCTGTTCTGTGCATTTTTGCAGGAGAGAGCTGGGTTTTGGATCCCAATCACCCAAGGGACGAACCAAAGAGAGAGGGCAATTTGAGGGCATTCTTGGAGTGGGATTGGAGGATTTCTTCGCCTTGGAAGCTCGAGGAACAAGCCCGAACTTGAAGACTGATCATCTAAAGATTCTTACTGCAGTCTCTCTCTTCTCTATGGAGTAACTTCCCTTCACTTAGGGTTTGAGGAACCCTAGTTATGTTTGTTTGATTGGATGATTGTATGAGTACTCTTACTTGATAATCTTGAGTTCATATTCAATCTATGCATGTTTTCATGATTCAATTCTGCTTTAGTCGAGATTATTGATTCTGCTTTGATCCTATGAGAGCGAATACCTGATTAGGTCAATAGAGCGCCATAGATTGATAGTATTGGATCGATTGCTTTAGTCGAGGGTCGATTCACTGCTTTGTATAGATTGATAACCTCGTTCGATAGAGGGAATCTTGTTCAGAACGCGTTGATCGGTTGTTCTAGAGAAGTATACGTCCCCCTAGGCAATTGACTCAAGAGAGCTTTGTTCCTTTAGTCGAGACTCAAGGTCTAGTTAAGGATTCTCCGCATTGTGAATGAAAGTGAAACAAGTTAGAGATCATCAATCATTAATCTTGCTAGTTGCTAGGGGGAATCATACCTAAGTGAGTTTACAACCTGTAATTAGATTAACTTTAACTGTAGTTTGCTAGAATAGTTTTAGTTCTTCCATCTTAATCTGGTTTGCTAGATAATGAACTGAAGCTGAGTAATAATAACTCTAGAGACCCGTAGATTCGATATTTATTACTTGAGCCACTATACTGCAGTCCCTTTCATTGGTTACACTTGGCCATTGTTAGGATTTGTGTCATAGCGAGTCAACCCTACTGTCCACCCATCTGGACCTGGAGACTTAGCTGGATTCATGTCAAAAAGAGCTTGTCTAATCTCCTCTCCAGACACCAACCCACAAAGCATACTTCTATCTGCATCTGTAAGCTTCACACTCAATCATCCATCAATAAGTTCACAGTCCACCTCCACATCTTTATTAATGGTTCCAAAAAGATCCTTATAGAAATAGATTGTTTCATCAACAACGTCCTTCATGTCAGTTAACTCCTCCTCATTATGAGATATTATCTTACTAATCTTCTTTCTGGCATTACGTATACAAGCATACTTATGGAAAAACCCTGAGTTGGAGTCCCCAAGAGCAAGCCAGTTAATACAAGACTTCTGTCTAAAGAAAGCCTCTTCTGCCTTTTGCAACTTCACATAGTCACCAGCAAGATGCTGAACTTCCTCAAAAACCTTTTCAAATGAAACCTGGAGAGCTTGGATCTGTTTAGTTGTAAGCTCTATCTTTTTCTCCTTTACTCTAGCAGAAATATCTGAAAACTCTATTTTATTCAATTTCCTAAGTTCTGTTTTCAGAAAGTATAACTTCTGCTTAACACCAAACAACCCATTTCCCCTCACTTCTTGCCCCCAACACGATTCCAGTAATGAAGAGAAAGAATCATGGGAAAACCACATATCAAAAAATCAGAATGGTTTCGGGTAAGACTTTCCAGGGACACTTGGGGTAATCAGAATCCCACAGTGATCAGAGAAATCAGGAGCCAGAAATTCAACAACACATTCAGCAAACTGCTCTAACCAATCCACATTAACCATCAATCTATCAAGCTTGCGAGCAATGGGATTACCTAGGTGATTTGGCTGATTTTATCATTGGTATTGAGTATTGTGGGTTACCTAAGTGTTGTGGTGCTTGTGGGGTTTTTGAGCATGACTGCTCTTTGCCCCCTCCTGGGTCTCCTACTAAAAGAGTTTGGCGGCGCAAGCGTTCCAAAGTTCTTGTGTTGGGGCAGCCTGTGGTTGAGGGTACTGAGAAGAGGGAGTATCCTGTGCTAGAGGCTGAGAGCACTGCTAAGAAGGGGGTTACTCAGGATTCAGGGGAGGGAGCTGTTGTTGATAAAGGAAAGAAAGTTATGGAGGATTATACTCCTCCTGTTACCCCGAGTGCTTTACCCTCTCAGGAGGAGTTCAATAAGGTGATTAATGGAGCAAAGCCAAAATCTGCTCCGAAGGTACCTACTCCTATTTTGCAGTCTAATGCGTTTGAACTGTTATGTGGCCAAAGAGACATTATCTTACAAGCTCCTCCAAAGAAGGGAGGAAGAGATGGGCTTCGAAGTAAAGGGGGAACCACTAAGGTGGTTGTTTCCCGCAAATGACGCTGCTAGTTTGGAACACAAGGGGCTTCAATGGCCCCTTAAAGCACAATGCAGTGCTTCAGTACCTTCGGGTGTATAGGGTTTCGATATTTTCTTTACTTGAAACAAGAGTGCAAAACAAAGAGAAAATTGAGGAAATAAGGGGGAAGTTTGCTGGTTACCAATTTGTGGATAATTACTCTAAACATAAGCTAGGAAGGATTTGGATCGCGTGGAATGATGATGTCACCTTACGTGTGTTAGCTGAGGAGGAAAACTTTATGCATATGGTGGTTTCACTGAAGCAGGGAGCACAGTTCTTTCTTACAGTGGTGTATGGTTCCAATGAGGACAAGAATCGGGTTGTCACATATAAGCAGATGAGTCATTGGAAGGTGCAGGGGTCTCTTTGGGTGGTAGGGGGTGATTTCAATGCTATCCTGGACCCTGCAGAAGTCTCTAATGAGGTCTCTATCTCAGGAAGTATGGTTGCGTTTAGAGAATGGGTGGAACAGATGGAGCTAGTTAACCACACAGCTTCTGGCCCTCTATTTACCTAGTCAAATCAGCAACAAGGTAATCACGAAGAGTTTACATATTAACTTTCATAATAACTCTTTATTGATAAAACTATCTGACTTAGTAATAGTAAGTCCTCTATACCAAATTATAATAATAATACCACTCATACCTACTCATCATACTTTAATAAGAAAAGCTTAAATCCACATACAGAAACCAAACAATTTAATTAATATTTTTTATCATGTCGGTAGATTTTGTTTTCTTACAAAGCTATCAGTACAGTAACTATCACCTGCCTGTTACTGAAACACAGGGATCTGTATCATTGGATCCAAACCAATCTCGAAAACAAGGAAATCTCCTTGTTTATAATTGTAGGGGACCAATTCCTTCTCTCTTTATCCCTTACCTCAACCAAATCTCTTCCATCCAGACGACGGGGCTGGGCCAATTGATTTTGAGAAGAATCCATATGAGAAGAAGAAAATAATAATATTGATTTTCCTCATACTAGCTAATACGGCAAGTTCTGAATGACGAGTTTTCACAGTACAATTAGAATTCAGTTAAAGTCCTAATCAGAAAATTGTACTGAGGAAGTGAGGATTGCTCCCATACAGCATTGTCCAAACTATCTTATTAATCCAACTACTACAGCCATATTTCTGCCAACCTCTGATATTTGTGATGAAATTAACTACAAATTTTCAACTCGATATTTTATGACTTCGTGAAAAAACGAATTATGTGTGTTTAACTAGCTTAAATGCTATTCTTGAAAGTATTGGTACTTCTAGATATATATAAGTTGAATTTGTATCATAACGAATTATGTGTGTTTAACTAGCTTAAATACTATACCTGAAAGCATTGGTACTTCTAGATATAAGTTGAATTTGTATCATAACGTTAAAAAAAAAATACAACTTTTAATTTGTACCATAAAAGAATCACAAATTAAACTGTGTGCACTCCAAATGTGCGCCATATTCTAATTTAAAACAATGATTAAAAATTGTAAATATTTTCCCCATTTCTTAAAAAAATTCATTCCACCAAGTTCGAACTTAGAATACTAATTAATCAGAATAATCATTTGATTTTTTTTTTTTTTGTAAACTTTTTATCTAATTCGATTATCTTTGACTTGCGGTCCTTTTCCATGTTTCCATTCCCACCCCTGCCCTGCATTCCATCTTACAGAAGCAAAATTAACAACAAAAAACCAACAGCTCGATAGCTAAATTAACAAGGATATTCATTATCCAATAATCAATAAAATTCAAGTACCAGCAACATGTACTTCTAATTTTCTCTCCGATTCCTTTTTTTTTTCCCCTTCCTTTTTTACACATATTAGCAAATTCCCTATTTTATTTAATTTAGAAGCTTAAGAAGACTAGAGTTCTAGAAATGAGCAGATGATGATTAGTGGCGATGATATGGAGCAATATTGGTATCAGAAAGCCGTTGGCAGATTTCAGGAGTAGCGTCATTATTAGGGCTGTCACTCGGTCGGTTTCGGTTTAACCGAAAACCGAATTGTCGGTTATCGGTCAAACCGAGACTCGACCAGAGCTACCGACAACCGACCGTCCGTGAGCCTCGGTTAGCCGCAAACCGACCGACCGGTTTCCGGTTTTGGCTCGGTTAGCCGGCCAACCGGATACTACCTTTAAAAAAAAAAAAAAAAAAGAAATTAACAATAAATCTGCACCACACACTCCTAACCTAACCCTCTGTTTCTCGATTCTTCTTTCCCCTACGTTTTCTCGATTCTCTTTCCAGACCATCTCTCTCCCTACTCTCTCTCTATTCTCTTCTTCCTCTAGAAGGAAAATCGAACAACCAACTCCCTCGATTCTTCTTCCCAGACTCTCTCTCTCTCCCTATTCTCGCCTCCTCCCTCGATTCTCTCTCTCGATTCTGCTGGTGTTGGCGACGGGGGCGGGGCGCGGCGACGGGGGCAGGGCGCAGCGACGGGAGCGGGGCGCGGCGACGGACGCGGGGCGCGGCGACTGGCTCGGCGACTGGCGCGGCGACGGGAGCGAGGTCAACGACGGGCGCGGCGACGCGGAGCGAGGTGCGGCGACTGGCTCGGCGCGAGGATCTGGCCTCCATGCAGAGGAAGAAGAGTCGAAGGAGTTAACTGAGGAGGAGAGGTGAGGGTCGGATCTGCTGTGGAGTGGAAGGATTTGTAGGAAGAAAGAGAGAAGAAGAGTCGAAGGAGTTAGGGAAGAAAGAGAGAAGAAGAGTCGAAGAAAGAGAGAAGCTGGAGTGGAGGGTTAAACTTCTCTTTTTTATATTTTCGGTTGTGGGTCGGTCGGCCGGTTAGTCGCGGTTAACCGGCTTCGGTTACTCGGCTAACCGGACCCCTGCTTTCCTCTACCGACAACCGACCGACCTCTTCAAAATCGGTTTTTCGGCTAGCCGAAAACCGGTCGGTTCGGTTGAAACCGACCGGTTAGCCGCTAACCGGAAAACCGAGTGACAGCCCTAGTCATTATCATGATTATTATTACAGTAATTAGTGGCTGCTGCCGCAGTAATCTTCCTCCTTTTAGACTTGTTGCGGTTGTTGATGGCCTTCGTCATCATAATATCGTCGACAGCTGCTTCTACTTGGCGAATAGTACCGCCATCGCTGCAGCTGCTGCTGATACTGCTGCTCCTGCTAGTGGTGGATGATGCTGCAGCAGCAGCAGCAGCAGTGGAGATAATATCAATGGTCCCATTCATACTCTGCTTCATTTCCTCTTCTTCTTCTTCTTCTGACGACGATGAGGACCGGAAGAAGTGGCGATGAAGCAGGTTGACCGGCGTATCCGAGCTGGAATCTCTGTCCATCACTGACTCGTACTCTTCCATTGCCAGCTCCTGCATTTCCTTGTAGCTCTCTAACATCATTTCCTGTGCCATGCACCACAATTGTTTTTACAAAAAAAGAAGGTAAATTTTGGATTTTTTCGGGGCTGGGATTCAAAATTGAAGAGAATATATTATCACCGTAAATCAATTCAATTTCAATGAAACTACCACACAGCATCGTAAATATCTAAACGTTACATCTCTCTATAATTAATTCTTGACTAATCTGAGTGTTATGAATTAGAGATGATAATTTTTTTCTATCTTAATTACTTCATTCAACCTGACTTGAACTATTTGTAACAGTCGTCACGTGAATTGCTCGAATACGAGCATGAATCCTCTTTTCCTCTCATTCTTCATGACATTATTCATATTACTTTTACCTTCCCTTATCGCATGTATATTTACTCCAATATAGCTATCATAAGTGACGATTCGCATGTCTCGAATATTTTCATTTCGCTAATCATGATTTTATCTTTATTTTTTACCTTTAGAAAGTATTGTTTCTCGATTTTCTCTAACAACATTGCATACTCGAATGATCATCCTGCCTTGATCCTTATTCCGAACAACCAATTATCCAAATTTAACACTCGCCTAACGTGGACCCAGTTAAAATCTTACTATTGAGGTATGTGTCCCGTCTTACTCCATTTTCAGACTCCTACTAGGCTACATTTATAATTAATAACGTAAAGTGTAAATGATTTGGACTCAACATTTATAATTAGTAAACTAGTCCATGAAATTAATTAAGTACGAAACAACTTTCTTTCTTCTGTATCCCTAATGAATGGATGAAGTTCTTTTTTCTGTTGGGTCAAATCACTTCTTTTCTAAATGCACTGTACTAAGTTCTGCGCTGCGACATATAAAGGTCTGCTAAAAGCCTAAAACAACGACGACAGTGGTCTCTCAATTAATACCAAGACAAATTATACACGAAAACTGTCCCTGTATCTGTATGAGAATAAACAAATTCCATGCAGGTGCAAAAAAGTCCGGTTCTTTTTTATTACCTTATTTACATACGAACAGCTGAGGATAGCATCTCTGTAGCACGAAAACTGCAACGGGAAGAGCTCATGGCAGGCCGAGAGAAGCGCCGATGCTGCAATTAGCGATGGTTTGAATCCCACCATCTTGCCCTCTACAGAAGAAGAAAAAAGCATGATATTTTGCCGAATCACGAGAAGGGATCCGATCAGTCTAATTTCAACTCGGAAAAAAAAAATTCTTCAATTTTGTGTTACCATTCTGAGCTCTGAGGATGGTTTCAGTAGCCCGAGCTCTGAGTGCCTGTTTCAATGGCGGGTCTTTGAGTTGGAAGTAATGAATGAAGAAAGAGAGGAAGGAGAAAGGAGTGACGGAGCGCATTCTCCATTTCAGAGCTCCCAGTATTAGAGCTTCCATGCGGTGAATCGTCTCTGTGTCGAACATAATTCCTCCTCCATGATTGGCATTCCCCTGCATTAATTTAAGAAACAGAGCGAAGTTAGCCAAATCGGAGAAAAACAGAGGAATTTCATCGAAAAGGGTCTTCATCTGTTTTCCTTTATCAGACCTGAATGTCATTGAGAGAGACCTCTTTGGTTCGGTTCATCATTTTGACTGCCAGGGAGACACAGGACACTCCGAGAAGCCGAACCACCCAAGGCTTTCGTTGCTACAGAGATAGGGAGAAAAAGTACTTACATTTGAGATGTATTTTGAAGGTACTCTGTTTTTCTTTTAATAGATAGAATGTGCTTCATAATTACCGGCATTCCTTGGTGTGACAAGAACCGGTCGAGGTAATTAACTGCGAGATAGGACAAAAATGGATCGAAGCAGCAAGAGACCTGAAATGGAACCGGATCCTCGTGAAAAACGAAAACAGGGGATTCGCAGGGAAAAAAACAAGAAAAGACTGACCTTTTTTGGGTAGCTCTGTACCTGTAAAATGGAAGAAACAGCTTGCCGACGGAATGAAAAGGCGAAGCCGGCGGGGGTTTTGACGGATTTGGAGTAGGAAAAGGAAGGCATGTGATCAGATTCGACGAGGAATAGAGAAGGGGAAGTATCGGAGTGATCGCCATGGTGACTGGTTAGTGGGTTTTCAAGGTCAAATTCCATTTCTGAATCCTCTGTTTCTTTGTTCCAAGTTCCGCTGAGTTTCTCCTAAGAAGAAGAAGGTTAAGACATGGAAGAAAGGGAAGATGGAGCGGTGGAGTTTTAGAAGTAGAACTATAAACCCTGCAATGAGTCTTCTTATGCATATATATGCCTTTTTCTTTTCCCCTTTTGTGATTTTTTGTCAGTTTTTAATAGGATTTTGTTTGCTTTCAATTTTTCTTTTTGCTCGTTTGGGGAAGGGGGAATTGGTTTTTGTGGTGGGAAAGAAAAAGTAAAAGGATTGATGGAAGGGGAGACGAGCAGATGGGTCACTGCTTTAATGTTGAGAGACCAAGGCGTGTCAGATTAGAGAGGGATTGGCTAGAGGAGTTGAGAATTTTAGAAAAATTACAAATGGTGAAAGATTGGGAATTTTATTTAGGATGAATCTAAATTAATAAATGAGTAAATAAAATATAATAGCCAATTTTTTTCAATATAAATAAAATAAGAGGTAAAACGTTACATTTCCGTCCAATTGACCGTAAGTTGTCTCTAACGTGGCAATTTAATTGTTGAGTTGTATTTGTTTGACTGAACTTTATTGTAATTTTTTTAATGATTTTACATTATTATCTATTAATTTTTAAAACAAGAAAATAAAAAAAACAAACTAATCACATCTGAAATCCCTAAGCTCCTCGTCGCCTCTATCTTGCCCGTTCACCCCCGAATTCCGCGATGAGCATCGACGGCCTGGCCATCGCCTTCCCGTCTCTCCTCTCTTACTCCAGGTCCAAATTCGCCTCCTCCTTTTATCCCACTCCCTACCGTCGCCTCTTTCAGTCGGGTCGTCATGTCCGCCGAATGGATGCCCGGCTAGCCCCGACCCTCCCACCTCGACGACTCCGCCCCTGGATACGTGAAACCTTAACCCAACAAACAGATTTTAGTTTGAATTACCTCTGAGGAGCTTGAGCATGCAGATCTTCTTGACCTGGCGTCAGTACTTGTTATAGGGGCAAAAGGCCAGGTCGCTCCAGTCGAAGAAGAAGACGTAGTCGACAGTGAGGCCGGGGCGCTCGACGAAAACCACGTCGTGGTCGCGCATGATATCTTCGGCGGCCTGGGCAGAGGAGACGATGAAGGTCGGGATGGTGCCGAAGTGGAGGAGCATAAAGGGGCCGTAGTTGTCAACGAGCAATTTCAGGTTGCGGTACAGGACGACGCCGACCTGGTGCATGTTTCCGATCAGTGGGAGGGTCAGTAGGACTGGAGGGAGGTTGAGTTTCTTGTTGGGTTGCCTTGCAAAATTACGCCTCTTTTTCTTCTCCTCCACCAATATCATCTAGTTCTCTCATACTAACCACCATGACTATAATCAATCCACATCAACGTATTAAGCATCATCGATTCACCACCTCTTAACATTAACATTGATAAATTGGAACATTAATTATCAGTGTAAATGTTATGTGATTTTGTGTTATTCATGATTTTCCTTACTAATATTATTTCGTATTTATTTTTATATGGACCTTAAAATCTTACTATTCGACTTTACAATTATTCTCATTTTCGATTTTACGTAAAATCCCGATTTTGACTGCTTTGGTTGTTTCCTTAGGATTCTGTCTCATTTTTGTTGCTTGGATTGGAATCGCTTGCTTCTTTGTCGGCCATGGATTTCTTGTACTGTACGGGAGCTTAAGAAGGAACTCCTTATGCAACAGAACTGGTGCAGACAGAAATGTATTAATCAAAGATCACTCCCCCAAAGTGGAACAGAAACACAGCGATGAGAGAGAGTAGAGTGAGAAAGCGAGTGTTCGTGAGGCAGAGCGCAATAGTGATCGAGCGTGAGGATAGTTCGAGTGGGGAGAGATCTTTTCCTTCTTCTTTTGGTTGCAGATACTCTTGCAGTGGGGATCGTCAGTGTGTCGCCGCGTTTCGTAGGTCGTCGAGGCAGGATGTCAGCTTGTATCTCCGGAACTTCCAGAAAGAGGTTCGTGTTGGCCACAAGTCGGTACTTCTTGAGGAATATTGGACCAGATCAGAGAAGCTTTACAGGATCACCGTGGAAGGATGCCCAAATCGTCGAAGATATGTCTACCTTGGATGTTCACATGTCTCCTGGATCCTTGACACCCTGAGTACTACTGCTAGGAACCAATGGACATTCCCTGAAGAATGTTGGAAGGATCAAGGTGGTAGGCTAATCTCCCTTACGATGGTCGTTAACACTCATGGAAGTTTCGTCAAGATTCTTGAAAGGAATAAAGAGGGCAGGGGTTTCTATATTCTGATTCCTGCTGGGAGACTTGTCGAAGGCTGGGAGGCATTTCTTGGAGCTCTGAAGGCCTGCATCAACTTCATTAAACCACCTCGAGTTATTCGTCACAGCAAACCGACCTTAGTTTCACCAGGCAGATCTTTTGCGTCCGTTGTCAAGGAAGGACTTCCCCTTCTGGTAGGTGAATGTAAAGTAAGGCGGTTATCTCAATCTAAGTACATTGAGGTTAGCGAGCGTGGTGTGGATGAGAGGTTGCGTTTTCTCGATCGATGTCTGGCTGTTAGCTTCGTCGGAACCTACAATAGAGGACTGCCCAGTAGCCTATTCAGCACATTTGAAACCTGGGCGAAGAGGAAGTGGAATTTGACCGAACAGTTCTACTTTACCAAACGTTCAGGGGATCTGTGGATGCTTGTTTGCCCGTCTTTACAGGAGGTGATTCGAGTCTAGAGTCGTGGGGACTTGAAGTTTCGTGGTTTCAATGTCTTCCTACGATGCTGGAATGAGCATGAGGGAAGGAGCTTTGCAGCTCAAGCAGGTCTTTCATGGGTTTCGGTCTTTGGCGTTCCGGCTCACCTGAAGTGCCTGGATGTTGCCAGGAAGATTGGGGATGTTTGTGGCGGGTTCATTGACGTCGATTGGGGATGCTGGGAGGAACCTTGTTTCAGGATCAAAATCAGGGAAGGAGCTTGCACTCCGGAAGAAATTCCTCTGTTTTTTGGGTCCACTATGTTCATTGTTAAAGTCATTTCGTCACCGGAAGTGGACAGGCCGGTAGCCGACGTTGATCGGCGTAAATTTCTTACCCAGAATCTCGTTGCTACGACGACATCCGAGAATGTTCAGCCTGATTGGTCCCTCCCAAAAGCCAAGAACAGTTTGTGTAATCGAAGCATCTCAGAGCTCGAGGCGTCGGTCGATTTCCCGCTGGAACCCCTGCACGCTCATGCAACTTTGCCGATTTTGAATCGGGGTACTGCCAGGAGATGTCGTTCCACTAAACATATCTGGGTTAGGAAATTTGGCCCACTTCCCAGGCCCAGCCCATTTGTGTGTGATCCATTTGTCCATGAACCTTCCACCGAGCCCAACCAATTAGCAACCCTAGCCCTTACCCATCTGACCCCCCCAGTTTCCACCCAAACTGACCCCCTCACTCGTTCCTTTTCTCATACCTACCTTTCCTTCCCAACTCACCTTTTTGTCCATAGCCTAACCAAATACCCATTCAACCCAGTACCTTGGCCCCTGTCGAGTTTTCTTCCTTTCTCCTTCAATCCCTTAGTCTCCCAACTCCTTGATACTTCTCCATTCTCCCAACCTTGCATGCCATTTTGTCAACCATCCCAAACCAACCCTTGCCTCGAGTCACCAACATCAGATTCCTCCCTAGCTGACAATCATGAGCCTGAACTTTTTCCCGACCCTTACCTCTCGGATTCTGATCCGCCCTCGCCACCTATATGCCCCAACCCTCCTAATAACTTGTCAAGCTCGAACCAATTAGCCATTGTGCCTTTTAATCCCATTTCGGGTGACTATCTTGAAGAGTGGCAGTTCAAATCCGATTTGAAGAGTTTAGCCGACATGTGCAGACTATGTTGTCAGTTGTTCCGACTAGCTACAGATGGTTCCCCTGAGCGCGCCACCATCCAGGTTGAGGAACTTGCCTGTGAAACTAGAAAGCGTAGAAGAAAGGAGAAGAGATCAAAGCTGGAAATGGAGCGTCATCGACTGGGCGTCCAGGATGTTGATATTCCCTGCTCCAGGACCAGGAGGAATAGGTATGCCTCCTCCTCAGTATCCCAATGAGTCAATCCGTGATAGCGTGGAATGTCCGTGGGCTGGGACTTAGTATCAAATGGTCCAAGATCAAGAGATTACTAAGAAGATGGAAGGCGGGCATTGTGATTCTTATTGAGACTAAGTGGAATAGGTGTAGCCAGAACTTTATCAGCTCAGTTAGTGGGTCTAGAAATTCAGACTGGATTGCCAAGAATGCCAAGGAATCTTGTGGAGGGATTGCCATTTACTGGGAAAGAGGCAAACATAGATTGCTCTATGCGTGCGAGGGGAAGTTCTCCCTTGCGGGCTTGTTCCAGACTGAGAACAGTCAAGAATCCTTCGCCATTTTAGCTGTTTATGGGCCTCAGTGAAAAGAAGATAAATTAGAGTTCATCCAAGAGTTACAGATGGTGTGTCGTTCCTTTTCGAACTCGCTCTGCATCATTGGTGATTTGAACTTGGTGCGTACCGTTGATGATTACCAAGGGCAGCCCAGGGATCAGGAACTTATGTGGGAATTCAATAACTTCATTAATAATGCTGGTTTGATCGACCTTCCTTTGAATGGTGCGAAATTTACTTGGCGGAGAGGGGGAAGTTCGAATTCCTTTTCGCGCATTGATAGAGCCCTCATCAATCTGAGCTTCGATTCTCACTTCAAGCCTGATTCTATAGTTGCCCTTGACAGAATTGAATCTGACCACAATCCTATCCTGTTAAGATGGGGTGCTGCTGAACGTTATCGAAGACCTTGGCGGTTTGAGAACATGTGGTTGTTGGAGGATTCCTTCCTTTCTAGTCTTGTAGGGTGGTGGAGCATTCCGGTTTTTGGAGCTGGTGGAGTTTTCAAATTTAGCCAACGGCTGAAGAATGCTAAGGAACTAATAAAAAAGTGGAACATTGAGGAGTTTGGGAGAATTGAGCTAAAAATATCCGATTTGATGGAGAAGATTAGAAACATTGATTGCTTGGAAGAGCAGCAGGAGGTAGGAGAACAATTGATGATTGAGAGGGCTTTGCTGAAATGTGAGCTTGAGAAGGTGCTGATTATGGAGGAGATTTCTTGGCGCAAGAATTCGAGACAGCTTTGGTTGACTGTTGGTGATAAGAATTCTGGTTTTTTCCATCATGTTGCCTCGAATAATAGAAGGAGAAACACCATTCAGAGTATTAGAGTGAATGGTAACCTTACTCAGGGGCAAGAAGAGTTGCAGAATGCCTTTATCAGTCATTTTCAGAACCGGTTCAAGGATAGTAGTACCAGCCTTCCTTTTCCCACCTCCTACAAAGAAGGCCTGATAACTATTGATGATAATCATAACTTGACTAAGCCTTTCACTCTTGATGAAATCTGGGCTGCTATTGCCGGATGCAATGGAGACAAGGCTCCCAGTCCGGATGGCTTCACTATGGAGTTCTACAAGAAAGGTTGGAATATTGTTGAAAATGACTTGTTAAAGGCATTTGATCACTTCTTTCTTACCGGGGAGCTTTCGGTTTATGTTGCTCACTCATTCCTGTGTCTGATTCCCAAAAAAGAAGCTGTGGAAGAAGTTCGTGACTTTAGACCTATCAGTCTCATTGGCAGCCTTAATAAAATCATATGTAAGGTTCTGTTTGCTAGAGTTCGACCACTCATTCAGTCTATCATCTCCTATTACCAGTTTGCGGGTGTTAGGGGTCGTCAGAGTCACGAGGCGAACTTCATTGCTAATGAAGTCATCGATACCAGGAAAAGGAGTGGGAAGCCGGGGTTGGTTCTGAAACTTGATATAGAAAAGGCCTTTGATTCGCTGAATTGGAGTTGTCTTTTTAATATTCTCAAGTCTATGGGATTTAATCAGAGGTTTCAGAAGTGGATTAAAGGAATTGTATCTCATTCAAAACTATCGGTTCTCGTCAATGGAGAAGCAACAGGTTTCTTCAAATGGAGAGGGGCCTTAAACAAGGGGATTCACTTTCACCCTTCTTATTTAACCTGGTTATGGACATCCTTGCTTTTATGCTTCATGAGGCGAATGCAGCGGGATGGTTATCGAGGTTTTGTATGGATGAAAAGGGAAGAATAGGGGAAGTTTTTCAGATTCTTTTTGCAGATGATGCTATACTATTTTGTGATGCTTCAGAGCAGGAAGTTTCCAATTTGTTAGCTGTCCTTTTGTGTTTCCAAAGCGTTTCAGGTTTGAAGATTAATTTGGAAAAGAGTAAGCTTTTTCCAGTTGGGGATGTGCCGCATTTGGAGAGGTTGGCTGATCTCTTGTGTTGCGATTGGGAGTTCCTTCCAACAATCAATTTAGGCCTGCCGCTTGGTGCCTCACCGGTTGCTGGCAGCATTTGGAATCCATTAATTTCTCGAATGCAGGCTAGACTCGAAGGTTGGAAAGGAAAATTCTTATCGTTTGGTGGCAGATTAGTGCTTATTCAATCTGTTCTGGCCAGCCAACCGACTTATATGTGCTCCTTGTTCAGGGCTCCTGCTCATATTGTTCATGCCATTGAGAGATTACAGAGTTCCTTCCTTTGGTCGGGAGCTAACGATCAAAAGAAGTTTCATTTGGTGTCTTGGGAACGATGTAAACGACCTAAATCGCTTGGTGGACTTGGTATCCCGGATTTCAGAAGGCATAATAGTGCTTGCTTGCAAAATGGTGGTGGAAGTTTTCTTCGGAGGATAGCTGGTGGAAAAGGTTGATGAGTTTTAAATATCCAAATAATGAATCGAAGTGGATGCCAGGTAAACCCCTCTCTCCGGTGGGTTGTAGTCCATGGTCGCAGGTGTTTAAATTGAAAGATGAGTTCTGGAAGTTTGCAATAGTTAAACCTGGCTCAGGCGACAACATCTCTTTCTGGAATGACCGGTGGATTCATGGAATTACTCTTGCTGAAGCCTTTCCTAGAGGAGCGGCGGCTGCTGTTTTTCCCCGAGCAAGATTATCTGATATCCTTTTGAGAGTTAATGAGAGTTTTTCTTGGGATATTGATTTTAAATACCAGCTTAGGGGGGGAGCTGAGAGGGAAATGGAGAGTCTGTTTTCTACTATCAATAACAACTTACCTTTGCTTTCATCTGGCCAGGACACAATTAGTTGGCTGCCTACCTCGTCACACTCCTTCACTGTTCGCTCATTGTACCAGCAGCTCTCGAAGGAGGCTGTTGCTAGTCTTTTGACGGCCGGCCAGATTGACGACTTCCCCGCAAAGACCGTTTGGCAGAACCACATCCCCTTGAAGATTTGTATGTTTGTTTGGCTGATATTCCATCGAAGAATTCTCACTCAGGATGCACTATAACGAAAGGGATGGAGCTTGCCGAATAGGTGCTATATGTGCACTGCAAGTGAAGAGGAGCCGAACCATCTTTTCCTTCATTGCAGGTTCACTGAGGAAGTCTGGAGCACCATTAGTCACTTCATCTATTTTCATCACAGGATAATCTGTAGGGATATCTCTGGCCTGATCAAGAGCTGGCCCCGTCTTGATCCTCAGAATCCAAAAGAGTGGTGCACGAGATCACTTCTACATGCTCTACTTTGGGGTGTTTGGATTGAGCGAAATAATAGGATCTTTGAAGAGAAGTTTTCAACTCCGTCGGTCGTCTCCTTCAAGATTGGAAGTATGATAGCTTCATGGTTGGTAGCTGCTGGTAAAAACGACAAGTCGTGCGGGGAGAATTGGATTCATAATCTCAGAAGGGCACTCCTTCCCAGAAATGTCTTGTAGCCATTCTTCTTCTTCTTCTTGTTCCTGATGTGCAGCTCCTCTTGTCCTTGGGGCTGATTTGGCACTTCCTTGTAGGGGTGTGCAACGGTTCGGTTCGGTCCGGACCGGACCGAACTCATGAGAACCGCGGTCCATTAGTCAAAGACATGTTAGGACCAAGGACCGGACCATTCTTGCATTTGGTCCATTTGGTCCGGTTCGGTCCGGTCCAAATATGAGCTCGGTCCACCATTTCTTCAGTAATTATAAAAATCAGGAGGACCAAGGACCGGACCGCATTTTACTCGGTCTGGTCCGGTCCGGTCTTAACAACGGTTTGGTCCGGTGTGGTCCGGTACGGACCGGACCATTGCACACCCCTACTTCCTTGCACTTGTTCATACTACTTCAGATACCACCATGTCGTCAGCTGCCACCGTAGTGCCTGCTTTGCTGGAGTGTTTTGGCCTGTTTGTCTGTTAGTTTGTCTTGTGCCTTTGCTTTGAACTGTTGGTTTCTTTTTCTTTCCCCTGGTCTGTAAGCTCTAAACTCTTTACTTAATTAATGAATTCCACCTTTATCAAAAAAATCACTCCCCAACCTAAGCGTAGGACGCAGCCTAGGTTATCCTGATGCACAGTGATACCAAATATAAGAAAACGAGACCCATTGATTAGAGAAAACCTAATCTCAGGAAACTCTCACTCTTATACCCTAAAACACTTGAGTCAGAATGAGGGTTTTTACTCAAAAAAATAACTCTCACTCCTTACGTTCAAATAGCTAAAAAGCAAGATCGTTCTGACGTAGAAGTTGTTTCGTAACTCTATATACCACTCACAAGCTCATTTACCGTTCATTAGTCGGATATGGATACCTTGTTGTAGTCGAAAAAACCTATTAACTCGAAGAAAACCTCAAGTAGCTAGGTTTCTAAGAGAGAAACTCTCAATATCCGTTTCTGACCTATCATAATGAACATGGAAGAGAGACGGGAATTTTCAAAATACACAGATGATATACAAGTAACGGCACACATATACGGAGTCTGCTTGTATTCATGTAAACTGAGCTCTCAAGTTCATGGAGTTTGCTCCATCAGCACAGACAACAAAGAAATTCCAACTTTCATATCAGTACATCTTTGCATTCGATCCATACGGAGGTTTCATAAGAGAAGAAAGCTCCTAAGACCACCATGGAGCATCTCCAGTTCTGAAATCGGTTTCTACCCATGGAACGAATACCACTTTGCCATCTTCTACATCAGCATGAGCCAATGCCAACGACTGCAATCAAGAAAAACTCAAACAATAAGGACCCTTTTCGAGTTAAGAAAAAGGGTGGGAAAGATAAATAGAGTCGACAGAGCTAGATGGTTACCAAAGGAGCCGGTCCTCTAACCACTCTGCCTTGATCATTGTACTGGGATCCATGGCAGGGGCAAATGAACTTGTTCTCAGCAGCATTGAACGGCACAACACAACCGAGATGCGTGCAAACGGCATTGATACCGTATGTTGCAAGTGTTCTGTCTTTCTCGACCACAAGGTAAGTAGGATCTCCCTGAGAAAGAAAACCATCGAGTTGCATGATTTTACAGAGTTCAGAGAAAACATAAAAGCAGCAGTGCATTGCAACATCCATTCACTGCAGAATCCATTGTTAAGAGACGAGGGGGGGAAGCAGCAAAACAATCATTCATGCAAATCCGAATGCGTAATGAATCCAGAAGATCTCAAAGTGGGGATCAAATTTACCTTCAGTCCTTGAGTAAGGGTTCGGTCTCCAGGGCCATGAGTCTTGAGCCATTGTTCAGCAAGGACATCATTTCCAACGGCATCCTTAGCCACTGTACCACCACCACCACCTCCAGTTCTGTTGAAAATGATTTCCAAATGAGTGGTAGCAAACGAAAGCCGAAATATAATCATTCAAACAAAGAGAAGTAGCCAGGTACAGGAACTAGGAAAACAACCCCAAGCCTTAATTAATCCACACAGCATAGTCCAGGATTCAATCTGATCAAAATTTGACATGAACGGTAGAAAGTTTCTAGGTCTGTAATCCTGAGGCAACTAGCTAGGTACCCACAGATAACAATCCAATAAGGTAGCAACTCCAAACCAAAACACAACCAAATTCAATTGTTTGGCAGATAAAATAAAATAGCTCTCTGTCTCTGGGGCAATAAATTGGACCCTTAAAAGGGATTAAAGAAAAAACCATTACCCAGTGGGGACAAAGAAAGAGGCATATGGAACCAGCATCCCGGCAGTGGGGAGAGAGATAGCTCCCAACAGAAGCAAATTCATCAGCTCCCTTTTGCCCATGTCAGGAACACGATCGGCTGGGATGCTAGTTGCCTGGCACGAGACCTTCATCACTCTGTCCCTTCCACCAGCCACATGGGTTCTCGCCGGCTTCACAAAGGCAGCATTTGCTGGAGCGAAAAGGCCGCTTTTGCTCGAGCAGAGCTGGAATGGAACACCAAAAAATAAGTAACCGGGCTTCTGATTCAACGAAAGGTAGCCAAGTTGGTAAATTTGGTGAGGTTGTGCAAGATGATTGATTACTTACCTGAGAGTGTGTGGCAGGGGAAAGAGTGGAGGAAGCCATCGAGGAGAGGATTATTAGCTTGGAAGAGGGAAATGATGAGATTAGAGAGCTTCAAGTTGTAGGGATGAAGATATTAAGCAGATGGAGGAAATTTTGCAGAAATTGGTGAAGGAAATCAGAATTTGTGAGGGAGTAAGGACGACCACAATTGAGTAAAGGATAAGGCAAGTTTGCAATAGCCAGTGCCCAGTTAGCCACAAGTTGCTTCAAGCCCTCAACTTGAAGATCATGCTTATGGCAATGGGTCGGGTTGGGTCGGGTTTTGCCAAACCCAAACCCAAATCCATGGGTTTATCTTTGAAAAAAACCCGGGGTAAAACCCACCGGGTTTGAAAAACTCAAACCCAACCCAACCCGTTGGGTATCCGCGGGTTCATGGGTACCCACGGGTTTTGTCGTAAAAAATTTACAATTACAAGTTTTTATCAAAATTAAAGTCAAATATCAATCTCTCAATACAAATTATCCATATATAAAACACCATTCTAGAAAATTCAAGCAAATCACAAATTAACTATACAAATTGTTCAACACCAATCTAGAAAACTCAAGAAAATTGAAGCAAATCACAAATTATCCATAAATAACATGTTTAATTGAAAGCTTCTTTCTTTCAATTAAGTTTCTTTAGTCTCCACTCCATAACATCAACTTCATTGTACACAATTAAAAAGAAAAAATTAGACATGTCTCCACAAAAATAAATAAGAATAGTTGTTTAGAATATTAAATATACCGAAAAAATTAATTATATGAGTGGGCGGGTACCCATGAGCCGGGTTTACCTAAACCCAAACCCAACCCAACCCGATGAATAGTGAACGGGTTTAAACCCAAACCCGGCCCAAAACTCGTCAACACGGATTTTACCCGCGTTGACCGGGTTGGGTCGCGTGAGTACCCGTGGGTTCGGGTTTTGTTGCCATCCCTAAATTCATGCTCCCTCCCTCTCACTAAACGCAACTTCTTTGTCTCGTTTTGGGCTTTAGCGTTTCCCATTCTTATGTTGGTGAAGCGGATGGGCCTTGGAGAAAATGCAGAAACAATCTGAACAGGCCCAACAAAGGGGTGACATATTCCTCATTTCACTTGCAACACTCTTGGGTAATGAGTTGGGTTATCTCCTTTCCCGGTTGAGTTATAAAGCCAATGAGCTTCACTTCTCTCCACATCCGTTGGTCTCAAATCCAGCAGTGTCGTGTGGTGGAATTGGAAAGACACAAGTTTGATGGGCTCAAAACAGTCCGGTCCACTCAAACTCGTCCCAAACTCCCCAATTGACCGATTAAGCAGATTAAATTTAGCCACATTTTAACGGAGATTGAATCTATCTACATCTACATCTACATCTACACAATATAATAAGCCAATGTCAGAATAAGCGATTTGACACCTCAGCCTCCTCTCGTCAGCCCGCAGAGTTCGGATGGACATAGGTGTATTTTCATCTCTCCCCGTAAACCACTTCACTTAATTTAACTTTTCATTTTCCTTTTTTCATAATTTTCTTGGGGAGATTTTACCTGCATTTACACTGTGCTGATAGGAATGGCAAAAATATCCGTAACCGTGGATATCCGCCCGAATCCGACCTAATCGGGTAGGGTAAAACCCGAACCCGAAGGACTTTTAGTGGGTACGGGTAACACCCGAACCCGAATATTGCGGGTAATGGGTGGGCATGGTATTCTCACTATCCAACCCGAACCCGCCCGATTATACACATGCATATGTATTTTGTCTAGAAATAATCAATATTTTTCTCTAACATACTTTATATTTAGCATATAAATATCATTTTGTTTATGAAATTATGTTTTTTTAATTAATTTTCTTCATTCTAGTGAATTATTGTCGTACTTTTCGTCTTACGTAACGTGAGAATACATGTAAATATTAACATATTGGTTGGAGTTATAAAAAAAAACTATTATCCTTGGATAACCGTGGATACCCGATACCCGAACGGGTATGGGCATGGTTTGGATTTTCTACACGTTTCTTATGTGGGTATGGGCATGGGTAAAACCCAAACTACTTTGGGTAGGGTAACGGATATGCACTATCCGTCCCCGACCCGACCCATTGACATCCCTATGTGCTGCATGCCTGCATCCATGTGGTGATTGATGGGTTGACCATTGGGCTTGGATTAACTCAAGGTTTTTTCATATTGTTTATCTTTCTAAAATTGTTTATAATGATAAATTAAAAAAGAAGAGAGTTCTAGGAAAATTATATCTCAATTTTTCATCCCGTAGGATACCAATATTCTTTCAAAAAAAAAGATACCTATATTAAATCCACTCCATTTTTCATCCATCTAAACAACTATGTCGATAACCAATGAAATTGTGTTTTTTTACTCAGTCCAAGCCGAAACTCACATCTCCCATTACTATGTCGCTAGCAAACGGGTTAATTCGTTCATGTTTTTTTCTCATAGGACTAAATCTCAACTCTGATTATCATTGTCCGTTCCAGATAAATGACTTTGCGGCTTCACATGAACTTTGGAAATGACTTTTAGTAGACAAAGTGTAGAAGTTTCCTTTGAGGAAAAAAAATGATCATCTTTTCAACTCCTGCTTAAAATTTTCATGTAAAACATAATTATAATATAATTATGATAAAAGGAATCGGTATGGAGTCACTGGATATAATTTATTTACCTTATATATAAGGTTCAAAAGTTTATGCACATGTACCGTCACAAATACTATAGTCGTTGGCACTCTTTACAATTAAAAATTTTCAAATCAATCACAATTTGGGATACTATGTTTCCCAAACCACCACAATTCCACATTGTTTTAATGAATTCCACACTTTTTACACGCCCTATATTAGGGAAAAATCCAAAAGTACCATCGTTAAATTTTTTTGGGCAATGTCTATTTTTTACCCAAACCTTTTTCAAATTCTTTTATTTTAACCAAACCTATAGAAATTCTATTTATTATCCAAACGTATTATAATTTATCAAAGTCTGGGCATTCATTCTGTTACCGTTACTTATTTCGTCCACGTGAGGGGTGGGATTTTGTTTTGTTTTTTGATAATCTTTTTATTAAAAATAGTAAATGATGGCATTCTGACCGTCACGTAGGAAGTCAACTCATTATGGTCATACTTAGTCAGCATTACTAACAGAAAAGTTGACGGCGAGTTAACGTTTGGATAATTTTTAGGAATTCAATAGGTTTGGTTAAAATAAAAGAATCTGAAAAAGGTTTGGGTAAAAAATAGACATTGCCCAATTTTTTTTTACTAAACTACCACCCAACCCAAAAAATTTACAAAAATACCACCATTAATCAAAAATCGCACCCCGAAGGGGCGGTTCTCCTTCAAACCGCGTGGGGAAGGAACGACTCACAAATAAACCGCATATGCTAAGGTTGCGGTTTCTTTTATATGGTCAAACCGCCATCTAAGGAAGCGGTTTCTATGGCTGCCCTAGCAAAGCCGCGTGCTCGGGGAACGGTTCTTTGTCGGCAGCAGAAACCGCACCACAAGCATGCGGTTTATAATGTCGAGGCACAAATCGCACCCCCTTGCGGTTTAGGTAAGATGAGTACGTACCGCTTGATAGTCATCATAAAAAATACCCTCTTCTTCGAAAATATCTGCCATTTTTTTCAGGAAGCCGGACAGGGATTCGACATGTTTTGAAGGAAAAACCAAAGAAAAGTTTTCTGATGGCAGTTCGGACTTAGCCGCAACCAAGAGAGCACTATTTCCTAGGTTTTTTGGTGGAGAGTGGGATGGGTAGAGTGATAAACTTAGAGAGAGAGAGGATTGGTTTTGGTGGGAAGAAAATGAAAGGAGGGGGGTATTTATAGTGTATGGACTGCCTGGTAGGGGGCGATTTGGTAATTTCCCCCCAAAAGAAACCGTGCCCCCGCACACGATTTCCTTTTCCCGTAGTGTAAACCGCGCCCTCAGGGAATGGTTATTGCGACCAGACGCGGATCGCTCAGCTGGCGTGCGGTTTGCCGTCGGATCGTCTACCCATCGCACGGTTGCATGGGCCGCCACGTGGAGGTGCGGTTTTCCGGCTTTCCTAGCAACAACTGTTCCTTCCCCACGCGGTTTGAAGGAGAACCGCCCCTTCGGAGTGCGGTTTTTGATTAATTGTGGTAGTTTTGTAAATTTTTTGGGTTGAGTGGTAGTTTTGTAATTTTTTTAAAACGACGGTACTTTTGGATTTTCCCCCCTATATTAGGTCCAATCTTTATTTGAAATGAAAAAAAAAATAACCCATGAAGATATAGGTAGAAGTCATTGAACAAAAATATACACAGAATTTATTCTTACATACTAACCAAATATGATATGTAGCTGCTACGTAGTGTTGGAACTATTATGGCTACTGTCAAAGTTTTGCTATAAGAGACTTCAAATTTACATGGAAGATACTTAGGAGAAAGTCAAGAAATCTCTAGCAAGAATCAATAATAGGGTGCAGATGAAGTCGAATAAATTTTTGTGTGCTTCATTTTGAAAGCGTCCAATCATTCATAAAAAAATATCCAATTTAGTTTTTTTTTATGTAAGCTAAGGAGCAATGTTCTAATTATTAAAGCACAATCGTAAAAGTAAAAGTCCACAAGCTAAAGTGGAATGCATTAACCAAGAAATCTTCAAAAAAAGATCATGAATCTCAAAGCATGTATATTGTCTTCAACTATAAACTTTACCGGAGAGTCAAGACCATATGAACATTATTAATTTTTGTAGCGGGTGAGTATAATAACTAAATGAAACCCTACATTTTGATGTAAATTTGTATGTTAAATATTGAGAGTCCTCAAATAAGGCCTACGTTAGGAGCTAAATGATTTTTGGTGAATAAATATGTCCAAGAAAGTAGAAACTAGCAATGAGAAGGCCAGAGAACTTTTATATTTTGATTCTTAATTCTCAATTTATAACATAATCTTTGAGAACATTGACATGATGTGGAAAACCATAATCAAAATATTAGTAATGTGTATGTGCTCACTTTACCTGTATAAAGCATATGAGAAAATCTATAATTATCAACTAATAATCAAGCGGAATTCTCAACCTCATGCTCAAACTACGATAAAAAAATCACCCGGCCAACCGGCCGGGCCCCATTCTAGGTCGATTAAAACGACATTAGTCGTGATGAGATGAGATTGGATAAAGTTTGGTTTGATTTTTATTAAAAATAAAAAATTCCATTCTCCCTAAAAGCGACAATGATTTTAGAAAATTAAATAAAACAATAGAAAATTCACATCCATCTTACCAAAAAAAAACACATCTACTCCCTAATATCACCCACCTGATTCTTCATCTCCCTCCTACCCTTCTCTTCCATCTCCTCCTATCCGCCATCTCCTTCACTATTCAATCAAAGCAAACTCTCCACTTTCTGGTTTTTTCCCCAAGATGTGACTGGTTAGTGGCGAATTTGTCTGTATTTGACGGAGAGTGAGAACGTGGTGAGATCATGGTCAACTGACAGAATTCACGTGGTTGGCGGCAACTGCTCGACTTCTTGTTCTCCTCTTCGTCAAGCCTCCGCCGAGCGGGAGAAGCGCCACAAGATCGTTGTTGGCGGTCGGAATGTCGAGAGACGAAGTAGATCGAGTGCTAGTGTCGGACTAGCGAGAGACAAAAGGGAGATCATGGTCGTTGGTGGCGACTCGGTCGATTGCTGGACAGTGTTGTGCTTCGTCCTTTCCGTTGAAAGGACGAGAGAGAGAGTGGCAAAGAATACACTATACAGACAGAGAATGAAAGAGTGAGAGTTGTGCGGTGAGAGAGGCAAGAATTAAGGATGTTGGGTTTCATGCTTTTAGCCTTTTCGTGGGCTCTAGGCTTCTGGATATGGGCTGGGGGGTGCAATGTGCGTTAGAGAGGGGCTCTAGCAGGAGAGATGTGGGCTAGAGTGAGATGTGTGGCTGGGTAAACTAAAGTATCGTTGTTAAAAGTGTGGCATCAATGCCGTTGTTTTAATTGGGCCAAGTGGCATTGACAGAATTATGTGGCATTAATTAGATTAAAAAAATCCAGCCCAAAATTCATCACCTCGTCAACCAGTTCCAACCCTTTGCAATCAAGCCAAGGGCAATCTTGTTTAATTTTTTGTTTCTTCATTTTCTTTTCTCTTGAGCATTTTTCTCTATTTCTTTCTTTGCTGAAGACTACAACAGGTGCTCCGTGATCTGCTATTTTTTATCAATTCCTAAGAAGGTGAGAGCCAAAGGGAAACCTACTGCTCTAAGTTCTTCAAGGTAGATTTTGGCATGGGAAGTTTCCTTTTGTGATCTTAATCTTTCCAATTTTCATTTCCTTGCATTAACATAGTAGGGATGGGCAAATAGGGTAGTTGTGTGGGTTTTTGGGCAAAATCCATCCACTCATTGTTATGGTTTGTGAGTGGGTTGGGTGGAAATAGATACCCAGACAGTAGTTGAAAATCAGACTCTTCAGGCTATAGAAGTAGTTCAGGAGAAGGTAACTCAGGCAGCAAAATTAGATCAGGAGATGGCACCTCAGGCTGTAAAAGGAACACAAGATAAAAGGAAGGAGGTCGCTGATGAAGTTGCACCAGATGAGGTGGTGAATATCCCAGAACAAATAGTGTCACAAACCCCTCCCTGAGAACTGGGTTGGTGGATAATGATGGCTTTAATTGGTGGTTTACAGGAAGCAGAAAGTGTGGATTAGCTCTGGTTCAAGTAGTAAGGGCATTAAGAGGTAGACAGTATTATATGACAGGGTATATGATAGACCGATATTTACACATGTTTTTACCCCCGTTCTTACACCATTTGAAGTGTTGATTCTCGTGTTTTAGGCCGATTTCACGCTAGTTTGTGCTTGTTTGTGATATTTCAGGTCCTAGTACGTGAATGAAGGCTTGGGAGCGAGTCTGGGGTTGATTGGACGAAGATCGGACGAATGGCGAGGCTTCAAGGAAGCCGCACGGGCAGACCTGGGTGTCACACGGCCGTGCAAGGGGCAACCCTGACCGTGTGATTTCCACCGAGAGCAAACACGGGCAGACAACCCTGGCCGTGTGAGGTTGCTGAAGTTCGAACTTAATGGTACGGTGCGTTTTGACGCGCACGGCCACTTGGGTGAGCCACACGGCCGTGTGGCCTGCCCGTGTGAGTCGGGGAATTCTGGTTTTTGAGCCTATTTCGAGCCAAAAGTGGGAGGATCGGATTTTCAGAGCAAAAAATAGAGCCCTAGAGAGAGAAAGTGCGAAGAACACATCCTAGAAGCTATCTTGGAGCTGGGTTTCACCGAATCGAGCTTGGAGATCGTCATAGGAGTGGAAATCATCATCCCGGAGTAGATTTTCCTCATCATTATGAGTATGACTACTCCGATTACTGTTTTCTCTTCTCTCTCTATGGAGTAGAACCCTTCTCTCACTTGGGTATGAAGAACCCTAGTTCCTTGTGTTAGGGATTTGATTATAATGACTTGGGATGATATTACTGTTTGATTTTAATCGAATGATGCATGTTTATTGAATTGATTGAAGTCTGATCAGCTTTTCTCGATTTCTGCTGCAACCTGAGATAGATAGAATCTGATTAGGTTGTTAGAGCCTCCTCATTCGATAGTAGGAGATTGGCTATACGAGAGTTAGCCAGTTCACTGCTTTGTACTGGAATTCAATTCCAGTAGTGGAGTTCTGTGTCCATAGCCGCAGCTTTCTATCCCGGTGAAGACTAGTCGTCTGCCGGGTAGTTAGACTGAGAGGGCTTGGTCAGCTTAAGAGATTCCAAGCTACTGTCGGATCTTCCGCAGTCTAATCAACAGTAAATCAACCCAGGGGAATTACAATTGAACCTAACTAAGGGGCTAGGGGGACTCAATCCCGAGTGACTCTTTCCTGACTTTGAAAATCGAACCAGTTACTGCTTTCTTACTGCTTTAGCTTTAACCAACAATCACTCGAATTAGTTTGCTAGATAATAGACAATCACGGAGTAAGCAGTAGATCTAGACCCCGGGTTGATAATATAACTTGCCTGTTACTGCATTCCCGGACTGCGATTACACTTGGTCGCAGTTTGGTGTTGTGTTTTGGCGTGTCAAGTTTTAGGCGCCGTTGCCGGGGAACCCTCTAGGTTATTGGGAAACGTGAGAATTTGTTACTCTAGCTTTTTCTTTATTGCATTTTTTCTCTTCCACCTGTGTGCCTTCACGGGTTGCTTCTGCTGATTGTGTGCAGGTAGTGCATGACCCGTAGCCAGTCGGAAGATCTACTGCCATTAGACCAGGAACTTGAACGAACCTGCAGGAACTCCAAGCGGGCTCTAAGGGCGCGACTGGCTGCGGAGAAGGCGCTATCACAGCCGCAGATCGGAGAAGAAGAAGAAGAAGGAGAGATGGGTGATCCGCAGAACCACGATGTGATCAACCCAGATGAGCAGACCATGGGATCCTACTGGACCGCTAGGGCTGCGGACATGAGGTCACCCATTCAACACCCTCATGTCCCAGCCAACAACTTTGAGGTGAGCACCTCAGTCATCACTATGCTGCACGGTTCAGTGGTGTTCCGTGGTAAGGAGGGAGAGTGCTCCCGATCACATCTCAGGCGATTCCACGAGCTCATCGATGGAATCAAGATTAATGGGGTACCAGCAGATGCCATCCAGCTGAGGTACTTCCCATTCACTCTGGAGAGGCAGGCCAAGGAGTGGCTAGACACTCGACCTCCGGGCTCTATCACCACGTTCGCCAACCTGGCGGACAAGTTCCTCACCCGCTACCATCCTCCATCCAAGACAGCTGACCTGCAGAAGCAAATCACACATTTTGCTCAGGATGAGGATGAGACCATCAGGGATGCTTGGGAGAGATACAACAGTCTCTTCCTGAGGTGCCCAAATCATGGCTTCAATGATGCCTTCAAGGTGGGCACCTTCTATCACGCCCTCTTCCCGGAGGACAAGCAGCTGATTGATTCGGTTTGTGGCGGGAACATGCTGACCAAAACCCCGCCACAGCTGAATCAACTCTTTGAGGAGATGGCGGAGAACGGTTATGATTGGGGCACTGCCAAGAGGTCGAGGCGAGCACCCAGCCGAGGTGCACATTCTGTGGGAGCCCATCCCTCTGATTTGGTGCAGGTAGTATCGAAGCTGGTCTCAGCTATCGATCGTTCCGGGATGATTCCAGGGACCGAACAGCAGCAGGCGATGCTCTGCCACTGGTGCGAAAGCACCCATCATACGGTGGAAGACTGCCAGGTGATGAAGGAATAGACCACACCCCAGGAGCAGGTGAACTTCATCAATAATGTTAGGCGCAACGACCCCTACAGTAACACTTACAACGAGGGGTGGCGCCAGCATCCTAACTTCTCATGGGGTGGGGCAAATTCCAGACCACCAGTCCCCCAGGGACCACCGGGCTTCCAGAGGCCACCATATCAGCCCAGGCAGGGGCAATTCCAGCAGCAACAACAGTCTCTTTATAAGCCCATGCAAGGGCATGCTGCTCATTCACAGCCGCGACCTTTCCAGCAGCCAGGTGCAGCCCCTGCTGCCCCAGTGCGGAATGATCAGATGGCTGAACTGCGGGACTTGGTGGGTTCTCTCGCCAGTTCTAGTGCTCAGAAATTCAACACCATTGAGCAGTTCATGGAGAAGGCCTCGGGAAAATTCCTGGCTCTTGAAGCTGGTCAGAGGAACACACAGGCTGTCTTGCAGGATATCCAGACCCAGCTGGGGAGCGTGGCTCAGGCAGTGGCTCAAAGGGCTCCCGGCACTCTACCCGGGCAGACCATCCCTCATCCGCCAACACCGAATGAGCACTGCAATGCCATCATGACTAGGAGTGGCAAGATGACTGTTGATCCACCTGTTCGGGAACAGGAGAGGGAGACCCCTGCCTCGGCATCTCCAGCAGCTGAAGAAGAAGTATAGAAGGAGGTTGAGGTGCCTGCACTTGAACCGCAACCAGTAGTGAAGGAGTATATCCCTAAACTCCCCTTCCCTACTCGGTTGCACAAAGACAGGTTGGAGGCAGAGTTCGAGAACTTCATGGCCATGCTTAGGAAGCTGAATGTCCAAGTGACTTTCCTGGAGGCACTATCTCAAATGCCTAAGTATGCGAAGTTCCTGAAGGATCTTCTCTCAAAGAAGCAGAAGCTGAGCGAGCTGGCCACTGTGGAGCTCAGCGAGGAGTGCTCGGCCATTCTGCAGAACAAGCTTCCGCAGAAACAGAAGGACCCAGGTAGTTTTACTATCCCGTGGTCTATTGAGAATTTGCATGTAGAGAGGTCCTTGGCGGATTTAGGTGCTAGTATAAATGTTATGCCATATAAACTGTTTCAGAAACTAGGCCTAGGTGAACCCCGTGCTACTAGGATGAGCCTTCCATTAGCAGACCGATCTGTAGTGCATCCTAGGGGCATAGTGGAAGACCTTCTGGTTAAGGTTGGCACATTCAATTATCCTGTTGATTTTGTGATTTTGGACATAAATGAGGATGTGAATGTGCCATTGATACTGGGAAGGCCTTTCCTGGCCACCGCCAAGGCCCTCATAGATGTGCATGATGGGACCTTAGTCTTGAGGGATGGCGAGGAGCGAATAACGTTTTCAGTTGCTAACACTATACCTGCTTCGTTACCTCTGCATGTTGTATCTCACCAGGAGCACGAGTCTGTCGTGTATCCTTCTGTGCTGCCTATTTTGCAGGACCCGCCTCACACACCTTCGCCGCCACTCCTGGCCACTCCATCACCAAAAATACATATCAAGGAGGAGTGGCGGCCGAAACTGCAGGCAGCTAAGCCTGCTCGAAAGAAAGCCGGAGACCACTATGAGCTGGTCTAGCCCCCACCTTGGCCATCCGAGTATTCACTCGCTTGCATCTTACCGGATGGCCAAGTCGAGTTGGCAAATGCTGGTGGTCACATTCGTCGCGTGCATGGCCACCATCTGAAGCTGTACCTCAAGAGCGATGTGGATCCGCTCTTGAAGGCACCTGATCCTACACTTCCCTGAGCATCCATACTGGCGTCCAGCTAAAAGACGGTAAAGAAGCGCTTGTGGGGAGGCAACCCCACCTAGGTTTGCATTTTCTTACTCTTTTTCCTTTGATTTTTTGTGTTTTTGAGTCTTGAGATGTTGATCCAGAGTCAAGTGTCGTTTTTTAGTGAAAACAGGTTGAATTCGGGGCTCCAGCACTGTGCACGGCCAGGTCACAAACTTGCACGGCCGTGTGGAATTTCTTCCCTGGCCGTGCAAGCTCTCGGCAAAAAATCACACGGCCAAATGTGCACATTGCACGGCCGTGTGACTCGGCCTGGCCTGGCCGTGTGGCCGACCTTGGAGCCTAGTCCGCTGTCCGAATCTTACGATTTGAGGGCTCCAAGTACTGCTATTTGATCATACTGGCACTGTGTTTTGATGGATGAATTGAATGGTTTTCGGATTAATGCATGACAACTTGTTGGTGACTAGGACAACCTATGATGAGGACTGAGATGTGCAGTAGAATTGTGTAGGGGTTCAGTTCTTTCGACTGTTTGCTTACCAACTGTGACTTGATTTGATCACTTGTTCTTGACAGTCGTTTATGCATCTAGTTCAGGGTATTAGAATGTGAGATAGAGCATATAGGTAGCCATGTGAGATTTGAGCCTGCTCGTTTCTTTCTTGTGCGATAGATCCCTCTTCCATGATGTGTAGCATTCACGTTGTCACTAGCTAAGATGATGGGGGCATAGGATTAGCCCACGCCCAAAACTGACTGTCCTGATGTGTCATATCCCCTAGTCAGCCCCTTTGAGCCGTTTGTTATCCTTTCTCTGCTGTTTCTGCTAAAGTTTATGTGAGTGTTGGAGGTAGTGCGTAAAAGTTGGGCAGGTATTTGAAATATGTGCAGAAGTGGTGGCTCTCTTAAGAAATGAAAAGAAAAATGAAAGTAAAACAAAGAAAAATTGAAAGCAAAAGAGAGCCACTACCCAAAAATCGTGATTAATGCCCAGTAAGTAGTGTTTCTTAGCAGTCTAGCTTGGAAATGCTGATGTTTATGCCTCCTTCGCTCTTGTGCTCTTGAGATGTTGAGTATTGCAGAATAGCAGAAAGGGAATACCGGGTTGTTTGACTGTGATTGTGTGGGTTCGGAAATGTGGGACCTTGTGCTATGAATACTTCCACCACCTGAAAGGCCTTTTCCCCATGTCCAAGACCCTAGCCAGTCATTTGAACCTGTGTCTAAGACCTCCTGATTAGTTAGTGGTGACACCCCGTATGTGAACTCTAGCATTTAGAGGCTGACATCATGGTGAAGAGATGATAGGGATTGAGAGAAGTAGCATGCGCATTTTTCGCATCGAATTGTCCTGACCACACTGGTCGAGAGTGAGTGATTCATTTTCATATTCTTTATACTCTTGTACCCCGGTGAGGACCAAGATTGCTCGGTCTCTGTTCTGATGTCTTGAGTTGGATGCATGAGTTGACTGTTTTGAGTAAGTGGTTGAGTCAAGTCTAGGTTGGTTGGTGAACAGAGGAGACTCTTCCTTTACTCGATTTGCTGCACTCGAATGTCCTTTGTGGTGGTTGTCTAGGTTGTTATTGAGGTTGTTCATGTATTGATGTTGGAAAACCAGTACGATTCACGTGTTCTGTGCCTTTATGACTTGTCCCCAATGTTGGTTGATTGAAATATGTAAGCTTACCTGGTGTCTGACTTGGTTTGCTTGGGGACAAGCAAACGGTTAAGTGTGGGGGAGTTTGATAGACCGTTATTTACACATGTTTTTACCCTCGTTCTGACACCGTTTGAAGTGTTGATTCTCGTGTTTTAGGCCTATTTCACGCTAGGTTGTGCTTGTTTGTGATATTTCAGGTCCTAGTACGTGAATGAAGGCTTGGGAGCGAGTCTGGGGTTGATTGGACGAAGATCGGACGAATGGCGAGGCTTCAAGGAAGCCGCACGGGCAGACCTGGGTGTCACACGGCCGTGCAAGGGGCAACCCTGGCCGTGTGATTTCCACCGAGAGCAAACATGGGCAGACTGGGATTCTCACACGGCCGTGCAACCCTGGCCGTGTGAGGTTGCTGAAGTTCGAACTTAATGGTACGGTGCGTTTTGACGCGCACGGCCACTTGGGTGAGCCACACGGCCGTGTGGCCTGCCCGTGTGAGTCGGGGAATTCTGGTTTTTGAGCCTATTTCGAGCCAAAAGTGGGAGGATCGGATTTTCAGAGCAAAAAACAGAGCCCCAGAGAGAGAAAGTGCGAAGAACACATCCTAGAAGCTATCTTGGAGCTGGGTTTCACCGAATCGAGCTTGGAGATCGTCATAGGAGTGGAAATCATCATCCCAGAGCAGATTTTCCTCATCATTATGAGTATGACTACTCTGATTACTGTTTTCTCTTCTCTCTCTATGGAGTAGAACCCATCTCTCACTTGGGTATGAAGAACCCTAGTTCCTTGTGTTAGGGATTTGATTGTAATGACTTGGGATGATATTACTGTTTGATTTTAATCGAATGATGCATGTTTAATGAATTGATTGAAGTCTGATCAGCTTTTCTCGATTTCTGCTGCAACCTGAGATAGATAGAATCTGATTAGGTTGTTAGAGCCTCCTCATTCGATAGTAGGAGATTGGCTATACGAGAGTTAGCCAGTTTACTGCTTTGTACTGGAATTCAATTTCAGTAGTGGATTTCTGTGTCCATAGCCTCAGCTTTTTATCCTGGTGAAGACTAGTCGTCTTCCGGGTAGTTAGACTGAGAGGGCTTGGTCAGCGTAAGAGATTCCAAGCTACTGTCGGATCTTCCGCAGTCTAATCAACAGTAAATCAACCCAGGGGAATTACAATTGAACCTAACTAAGGGGCTAGGGGGACTCAATCCCGAGTGACTCTTTCCTGACTTTGAAAACCGAACCAGTTACTGCTTTCTTACTGCTTTAGCTTTAACCAACAATCACTCGAATTAGTTTGCTAGATAATAGACAATCATGGAGTAAGCAGTAGATCTAGACCCCGGGTTGATAATATAACTTGCCTGTTACTGCATTCCCGGACTGCGATTACACTTGGTCGCAGTTTGGTGTTGTGTTTTGGCGTGTCAGTATATCCCAACCTGATGAGAAGTAGAGCAGGAGTCACACTTGCACTAATCCCCCTTCTCCGCCTCCTAAAGGGAGAGGAAGAGGTAAATGAGAGGTAAATGAAGCTGCTTAGTTGGAATATCAGGGGATTCAGCTCCCTTAATAAACACTCAGTTTTTTTAGAGCAACTGAGGGTAAAGTAAACTGATATAGTATGCCTGCTAGAAACTACAGTGATAGAAGAAAAATAGTAAGGCAATAATTACAGGTGCTTTTTCTACCTTGCAACATTTAAATAACTATGCTAAATCAAAACTGGGAAGAGAGTGCGGATATTTGGAGGGCATGATTGAAGGTTACTCGTGTTGAAGAAGGGGGGGGGGGGATTTTATACAGATTCTGGTTGAAGATAAAAGGCATTTCATGGTTGTTTTATCTATAGTCCTAATAAGGAGGCAGAGAGAAAGTTACTTTATCTGGAGCTATTAGTAAGGAAACATGCTAGTTTCTTTATGGTCTTTATGGGGGATTTTAATGTCATCCCTGAGGTTAATGAAGCTTCTAATACATAGTTAGTGACATAAAGTATGAATGATTTCAGAGGAGGGATCAAGGATATGGAGTTGATTGATCATAAGGTTGCTAGATCCTAATTTACTTGGTGGAATTGACAAAGGGCTACTCCAATAGCAAGAAGGATGAAGGATTGACAGATTGATAGTAAATGAAGTATGGTTTGAGGTTTTCTTAGATAGCTCAGCTAATATAAACCTCCTAGGAGTGTCTGATCATTGTGGTTTAATTTTGGATACCGAACCTAGACTGAAGACATTTCCTAAGCCTTTCAAGTATTTTATTTTCTGGCAATCCCACCCTACCTATTTGGGCATCATCCAGCAGGCTTGGCAGAAACCAGTGTTAGGTTACCCCTCTTATATTTTCTATGAAAAGCTACAACATGTTAAGTAGGGGCTCAAGAAGCTGAATCGTGCTGAATACTCATATATCTCAATAAGAGTGAAGGAAGCAACAGTAGCATTGGAGGCTGCTCAAATGGCAGTATTGGATCATCCTATTGAAGAGTTCATAGTTGAAGAAAAGAAGATTTTTCTACAGTATATGGCATTAAAAAGAGCATAAGAGTTGTACTATAACCAGAATGCTAGAACTCAGGCAGTACAAGAAAGGGATTCTAACACCTCTTATTTTCATAAAACTGTAAAGATCAATACCCAAAAGCAGCAGATTACTCGAATGGTGAATGATCAGGAGGAAGTGATAACTTATGTGAAGGGTATAGGGGATATTGCAGTGGATTTTTACACTCAGTTGATTGATTTTGAGGATCCAAATGTGGAGCAACAACCACTAGAATTTTATCAAAGGATTCTACAGCACAAGTTATCACCAGAATATAGGGCTATGTTAATGAGAGGAATCATAAGAGCTTAAATAAAGCAAGTGTTTCAAACACTAGGTAGAGATAAGGCCCCTGGACCTGATGGATTCCCTATTGAATTCTACAAAGCACATTGGGATCTTATTGGAAAAGAGGTAGAAGAGGTAATCCTTTCTTTCTTCTCTACTGGTTTTATGCCTCCAATTGTGAATGGTGCCATATTTACATTGATTGCGAAATTGCCTTGCTATGAGAAAATGAAGGACTTCAGACCTATATCATGTTGCAATACCTTGTATAAGGGGATCTCTAAATTATTGTCTAATAGAATTGCATTTAGTACTCCCTAGTGTTATTAGCCGGTCCCAGTATGCATTCATTAAATGGAGGGCAATTAATGATAATATGCTTCTGGTTTCTAAGCGTGTGAGGAAGTATCATAGGAAGAATATAACTCCAAGGTGTTTGGTAAAAATAGACATAATGAAGGCCTTTGATACAGTCAACTGGAAGTTTTTGTTTACTGTTATGGAAGCAATGGGATTTCCCTCTAGTTTTCTTACGCTGCTCTCTGTCGGTATTATTACTCCAACTATTAAATTCTCAGTTAATGGGGGGCTTTGTGGGAACATCAAAGCATGTAAAGACCTAAGACAGGGAGACCCTCTGTCTCCCTACTTGTTTACAAATGCTATAGAAGTACTTGATTGTTTGGTTAGGAAGGCTACGATTGAAAATTAAATTCCTTTCCATCCTAGGTGTAAGCCTCTTATGATAACACATTTATATTTTATGGATGATCTCATGTTGTTTACAAATGGATCAATAAGAGGGATTGCTGGGATTAGGGGGTTAATGGACAGTTTTTATAAAATTTCGAGTTTGAGGTGCAATCCAGCGAAGTACCAGTTATTCTATGCAAGGGTATCAAAAGAGATGTGTGTCATATTAGATTATACTAAATTTCCCTAGGAACCCTTCCAGTGAAGTACTTAGGGGTTCCACTGATTATAGGAAACTCACAAGGAAAGATTGTCAAGTTCTAGTGGATAAAATTACTCAAAGATTAAGGAGCTGGCGGTCTCATTGTTGAGCTATGCTGACAAGATTCAGCCCCTATATACAGTCATATCCAGCACTCTCCAGTACTGGCTTAATATAGTTTTGTTTTCTCAGTTTGTTATCAAGGAAGTAGAGAGATTCTGTAATGACTTTTGTGGCATTTAGCTGAGGATGGGCTAAAAAAAAGAGTACTAATGGCTTGGGATAAGCTGGTAATTCCAAAGAAAGAAGGAGGGCTTGGGATTAGAAATTTCAATATTTGGAATCAAGCATGTGTCCTGAAACATATTTGGAGGTTTTAACTTCTTGGGGGGTTATTGTGGGTGGCTTTGGTATCCAGGTATAGGTTGAAAGGGAAGATTATCTGGGATGTCTCAGCAACTTCTGCTAGAAAATGGATCTGAATGTGTTTTTGAAATGTAGAGCCTTGGCTTCCCTTTTTTCTGGGACTGGTCATCATATGTTATGGAAGGGAGAGCAGATGAAGAAATACTCAGTAACCAAGGTAAGGAATTTCATTGGACTAACATGTACAAGAGGTCACTTGGTGGAAACTTGTATGGGCAAAGGAGGTTATACCTTAGGTAACCAGTTCGCGGAGCGGGAGCGTGAAATCGTCTATTTTAAAAGAATTCAATATTGAAGGCGCGAATAGAGCATTATTATTATATAATTTTTATAAATTAATAAAAAATAATAAAAAAATTTGTTAATATTATAAAATTTTCATGGTATGAAAAATATGTTTGATCAAATAAGTAGTAATCTTTACAAAAAAAGTTAAAAATGAATTAAAAATTATTAATATTACTCGCTATTATTTTTGCCTTCTCATTTTCTTTATTATTCCATCCTTTTCCTTTTTCTATCTTATCCATTCAGCCACCACCATCAAATAACTTATTACTTCCTTTCCCTTCTTTTCCAACGCAGAGGAAGCTGGTCATCTTCTACAATAAACTTACAATATACCAATAAATCGACCCATTTGGCTTTGACGGTGATCTTTTTTCCGATTGTCTCCATGTCTATATTAGTTTATCCTGATCGAGCAAACCTAAGAGAAGGTGAGAAACAAGCATCTTCTCCGGCTCTCTCGCTCCTCTTTCTCTCCAAGGAAATCCTGCATCTTCTTCTCCTCTCTATCTCTTCCTCCAAGTCATAAAAACAGAGAGAAAGAGGGCCCGTCTCTTCCGTCACAAAAGCATATAGTTCTTCTTCAAATACCCGACTAATTCTCCATTTTTATTGAATTCACGTTCTCCCCAGAAAAAATCGCGCTCCCATAAATGACAGTTCGCAAATTTGTTGCGCTGTCATCAATCCGCGACGTCCCTCTTTGGGACCAAACATGCTAATTAGGTTACATAAGTTATACCTAAGCATAGCATGTTCATCTAGTTAGCAATGCATAACAGACTGGTTACAAAAGATAAGTTGTTGTCATGGGGGAAACCAGTGTCAGGAATGTGTCTATTGTGTCCTGGAGGAGTAGAAAGCATGAAGCATTTACTCGTGCATTGTTCTTATATTGTGTGTGTTTTGCCTCAGTGTTTATAAAGCCATTCCCCACCTGTTACAGGGGATTGGGAAGGACTTGTGTCATGGACTCATGGTGTGTGTAGAAGTGGAACACGAAACCCCAAGGAAATGCTTATGTAGTGTTTCGCGGGAGAGGTATTCTCGGATATATAGATCTAAACGTATTAGAAATCTGGAGGAGTTAGTGAAAGTTATACACGAGGATGTTCTCTATCGAGCAAGTGGAGATGATGCCCTTCAAATAGAGCTAGATAATTTGTTAGCTTAAAGTAATTGATAGAATGTATTACATAACATACGTCAATATATATAAAGATAAAGTAAGTTTACTCTTGCATAAAAACCTACCTTTTATATCCTAAATTTAATTAAATCACAACTTAATCCCTATAATGTGCATTTTTCATTTTGATACTTCAAATTTAATTTTAATGTAAATTCATTTAACAATTATATTTTGGTATCTACATTTTATAAGATTTTTGTACCTATAATTTTATAAATTTACATATTGGTCCAATGTTTAGATTTCACTTGAATCCATGAATCCATGGATATCCATACCCAACTCATACACATTTAGATTTTGGAAGTAAATCCATACCCTACCCATACCGTTCTACAAACTTCAAAACCCACATATACGTCACCCATACCCTACCCATAATCAATGGGTCACTTGGGTTTAGGTATATATCATTTACTAGCCAAAATTTTCAGCAAGTCTTAGCTATTTCCATAAGTCTTTGACTCCCTCCAGATCGTTTGATTTGGCATTTTGAGCAACATGGGCATTACACGACATACAAGCTGGCCTTATAATGCTAAGGTAGGAATGGAACGAGAATCAGAGGCTGTCTGCCGTAGGGATAGGATAGAGTTCCATACTTTCCACGAAGAAAAACTGAACCCGTGAAGAGGCAAGATGCAAACAGAATAGATACCAGAGGGATTTTATTTCACCCAACCAACCGCAATGTCCAGCTGAAGACTGAAGTGAAGACTTGGCTTTAAGCCTCTCATCTTTGATTCTTTATTTGGATTTCATTATGTAAGGCTGTTAGGAGCCGAGAGAAAGGGGAACAGCTGATTCTCACAAAGTAGAAAGCAAAAAGAGAGCCCGAGGTGCTGACCCGCAGCGAGGCAGGCCATCTATCCCGATCGGGATGATAAGGACTTGTCCTTACTTGAATTAAGACTTGAATGAAGCAGAAACCCGGAGGAAATCTCAAAAAAACAGAGTCTCGGTTCATTCTTCGCCATAGTAGTGTCTCACCTAATTTAGAGAATTCACTCCCTGGATGTAAGTCCAGTCAGTCAGTAGCAGTAGAATAGCCCGAAAAGGAACTGCAGCGATCTTGAATAGGAATCCTACAGCGATAAATAGAATCCCAATGAGAGGTGCATCAGGTTTTTCTGATGAGAGCGGGTACTTAATGCAATTTTTTATTTTGCATAAAAAATTATATTATTTACTGAACTTCTGTAATTTTTTGTTTCAATTTTTTTTAAAAAAAATTGATCACATTTGGTTTTAATAATAAAAAAATTTAGTGAACCAAAATTAGTTTTTTACATGCAATAAATAAAAACATTATTAACAAACTATTTTAGTTATTTACTCTTACATTATCAACAAAATAACATATCTATCACATCATTCAATATATTTTTTCCTTCCACTTTTGCCTTCATTTTTCCTCATAAAACAATATTTTTCCCTACCATTTTCATCCCCCTCAAAATTTCATTCCCCTCTTAGTTTTCAATCCCCTCTTAATTTTCCTTCCCTCTTTCGAAAATAGAGTGTTAATCCCCCCCCCCCCCCACACACACACAAAAACAAATCATTTCTACGGGGGCTCAATGCAATAACTGGATTGGCTGAGCTCAGTCCTCTCTTTCACTAACTTAAGTGAGCTATAATGTTGCATTTAGATTTTGGCTGGTGGAGATGTGGCTACATCTAGAACCTGTGAGGAAGTCGTCACAAAGAGGGATCTGAGGTGGAGAGTCAGATTGGAGGGGTGGTGTGGAGGAGCAAATGAGATAGGTTTCAATATATTTTTTTATTTTCAAATTGGTTTTTTTAATTGTTAATATTTATTTATTTGATAGGTTAATATTGTATCTCACATGTGGCACCTATGTAACAGACACATTGGCGTCATGTCATATCCATTCAAACATAGTTTGACTAACATTTGGTCAACCATTACATATAGCGGTTAACAAAAAAATTTGGGATTATAAATAACGTCTGACATTAATACTGTAAAACACAATAATCATATAAAAACCATGAGAATGGAAATGAAAAAAAGTTTAACCCTTTATTAGTATTAGATTTTTTTCCTCATGCACACTATGTTGGGGCTTATATTGATTGAGTCAACTTTAGTGTGAGAGAAAATAGTCTAAGTAGATCAGTCCTCCTTTTTTTCTTATTTTCTAACCTTTGGTGGCTTATAAGCTTTATGTCAAGCATAGTCGACCTCTATTCCGCTTTGATGCTTGTTGTGCGGATAATCCGGAAGTTAAGGCTATGGTGACTTATGTGTGGTTTGAGGAGGTTCACGGCTCCCCGATGTACCAGTTGTGGGAGAAATTGAAGAAACTCAGACACCTGCTTTATGACTGGAGCAGAGCTGGCACTACCAATTCACTCAGGAATATTAAGACCCTTCATGCTGAAATTTAGCAGGTCGAACTTTGTCACCCGATCGATTGGGAGGAGGTCAGGGTGTTGGAATCTGAGTTGAATCGGCAATGGGAAGCATAGGAGGCCTACTGGCAACAAAAATCTAGAGTCCGCTGGCTAAAAAAGGGTGATAAAAATTCTTCGTATTTTCATACTGTCACCCGGGCTCTCCAGAACACAACTTTATTTCTGGTCTTCACAATAAGGAGGGCGAATGGGTTACGGAGGTAAGAGGGAAGGGCGACATAGCAATAAATTTTTACCAACACCTTTTTACCTTAGAAAACCAAGTTCATAATATGGAAGCCAGAATTGCTGATCTTCCGATTGACTGTAAGGTTTCTACAGAAATGAATGATACCCTTACGGCGGATGTGCTTCCTGATGAAATTCGTAAAATAGTGTTCTCTATGGGATCTAAACAGGCACCCTGGTTGGATGGGTTTACTGGGAAATTTTTTAAATCTTTTTGGGATATTGTGGGTACCTCGGTGATCACTGAGGTTCGTTCTTTTTTTAGCACGAGCAGGCTGCTCCGCAGCTTTAATCACACGTGGCTCACACTGATACCTAAAGTGGATAATGTTGAACACATGAAACAACTTAGGCCCGTTAGCCTCTATCAAATCGTGTATAAGATCATTACCAAAATCATGGCAGACAGGCTGGCCCAGTTTTTACCCCAAATCATTTCGGAGGGTCAAAATGCTTTTATCCGCGAACAAAAAATTGCGGAGAACATTTTGCTCGGACACGAGTTAATGCATTATCTGAAAATCAAAACGTGAGGAAAGAAAGGGTACATGGCCCTGAAAGTTGACATGGAAAAGGCATATGACAGAGTCGAATGGCCATTTCTACTTGCAATTTTGAGAAAGTTATTTTTGAACTCTGTCTAGTGTGGATGGGTTCAGGAATGCCTCCGTTTAGCCTCCTTCTCGGTGCTCGTGAATGGTACCCCCTCAGGGTTCTTTGCTCCGTCCCGTGGGCTAGGAGAGGGAGACCCCCTGTCCCCACTGCTGTTTGTGCTTTGCACTGAGGGTTTTGCGGCACTCCTCCGTCAGGCTATCGCAGGTGGAAAGCTAGAAGGGGTAAAGGTGGCTCTTAGAGCGCCCAGAATTTCGCATTTGTTTTTTGCGGATGATTCTTACTTATTCCTCGGAGGCTCTCTACAAGAATGTGAAAACCTAATTAAGGTTTAAAACACATATGAGGAGCTCAGTGGCCAAAGGGTTAACCTGGCAAAATTGCCGGTCTGCTTTAGCAAGAATGTATCGCTGCCTAATCAGGATTTCCTCGCAGAAATTTTAGGGGTTGGAGTAGTGGGGGTCCAGGAAAAGTATCTGGGGTTGCCAACGGTGGTTGCACGTTCTAAGATGGCCACGTTTCAGTGCCTGGAGGAGAAACTGTTAAGTCGACTTCAAGGGTGGAAGCAACGAACTTTATCGTGGGCGGCTAAGGAGACTTTGATCAAATCCATTGCCTTAGCCTTACCACTACATGTGATGTCCTGCTTTAAGTTGCCACTTTCATTGTGTCGGCTCTTGGATAGACATGTTGCCAGATTTTGGTGAGGTGTGGAAGGGGGACGATCAAGAATTAGGTGGGTGTCTTGGCGCAATATGTGTACTAGCAAGCATGATGGTGGTATGGGCTTTCGTCGGTTTGAACATTTCAACAGGCTTTGTTGGCCAAAATGGGATGGCGAATTCTGTCTGAGCCTTAATCGCTCCGGCGAAAGTGTATAAAGGGAAATATTTCCCGCGAGGGTCTTTCTTAACAGCTACAGCTAGATCTCGACCATCTTGGGGGTGGCAGAGTTGGTCAGTTGCTTATCCAAGGCCTTCAATGGCAAATTGGGAATGGTCGGACTGCCTCACTCCTCTCGGATAGTTGGGTCCCTCTTCTTCACCCATTTGTCCCGACCTTTAACCCTCAAGTCCTCCCGCCTGGGGGAGACCCTAAGGTAGATTCAGTGATCTGCCAAGGGGAGGGTAAGTGGTGTGACGAGAAGCTTAGTCAATGGTTTGATTCAGTAGTCTGTCGTGCCATTAAATCTATTCCTCTCCCCCCGTGCGGATGTATAGGATAGAATAATTTGGCATGAGACAACTGATGGGATTTTCACTGTTAAGTCGGCCTACCAGTTAGCTGTCTTGCTCGATAAGCGGGGTGGCCATTGGAGGTCAAGTGCTAGCTGGATGGATAAACCAAGTTGGATCCGATTGTGGAACGCAAATAGCCCACCTAAACTCAAAGTGTTTTTGTGGAATGTTTTCCTTCGGATTCTTCCAACGACAGAAGCCTTGATTGAGAAGGACGTTCAGGTGCTGCCAAGGTGTCCAGTGTGCTGGGCGGAAAGGGAGGCAATGGAGCATTTGTTCTTCGAATGCCCAGTATCCAGGGCTCTTTGTGATATTTCGGGCCTCGAATATCGTGGCCAAGGTTGCCACGACATACCTTTCCTCTTTTCCTGAAGAAGCTGCTGTCCATTTTACACCAGTCCCATTTGTTCATAGCAGTTGTGGTTGTCCTTTGGCGGATCTGGCGATCTTGCAATTGGGTTGTCTTTGAGGTTAAGCAATTTGGGATCCCAGCTCTAATGCGACAGTTTCATAAATAGTACCAGAAATGGGTAAATCTACCTGTCGATCAATGTGAGCGTGCTTGCTTTTCCCAGACTCAAGTTGGGCCTGTCAGCATGCCGCATTACATTACTTGTATGTGGGATGGGGCAATGAGCTCTGGGTCTCACTCGACCGGAAGGATTGTCATTAAAGACCTCACAGGGAATATCCTTAAGGTTCGAGGAGTGCAGTTTCCTAATATTGATAACCCTTTGGTGGCTGAGGTGTTGGTTCTTCGGGATGCGGTAGTATGGTGTCTGGAATTGGGATTTTTGGAGACTTGCTTCCAAGGTGATGCCCAGATTATTATTGATAAAATCAATCGTCGGGACACGGGGGATAATTGGATCGGGCCTGTTCTTGAGGAGCTCATCCGGGTAATTTCATTTCATACTGCGCTTAATGTTCGCTTTGTAGGTCGGAATAGCAATAGGGTAGCCCATTTGGTGGCTCGAAAGACCCTCAGTTTGTACCCAACTATATGTTGATTTTTTTATTTTCAGGCCTGGCTGATGTCCAGGATGTAACTATCTTTTGATCCAATCAATATAGCGAATTATTTTTTGTAAAAAAATAAAGTGGTTAGAAATTGGTTAGTATAAAAGCAACACTGCATACAAACCAATGACTCTTAAATTGCATATTTTATGCCTAAGCCTAACGATAGAAAGCAACTCCAACTATATTTTATGCCTAAGCCTAACCTTTTGTGTTATGTTTTTTTTTCTTTTATCCACCAATTTCAAACAAAGGTTAGAAAGGATCAGTAAGGTCCATATAGTGCATGTATCTTATAAGAAAATGGTTAAAATTCATACATAAACATTTTCAATATAGCTCTCTCTAAACTTTTAGACCTTGTCCCTTCTCTCTAAACTTTTTCATAAGTCTCATTAAGCGTACTAATGTCTGCGTTTAAAGCTGTCGGCGGTAGCCCCTAAATTTTTTCTTTTATCTTGCTTAGTCCTGCCTACTTCAATTTTCGTTGCTTCTTATATGGAGCTTTTCACGCCTCTTCTCCATAGGTGCTTCTCTTTCTTCCTCAAATTTGATTTTCTAGACCTGCTTTGAGATGTTTTGTAGATCATAAAGGGGGTTGAGGTCTTCCTCAATCTACCTTCTCCTTCATGTTTGTGTGCCTCCTCCTTGCTTCACTGCTGCGGTGTTTGGTGAGACTTGAGGATCCTATTGCAGTTCTCACATGAATTCAGTTTTGTGGAGCTCAAAGGCGAGGTTTATTCAACTTGGGCTCCTTTTCATTTGTCCTTCTGCATGTGCTTTTGTTATGGAGGAGGTGCCTCTCTTGGATCATGTTGGTTTTGGGATTCCGACGGCTATAGGCTTGGTCAAAGACACGAAATGACGTACTTTTCAATAGTAGATTGTTGTCACCGTACTGAATTTTCTTTTTGCAAGACACTCTTAATAATTTTGAATATTAGAAAAATAATGATAAAGCACCTTTAACTATTACAAAATTTCATGTGAATTAGACATTTATCGATAAACGTCCAAAAACAGGGTTAATTGCACCGTCTGTCACTTAAGTCTACTACTTGTTTCACGGTGACCACCTAAGTGTTTTTTGTTGCAAACTAACCACTTATGTCGAATAAATGTAGCAGCGACACCATTTTTGTCACTTTACCTAATGGCAGGTACCGAAACATAATTTTGGACGCCATGTCAACTTTCCACGTCAGCTACAAACGCTGAGTACGACCTGGCCCACTATAAAGAATGGGCATCTTAGTTGCAAGGCAATTTACGAGCAGAGAACAAGCTCTTCTTAGCGGTTGTTTAGCTTTTCCTCTTCTCCAAATCGCAAGTAGCAGCGACATATACCTTTCTTTCTCCAAAGAATCGCAAGCAACCAACAACACCTATGTAAACCTTTATTTCTCTTGTGGTAAGCTAACCCGTGCACTTGCAATTATTAAGTTATTCATTCTTTCTTTGTTCCCCTGTTCTTATTTTCTATCATTCTTCGTGTTAGGGAAAGGAGAACAAGTTGCGTGGAGAAGATTATTTGTAGATGGATGGATTGGAGAGAGAACTGATGACTTGATATATACACATATTTTTGTCCACCATTCTTATACCGTTTGAGTCTGATTTCTCGTGTTTTAGGTCGATTTCATGCTAGGTTGTTCTTGTTTGTGATATTTCAGGTCCTAGTACGTGAATGAAGGTTTGGGAACGAGTTCGGGGTCGATTGGACGAAGATTGGACAATTGGCGAGAATCTGAGGAACCACACGGGCACGCCTAAAATTCCACACGGCCGTGTAACTTGGCCGTGTGGCACCACTTTGCACGGGCAAATCGCACTGGCCGTGTATTGGACCCCTTGTGGCTGTGTGGAAAGTCCAGGGAGCTCACACGGCCAGACTGGAAATCCACACGGCCGTGTGCCTCTGGCCGTGCAGCATGCCTGAAGACCACTTAAGTGAAACGCGACGTTTCCATTCTCACACGGGCAAACTGGGAATCCACACAGTCGTGTGGCCTGGCCGTGTGGTCGGGAAATTCTGGGTTTTAACCCAATTCGAGCCAAAGGAGAGGGGATCGAGTTTTTGAGCAAAAAACATAGCCCTAGAGAGAGAAAGTGCGAAGAACACATCCTAGAGGTGATTTTGGAGCTGGGTTTAATCAATCGAGCTTGGAGATCATCATAGGAGTAAAGATCATCATCCCAGAGCAGATTTTCCTCATCTTTATGAGTATGACTACTCTGATTTCTGTTTTCCTCTCTCTCTCTCTCTCTCTATGGAGTAGAACCCTCTCTCACTTGGGTATGAAGAACCCTAGTTCCATGTGTTAGGGATCTTGATTGTAATGACTTGGGATTGTTATACTTATTGATTTTAATCGATAGATGCATGATTCATTGAGTCAATTGAAGCCTGATCATCTTTTCTTGATTTCTGCTGCAACCTGAGATAGATAGAATCTGATTAGGTTGTAAGAACTTCATCAATTGGTAGTGGTAGATTGATTATACGAGAGTTAATTGATTTACTGCTTTGTACTGGAATCCCATTCCAGTAGTGGAGTTCTGTGTTCATAGCCTCAGCTTTCTATCCCGGTGAAGACTAGTCGTCTGCCGGGTAGTTGTACTGAGAGGGCTTGGTCAGCTTAAGAGATTTCAAACTATTGTTGGATCTTCCGCAGTTTAATCAACAGTTAATCAACCCAGGGTAATTACAACTGTGACCTAACTAAGGAGCTAGGGGGACTCATTCCCGAGTGACTCTCCCTTTGCGAAAGAACTTTGAACCATTTCCTGCTTTCTTACTGCTTTTAGTTAAAATCACAATCACTCTACTTAGTTTGCTAGATAATAAATAATCACAGAGTAGGCAGTAGATCTAGGCCCCGGGTTGACAAATAGAGCTTGCCACTTACTGCATTTCCAGACTGCGATTGCACTTGGTCGCAGTTTGGTGTTGTGTCCTAGCGTGTCAAGTTTTTGGCGCCGTTGCCGGGGACCCTCTAGGTTATTGGGGAGACGTGAAAGTTTGTTACTCTAGCTTTTTCCTTACTGCATTTTCTCTCTTCCACATTCTGGGTGAAGTATATATTGGTTTGGTTTGTAGATGGGTTTGGGTAGGGTATGGATATTTACTTCTGTAATCTAAATATGTATGAGTTGGTTATGAATACCCATTTATTCAAGAGTGTTTTAATTACACATATAAAAATTAGATCTATTTGTAGAACTTTATCAGTTTAGATACCAAAATGTAATACACAAAAATTTTAGCTACTAAAATGTAATGTTCCATCAATATTTTGAGGACTTATATGCCAAAAAAATAAATTTAGATTATAAATCTAAATATCTATTAATTTTAGGTACCGAACTGTAATTTGCATAGTTGAGGCTTAATTCCTTTTATGGTGATGTATTTAAAATGATAATTATTTACTTTTTTTATAGAAAAATGAAAACTATTTATTTGATATGTGTAGATACCTAGCCAAACATTCCATGTATAATTGTTGAAAATTCTAGCCCGGGTGAAAAAGAAAAACTCTAGACAAAAGCAAAAAGAATACAAACTGGAACTCGCTTAAAATTTCATCCCTTCAAATCCCATAGTGAAAAATGACGACTTTCTTATAATTAATAACCATATATATTTATTTTTAATTGGACTCGACATTGAGCTGAAAAAGTTAGTGGTTTATGGTTCAATTATTAATTCTATAGACTATTGGTGAGTCATGTATGGACCAGTTCATACTTGTTATTAGAATACATAAAAATAACATACTAATTACGGTTAGACGAAGAAGGCAAAGAAAAAATAAAGGGTTATGGAAGGTGAGTAAAAAGTGAAACGAAGAGTAAGTAGATGATGGAAAGGTTTTGACCAATTCTTTTAGTTGGTCGTCAATACAACAATCAACCCTTTTCACGGTAGCAATTTATTGACACTTGCTTATGTAGATCTGACATATTTTGTTACATGTAGTTAGTAGAAGTTTGATATAACATCTTGTATGGTATAAACTAAATTTATACTTTTATGTTATAATGGATTGGATTCATAAATTGGTTCAAAAGGATTGGTGAATTGGATTCATAGATTCAAGTGAAATATAAACATTAGACCAATTTACATTAAAATTAAATTTGAGATATCAAAATATAAAATGTACATTATGGTGACTAATTTGTAATTTGTTTGGTAACCGTAACCAAACTTTAGCTTTATATATAATAATATTTTAGTAATTTATATGTAGTGGGTTGGTCGAATTGTATAATATGAAATTCTACCCCGCCCTCGCGTTCCCAAATGAAGACAAAATTAACAGGGAAAATTTGTTGCTTATACAGTTATACTATTGATTATGCGACCAACATGCTTCAAAGTTCAAAACCTGGGAAATCGCTTCCCCCTCTCGATTAAGCTGCTTTTGTTAATAATATGGCTTTGGTCTTTGGCGTAGAGGTGTCTGGCTTGGCTTCTCGAATCCACAGCATATGTTTGTTTGAAGGCTGTCGTCGTCGTCGAAGCGGATTCCCCATGATTAGCATTAATTAATCACTCGCCCACGGCTCTATTCGCCTTGTTCAGTGTACCGGAAAGGTTTCTGCCTTTTCATCTACAGCATTATTAAATTAAACATCCTGCCAAGTGCCAACTATAATACACCTCTGATTAGCACTTACTTAGCCGCACCTTTTTGCTCTGTAATGATAATAATCAAGCTGGGTTCATTTCAAGTTGTAGACTTTCTACCTGCTATACTCTCACTTCAGAATTTTCTAGTAGAGGTCTCCATCTGGTTTCAGTTCAAATCGAAACCGTAATATATAAGAATTTTCCAATGTCAAATTATTTTGCAACTTAAACAATTGTGGTCTATTCTTGTTTTAAATAGTGAAACCGATAAGAAATATATATATATATATATATATAAATCATTTTATGACCGTTGTAAGTAGGAGAAATTTGGTGTTTGGTTTGTTTAGACCAAACCAAGCCATTAATGAGAAATTTTACAATGCTATATAGTATTGGTGCTATAGGTTTTTGTCTTTATGGTACAACTTAATATTGTACATTTACGTTATGGTACAACTTCAGATTGTATCTATATTTTTTGTACAAATTCTTTTATGGTACAACTTGAACTTGTATCTTTATGTGATGGTATAATTTCAAGTTGTAAAGTTGTACCATAACATAATGGTACAAATTATTTTATGGTACAACCTAAACTTATACATTTAATGTTATGGTACAACTTTGAGTTGTACGTTAAAGCACCAATACTATATAGCATAGTAGAAGTGCTCGCCATTAATAGGTTTGTCAATTATGATTTTTGTTTTTCTGGGACTCATCGAGTTATGTTTATTCCTTCTTGACGAGTCGGTTAATTGAACCAAACCAAATTGACAGCCTTAAGTTTTAGTGTAATCTAGATGCTCGTAAAGAAAAACCATACTTCTTAAGCAAGAAAAATACTCATAACTTTATGAATATGCAATTCGGTCCATGTTTTCTTTAGTAATTATAAAATTTACAGGATCAAGGATCGAACCACGTTATACTTGGTTATACTTGCTTCGATAAGTGGAATTCAAACGCCAATTTGGTAATAGTATGATCCGATACGAACCGGATGATTGCACATCTCTACCTTGGTGAAAAGTACATTTAAAATCACATAACCAGTTAAAAATCAATAGTAGTTAACCCATCGAAATTTACAAGCTGGGTGTGGTTCCCAAGTTACCAAGCAGGGCTGATAAAATAAGGGTAAACAAAAAAGCAGTGCGAAACCAATCCCCATATTCTGCTTAGCCCCCATTTTTGTCTACTAGCTTCACGTGGCACCAAAACCAACTTCTCTCTCTCTCTCTCTCTCTCGGTCACAGTCGAAGAAGAAGTTACAGTGGCACAGTGTCAGCCACCACCAGACGTCAGAAACAAGCTATACACATTACACAATAGCCTCTCACCGTCGCCACTCAGCACCACCGCCTAGTGGTAGAGCAACCGCAATCATTATCGCCAGCAATGTTGACACCCAAAACAGCGACCTCCCTTCCGCCGCCGCCTCCGACGTGGACCTTTGGAACTGTAAGGAGTCGACGGCCAAGGGCATGTTCTCCTGGTCGGGACTGCACTTGGACTCGTGAGGGTGGGCGCTGTACATGACCGCGCGCAGCACCGCCGAGACGGTCGGGATGTACGCCGTCTTGTTCCTCGCCAGCAGCCACGTCAGCCCCATCAGCTGGCAGTCCCTGTTGAACATCTTCTTCGCCCTGTCCTCTTCCTTCCCTCCGCCGACCCAGGACGTCTTGTTCCCGTTGGCCTTGAGCTGTAAATAACGAACGGCATTGAAGGGCATTTCAGTAACTATTGGAAGGAAAAGAATAAGACATGGGATGGGACGAAAGAGGAAAGGGATAGTGGGAGGAAATCCTAGTGAAAGAACCAAATTGTATGGATTGCAAAAGGGAAGGCAAGGTAATGAAAAAAGGGGTTCATCATAATCTGCTGCACATGGAAGGCTGGTGAATAAATGGTGTCTCAGAATCAGAGGGAGGGGGGTCGGTCGTTGTCTATTTTCATTTTTCACTGAGGCCACTCGCTCACCTCTGGTTTCTCTACTTCCTATCATCAGAAAAAGACTGGAAACAAGAGGAAGAAAGCCCACAAGTTGTTGATTTCTCTCTCTCACCCCCCTTTCTTTTTTCAACTCTGTTACTACATTTCTTCCTTACTTTCTCAATGCTCCCTTTCATCTTTTCCTTTTCCATTTCCCCATGCCCACTCACCCACCATTCATCAACAGTGAAGAAACAGAGCAAAAGCCATTGAACATTCAACAAATTCAGGCTGGATGAAACCCACCTTCCATTTAACAACCGAAACAAGAAAAAGTGAGCCACCCACGAGCTTGAGAAAAGGTTATGGGAAAGTTCTAAGTTCATATATGACTTTGGCCTTGTAGTAGTAATATATCAATTGTGAAGAAAATAAGTGAATAGCAAACAACCCACCAAACCAAACCAAAGGAATGAGAATGCAGATAAAATCTAGGATAATAAATGCCAGTGCTGGGGGCAAAGAATATAGCAATAAATGCGAAATTCTTTATGGGATTGGATTATAGAATATACCTTTTGGAGGGCGCCTAGGCATTTAGTACAGCCAGAGTATGAGGAATTCCTGCAATTCTTCTCCAGGTTCTTCACCGCCGCCGTCGGGGTGGCGTTGTGGAAGCCGGTGCTGACATTGAAAGCGGCCGGGCAGCTGAGGGAAGTGATCTGGTGGAGCCGAATCCCACAGAAACAGAGGATAGGGTCGCAGCTGGCATTGGGCTGGGGTATCTTGACGTTCTTGCTCACCAGCGCGCTCTGCAGCGAGTTCACGCACTTCTGGGAGTCGTCGGGCATCATGGGCAGCTGGTCCTCGGCCGCAGCCGCGGCGGCGGGGGAGGCGGCGGGCACTTGGAGGGCGTACTTGGCGTGTGCGGCGAAGAGCCAGGCGGCGAGAACAGGGCAGCAGCGGCTCCGGTCTAGGTTCCGGCCGCAGGCGTCGTTGACGCCGCCGAAGAGCTCGGCGGAGAGGTCGAGACGGCAGATTTGGGAGTCGGTCTGGACGGGGAAGGCCGGGACGGTGTTTGGGTTTGGTTGATTGGGGACCGGTTCGGCTAGGAAACCCGCTTGGGAGTGATGGGTTAGGAAGGTGAGGAAGAAGAGGAAACAGAGTTTGGAAGCCATTTTTTTCGAATTCTCCCTCTCTCTAGTCTCTTTTCCACTACTGTTAGTTTCAGATTTTCTGGAAAGGAAATAGAGAAAGGTGGACGGTTGCTTTTGTGGCTTTGGGATCTGGCTTTCCGTAGGTGAAAAGATGAGAGAGGGAGAGGAAAAGTGGAGGAAAGCCGGAAAAGGGGTTTTTGGTATTGGGTTCTGGGCGACGTACTTCTGTGATTTGTGGTGCAGAGCTCTAGCTCTACCTCACCGCTGGTTTTACCTTGCTGAGTGGACTGGAAGAAGAAGAAGAAGGGAAGGAAAAAGAGTGGAGAGGAAGGGGAAGGGGAAGGGGAAGGGGAAGGGGAAGGGATGGGTATCTGTTAGTGTGACTGTGTGAGGGTGTAAGAAATTCAGAATCCAGTACTCTGAGGCGGAAAGGAAAGGACAGATTTTAGGGATATAACTTCGACTTGGAGATATGAGTGAGAGTAGGGCTGCAAATGAGCCAAGCCGCTCGCGAGCAACTCGGCGTTCGAATCGGAAAAAACTCGTTCGACACTCGACTCGTTATTTAACAAGCCGGCTCGCGAGCCAACTCGTTAGTTAACGAGCCAAGCCTGAGCTAGACCATGCTCAGCTTGATAAGCTCGCGAGCTAGCTTGATTCGGTGGCTTGTCGAGCTAAGCTCGCGAGCTGCCTTGTTTTGAGCTTGTGGAAGGATGAATTACTCTTTTAAACATGAACATTGTCTTCTAATACAGATGTGTATGAAATTTAGATGTTATTTATAGTTTCTAGTGTTATTTCTATCATTTAAATTCTTATGTTTATACATTTTTCCAGCAAAAATGATTTTAAATCGAGCTCATCTTGAGCCGAGCTTGTACTCAGCTTGACAAGCTATGTTAATGAGCATTTTTCGAGCTCTACCAAGTCGAGCTCGAGCTAGATTATTTTTATTCAAGCCGAGCTCGAGCTCGAGCTGGATTATCAAAATTCGAGTTCGAGCCGAGCTCGAGCTGAAAAATTAATAAACGAGCCGAGCTCAAGCTAAGCGAAAACTCGACTCGACTCGGCTCGTTTGCAGCCCTAAGTGAGAGGGACCGGAGCAGGTGAAGGAATTCGGGGTCACTAGGGTCTAGGGGTGAACAACCATGAAAGCGTAACTTAACGACGGTTCAGCCACGAAATATCAGTATCGAAGGCTAAATTGGTATGCGTTATTTAACGGTCTAACGGTTGAGCTATGATTAAACTACGGTTTTACCATAAAATACCCTAACGCTGACTTTCCCGGTACAATCTCCAGTACGGTTTCATGGACCATGGAACAAACACACCCGTCCAACCCGACCAAACCCACTTGTATTTATCGCTAAAACGAAGATTTTGAGTTGGGTGAGGGTTTTCTTTTGTACAACCCGCCTCTATTAGGTTGGGGTTGGATTTTGGATTACACAACCCGTAAAACCCGACCCAGCCAGTGTTCCAACTATTGATAGGAGTTCGTATCCAAAAATATTTATGTCATATATAGCCATACTTATGATAAAATTAAGATATTTCACAATGTTTTTCTCTCATGGTCTTCCTAATTTAATGCATTCTTAGGTTTAAAGTTTAGATATAAATACAATATAGCTATCATTCATGTAATCCTTTTTCTTGTGTACAATTTTAATAGAATTAACATATTGGGTGCATTCGTTTATAACCTTTTTAGCCTATTTCAACAAATATCGTGAAAAAACTAGACATATGTTGAAGTAAATCACATTTTATTAAAACTGAAACAACATTTGTGAAATTTGATGCATTTCACCTCGGTTTATTCATTTGAAATTTAGTTATTTATAAAATATTTTTTGGTGTAGAATAATTACATATTTTGTGTTGGGTTGGATTGGATTGGATTTTTACTTAAAAATATCGTCAATCCGACCCAAGCCAACCCAATTGGAAACAAACCGTAGGGTTAAAATTTTTTTGAGTGAGTTTGGATTTAATATTTCTCAAACCGTAATGCATGAGTCGATTGATTAAAATGTTAAACTCAAACCATCCAACCCATGTGTCACGTGACGCTCCAAGTTCACCAAGAAAAGCCCATCAGCTAATTCACTAGAAAAAGCCCATTACGGAGAGCACAGGCGAGAGTTGTCTTGTCTTATCCGAGGAAGAAAGAGGACAAGTATGATAATCCAACAAAACAAAAGCACGAAGCAGCCAGCCAATCCAATGGAAATAATTACTCAAACAAAAAAAAGTCCCTTTTTTCCTGCTCAAAAGGTTCGACATTGTAACATCTTTTGTTTTCTCATGTTTGGATTCACTTTTGCGGGTTAATTGCAAGGATGGTCACTGGGTTTACTAAAACCGTTCATATTTGGTCACTGCAAATATTTAATTCCATTCATGGTCACTAAGATTAGTTCAATAGTTCAAGTTTGGTCACTCTCCGTTAGTCTCCGTTAGTTTTTGCTGATGTGGCAGTCAACTATTATAATTGACCGTTAAATGGGTGACGTGGCCATTAAAAAATAATAAAATTTAAATATTTACAATTTACACCTCCTTTTACAACTATTAAAAAATAAAAATAAAAAGGAGAGCGTCACCGTTTATCGCGCCGGCCGATCCCCAAGCGAGGGCAAGTGAAGGTGGCGATAGTGACGGGCCTCGCTCACTCCATCGCTTCCATTTTCTCCTTCCGCCGCCGGTCAGGAGCCGGAGTCTTCGTCGATTCTCCGTTGTAAGACAAATTCTTGAAGCTTCGGATGGGTCGGCTCTAGAAAGTACTTTCTCGCCTTCCGGCTAGTGGAAGTTTTGATGGCGGAAACAGGGGATTTGTATAGAGAAATGAATTTTGATTTCTAGTTCAATCTGATTTTGTGTGTGTTGATTTCATCTTCCCCCTTCTTCTCAGAACATTGCAATCTCGACCCAAAAAAAATCGATTCAACATAATAGCATAATAGTAATGGAACTGTCACAGATTCAATCAGACCCAAAAAGAATCATTATCGTGATCATAAATTAAACTCTTCATATCCTGGAGTTATCCCTGCCGAAGACGAAGGTCGTCGCCCAGTTGACCGCCACGTAGAACCGGTTCCTCCAGCTCACGACGCGCGTCAGGTAAGCAGAGCGCCAAATCAGCCAGCTCAAGAACCCAGCCATGGACAGCCCTTTGGCGTCCTTGGACTGCCGCAAATCCACCAGGGCCTTGTACCTCCACACCGTCGCCATGTTTCGACGAACTTGACCCAGTCGGAGAGCGCAGCGGCGGCGAGGGATTTGGTCATGACGCAAAGGGAGACGATCGCGTAGATGGCGGCGGTAAGTTTTATTTTTATTTTTTAATAGTTGTAAAATGAGGTGTAAATTGTAAATATTTAGATTTTTTTATTTTTTTTATTTTTTTAATGGCCACGTCACTCATTTAACGGTCAACAATAATAGTTGACTGCCACATCAGCAAAAACTAACGGAGACTAACGGAGAGTGACCAAACTTGAACTACTGAACTAATCTTAGTGACCATGAATGGAATTAAATATTTGCAGTGACCAAACATGAACGATTTTAGTAAACCCAGTGACCATTCTTGCAATTAACCCCACTTTTGCTCAAGAAAATGGGCCGGTTTTCCACCTACTTCTTTTGTTGCTTCTAATTAATAACTCGTTTATATAATCTGTACACAAAAGAAACAAGATCTTACTTGCTTAGTTTCTTTTATACCTCAAAATGGGCAGAAGCTTATTAAGAGCTTGGCTTATGCTATTCTCTAGTAATGTGGCTCATGTTATTCTCTGTAAAATTCCGTCTGTTTTATCCTCTATACTTACCACTTAGACACATACATGATGTAATTAAAAGCCTTCTTAAGCGTAGGCCGTAGGCAGCAGGGCCACTAACTTTTAAGGCTTCGGAAGTAGAAAAGGAAATCTGTCTTTTGAAAAAGAGGGGAGATAAAAGAGTGTAATCATGGTGGTGTTTCTGCAACTTGCAACTCATGTATTTGCTTTTAGGGATAGCAACAAAACCCGAACCCACGGGTACCCACCCGACCCAACCCGGTCAACGCGGGTAAAATCCGTGTTGACGGGTTTTGGGCCGGATTTGGGTTTAAACCCGTTCACTATTCACCGGGTTGGGTTGGGTTTGGGTTTAGGTAAACCCGGCCCGTGGGTACCCGCCCACCCATATAATTAATTTTTTCGGTATATTTAATATTCTAAACAACTAACCTTATTTATGTTTGTGGAGACATGTCTAATTTTTTCTTTTTAATTGTGTAGAATGAAGTTGATGTTATGGAGTGGAGAGTAAAGAACCTTAATTGAAAGGAAGAAGCTTTCAATTAAACATGTTATTTATAGATAATTTGTGATTTGCTTCAATTTTCTTGAGTTTTCTATATTGGTGTTGAACAATTTGTATAGTTAATTTGTGATTTGCTTGAATTGTGTTTTATATATGGATAATTTGTATTGAGAGATTGATATTTGACTTTAATTTTGATAAGAACTTGTAATTGTAAATTTTTTACGACAAAACCCGTGGGTACTCATGAACCCGCGGATACCCAACGGGTTGGGTTGGGTTTGAGTTTTTCAAACCCAGTGAGTTTTACCCCGGATTTTTTTCAAAGATAAACCCATGGGTTTGGGTTTGGGTTTGGCAAAACCCGACCCAACCCGACCCATTGCCATCCCTATTTGCTTTTGGTCAGCCCAGCCCACCCCACCTAGCCAACAAAGCAAGCGACACAAGGGTTGCTGACTAATAGTGTAGATTGGTTTTTTTTTTTTGGTAGTATGTAAATTGGTTTATTGACATTTCGGCTGATAAAAAGTTTTATTTTTTTCAATAGTTGCACATCGGTTCATAAAAACTATCGAGAAATCTTCTAATTCATATATCTTTTTATATAATATGTAGACAAAACAAAATTTTACATAAACTTATCTTTAATGGTTCATTCTCAATCCCTAAATCATTGTCGACTTCTCCTTCCCGAAACCAAAATCTTCTGACAAACCTGTTCGAGCCCGGTAACTAGGCGCCCCGAACCCTCGCGCTTGATCCTTCCCGCACGCTGCACTACTAACCTGAGTCCCGGAGAGGACTCGTTAGCACTCCAACGCCCAAGTCAGTTTCCTTTTCTAGAGAGAGAAGTGAATAGTAATTTTTAGAGAGAAGCCCCAACCTGAGTAAATGAAGTTCACCAACCGACTATTTATACCCGAAGCCCGGCCGACCAACATCCTTCCCTTTCGCCCCTTGCCAGACCCGCAATTAATGCTCCGTACGGCCTAGCGCCCATGCGCCTCGACCATCTGACACTCCGTTCAGAAGGGTCAGGCGCATGACGTCAGCCAGTCCTCCGACCCGTACACTGGGACTCCCCGGTGCCCACTTGTCGCACGCGCCTCGTGTCAGGTTTGCGGCCCCACCCGTCTGGGGCAGCTTTTCCCTGTCTCTGGGCCGACTTTCCCTCTGTCCCTGGGCCCATTGGGCCGGGCCCAATTCCTCAGCCTCCCAAACTCTACTCTTGAGCCCTATTGGTTCAACCCACATGGGCCATGTATACATCCCCAACAATTGCCCCCCCAGCTAGGCGCCTACGCCTAAGGAGCACCATGTTCCAGCTAGGCGCCTGAGGCTTCTTCCAAGGCGCCTAGCTGGAACATGGTGCTCCTTAGGCGTGGGCTTTTTCCAGGCGCTTTGAACTCATTGCGTCCGCCTCCGCTTCGAGACGCCCTGTTTGCCCCCGTGCGCCTTGCTCCCAGACCCTTGCCTCCGTGGTTCCCTGGTTCTTCCCCTTGCTATCTGCCCTAACCACACGGCGCCTTGTTAGCTTTTTGCACGCCTTGCCCCCGGCCACGTGGCGACCTGTTAGCTTTCTGCGCGCCTTGCCCCCGGGCTTCGCCGCTTGCGATTCATCGATCCTCTCCACTGTTGCGGACCCTCCAGTTCTCGCACTTCGAATGTTATCAAGGTATCCTCGGGATCCACCCTCTTCCCTCCAGGACCTTTGGACTTCTCCCCTATCCCATCATGAGACCCCTGGGCTTCCCCTACTCTGTGAGACTCTTGAGCTTCCCCCTATCTCCCCCTAGGCCGTTTTGGATTTTGAATTTCGAAATTCGGAATTCGAAACGGGCTAACACTGGGACTCTTGAGCTTCCCGCTCCACACTATATATTCTCCTCCTCCCCCTCACTTCTTCTTCACTTCCCCTCAGAAAGCTCTGACTTCTCTCTTCTTTCTCTCACTAGAAACGGCCGTTCGCCCTCCCGTGCGCCTTCCTTAGTTGCTCTCGCGCCTTGACTTGCGCTCCCATCAATGGCCTCTTCTTAGCAACCTTCGGCTTCGCGCTCTGCGCCCTCCTCCGGCGCTCCTGCTTCCTCGCGCTCAGGCGCCCCCTCCACTTCGGCCGCCGCACCACGACGTAAGACATCTGCCCCTAATGCGCCTTTTTTTTTTTTTTTTTTTTTTTTTTTTTTTTTTTGCGTCCAATCCGTTAGCCTGCTCCTATGCGCCTTCCTTCTTACTTGTCGCGCGCCTAATCCCTTTGAGCCCTCCATTAAGTGCGCCTCGTGTGGTCTGTTCCCCCTCGTTTTCTTCGCCTAATCCTGTCTTTGCCCCCTTGCCCCAGGCCCTGACGCATCGCAAAGCTATGCGTTTCGTTCGGGGAATCGACTTGGGCCTCGGGGCAAGCGCCCGACGACGTGGCCGGGTTGCCCTTGGAATCGGTGGGCCCGAAGCACCCGTCAAAGCTCGTACGTGTGCGCCTCGAGAAATTGCTGGTAGCCGCTCAGATGCCTGCGCCTTGGCAATATTCCCATGCGCCTCGAGCAGCTCGGATAGGCGCCTGTGGCGACGGTTGGGTAGGGGTTTACCAAGAGTACCTTAGATTCGGGCTGCGCTTTCCCCTCGATCCCATCCTTGAAGGGGTCCTTGATTCGTGCCGGTGTTCGCTGGGGCGCCTCTCTCCAGCGGTCATACTATACTCCATTTTATTTCGTCTTAAGTGTCGACAGCTGAGCATCGAGCCTACCTTCAAGCTCTTCAACCATTTTTTCCGGATGAGCCGGAGTAAGAACTGCCTCATACTCCACAAGCGCAAGAAAATAGGCTACCACTTCATTGAGGATTGTCAGAAGTTGGGGCGCACGTGGTTTGATTCCTACTTTTTTGCTTGCCCTCGTGAAACGCCTTTCTTCGCGAGCGGGCGTCCCGCCTTGACACGGTGGGCGCTTGGGACGCCCAAGTACTTCAATAAACCTGCCTCCTTGAATGAGGCGGAGCTGGCCAGCGCTGAGCGCCTTTCCGAGGAGCCATTCGACCTGAGGGACGATGACGCGTACGTGCAGCTCTTGGCGGATTTCTATCAAGATGGTACTCAAGCGCGAGCGCTCCGTCTATTCTTCCCATGCGCTCTCTTTTTTTTTTTTTTTTTTTTTATTTAGGCGCACCTTACTGCCTTGCTAATTGTTACCTCCATTTTCCCCTTTCGCAGGCACTGACTACACCTCGGTGTCCTCCATCATTCGATCCCGTCTGGGGATCGGCCAGGGCGCCTCGCCGACCAACTCGGCGCCTACCTCGCCCCGGCCTTCCGCCTCTGCGCCTCCGAGGCGGACCATTCGCATCAAATCCAAGGGGAAGGCTGCTGCCTCCCCCCCCACTTCGGGCGCTTCCGGTGAGGCGCGCGGTAACTCACCGGCCGCGAGCGCAGGCTCTGGCCAAGGCAGCCCCCACGCGAGTCCGACCGAGCTGGGGCGCCCCCAGTCTCCAGTATCTCCCTCCTCGCAGACAGCGCATCAGGCTGGTGGGGAGGAGGTCTCACGTCCATCCCCGCGACATGCGCCTCGAAAGAGGTCCGGGGACGATCGAGCTCCTCCCGCCAAACGGGCGAAGGAGTCGCCGGCGGGCGCCTCGGGGCTCCCCCCCAGCTTTGTAGCGCCCACCATCGGGCCACACACCGGCGAGGAGATTCCTCCTTACCTTCAGCCTCCCAGGCGCCCCCTCACTAAGGTTGCCGTGGGCGTGCCAGTGAAGGCGGCGAAGGACCCAGGCGCCTCCGTTCAATGGGCGCGCTCCCAATACGACGTGGTCGAGCACCCGGCCAACCTTGCGTCCGACAAGCCCTGGCGCAAGATGACCAATCTGACTGCGCAAGTAAGTTTCCTTTTACGCTGCCCCATTCCCGTTCCTAGTTGCGTGAATTCCTCTAACTCCTTCCAATGCGCTCTGCTTTTCAGATGATGCTCCTGTGCGAAGCCAACGCCCGCGAGGTGGACAAGATCAGGCGCCAGGGCACGGACGCTGAGATCACCGCTGTGCGCCTCCAAGCAGACCTGGAGGCCGCGAACAAGCAACGGGACGAGCTGAGCTCGGCCTGCGAGGAGGCGCAGAAGAAGGCCTCCGATTATGCCGCGCGGCTGGAGGCGAAGGCGGAGGAGGAGAAGGCGTTCCGCGAGAGAGAGGACGCCTTGACCCGGGAGCGTGATGCCCTGAACGTGGAGAGGAACTCCCTTCGCGAGTCCGTGGCCGAACTGGAGGCGGCCGGCAAGAAGCAGCGGAAGACAAGCAGGCGCTACCACCGGGACTTGAAGAAAGCCCGTCTCCTCCTGGCTGACTACAAGAACACCACCGCGGGGAAAAACCTGCAAGCTGACGTGGTCATCAGCACGGTGGAGTTGGCGCAGCAAAAGCTCCTTGCTGACCACCCGGACTGGCACTTCGACGCTCAGGACTTAATGTGCCATATCATCACTGAGCTAGAGCGTGCGACTCCCGAGGGCGGAGAGGCGGGGGCGCAGGGCGCTCCAGTCGTGGTCGAGGGAGAGGAGGCGCAGGACGCGGAAGGTGGCGATGAAGAGGATGAAGAGCAAGAGGGAGAGGCGCAGAACTCTGGCGATGGCCAAAGCGCCGAGGCGCAGGGGGAGGCGGATGAAAGGGTCGACCTCAGTGGGAGTGATGCGTCTGATGCTGGTGCCGATGGTTCAGGTGGCGAAGAAGGCGAGGTCGAGGCTGAAGAGTGAAGGGGGGGGGGGGGCGCACTTGTTTTCCTTAGCGTAATTTTCCTTCTGCCTGTTTTTGTTATTATTTAATTTTCTGCATGTTTGGAACTTTGTCAGAACATGGTTACATCTCATTTACTTTTCGGAATGTTTGAACTTTTTCTTGGGCGCTTTACTTATGGGCGCATAGATATGGGCGCTTTACTTCCCTCAATTGCTTGTCTCTCGACTCGAGAGATTGCGTTTTCCGTTACGCCTCATTTGAAGGGGCGCAAATCGTTCAGGGCGCTTTAGTATTTCATGGTTCAACCTGTGTGACTACACTTCCGGAAGGGCGCAGACTTTTTAGGGCGCTTTAGTGAGAAAAGAACACGCACGAACGGACCATGAACTGCTCGCATTCTCTCTAAGAACACTCCCCAGGGCGCTGAAGATTGGGCGCTTTACACTGTCAGAAATTAGTTCGGGAGAAACAACTTGCGGATGGGCGCATATTACTTAGGGCGCTTTAAGGAGAGATACACGCACGAGCGAACCATTAACTAATATTAAGAACAATCAATAGGGCGCTAAAGACTGGGCACTTTACATTGTCAAAGGAAGTAGTTCTGAAAAACAAAAGACGATTTTAGGATGCGAAGTGTCGGGCGCCTTACAGCGATAATTAGCGTGCGTGGGAGGACACGCTTGCAGTAATAGTATACCCTCCTCTGCTCAGTGAGCTAACCTCCCAAGTCAGACAAAATTGGGGCGCCTCCCCCTTCCTTTCCTGCCGACTACTCGGATATCTCATCCCTTTCCATTCCCTTGTACTCTCTCAAACTCATGGCGTTCCAGGTCCTCTTGACAGCCTTTCCGCCCAGGCGCTCCAATTTGAACGTGGCTGGCCCAACTACCTCTCGGACACGGTAGGGTCCCTTCCACTTCGGTGCCAACTTACCCTCACACGCCTTTGGACGGAAATCGCGTCGAAGCACCAAGCTTCCCATGGTGATTTGGTGTGGGCGCATCTTGCGATCGTAGTACCTAGCCACCTGCCGCTTCATTGCCTCGAGGCGCACAGCAGCGACATCCCTGCGCCCCTCCAGCATATCAAGGTCGTGGATACGCTCCTCGTCATTGGCCTGAGGCCCGTACTCCTTGATCCTATACGTTGGGAAGCGCATCTCTACTGGAATGACCGCCTCGCTACCGTAGGTCAGGGCGAACGGGGTTTCCCCTGTTGCGACCTTGTATGTCGTACGATGCGCCCAGAGTACACCGGGAAGTTCTTCTACCCACCTTCCCTTGGCATCCGTCAGCCTGGTATGCAGCCCGTGCAAGATGCTCTTGTTAGCCGCTTCTGCCTGTCCGTTGGCCTGAGGGTAAGCCACGGACGAGAACCGTAAGATCACGCCATTTTCGTCGCAGAATTCAATGAATTTTTGGCAGTCGAACTGCTTCCCGTGATCCGCCACTATGGACTCTGGCAGGCCGTAACGGGTGAAGATGTTCCTCGTGGTGAACTTCCTCACTTGGGCCTGGGTAATAGATGCCAGTGGTTCGGCCTCGATCCACTTGGAAAAATAATCCACCGCCACAATCAGGTACTTCATTTGCCCCGGCGCCTTGGGGAAGGGCCCCAGCAGGTCCATGCCCCATTGCGAAAAAGGCCACGCGCCCACGTTACCTTGCATGGGCGCCTTTGGAACGTGAATATCATGGGCATGAATCTGACACGGGTGGCAGCTCTCCACATGGTTCTTTGCATCCGCCCTGATGGTGGGCCAATAATAGCCTTGTCTCAGAAGGACCTTCTCCAGGCTCCTGGCCCCTGCGTGCATGCCGCAGGCGCCTTGGTGCACCTCCGCGATTGCCTTCGCGCCCTCTTCGCTCGTGAGGCACCTCAGGTATGCTCCCGAGTGTGATCTTTTGTACAGCTGACCCTCCAAGATCACGCACCTTGCGGCCTTACGCCTTATCTGCCATGCAAGCTTGCCGTCCTCTGGGACTGTCCCGTGTAACAAGTATGCTTTGATTGGGGTCATCCAACTCTCTCCTTCCTCCTGCCCTTCTTCCGCGATTCCCACCATATGCTCCTCCTGGGATTGTTCCTTGGTCACAATCACATACCTCTCCTTTTCAAAGTCAGTGGCCGTGGCTAGCTTTGACAGGGCGTCGGCATGGGCATTCTCCTCCCGTGGTACGTGCACAAACTCCGTATGCCCGAACCATGCGCGCTGCTCCTCCACCTTCTTCAGGTATGCGCCCAGCGCCTCCTCCTTTACGTCGAAGATTCCATTCAGCTGATTCACCACCAAGGCGGAGTCAGAGTAGACTTGGACCCTTCGCGCTCCCAACTCACGCGCCGTGCGCAACCCGGCGATTACCGCTTCGTACTCCGCTGCGTTGTTCGTTTTTAGTGACGAAAACCGGAGGGCCACCTCGTGAGTTGCTCCCATGGGGTTGGTAACAACTATACCCGCTCCGTCGCCTACCCGACTCGCCGCCCCATCGACATACACCCGCCAATCCTCCTCTATCCCCTTTCCTTTACTCACCACGCCCTCCGCGGCGAAGTCCGCCAATACCTGCGCCTTGATTGCGGGTCGCGGCGCATACTTGACATCATACTCACTTAACTGCACGGCCCATTTCACCATGCGTCCCGCCACGTCCATTGAGCCCAGCGTCCCCTTCAGCGGTAGGTTGGTAAGCACGACCACGGTGTGCGCCTGAAAGTAGGGGCGTAGCTTTTCTGCTGCAACCACCACCGCCAGGGCCGCCTTCTCGATGGGCGCGTAACGCGTCTCGGGGCCCGTCATTACCTTGCTCACGTAATACACGGGGCGCTCTTCCTTGTCCGGGCCCCCTCGAGAAATGAGGACTGCGCTCACGGCGGTTCGGGAGACCGCTATGTATAGGTACAACGTTTCACCCTTCCGCGGCGCTGTCATGACCGCAGGCGCCACCAATAGGTCCTTCAGCTGTTCGAACGCTTTATCACACTCGTCGGTCCATTTGAAGCGTGTGGCCTTCTTCAGGACGCCGAAGAAAGGGGCGCCCTTGTCAGCTGATCGAGGAATGAAGCGCCCCAGAGCCGCCAGGCGTCCATTCAAGACCTGTACCTCGTTGGGTGTCCGCGGCGGGCTGAGGCGCCTGATCGCCTCTACCTGCCTTGGATTGGCTTCGATCCCTCTCTTTGTGATCATGAAGCCCAGGAACTTCCCCGCCTCCGCTCCAAACACGCATTTCAACGGATTCAGGCGCAACGTGTGGGCACGCATCGTTTCGAAAGTCTCACGCAGATCCCTTAGGTGATCTTCCCTTCTTTTGCTTTTCACCACCAAGTCGTCCACGTACGCCTCCACGTTTCGGCCAATTTGTCGCTGGAATACCGTATTTACCATGCGCTGGTAAGTGGCGCCAGCGTTCTTCAACCCGAATGACATGACTTTATAGCGGAAGTTGCCGAAGGGAGTCGCGAATGCGGTTTTGTCCCTATCTTCCTCGCACATGAGGATCTGATGATAGCCCGAGAACATGTCTAGAAAACTCAGCGCCTCATGGTATGCGGTCGCATCCACCAACTGGTCTATGCGCGGCATGGGGTAGGCGTCCGTGGGGCACACTCGGTTCAGATTCGTGTAATCCACGCACATCCTCCAATCCCCCGTCACCTTTGGGACAAGCACCACGTTCGACAGCCATGTTATGTATCGCGCTTCTTCCACGAATCCCGCCTCGAGTAACTTCCCTACTTCCTTGCGAAGGGCTTCCTCTTTTTCCTCCGAGAGGGGCCTCCTCTTTTGCTGGACAGGGCGCGCGCCTTTCTCAACCGACAGCCGGTGCAATGCGATCTCGGGCTTCACGCCTGGCATCTCCTTGGCGCTCCATGCGAACAGATCGGCGAATTCCTTTAGGAGACCCACCAGAGCTTCGGCCGCCTCCCCGCTCGTATGCGCCGAAATGCGCACGCACCGCTCGGGGCGCTCGGCGTCCAAAGGGACTTGAACCTCGGCATCAGCTGCTTCCGCCCTGGGCGTGTCTTCCGGACGCACGTCAATGTTGTATAGGCGCGCCCTCTTCGCCAGTCGTGCTTCCGGTGAGGCTTCTCCCCGCGACATCCCTACCCCTTTCGGGGTAATGAACTTCAACACTTGGTGGCAAGAGGACGCAACCCCATTAAAGAGTGCCAACAACGGACGTCCCAGGATCGCATTGTACGGGGAAGGGCAGTCCACGATCCCGAATTCTACTGTGTGCGTCACGTGGTGCGCCTCGTCCCCCAAAGTTACCGGTAGGCGCACGCGCCCTATCACTCTTGCCGGCACCCCCGAGAACCCGATTAGGACTGACTCCGCTGGCCTGACCATGCTCGGCGACAGTTGCATTTTTTCGAACGTGGAGCTGAAGAGTACATCCATCGAACTTCCCGTATCCACCAACATCCTCTTCACTTCACATCCAGCCACCACCCCCCTGATTTCGAGCGCTTCTACGGAGGGTACCCGACACGCCTCCTCTGGGGTTTCGTTAAAGTGAATATGTACCGCCGCGCGGGCGCTCGCTGTGGCCGATTTCAGGCGCCTCCCTTCGTCGAGCTTCTGCCTGAGGTCCAACGTACCCGAGATGGCCTCAATCGTGAGTCTCACGCGTTCCGGGTGCGCCTCGGGCTCTATGTCAAACGGGGGCGGGGGCAGAACCTCCTTTTCCATGGGGGCCTTCCCTTCTTCATCCGGGGCATTTTCTCGCGCCTCCTCCTTCTTTTCCTCTTGCATTGCAAAGGCCCTCTGCGTCCTATCTTCCCCTTTCCTCACGAACTCGTTCAACATTCCTCGATCCACCAGCCCTTGGATCTCTGCCTTGAGTTGATAACAATCAGCAGTGTGATGGCCCCTTTCCCGGTGGAACTCGCAGTACCTATCGAGGTTCTGCTCGTTCGGGCGCCCCCTCATTGGCCCCGGCCAGCGAATATGGTATCCCTTATCCTTCACGAACTGCAGCACATTCTTCAGTGAGTCATTAAGTTCGGTGAAGTTCCCTCCCCCCTTCGGTGGGAAACGCAGCGGTTCCGGGCGCCGAATGCTTGCCGGGAAATGCGGGTGGTGCGCGACAACGGGCTGTGGGCGAAGCGCCCTGGCCACCTCCGCCTCTTCTGGGCGCACGTCCCTCCTCTCCAGCCTTCTTGCTGCCAATGTTTCCTCCAACATGATCACCTTTTGCACCCTCCGATCTAAGTCTTCGGTCGATGTCACGTCCCTCTTAGACAGCGCTCGGCACAGCTCTTCGCTTGTAGTGCACTCGTCCAGGCAGCACCCTAGTACCGGGGGCTTCACGTCCTTGACCGCCATGGCTACAGACATCCATCGCTCATAAAAGTCCCTGAGCGCCTCGCCCTTCCGCTGCTTGACCTTGAACAAGGCGCTTATAGTGAGGCTCCGGCGCTTCCGGCTGGCGAACTTCGAAATAAAGAGCGCCGCGAATTGCTCGAAGCTGTCGATCCGCCCCTCCTCTATCTGATGGTACCAGTCCAACACCACGCCTGTAAACGTCGAAGGGAAGGCGCGACACAAGGTGGCGTCGGAGCTGTTGTATAATTGCATCTTCGTGAAGTAGTTGTTCAAGTGATCCTCTGGATCGGCCGCCCCGTCGTAAGTGGGAAGCGCTGGGATGACTGAGTTCGCTTGCTCGGACAGTATGCTCCGCGCGAGGGGCTGTCGCACCCCCCACGCTCTCCCCTGTCGACGGTGCGCCCATCCATTGTGCTCGTCGAAATCCGAGGCCATGTGCTTCGTCAAGTGCCCCATATCTTCCATGCGCCTTAGCGCGCTGGACGCCCCCTCCTCTTCGTCCTCTCTGTCTCGTCTCTTTCCCAGCGGGGGGCCCGCCTCAGCTCCTCTTTTCAATACTTCCACTTCTTTCCTTAGCGCCTCCAGTGCCTGTTCCTGCTGCTCGACTATGTGAAGTAGATGCTCCTTCGTGAGGGTGGCTCCCTCGGACTGGGTAGTCTCCTGCGCCCCGTCGTCGACCGCCGCATGCGCCTCTCCCGACAACACAGGTGCTTCCCGGGACGCTTCGGCCCCCGCTGGTCCCCCTTCTCCTTCGCCTGCCCCTCGCGCCTCCATGACACTTTTGTCTTCTGCGCCCCCTTCCTGGCGCGCCAATTGTTCGAGCCCGGTAACTAGGCGCCCCGAACCCTCGCGCTTGATCCTTCCCGCACGCTCGGACCTACACGCTGCACTACTAACCTGAGTCCCGGAGAGGACTCGTTAGCACTCCAACGCCCAAGTCAGTTTCCTTTTCTAGAGAGAGAAGTGAATAGTAATTTTTAGAGAGAAGCCCCAACCTGAGTAAATGAAGTTCACCAACCGACTATTTATACCCGAAGCCCGGCCGACCAACATCCTTCCCTTTCGCCCCTTGCCAGACCCGCAATTAATGCTCCGTACGGCCTAGCGCCCATGCGCCTCGACCATCTGACACTCCGTTCAGAAGGGTCAGGCGCATGACGTCAGCCAGTCCTCCGACCCGTACACTGGGACTCCCCGGTGCCCACTTGTCGCACGCGCCTCGTGTCAGGTTTGCGGCCCCACCCGTCTGGGGCAGCTTTTCCCTGTCTCTGGGCCGACTTTCCCTCTGTCCCTGGGCCCATTGGGCCGGGCCCAATTCCTCAGCCTCCCAAACTCTACTCTTGAGCCCTATTGGTTCAACCCACATAGGCCATGTATACATCCCCAACAAAACCCTCACCCACCCAGAGTAGGGATGGCAATGGGTCGGGTCGGGTTGGGTTTTGCCAAACCCAAATCCATGGGTTTCTCCGTGAAAAAAACTCGGGGTAAAATTCATTGGGTTTGAAAAACTCAAACCCAACCCAACCCGTTGGGTATCTGCGGGTTCATGGGTACCCACGGGTTTTTGTTGTAAAAAATTTACAATAACAAGTTCCTATCAAAATTAAAGTCAAATATCAATATCTCAATACAAATTATCCATATATAAAACACCATTCTAGAAAATTCAAGTAAATCACAAATTAACTATACAAATTGTTCGAAACCAATCTAGAAAACTCAAGAAAATTGAAGCAAATCACAAATTATCCATAAATAACATGATTAATTGAAAGCTTCTTCTTTTCAATTAAGTTTCTTCACTCGATAACATCAACTTCATTCTACACAATTAGAAAGAAAAAATTAGACATGTCTCCACAAATATATATAAGATTACTTGTTTAGAATATTAAATATACCGAGAAAATTAATTATATGGGTGTGGGCGGGTACCCATGGGGCGGGTTTACCTAAACCCAAACTCAACCCGGTGAATAGTGAATGGGTTTAAACCCAAAACCGGCCCAAAACCCGTCAACATGAATTTTACCCGTATTGACCGGGTTGGGTCGGGTGGGTACTCGTGGATTCGGGCTTTGTTGTCATCCCTAACCAAGAGGCGTACCCTCTCACACCCCTCATGTCTTTCACCCAACCCCTTCCCAGAAAGCTAGGATCCATAATCAAAATGGATAATAGAAACTAACAATCCAATGGTTCAACCCAATGATGATGAAGGTGGCAGCGACAACAATACTGTTTAAGGGGTATATGATCCGTTTTGGGTGCAGTTGCTTACACTTCGAGATGCAGTTGACTGTTTTGGCCATGTAACATTCTTGTAAGTGGATTTTTTATCGTTAATTCGAGTGATCTTTTGACCGAAAGATAACCCCAATGATGAACTAAATGAAAAGTTTATGATTACAGAGGTATGATTAGCAATGAGATGAAAAATTAGCTCTACGTCATGTAGTGTCGTGGTATCTTGTATGGACATAACCGTCAACCAGTTGGATACTAAACTTGTACTGTAGAATTAATTTTCTCTTTTCTATTGTTCTATTTTTATAAAAATTGTATATGTTTGGTTTTTACTTATGTGATATTTAAGAGATTTGAACATGAGACGTCTAAGTTTAAAAAACTAGTGATATTATCATCGAACCAAGCCGTTGTTCGCTTCTCTTTCTCTAAAATTTTCTTTCTCTTATCCGGTGGCGGACCCAAATTTTTTTTACATATGGGTGTCCTCTACTGAAATTAATATTTTAATAAAACATCCCACTAGTACAAGTTACTGCGAATAACCACAACGTGTTTTCATATTTAATAAAAGTTTTAAAATACATCCAATCACTATGATACTTAACAAATGTTTTTCAATATATCATATTAGAAATCATTCACGATTGATTGGCTATTCGATTTTGAAACTTATTCTTGAAGTAGCCTAAAGTTGAAAAACATCTTTCAATACTTGCAGTTGCAACTGGTAAAATCAGTACAATTTATTTTGAGATGGAAATTGTCCGTTGATTATGATATAGTAAGTTAAAACTACGCAATTCCTTTCAATCCTAGGAATAACTCGTCATTCTTGACACGATGATGATAGTTTTGAAACTTTCGTAGAAGAAAAGAGTAAAAAAGGTGAACAATTTCACCATGATACTTGACTTGGAAGAGATACGTAGCGATCAATATTCGAAAATTTAGTATTTTAACTAAGAAAAAGTTCTACAAAATTACTTATGGCAACAGAAAAATGACTAATATAATATTATGATGCTTTATATAAGATTTGGTTAATATTTTGGATTTGAAAAGTTTGGCTAATAATTTCGAAGTTTGAAAGATTTGGCTAATAAATTATATTTACCCTAAATTTGAAACATAAAAAATAATTTATTGGGCTTTGATTATGTGTCAAGTACAATAAAAAGATTAATCCCAATGTATAAAATAACGAATAAACCACATGAGAAGGAATATTTTCTTTCTTATTCAACTTTTTTCAAACCATACAAGAAATGACATTCTTTATCTTGTGCCTTTTTAGAGAAAGTAATAGAGGCAGATTCCTTATGCCTCCTATTATTAACGTTAACTACAATAAGGCACAAGCTAGCAACATAGAAATGAAGTTAATCAATTATAAATACATCGTATATTTAAGTTTAGATTAAAACTTATAATTTTTCTCCTATATAATATTTATTTTATATTATTTTTTTCTACCACTCGATTCTTCTATATTCTCATCCACGACTCAATTAAGTTATCATCACCTATTCAGGTGATTCAAGTTAACCGATAATTATTCAATTAATTGAATATTTAAATTATTTTAAATAATATAATGATTTTAATTTATTGATTGATCATTTATTTATATTTTATTAGATTTTCATGAAAAAATTGATCCACTTTTTGTTAATTGAACATGGCCTCCATAATCTCAGTGTCGATCCTGCCTAAAGTACTACGAATCTCCCCCTAGACTCAAATTATTATCGGGAGATTAATAATTTTTTTACATTTTATGAGTGTCCTAAAGCCCCATGGGTCCGCCACTACACTTATCCTACCTTTCTACTATCGAAATCAAATCATGCAAAGAAACAAACCAAATGATAATTTGGATATCATGGAGAAGAAAAGGGTTGATTATTAGGAGGGGAAAGAAAAGGAAAAGGAAAAGAAAGGTACCGGCTTTCCTTCGTTTGTTGAGTTTGGCTGTAGATGTGCAATCACCCCCTACCTTTCCAAAGCAGACAAGATAGTACAGACCAGAATATATAATGGTTCGTCACCTTATCTCAACGAACAAACGCCTCATTCCTCATTTCCCATTCGATCTCCTCCACATTATTGGTCGATGAATTATTTAACAAACAAATAATTGTTGTCATTATGGAATTTCAACCAACCGATTAATTAATGTTTTGTATAATGCGACAGAAATTCGAGATGCGAATCTTGAATGTAGGTCTTATTTGCTCCGAGACAAAACATTATTTGCCAATGAAGAAAGACGCCAGTGCCCACCTTCATTAATTCTGAAGTGGAGTAGCCCAGGCTGTCGTGAATATAAATATATATATTTAGTATCGTGCATCTAGCTAGCTCGTTATCGGATGGTTCATTTGGCTTTATTATTAAGTGGCTTTATTCCTGGTACGTAATGACAACAGACATGAAACATGTGCAATGTGTTTGAAACTTGAAGCAAAGCCATGGTTTATTTGTAAATTTGAGCCGTGTCATGTGTAATATCATTTGGAACTTTGACCAATTTCATTTAACCTTGATAACGGACATTTCTTTGTCACGAAGTCATCAGTTGATTGTAGCCATTTCCATCGGTTGGCTGACAGTCTATTTCATGAGGAACAAAAATTCTTACCCTACCCAGTGTAATTGGTGAACGGTACGAGGGGAGGGATATGGAAATCAAGTAGAGAGGTTAGGTATTAAAAAAAATTAATACCTTAATTTGACTCGAACTATAAACAAATTTTCTACTTTGGCCCGAGGTATCGGAAATTGTTATTCTGACCTGAACTATGTAACATACTTTCTTATTTGGCCCGGAAGCGGGTTTGACATTTGACGGTCAACCGAGTTGACCATTAGTCAAGGTCCAGCTCACTTGCCACGTCAGCTAGCATGGAATTTTTTTTTTTAATTTCTGCATTTGTTTACTTTCTAGTTTCTAATAATAAAAATAATAAACAAAAAAATTCAATTAATAAACCCCCAAATTTATACCCTCCCGGCCTCCCCCTCTCACCTTAATCGGGGAAAAAATTTATTTGGGGTTTTCTAACTATTAATTAATATTAATGACAAAAGCTAGCGCATGTCAGGCGTACGCTGTACACCTGTGTTCACACTTGGTTTTTGCACTTCAATATCTTTCGCTGAATGAATCTTGTGTCTTGGGTTAGAGAATTAGGGACTGGGGTTCACCCATTAGTTATTAGGATATTGTATCATGCCCCAAACTCCGATCAATTCGTGCTATAAATAGTAAAACTCGACGAGCGTACAATGTACGGCTGACGTACGCTAGCCTGGACCTAACATTAATATATATAAGTATAAACCTCAGTTACTGTTCACTAAGAAGTTACCTAATCTTAAGCCTCTTGGGGACCTAACATTAATATATATAAATATAAACCTCAGTTACCGTTCACTAAGAAGTTACCTAATCTTAAGCCTCTTGGGTCTAATTTGCCGAAGGATCCATTTCTACTCTATTTGTCTTTGTCCTTATTTGCAGATAAATTTTCAAAATTACTGAACATTCAATAATTGATTTTGGCAAAATACACTTGTATAGCCAAAACTTTCGCGTTTGTGCCAATAATAGCCAAATTTGGAGAAATACCACTTATAGCCATTTCCGTTTAATACTTTAACGGTGTCATCTAACAAGCTGACTGGACAAACGGAAATGCTGACTTGGCGATATTGCATCAGCCACATTGCCACGTAGATAAATAAAAATAAATTTAATAACCCACAAACCCCTTTCGTAAAACCCACAAATCTTTCTCCTCCTCTTTCTCTTTTTTCCCCTTCTCTCTCCCACAGACGCAACTCTTGTTCCGATTTCCATCCAATCTCAGATGCATCTCCAGGGAAGAAGCAAGATGGACAATATAAGAGTGGGTTTACAGCTAGGGTTGGGTTTCAATTTCTAAGGGTAGGAAAGAACCAAGATGGCCATCCAAGTACCACCAGTGGGGAACCGTCGTCATTGTCGCAGGGAGCTAGAGGAAGAAGCAGGCGACGAAAATGAGGAAGAAGATGATCCAGAGGAGGCGAGGAGGCTCAAGAAGAGGATCGATTGCGTTCAACCTCTTGTCCAAGAATCTCCCCCAATGAATCGATGGGGAATGAATTTCGGGAAGAACCCTAAAATCGAAATTGGGGAAAAGTTGGAGAAGATGGGTCGAAAGCACACCAGAAACCTCATAATGCAGACCACAAATCCATTAAAACAAACAAGAAACCCCACAAATCAAACCATAAAATTTTCGAAAGCAAACCATAAAATTCTTAATGCAGACCAGAAACACAATAAAGCAAACCAGAAACCTCCTAATGCATACCACGAATCTCCTAAAACAAACCACAAACCTCACAAAGCAAACCACAACATTTGCGAAAGCATACCAGAAACCTTCTAATGCAAACCACAAGCACGGTAAAACAAACCACGAAAGCAAACCAGAAACCTTCTAATGCAAACCACAAATATATTAAAACAAACCAGAAACCTCACAATGCAAACCACAAAATTTTTGAAAACAAACCAGGAACTTTTTAATACAAACCACAAAGACGATAAAGCAAACCACAAAAGGCATACAAAAATATGAGAAACCAAACCATAAATCTCACAATGCAGACCATAACATCCGGTGATCATTGACCGTTGACCGGTCAACGAAAACCGTTGACCAAACTCCGATGATCGTCAGTGACCGGATTCCGGCGCCGATAGGCATATTCCGGCCCCGATGACTAGATTCCGACGCCGGTAAGCATATTTCGACCAACGGTGAGCATATTCCGGTGACGGTGGCATATTCCGATGACCGGCGACCAGATTCCGGCGATCGGTGGCCGAATTCCGGTGACCAATATTTTGGGCCGAAAATATTTTTTTTAAATTTTTTTAAACATATTTTTTATAATGACAATTATACCCCTGCTTTGATTTTACACTAGGTCAACTCATCTAATAAAAAGTCATCACAACCCTAGCTTCCTATTGGTTGGAGACTAGTGTTGTTACACTAACAACAAATATGGTGTTGTCACCATATCTGCCATCTATGCTAGCTATGGAGAGGCAAATAGGCCAGATGGCTCAAACTTTGGCAGATATTCAGGGTAGGATTCCGGGGACTTTACCAGCAAATACTGAGAGGAATCCGAAGGACGCCATGGTTGTAGCTGTCACATTGAGAAGTGGAAAGGCCTTGGAGGATCCAGAGAGTCCAAGGAAGTCAACAAAATCCGAAAAAGAAGGAGTTGCAGAGGTAGAGGATGAAGAAAGTGCAAAAGCTGAAAAACCTGACTTGCACAGGCAAACTGCATGCAATCTGTCTGTGCATGAGCATTCTGCCTGTGCACCTCCAAATGTGGAAAAATTCAAGAATGAAGAGGTAAAGCCTTATGAACCTCCCGCACCATTCCCTCAAAGGTTAATGAAACTCATGGAAGACCTAAACTTCAAGAAATTTGGGAATATCTTCAAGCAACTTCATATCAACATACCGTTGGCGGAGGCACTTGAACAGATGCCTACATATGCTAAATTCTTAAGGGAGTTGCTGATAAAGAAGCGCAAATGGGCTGATCTGGAGAAGGTAACCCTTAATTCTGAATGTAGTGCTGTGGTTCAGAATAAATTACTAGAAAAGAGGGATGATCCGGGCAGCTTCGCCATTCCATGTGTCATTGGAGGTACAGAGTTCGATAAATCACTTTGTGATCTTGGAGCAGGAATTAATTTGATGCCATACCCAGTCTACAAGAAATTGGGATTGGGAGATGTTCTTAAGCCTACTCGGATCACTCAACAATTGGCTGATCGATCAGTGAAATTCCAAAAGGAGTGGTGGAGAATGTATTGGTGAAGGTGTGGAAGTTTATTCTCCCAACAGATTTTGTAATTCTGGAGATGGAAGATGATCGGGGAGTGCCTCTCATTCTTGGTAGACCTTTTCTAGCAACTGGCGATGCACTCATCGATGTACTCAACTGGCGAGTGCAACTGGCGATGCACTCAACTGGCGATGCACTCATTCCGAGTAGGTAAGGAGGAGGAAATTTTTAATGTCTTTCAAGTTGATCATAATCACGATGAATTTGATGAATTTGAAAGTGGAGCTCGAGAAAGGAAAAATTCCTCTTCATGTGATAGTGGACCACCCAAAGAACTATCACGTGTCCTAGCAGCTCAAAGTCTGAAATCAAAGCAAGGGCAGAAATCCTTGCCAGGGCACCTCAAGTATAGATATTTGGGTAATGACTTCAATCTTCCTGTTATTATTCCTTCTTCACTGACATTGAAACAGGAAGAGTACTTGCTTGAGGCATTGCAACCACCTACGCCTCACTGAAGGATCCAACATGCCAACTAAGAAGGTCATACCAAATTTTCGCACACCTGGCCCTACAGAGGTGACTCATATGTTGGATGGAGGTTATGCGTTCTATCATTGCTCGGGAGGGTATTCTGGATACCTTTCCATACCCATTGGTGAAAGCTCCATGAACGTCAGGCTGAGGACGTTAAACAAGCGCTTCTTGGGAGGCAACCCAAGGTAAGTTTTTTTTTGTTGTGTCAAACCCGTGCATGTTTAGATTAGGAGTTGAACATCAGGGACATTGTTCCATCCTGAGTGTGGGGTGGTGAGTCTTAGTGTTTGTTTGTCCCTATTGCAAGTGGTAAAAAAACAAAAAAAAAAAAACTTTCATTTGGGTTGTGCACAGCCAAACTGCATGCAGTCCACCTATGCTGGTGCAGTATGCCTGTGCTAACCTAATGGCTAAAAAAACACCTATAAATCAGAAAAATTAAAAAACAAAACCTTGTACTCTTGTGGTAACATTATGTAAATGACCATGATCCATGTGAAATGAGTTTGTGCTTGAATGAAATCATCAAAATCACCCCCACTAGTTTCGAATTGCATAGTTCTTCACAATGAGCTTGATGTTTTGACTGACTTGATGTGCTTTGAATTAGCAAACTCTGTTAGCAAAAATCTATTTTGTGAGGATACTGTAATGAATTTTGGTGAAGTAGTTAGGTGGAGAATATTGACCATTCGACATGTTTGGATATCGTGCTTACTTGCATCTGTTGTGAGCTTTTGCTGTTTTAAAAGGTTTTATGATGGGGTGAACTGTATCTTTATAAAAGAAAACAGTACCTGACAAGTAAAGTATAAGAAAATTGTCATAACAATTAAAGTGTGGGTAAAATACAAAAATCGTGTGAGGCAATCACTCATTGCATAGGGGGATTAGGAAAGGTTCAACTGAGCATCGGTTCGCGACCGTACGATGTTGCTTATCAAGTACAATCCCCTGTTGAGTGAAGTGCCATTTGAGGATGTGCAGTGACCCTCCACACGGACCGAGGAAAAGGAGTTGAAAGAAGCCCTTATGCGAGTGCTAAGAAGCAGAAATTGCTCTTGCTCGGTCACCGGTAGTAAGAAACAAATCCCACTTGTACTAAATACGACCACTCGACAAGCAAACTCAAAAAGAGAGAAGGCTCTCCTTGTCAGAAAAGGTAGTAATGTGCTTAAAGTTAAAATAAAGTTTGCTAAAAGCTTCCACCATTAGTTTTTTAGACTCTTGTGCTTAGTTAATTGCTTATGACTGGTGTGAGTAAGCCAGATTGTCCCCACGAGATATGCACCTCACTGATGTGGTTAGATTCTCATAATAACTGTTGCGCCATAAGTTGTTAACCACCCACTACCGACGATCTGAATTGAGTGTTTGCTAATTGAGTTTTTGGTGGATTTGAGTCAGTCAATCTTAAAGGGTTGCAAGACCTTGAGTGTGGGGTGAAAGTGTATGATCATCAAAGCACAACTCATCCATTGAGAAAGAAACTACTGATTATCACAAGAGTACAATGGTAAATTTCTGGTGTTGATGTTACGTTTTGTGTGTCGTGGGTCTTGTGTTTTGAGTTAGATTGTGTCTGCTTGGTCTGTGATGTGTTTTCTCCAATTATTCTTCTTTTGTTCATGTTGTTGCTTAGGGACAAGCAACAATTGAGTGTGGGGTTGTGATAATCGACTGTAACATATGGAATTCTTTTGCTTTATGTGACTACTCCATGATATGTTTGAGTCGATTGGTGCTATTTTAGAGTGAACTAACCCGAGAATGGTTGAAAAACCATTACTATCTAGTGCCATGAATTTGATGTATCACAGGTGAAAGAAAACACGAAAAGGGAAATTACACATACTAACAAACGCACTCGAAGTACTGATGGAAAACAATTGGGCTGCTGGTCCAAACAAAGTATAAAAAAGCAGTACTACTGGGGCGGGCCTTTATGCGTGTGATTGGAAGAAGGATTGGGACGAGAGGAGTGTTTTGGGATATTATTGATGAATTATGTAGCCCATCTCGTTTGTCCTTTTCTAAAGTGGAGAATTCTGGGCGGAAGCTGGAGTGGAGGCAATTAAATGAACCTTGGAGGGGAATTACATGTCCCAAGTTCTTTGTTCAGTAATGGGAGACTTGGACCGGGGAAATTCTTGCTGGTTTATTTTGGACAGAGAGAATTGGCCAGAAGAAAAAAACGAAATTGCTGGTGGGGGATTTTTGGCGAGGCTGAATAATTGGAGAACAGCTGGGAGCGTAGCGGGAGAAGCTTGGCGGCGACAGGGGAACGCGGGAGCAAACGGAGTAACAAGTCAAGAGCAGCAGCGTATCACGAGGGAGCAGTTCAACACTACGATCATTAGTGATCTCCCGGAGTGAATTTTTTTCTAATATTTTCCTCTTGATTAGTTGGATGATTATAAACATGATTGTGTTTTTTTATTTTCGTCATGAACTAAACCCCAATTTCTGGGGGAAACACCATAGGATGTAGCTATTTCTAGACTTGAATGATTGATTCATAATTCTTTTCTTTCAATCTCTATTGCATGGAATTGCTTAATGCTTTGTATTGACTGGCCACCAATACATCGATTTGTAGTTGATTAGGTTATTAGCGACAGTGAAACCCTAATGACTGAACATATTTCATGTGACATTGTAACTTATCGAAGCGACAGTGGATTAAATAAGGTGCTATGCGGTATTGATTGGGATATCGTTCTTTAGGCTAAATAATTAAGTCATTGAGCTACGACAGTAGGATTTGATTTAATTGTTTAGTACGTAGTAATTCCCGACAGGGATAGCTAGCACATTAGTGATATCCTAGCTGTAGAGAATTGGATTAAACTGATTGGAATATGTGAATTAATCTGGATAGGATAGGTAGTGAGTCCCGGTGTTTCTCCCAGAGCTTTCTCCATTGAATTTCTCCCGACAGTTTTCATTACTTAATTTGTTTATTTAATTTTTCTTTTAGAAATTAGTTTATCTCTAAAACCGTTTTCACTTGTGGTTTGCTTTATAAAATTGGCAAAATATAAGGTTGTACCAGTCCCTGAGAGACGATACCCGGACTTTCCGATTTACTACGAGATAGGATTAAGGCATATACGCTTTTGCCTATCATCTATTTCCAGAATCATTTTGTTGATTCAACTAACCCCCCTTCTCATATGCTCTTCCGCGTGAGTGACGAACCCTCCCTTCTCCTATCCTCTCCTCCGTTTTTACTATGAATGAATCCAGCTCCCAAGCACCCTTCTCATGGTCGAGCTCTAGATTTTTTATCATTGTGGTCGCTATCCCCAACATCTTCTGTCTTAAAAATGAAGACCGCAGACTGTAGAGCTGGGGAAAGGTCTGAAGGCCAAGACAAAATCGACGGAGATGGAGGAGACGACGACCACACATGGGGAAGGGTATTCGGAGATTGCAGATGGAGAATTCAATTTGGTAGCCGTGTGTGCCTTCATCGGAAATGATTTCGTCGAAGTGAAAATCATAGACTGGAGAGCTGGGTGAAGGGCCATGAGCCAGACGAAATTGATGGAGATGGCGGTGCGTAGACGAGGCAACTCATGGGGAAGGGTAACCGGAAATTGCAGATGTACAAGTCATATTGTAGCCGCGTGTGCCTTCATCGGTAATGATTTCGCCATTTTCATAAGCTCCCTGAGTGCCATTTTACCCTCGGAAGCCGAAATCGTGTCCGGGTCTATGATATTGAGAATCGATGGAACTGGTTATCTAATGTCCAGTAGTACTGCGAAAGTGGAAGGAGCTGGTGAGAAACTTGATTAAGCTTCTATGTTCCTGGAAGGCTGAGGGCATATGAAGGGGTTTCTAAAAATGACAATGTACAGTTCAACAATGGAGGTTAAAAACTTCTATTTCTTTCTTAAAGCTATCTCATTTGCTACTGTCTTATAATATATAAGTTTACTTACATCAAGCTAGCATGGTTTTTTTATAGGCGGCAGAGGAAGCACCACAAATGAGAAGGCCTCAAAATCAAAAGAAAAGGAACTACTTGATCAGATAAGTTTTCCTTATTAAAGAGCCATCTTTTACCTACACTTATGAGTTTTCATTTGCTCATCGTATATTGTTCAGCTAGAGAGTGCAGGCACCCTAAGGATGCACATTGCTTAATCCGTCGATAAAAAGAAGTAATCATGCTCTACAACCTGTATCCCCCTGCAAGTTATGGCAATTCGTATCTTGTTGCAGTTCAACGTTCAAAGGTTATCAATTGAAGAAGGTCAAAAAATGATGTGTGGAAATTTGGAAGGAGCCCTTCTAGTGTTCTCTATAGCACCCATGCTATAAAAAACAAAAAAAAAGGTGACCTATTGAGGAGGTAAACCCACTAAATGACTGGTCCCACATCATTAATGGCAATCTTGTAAATAATGAATCAATGTATACAAGTGTAGGTACAACTTAAAGTTGTACCATTGTATAGGTACAAGTTTCAGCTGTACCATTGAAGAATTTGTTTCACAAAGTGTAGGTACAACTTAAAGTTGTACCATTAGTATAGGTACAATTTTGAGTTGTACCATGAAGGGATTTATTAGAAAGTGTAGGTACAACTTAAAATTGTACCATGTTATAGGTACAAGTTTGGGTTGTACCATTAAAGAATTTTGAGAAAGTGTAGGTACAACTTAAGGTTGTACCATTAGTATAGGTACAATTTTTAGTTGTACCATAAGGGATTTGTTAGAAAGTGTAGGTACAACTTAAATTTGTACCATGGTATAGGTACAATTTTGGGTTGTACCATAGAAGGATTTTTAGAAAGTGTAGGTACAACTTAAAGTTGTACCATTAGTATAGGTACAATTTTGAGTTGTACCATAAAGAGATTTATTAGAAAGTGTAGGTACAACTTAAAGTTGTACCATTAGTATAGGTACAATTTTGAGTTGTACCATAAAGGGATTTATTAGAAAGTGTAGGTACAACTTAAATTTGTACCATTAGTATATGTACAATTTTGAGTTGTACCATAAAAGAATTTTGAGAAAGTGTAGGTACAACTTAAAATTGTACCATATTATAGGTACAAGTTTGGGTTGTACCATAGAAGGATTTTGAAAAAGTGTAGGTACAACTTAAGGTTGTACCATTAGTATAGGTACAATTTTTAGTTGTACCATAAAGGGATTTGTTAGAAAGTGTAGGTACAACTTAAGGTTGTACCATTCGTATAGGTACAATTTTTAGTTGTACCTTAAAGGGATTTGTTAGAAAGTGTAGGTACAACATAAAGTTGTACCATAGTATAGGTACAAGTTTGGGTTGTACCATAGAAGGATTTTGAAAAAGTGTAGGTACAACTTAAGGTTGTACCATTAGTATAGGTACAATTTTGAGTTGTACCATAAAGGGATTTATTAGAAAGTGTAGGTACAACTTAAAGTTGTACCATTAGTATAGGTACAATTTTGAGTTGTACCATAAAGGGATTTATTAGAAAGTGTAGGTACAACTAAAAGTTGTACCATTAGTATAGGTACAATTTTGAGTTGTACCATAAAAGAATTTTGAGAAAGTGTAGGTACAACTTAAGGTTGTACCATTAGTATAGGTACAAGTTTGGGTTGTACCATAGAAGGATTTTGAAAAAGTGTAGGTACAACTTAAAGTTGTACCAAGGTATAGGTACAAGTTTGGGTTGTACCATAGACCGATTTTTAGAAAGTGTAGGTACAACTTAAAGTTGTACCATGGTATAGGTACAAGTTTGGGTTGTACCATAGAAGGATTTTGAGAAAGTGTAGGTACAACTAAAAGTTGTACCATTAGTATAGGTACAATTTTGAGTTGTACCATAGAGGGATTTGTTAGAAAGTGTAGGTACAACATTAAGTTGTACTATGGTGTATAGGTACAATTTTTAATTGTACCATAGAAGATTTTTAGGAAAGTGTAGGTACAACTTTAAATTTAGTGTAAAGGTACAACTCTAGAAAGTGTAGGTACAATTTTGAGGAAACACGGCTCATCTCACGGCCGTGACATGACCCGTGACAAGCAAAGAGTAGTTTTCCTATCTCCAGACAATCACACGGCTTATTCTCACGCCCGTGAGAATTAACAGATGAGCCGTGAGAGGTACAGCATTCAAATCCAAAACACGGCTCATCTCACGGCCGTGATAACGTCGAAGGCAACCCGTGAAACCCTCTGGGAAACTGAGAAGTGCGTTTTTACATCCACGGCTTATCTCACGTCCTATCTCACGGCCGTGGTATTTCCAGAATCACATATCCAAAACCACTTCTTCTTTCACGGCCGTGGGATTTCCAGAATTGGCCGTGAGATTTCCAGAAATAGTCTGCACAGACATGCACCTGTACAACTAACCCTTGTACTTATTATAATGGTGTAAGTAACATAATATACTGTTTGTGAAAACTACAAGCTTATGAAAAGATGAGTCATAATGTTCTTTGAAGCTTGACACGAGCATTACATAGATCCTTCTCTAGTAACTGTACATCATATCAGATGAGATACCCTGTTAACAAAAAGTAAAAAGCAGTCAAAGCTTTACATTTGTCTTATAAAACAAACATCCATAACACGATTAAATTTGTCTAATTAATGCTTAAGTTTAGATGCATGTAGCCCACACTGGTGCACCATAATATTCTAATTGGAAAACATACAAGCACAAAAGCAAACACACATAGCTAAGTACTAAGGACTTTGGTTGGCTCATCTTCACTGCCCATCTTTCTCGTTAGTGTTCTCGTCCTCGTCTTTGTTTTCCTGGATTTGCTCATCTTCATTGTCCTCGCTAGAGTCACTGCTGTCTTCCTCATTGGTCCCTTTGACCTCTTGATTTTTTTCCTTGTTTTGGTCATCGCCATTGCCCTCGTCGTCCTCTTCACTGCTGTCTTCCTCATTGGTCCCTTTGTCCTCTTCAATGCTTTCCTTGTTTTGTTCCTCTCCTTTCTCCTCTTGATTTTTTCCCTTGTTTTGGTCATCGCCATTGCCCTCGTCGTCGTCCTCTTCACTGCTGTCTTCCTCATCGGTCCCTTTGTCCTCTTCAATGCTTTCCTTGTTTTGTTCCTCTCCTTTCTCCTCTTGATTTTTTTCCTTGTTTTGGTCATCGCCATTGCCCTCGTCGTCGTCCTCTTCACTGCTGTCTTCCTCATTGGTGTCACTGTCCTCTTCAATGCTTTCCTTGTTTTGTTCCTCTCCTTTCTCCTCTTGATTTTTTTCCTTGTTTTGGTCATCGTCATTGTCCTCGTCGTCGTCCTCTTCACTGCTGTCTTCCTCATCGGTCCCTTTGACCTCTTCAATGCTTTCCTTGTTTTGTTTCTCTCCTTTCTCCTCTTGATTTTTTCCTTGTTTTGGTCATCGCCATTGCCCTCGTTGTCGTCCTCTTCACTGCTGTCTTCCTCATTGGTGTCATTGTCCTCTTCACTGCTTTCCTTGTTTTGTTCCTCTCCTTTGTCCTCTTGATTTTTTTCCTTGTTTTGCTCATCGTCATTACCCTCGTCATCCTCTTCACTTCCCTCTTCATTGCTTTCCTCGGTTGGCCTAGGAGATAGTTCCCAAGGTGTTGAGAATTGTTTGTAGTCAATCCTCAAGGACCTCATGATCTGATGGTTGCATTCGATGATGTAGCGTCGAGCTTCCTTCTCTCGATCGAGGCGGGAGAGAATGAGTGCATTTTGCTCCAGAATTTGGGCATTCTGCCGACCCAATGCCTCAAAATGGGATATGTTGCTGTCGGTGGATGGTCCGGCTTGAGTCGTAGTTTGGTGATGTTGTGCAGGTTGTTCCGGAGTCTCCTCGACCATTTGCTGAACAACATGCTCCGATGTGTTTGCCTCATCTGTTGCAAGAGGTCGAGCAGGATGAGGGAGGCCAACAATGCCTACCACACCATTCTCCTAAACCACCAAACACAGACATGATCAATATCAGAAGCATTAGTTACATTTGCTCAATGTTCAAAAGGAACTAGATTAGTAGGCAATCCAAAACTTGCACAAAATCAATCCTAGATTGTTTGAATCCCGACTAGTTATGTTTTAGCATTCACTGTGAAAAGGAAAGTGTTGGTTGGAACATTTACCTTTGACAACAAATTCAGATCCGCAAGGTTTTTTTGGGAGATTGGTTGAGTGGACTGGGCAATGGTGCAATGAGAACCCACCGGATCAATGCCAAAATGCCGAGCTAGCCTTGTGATGTAGGCACCTCCATGGATGGTCTTGATTTGTTTGTTGGAGGTCATCTTCTGTAGGGTTTTCAATATGACTAAACCAAGATGAATTGGGGGATCTTCTTCCATAGAGAGGAAAAAGTTCAAATCCCGCTTGGTCACACTCCCCGGGCTCCCCTCCCTAGCTGCCACAGAATGAGCGATAATGTTGTGGATGATACGCCACGGGGGAAGAAGATCATTCCCTTTATAGTGGGCAGGGTCAGACTTTGCCACATGGTTTTGTTTTACCGTTGTCCACATAGCATCGATCGATGGTGCTCTTGACTGATATATTTTCTCTGAAATAAAAACAAGTCCATCTGTGGTGAGAAATCCTGGTGGGTATATCTGGAGTGCCTCTGTGAACTCAGTGATGCTCATCTGTCTCGCCTGTCCTCCAAGGCGAAAAGTTATGTTGTCTTCGGGCTTGTCGAGGTCAAACTCGGACATTCTCTTGATGGAGAGAGTGCTGAGGAACTCAATGGTAAGCTCTCGGTAGATGACCTCATTGATGGAGAGAACCTCACACCATGCCGGGAGACGGAGGCATGTGCGAACGGGGTCCGCTGCTCCGAGGCGCTCTAGGAGATCCCAATCAAAGCATCTTTGATGCCCAAATGGGAGGGGAAGGAAGCGCTCCAAAGCCCTCCTATGTTCGACGGGTAATTGGAGGAAGCCGTGAAGTCTCCCTCCTCCAAGTTGAGCCTCCGCTTGTGGTGGTGGTGGAGATGGTTGGCGTGCCCGTCCTTGGTTGTTTTTGCGTTGTCGTTTGGGGGGAGTGTCTCGTTCTTGGGTTTGGCTGCGACGAGAAGAAGGAGCCTTCCTTTTAGCAGGTGAGGCTGCTGGTTGCCGGGTTTTTGGTTTAGCTCTCCCCATTCCTACAAAAACCAACTAAGCACATTTAGTCTTTAGTGAATGAGAGGGAAAAGAATTATAATCACGTCTACACCAACCAATGTGACGTCAAGGGTGAAGATCCCAGGAGCATTCTAATCACGTCTACACCAACCATCAATTGCTAGATCAAGTATCAGAAATATTGTAGCTAACCTAAATTCATGCTTTTATGACATTACAGCCCGCAACTACCATTAGCCATATAAACTGCCCATCAATTGAAGTTCATTTTAAATCAGGTTTGTAATAACAATAGCAGTGATGAACAAGAGCATCTGCTTCCATATAAATGGGTGGAAGCTAAGTACAAAATCAGTAATGCAATTCTCCCGCAAAACTTAGACCGACTGCAAAAGGGAAAAAGCGAGTACTGCTATAGTAAGAGCATCAGAGCAGTAAGTCAGTCACAACAACAGCAACACCACCACAACCAACACCAACAACAACAAAGGGGAGAAACGAAAGAAGTCATCCCACCAATTCAAAACCCTAATTCAAACCAACCACAATTGGGCAACTAAACCCTAAAAAATGCAAGAAACCAGAGAAGAGTGCCGCTGTGGTTAAGAAGAACTCACCAGAGGCCTTGTCGGGATCGAAGTGGAACAGAGGGCAGAGACTCGTCCGGAAATGGTCGCCGTCGCCGCTGAACCTTGAAGAATCTTCGCGGGCGAGCGAGGGCAAGGGCGAGGGCGAGGCAGCAAGGGCGAGGGCGAGCGAGCAAGGGCGAGGGCGAGGGCGAGGGCGAGGGCGAGCCAGCAAGTGCGAGGGTGAACGAGCAAGGGCGAGGGCGAGCGATCTAGGGCGATGGCGAGTGCGCGAGGGCGAGGGGGTCGAAGTAGAACAGAGGGAGTAGAGAGTTGGGGGTCGAAGTAGAACAGAGGAAAATAGGGTTCGAACAAAATATGGGGGCGGGGAGGTTTCAAATTCTAATATGCATAGGTTAGTTTTTAGGCTTCCAATCTCACGGCCCATTTCACGGACGTGATAATATCGACGCCAACCCGTGAAACTCTCTGGAACTCCCCCTTTTTTATGGAAACAATCTCACGGTACATCTCCCGGCCGTGAGATTCCAGTTATGAGGCGTGTTTTTGGATTTCAGCTGTGAACATCTCACGTCTTATTCTCACGTCCGTGAGAATTTACAGAGGGCCGTGAGATTTCCATCTCACGGTCTCTCGCACGGCCGTGAATTGGGAGTGATATTTCCATCTCACGTCTCCTTATCCCGGCCGTGATATTTCCATCTCACGGTCTCTGGCACGGCCGTGAAATTGGGAGTGATATTCCATCTCACGTCTCCTTATCCCGGCCGTGATATTTCCATCTCACGGTCTCTCGCACGGCCGTGAAATTGGGAGTGATATTTCCATCTCACGTCTCCTTATCCCGGCCGTGATATTTCCATCTCACGGTTTCTCGCACGCCCGTGACAATTTAATTACAAGCAGTGAGGTTTCCATCTAAGAACAAAAAACAACAATAACTAGATATATCCATCTAGCCACCCACAATCGAAGAGAAGATCAATATTTGATCATTAGAGTTATGGAGTACATTGCAATTGATTTGTAGAAAAGAAATTGAACATACATATATAACACAAATTCATGGGAAGGAGGCCTATCCATTTCCCTTGTTCTTCCACAACATCGCCTCTCCTACTTCATCCAAACGAAAAAAACAGAGGAAAGGAGAGCTCCTTCTTCCTCTCTTCTTCTTTACATAGATGAATTTCTACCAAAAAAAACAGAGATGGGGAGAGACAGGGGAAATTCTTCTTCTTCCTCTTCCAGATTCCTTCCCTCCTCTAAACGTGGTTCTATCATTTCTTCTTCTCCTTCCCTTCTCCACCAAGAGGGAAACCAGATTGATCATCTTCTTCTCACCCACGAGGATCCACTTCCTTTTCTTCTTCTCCCCTGCACTTCCCTCTTCTTAAACACAACAATAGTTAGATATACAAAAACTCTACTTCTTCAATACATACTACCTTCTTGCTTACAAGCACACCACAACATCACAAAAACAAGAACAAACTTTTGTCGAACATCCATGCCCATCCCCCTCCCATGAATCCACAGACTTCTCCCTTGACGTCTCTTTGAGTATTCCATCCTCTTCAATCTCCACTTTTGTAACTCCCCTTGGAGCTGGGGTGATACCGGAAAGATCAAACTTTCCAAGCTAGATACAACCTTGGTCAAGGGTTTTGCAATCTCCATCTCTTTGCTGCATTCCTTGTCCAAGGATTGTATCCAGCTTGGAAAGTTTGTTGTCCTTGCATCCTTCCTTAGAGATTGATGAGGTGGAATACTCAAAGTGACGTCAAGGTAGATGATCCCTGGAGCATTTCAATCACGTCTACACCATCATGATCAGTCAGATACCACACGAAGCTTCTGGTCGGATAGGTAATCCCTGGTGAGCAAATATGGAAACAAAGAGGGAGTCAAACGAAACATCGGCGCCGCAAGAAACCGCGAGAGCAAGAGAGAGAGAGAGAGAGGAAGGTGGAAAGGGGAGATCTATCTTCGTTTACCTTTGTCCTTCTCGCCGAAGTCGGAGAAGAGAACTGGTCCCTTGCTCATGGCGGCCGGCGAAACGGAGTCGGAGCAGGGAGGATTTGGGGGCAAGGGTTTATGAAAAACCCTATAATGCGAGAACTGGGAGAGAGCTTCGCCTGTGGTGGTGGGAGCTTGTTCGAACTGGGTAGAGGGTTGGGGGTCGAAGTGCGACGGCGAGGGTTTTAAATAGGGTTGGGGGTCGGGTTCAAGTAGAAAAGAGGAAGTTTTAAATAGGGTGTTTCCAATTCTAGGGTTAATCTCACGGCTTATTGTCCCGGGCGGGATATAACCCGTGAAACCCTCTGGAGCTTACAATTTTTAGAAAAAAATTCTACGGGTACATATCCCGGCCGTGAGGTTTCAGTTATGAGGCGTGTTTTTGGATTTCAGCTGGGATTATCTCACGTCTTAGTCTCACGCCCCGTGAGAATTTACAGAGGGCCGTGAGATGTTCAGAATTCATATCCAAAACACGGCTTATCTCACGGCCGTGGTAATGACGACGCCAACCCGTGAAACTCTCTGGAACTCCCCTTTTTATGGAAACAATCTCACGGTACATCTCCCGGCCGTGAGATATCATTTATGAGGCGTGATTTTGGATTTCAGCTGGGATTATCTCACGTCTTAGTCTCACGCCCCGTGAGAATTTACAGAGGGCCGTGAGATGTCCAGAATTACAAATCCACGGTCTCTCTCACGGCCTATCTCACGGGCGTGATATTTCCAGAATTACAAATCCAAAAACACGCCTTCTTTCACGGCCGTGGGATTTCCAGAATTGGCCGTGAGATTTCCAGATATATTTTGCACAGACATTTACCTGTAGAACTAACCCCTGTACTTATTATAATGGCGTAAGTAACATAATATACTATTTTTGAAAACTACAAGCTTATGAAAAGCTGAGTCATAATGTTCTTTGAAGCTTGACACGAGCATTACATAGATCCATTCAATGTCACTAGATACTAACTTGCACAAAACAAACATTACAAGATGAAACATAATGTAGTTTGAAGTCGAACACCAGCATTACAGGTTGTGCTTGGATCGTTTGGGAAGTAGAACAGATTCTTGAGTCTCCACATGAAAGCTGCTTTCACCTGCTCCTATGGACTCGAAGTTGTATTCTTGTTGCGTGAAATGACTATCACCTCCACCTGCTTCAGCCATTCTTTTCAGCGGACAATTTCTGATTGTATGTTTAGGACGCCTACAATACTTGCACAACCGTGTTTTCACTTGAGGTTGCTTCACATTCCCTTTACTTCGAACTGGATGGGGGTCCTTAATTACATGGGGTTCAACCCAAAACCGATAATAAAACGCTCACTAAACCATATACATAACCTCAATCTCACATCGGTTCACAATTACATGGGGTTCAACCCAAAACCGATAATCACACGCTCGCTAAACCATATACATAACCTCAATCTCACATCGGTTCACAATTACATGGGGTTCAACCCAAAACCGATAATCAAACGCTCATTCAACCATATACATAACCTCAATCTCACATCGGTTCACAATTACATGGGGTTCAACCCAAAACCGATAATAGGGAATGATTTTTTGAATCTCAAGGCCAAGTCTCACGCCCATGAGAATTTACAAAGTGGCCGTGAGATGTCCATCATACATATCCAAAACACGGCTCATCTCACGGCCGTTATACTGTCGAAGGCAACCCGTGAAACTTTCTGGAATCTCACGGGTGTGAGATGGTCCTTTCAAGACCGTGAGATTCAGGTTTTTTGAATCTCAAGGCCCAGTCTCACGGGCCTAAAATTACCATCATTAAGCCGTTATAAAATCCCATCTCACGGCCAAGTCTCACGCCCATGAGAATTTACAAAGTGGCCGTGAGATGTCCATCATTCATATCCAAAACACGGCTCATCTCACGGCCGTGATACTGTCGAAGGCAACCCGTGAAACTCTCTGGAACTCCACCTTTGTATGGAAAAAATCTCACGGTCTCTCTCACGGCCTATCTCACAGCCGTGATATTTCCAGAATTACAAATCCAAAAACACACCTGCTTTCAGGTCCATTTTCAACCATTTTTCGGTATATGATCATGCATAATTTTTCCCTTGTCGACACATTAAACATAATATAGAGAAAAAATAACATCACTGAATAATGCTTCATTCATTACTTCATTGTAATTTCAACAATTTCCTAAACATCATTCAACATCTACATTCACTAAAATTCATTCAACATCTACATTATCCTAAATGTCAATCAACATCCACATTAACTAAACTCTACATTAACATCACAAGTCTCAATGCTTCTTAGACTTTCTACCCTTTTTCTCCCCATGCGCATGCAACGGCTTTCTTCCTCGATTGAGTAAGTTTTTCTTGAAATTCACCTTCTCAGTCTCAATTTGTGCAAGTCTTGCATGTCTCTCAAAATATTCATCGGATTGTGTCTTAACTGTAGCTTTCACCTCATTCACATCCGTAGTGAGCAAGTACATTGTAAGTTGTGCCCGCTCATAGTCACTGTCGAACTGGTCAAGCTTCTTGGAATATCGCTCTGGATCCAGCAAGTAATTGATGACAAATAGTCCACAATCAAATCTGTAATATAACAAATAATTACCATGGTCATGATGCGAACAAATAATTATCGAACTTAATTAGAACAGTGCACGATTGAACAACAACAAAGGGTACCCATTTGGTTGGCAAGCAACATCCTGGCGATATCTAACCACGAAGTCCACAAATGAAAACGCTCCGCAGATATCATCCTTAAGCAACCAATCTAGACCCAATTTCTGCAAATGAAAACATCCCCCTCATCGATATATAACGACAAAGTCGACAAATGAAAAACAACTAACAACTAAGCAATAAGTCAAGCTTGAAAACTTGAAGAACAAGAAGCAAACCAGTTTCTGCATCCTTGCATCATATTCTTCATTATGAGTTCCTCGTAATGAGTCCCAGATTTCAATTTCTTTGGCTTCCATGTTAAAGACCGCCAGATAGAAGTGGTTCAACGCGAGGTTGAAAATTGGGACATGAATCTGAAATAATGGACAAACAAACAATAATTATCAATTTAACATAGGAGGGTGAAGCCATTTCCTTTTAGAAAACAACATTACAACATACCTTACTGCAGTAAAGTAGCTCACCAATACAGTATCGCTCATGTATCTTATATGAACGCATCTTAGCCATAAATTGCTCCTCGTTGCAATGACTCGCACGATCCTAGAAAAATAAAACACAGTCACCCACACAAGCTACATGTAACAAAAAATAGATTAATTTCATGACAAGAATAGACAAAGCAGATAACTGTACCGAAACTGAAGGTGGAAAGAACCAAGACAAGCCAGCACTTCGACCACAACTTCGTTCTTCTAGTGTATTGCATAGACACGCCATTTCTATAATCTAATGCATCATCATCACATATACCAAAGTCAGCAATACACGTTCAATCTACTAAATTACACACATAAAGGAACTTACCCTTGTTGAAATTCTGGTCCTTGGCAAAAGCTCGACCAAATTATCACGTAACAAGTAAAGAACCCCGCCACCAAGACTAACCAATGTGTCACTGTTATACAATACCAAATTCAAACAACACAACATTAGAATAAGCAAATACCAAAAACATCCTACAAATATGATCCAATTTTACTTGTAATGATTTCGGGAGGTACCTTTCGGGAAGCTCACTACTAAAAGCAAATTGAAGCATCTTTACTGCCTCCAGAGTCAATGGTGTCTGAACAACAAAGGGAGGAGCACGGTACAAAGGTTGTGCTTTCTTAGCTCTGGGATTTGCCCGTTCGAATGGAGAGACCACATACAAACTAGGCTTCAATTTAGACACACTACGTAGTGCACCTCCCTTTCGCCCCTTTCTTGTTCAAAAACATAAAAAAACAAAACCAGTTCATTAGTAACCACACCATAAGAACCAATAATTAGAAAAATTAATCAAGTGAAATACCTTCACAGCCTTGGAACAACCCTCATTAGCAGCAACACTTTCATCACTCAACAATATGAATTTCTCAACTTGCGACGCTTTAGGCTGCTTGCAAGGAGACTTTTTCACAACTTTCACAGAAGGAGATTCAGAACATCTCTCATCTCCAATTTCCCCCTCAGCTTCTCCCGAATTCTCAACTTTGGCAGTCTTGACACATTCCAAGGTAGGAGAAATGGGTTCCCTAGGTTTTTCAACCTCACCCTTCTGATCGTTCTTTTTCAACTCAGCTGTAGGAGAAATGGGTTCCCTAGGCTGCTCCCTTGACAACTGATCACCTACAGTTGCTTTCACTGCCTCTATAAGGGACTTCATTGCAGTACCGATTTCGTCTCTAAAAGCCCGAAATTCGTTCTCCATTTTCACAACCCGGCTCATTAGCTCATTATCTCTACAAGCAGCATCACCCATTGCCACTCTAAATTCTTGACCAAAGTTGTCAATTCTACCCTCCATGGCACTAAACCGAGCATCAATACGCTCATAGGGAAGCAGCTCATCCCCGTCGGGTTTGTGCCGTTTCCCGTCTCCTTTTCCCCGTTTCCTTGGAGGTGATTTCAAACCGGCATCCTCAGCTGATCTTTTCCCCGAACTGCTGGAAACCTATAAATTAATTAAAAAGGGAACCAAATGTACCATTAGCATGCTCCAACTTGTCAAAAGAATCAAATATACTATCAATCTTACCACTTTTGTTAACAATAACTCCACGTCTCCGCTCCCCCAACTCATCAAATCCAAACTCCCATCAACGGTTTGGAAAATACCATTTGCATGCTCCAAGAATATTAACTACAAAAAAAAAAAAAAATACTATAATCAACATGATGATTAATCATTACAAATATGTAGAAAGTCGGGATTAGCAATTATTTACCTCCAAAAACAGCAAGCAACCCGGTATATACTCTCTTTTATAAACATTATGGTCGCAGATGCATTTGACCAATTCATTGAAGCAAAAGGATGCCCAATTCTTCTTCGGAATGTCTGCAACATCGGTGACAGCGTATACCGAAGACAAGGAAATGTCCTCTCTTCTAGTTGGTACTAATAGCACCCCCATTACGTACAAAATAAACATTTGAAGAAATAGATCGTCGCTATCTTTCATCTTCGACAACTCCTTCTGCATTAAGCTTGTGGAAATCGCCTGTCGGCCACAATCACGTGTCGAAAACACTCTAAATGGTTCCAATTCCTCTGATCTTCCCTCCACTTCTTCACCATTCAAGATGATATCAGTACCTCCCTCAGGCACACCCATAATTCGCTCGAAATCTTTGGCCGAAATATGCACTTCCAACCCATACGCCTTAATTGTGCTTTCTTCCAGATTAAAGCTCTTCACAAGTTTCTCCAACAACTCACGTTGTAGCTTTCTTGCTTTGACATCAAGAATACGACCAAAGCCACATCTCCTAATGGCCTCTGATTGACAAGCCTCTAAATTTGAGACTACTGAGAATACTTTCCTAGGAGAACATCGCGTGCTGAAAATTTGATGCCTCTTCGTCTTCATTATAGAACAATTTTAGCAAACTGCAAAATTAAAACAACAGAAAAATTATAAGCATGCCTTGAAACACGAATTATAAGCATGCCGAAGAGTACAAACAAAATACAAGTTCTAACTACCAGAAGAACTGAAAACCCCCTACATCAACACCTGAGTACACTAATTAACCATGAAAACACCCAGCTTTCATTAAATTTCACCCAAAATGCAAAATCTCACGGCCGTGACATGACCCGTGAGAAGCAAAGAGAAGTTTGCATATCTCCAGACAATCACACGGCTTATTCTCACGGCCGTGAGAATTTACAAAGGGGCCGTGAGAATTTACAAAGGGGCCCGTGATAATTTACAAAGGGGCCGTGAGAATTTACAAAGGGGCCCGTGATAATTTACAAAGGGGCCCGTGAGAATTTACAAAGGGGCCCGTGATAATTTACAAAGGTGCCGTGAGATGCCCATCATCCATATCCAAAAACACGGCTCATCTCACGGCCGTGACACTGTCGAAGGCAACCCGTGAAAACCTCTGGGAAACTGAGAAGTGCGTTTTTACATACACGGTCTCTCTCACGGCCTATCTCACAGCCGTGATATTTCCAGAATTACATCCACGGTCTCTCTCACAGCCGTGATATTTCCAGAAACCACACACAACTTACAACTTTTGAGAGCTAAATAACATGACCACGAGCATAGCCACTAAGCTTTCCATAACCCATGACACCACCATAAACACTCGCTCTATTTCCATCCAAACTGGCTAAAACTGAAGTCACCCTGATTTCATGAAATAGTTCTTGACTAACACACTCAATTGCACCTTTCATGCAGCCAAGCAAGACCCTTCAATTAACAGTCCAAAATGTAATCAACAAGCAACGGTAACGACACTACAAACCCTGAAAATAACTCGAACTCTAGTGGGATGTGGGAGATAAAAATTGACTATTAAGTAAACTCTACAAACCCATTCCTTACATCCCTAAAACCCAATCAAGACCAAAGAACTAAAGAAGCAAGCAGAACAACCCCAGCACAGTTATTCTCTTCAGTTTGAAAGCAAAGGCAACAACGAAATGAACAATACAAAATGAGATCGAGGCACGGAATGTACAATAAAGAATAAAACTGGGAGTAACTCCCAAGCTGCCGTATATTCTAAGGCCAACAGACCTCCTGTATTTGCATATCGATCAGCCACAACCTTGCTCTAAATATCCTAACTAAGTTTGACCTTAATGTCTCATCATTCATGGAAGCTCTTTTACCCACTGCACTAAACTTCTTTTCTACATTATATACACAATTCTAACTCCACATACAGTCCCTTCGGATACATCCGATAACTCCACAAACAGAAAACTCATACTATGAAGTGAACAGTTAAGATAAGCACCCATTTCTGTTGGTTAATCGCATGCTTGGAGCCACTAACCATAGCAAAGAGACTTAAATCAATCAAACAAATCATGGTTTTCAAACTTAACTACATTCATCAATTGGCTAAACAGAGAAAAATTCCCAACTTTCTCAGTGAACACGGCCTTTCTATCTACCATTAGGGGTGTGCAATGGTCCGGTCCGTACCGGACCACACCGGACCAAACCGTTGTTAAGACCGGACCGGACCAGACCGAGTAAAATGCGGTCCGGTCCTTGGTCCTAATGAATTTTATAATTACTGAAGAAATGGTGGACCGAGCTCATATTTGGACCGGACCGAACCGGACCAAATGGACCAAATGCAAGAATGGTCCGGTCCTTGGTCCTAACATGTCTTTCACTAATGGACCGCGGTTCTCATGAGTTTGGTCCGGTCCGGACCGAACCGAACCGTTGCACACCCCTATCTACCATATCATATCATATCAATCCTCCCACGAAGAAGATGGAAGAACTACAACAACAACATCCATCCAAAGCTTCCTCACCAAAGGAAGCATCATCAACAACCACAACCGCAACCACAACAACAACAACCACAACTGCTGTGAATTCTTCAGACTCGAATTCTTCTACCCTAACAACAGAAGAACCCAATGCTCCTCCTCAACAGAAGAAGATTGAGGAACAACAACAACAACAACAACAAGAGCCTGCTAAGGATGTTGCTGAAACGGAGACAAATCAAGCACAACCTCAACAGCAAAAACAAGGTGAAGAGAAGGTAAATGCTGCAAATTCTACTTCAAAACAAGTGAAGGAACAACAGGAACCGCCATTGCAGCTAATTATCAAGCTAAACACAAAGAAGATAGTACTAACCGAAAAAAGTTGCGGTGGAGGAGGTAGGTCAGCGGTCTTCGTTTGCTATCGATGGGAAGAGGGGTTTTGTGCAGAGTCTTCGTTAGCTATCGATGGGAAGAGGGTCTTCGTTTGCAATCGACGAAGAGATGCTCGCTCTCGTCGTCCCTTGCTCGCCGCCTTCACTGTCGTCGTCGGAATCTGGAATCCGAATCGCCGCCTTCACTGCCGCCTTCTACTCGTCGTCACCCACTGCTCGCCGTCTTCACTCGTCGTCACCCACTGCTCGCCGTCTTCACTGTCGCCGTCTTCACTGCTCGCTAGCTGCGTGGAGAGGATCGAAGGAAGGAAGAGGATCGAAGGAAGAAGGGTTTCGGCGGTGAGAAGAATGGTTTCGAAGGAATATAGTGTTTGTCTCAATTGGTTTCAGACAACCGGTTGTACCGGTTATCACACACAAATAAAATAATAATTTAATAATTTAAATAAAATCTAATGGTTGATATAGTTTGAACATGATCTAATGGCTGTAAATGTTTTATAGTACCAATACTATAAAGCACACTAAAATGCCTCATTTGGAAGAGGCCAAAAATGATGTGTGGAAAGTATTAAATAAAGGATTAAGTGAGTAGGAACGGGATATCTGTTTCAGTTTAAACTTACAATTGACGTCAATGATTAAAACTTAGAATTGATTGTCTAAATTGAAGGTATGCGTAGGGCATGACCACTTAATTGCTGATTCTGTGCATTTTTGCTGTCAAAAGAGGTGAGTAAATGTTTAGATTTAGTGGATTTAAGTCTATAGGTTGACAATTCCACAAGACTTCTTCTGAATGTTAAATGAGGTATTGTTGGTTGTTCTTGCTGGATTCTTAGGCTCCTTATGTTGTAATTCTTGTTCAGCCAGAAAGTACAGGCACTCGAAGGAGGCACATTGCTGTGCACTGATTCAACATCATCGGTCGTATAAGAAGTATGCAAAGGAAATCTAAAAAACTTAGGGTATTTGCTTGCGTATAAGGTAATTTAAGCCTGGTTGCAAATTAAAAAGAAAGACATTTATTATTTACTCTTTTAAGCCTGGTTGCAAATAAAAGAGAACGATATTTATTAGTTAGACTCTTTTAAGCCATGTTTAGCGGGGAAAGCGGAAGTTCGCACAAATACCCCTTTTAGTCTGTCTTCTATATAAGTGTTTTTTCCTTCTCTTTTATTTATTATGTTATTCTCATCCTTGCTTTCCAACTGTGCGCGAAGTCTAAGGCTCCTCTGCTGTTAAAATTCCTTTTTCTATAGTTTTTTTCTGTTAGATAGTTATCTTTCATCTCCCATTCTAATTGACAATTCGGCTAAATTATGATGAAGGGTGGTGTTATATATACGGTCATTTTAGCAACTGGATTTGACAAACCCTATATGATTTATGTTTTGTAGTTTTTCCACCGTGTTATTTTGTTAGTTAGAGTTCTGTCGAAGAAAATGTATCGAAAAGTCGGGTAATGGCCATTGCTAGTTTACCTTGTTTCTGATTTTGTCTTCATTCATTGTTGCCAATGTCTAACTTTACCTATTATTTGTGAAAATTGTTTGTTCTACAATGAAATTAGGGGCAAGAGGCTGGTGAAAGATATGGCTGCTGAAAAACGGCCAAAAATCAATAACATTCTAATAGGAAATTCTTCACAACACAAGGTTTGATATGTATTCTATTTGTGTTTTTTTTAATCTTTTTTTGTTCTGCGTGCCTTTAAGCATAGCGGTTACAACTTTTGTTTTCTAGTGGTTTCTTAGCTTTTGGTGTTTTGTAGCTGTTGGTTGCTTTTCTTCCTTGTTTGGTCATCTAGTTAGGTGGATTAGTGTTTGAATATTTGCTCAAAATTGATAGAACCTTACAAGGAGGAGGCTTGAGTTCAGAGATGGCGATGTGACGCCGATTTCTGATATCATTATCATTGATGATGACAACCAATCATGAGGTATTCCTGGTACTGTATTACAATTTAGAAGCGCTTAGTATTAGGTAGCAAATTTGATTTGTTAGTATTTGACTTTTTTTGTGTTAGGTCGTGATGCAGTTTCCTATCACCAGTACATGCTTTTGACTTCAGAGGAGGTTGGACTGGCATATTACATCTTTGTGGAAGATCTTGCTACTAAGAAGATTCTAGTCAAGAATGGTTCTCAGTCTTGTACTCGTAGTTGATTGTTGAGCTTGTTAACGAGTACCTAGATGATGAGGTAAGTTGGATCCTTCACTTGTTATATGTTCTTAATTTTAATTTGAATGCACACATAACTCACTGTTAAGCCTTTATGTTTTCTGTTTTGAAGGTCATTTCAATGTATGCAAACCATCTCAACGTCTTTGTCCTGTATGAGAATCAACGCAGAATTAAGGACAAGTTGTGCTTCCTACCTGTAGATATACAAAATACAAATCTGGAACACTAATAAATTCTTATTTTTTCTTTATTACATACTGCCTTTTGCTTATTAATTTCCCAAAGCAAACTTCTAGGTGGGAGTAGAGAAGTATGTCTATACTACTGACCATGTATTCAACGATTATCGATTCAACTACTTGCACAATGCCTACGGATCGAACAAGGTACTTCTTTAACAATTCAAGCAGTATTGTGTGCATGTTTTTCCCTTATAATTTGTTCAATGGTGGTGATCTTAATGTCGACATTTGGCAGATCTATCTACCATTGAAGGATGGTAAGCATTGGTACCTAGCCATGGTAATGATGGAATTAGAAGAAGTTCATTTTGTCAACTCTGCACTTAAAACAAGCAACAATGAGATTCGTACTAAGACCGTACGCCATATGGCTAGTAAACTAGTGTAGCTTTATAATCAATTTGTTTTATATTCTTCTTCGGTTGAGTAATATTCACATGTTTTTGCAGATGAATGTTTTACATGATTTACTCCTGAAGTTGTACTTTGAATTGGATACAACGAAGGCGTTGCCGAACATTCGTAATTTTCAGCTTGTTATTCCAGATGGGATCCCATACATTAAAATAAGTAAGGGAGAACATATTTGTTTGATACCACTACGCAACATTTGATTTTAGAATAAACTTATGGAGTAGCTTTTTTGTATCAGATTTGATGGTGGCATGTGGGTTTGCTTATAGATGCGGTTCTCAAATAATCTGGGAAGCTATGATGTTGGGGTAAGGGATCTTGGTCTGTTATGATATTTGTTTGACAATTGAAATGCAAGGTTTGTTTTCTAATGTTTACTTAATTTCATCGTGTGTGCACAACCATGTGGCGATGTGGAACGAATCAGGCTTGCTCTGGACTTGGTTGGTGGGCCACAAAATGCTAAGTTGTAGAAAATGATTCGACGTGCGCATCTGTACTCGTTTAAATGGAATAACATGATCCTAAAAGATATGGCAGTCATGTTTGAGATGCATACCTTTAAGTTTTTTTGTTTCTTGTTTTATCTGTTGAACTAGTTTATTTATTGTTCGAGAATCCTTGCGACAAATGTTTAGTTCCATAGTATCAATTATTGTGGTACATTGACAATTGTTTAGTTTGAGATTAAGCTCATACTATTAGCATTACAACTGAAATAGTGTGGGTTTGAATTACAGGCCATATCTATGCTCTTGTGTGTGGGTTTCTTACTGTTTTCTTTTCTAAAAGTTTAGGCCATGTCAATGCTCTTGTATGTCGTACTGATTTAAGGGTTCAAAGTTCAAGTACTCCCCTAATCATCAAAGGAGAAAAGATAAGATATTCACATGATCCTCAAAATCCCCATCCAACTATACTGACATATAGCAGCATCTCAACAACCATACTAAGCCATTAGTTCCAGCAACCCTTACGGGTTGTTTGAGAAAGGTTGCATATCTAGTCTGAGATACCAACCGACAACATAGATAGATACACGACTGGTAATAATTCTGTATTTTATGCATAACATAGTTGTTGGATTCAATATTATTTGAGAAGCGGAGCAGGGGAGGTGACACATCTCATGTATGCGGATGACACAATAATCTTTTGTGACGGAAAGGAGGAACATGTGCTGAATCTTCTGTCAACGCTTGTTTGCTTTCAAGCGGTAACTGGGTTGAGAATCAATGTGGAGAAGAGCACGATGTTTTCAGTTGGAAATGTTTGTAATCCAGGTTTCTTCGCAAATATCTTCAGCTGCGGATAGAGTTATCTGCCCACTATTTATCTCGGCGCCCCTCTAGGGGCCATCCCTAACTCCAAAGCGATCTGGAACAAAGTTCTCACAAAATTTCAAGCAAGACCTGAGGGATGGAAAGGAAAGTTACTATCGTTGGGAGGCAGGATTGTCTTATGCAAAATCAGCCTTGCAAGTCAGCCTCTATACCTTTTCTCTCTATTAAAGGCTCTGAAATCAACTATTCAGAAGATGGAGAGAATGCAATGCAGATTTATTTGGTCTTGAGCTCAAGGCAAAAACATAATTCATCTTGTGAAATGGGATCTTTGCAAAGGAGTTAAGGAAATGGGTGGTTTGGATGTTCTTGACCTGGGATGTATGCATTCTGCATTGATTGCTAAATGGTTCTGGAAGTACGCGTCGAAACCTTCATTTTGGTGGCGAAAGCTCATCGATTGCAAGTTCCCACGGCCTGTGTCTGAGTGGAGAGTTGGTTCTAATAATGGTCGGATTGGTTGTTCGATTTGGACATGTATTATGAAGGAGGAATTCTTATTCTAGAAGCATGCTTATATCGATCCTGGTGGTATGGCGTGAGTGTCATTTTGGACAGATTGCTGGATTCCAGGAAAGATCTTGAAAGATGCCTTCCCCGGGGTGGCAGCTGCTTCTTCAAACCGTGATACTTTGGTGTCTGATCAAATATCCTTTATCAATGAGAGTGTGGGGTGGGATCTTTCACTTTCACTCTTTTTAAGGGGTAGGACTGATCATGAGTGGAATGAGTTGTTGAATTTTTTTATCCCTTTTACCTCCTGATTTTATCAATGCAGGTCCAGCTAAACTTATGTGGAATCCTTACCCTTTTGGGGGGGGGGGGGGTTTGGTGAGGTCCAACTATCGCACCATCATTAACCATAGATTTAAAGGTGTTGACAATTTCCCTCATAAGGTGGTGTGGTGTCCAGAGGTCCCGACGAAGGTGAACGCGTTTCTGTGGCTACTGGTTCACAATCGCATCCTCACTCACGATAACTTGAAAAGAAGAGGATGGAACATTGTGAGTCGGTGTGCCTTATGCAATATGGCGGAGGAAACCACATATCATCTTTTCTGTCATTGTCACTTTAGCTGCAGAATTTGGTCCCTCCTTATGCAGGTGATCGAGCTCCAGAGACCTTTCCCTCAGCGCTTTGAAGACATTATCAGAAGCTGGGATATTAGCAATATGCTCAATTGGAAAGGGCCATTTAGGTCTGGTATGCTCCACGCTTTCTCGTGGGAGATATGGAAGGAACGGAATGCAAGGATCTTTGAGGATAAAAGCTGCGGTTGGCAGGTTATTTACCACAAGATTTGCAGGACCTGCTGAGTTGGGTGTGGGTGACTGGTACCTTGAGCGAACAACAACACTATGAGTGGATTGCTTTGATGAATTCCTTGTGCCCAATCCAAAACAGGAGAGTCATTCCTACTAATGAGCTTGGGATTGTGCTGCAGATTGGCACTGCCAAATGATTGCTTCTGATTTTGTGGTTTGGTTGTTTGTTTTTTTGCTTTCGTTGTGGTTTATTTCTTGTAGGTGGTGTACTAGTGTTGCTTGTTTTCCGTTGTTTCTCCTCCAATGTATTTGCAGGAGTGGCCTGGTCCACTTAGTAGATGTTTGATTTATTGTTTCTTTTTATGTTTTTCTGTTCGTTGGGATCATGTCTCGTGATCCTTCCTGTTTAGAACCTTTGTTTTTTCCAGTTTTTTCTTAGTTATTTAAAGCATTCACCAATATTTTTTGAGAAGATGCTTTATTCAAATCTTAAATTGGATAGATATACGACTATAAGTTATTTTTACAATCGTTTTAATCTCTAATAACATCGAATTACAGATTATTGTGTTATTAATTTTTTTTTTGGCACCATTCACAACAATTCATCGACAACTCCATTGTCCGGAGAAAAGCTAATAATTTACCTATCAAACCGCAAAAACGAGATGCAACTGCCTACCTCCACCTAACTAAGTATTTTATGCTTTTATAGTACCTGAACTTTGGATCGCCATCGCGCACCAATCCCTCTGGTGGAATGATGAATATTGGCTCCCGTTTGCTCCTCGACCTGCCGCCGCCACCGCCGCATCCTCCAGCGCCCACTTATTGATCCGGCTACAAGAATCGCCAGCATGAAATTAAATGTCTCCGCCGCGGGCTCTCCAACCTTCGGCCGGTAGCATGAGCTTCTCCGACACGACAATCAGATCGGTTTTCCGAAGAACTTTGCGTTGATCAGAGTTTTGGTGAGCGGCGGATCCAAAAGCCCTTCCCCCTCTGATGCCCTATATATGTGTAACCTAGTATTGCCCTCACTCCTACGTGGTATCGAATTTTGTACATTTGGGTTTGGGTTTACTAGCTATATCTCATCTTGTGGCTGGCTTCTAAAATACGAACCGGCCCAATTATGTGTTACACAAATATTTGATTTTTACTCCGAGAGTTCTTATATCCCATCATTGACCCAATTATTAATTTTATTTTGAGTATTACACAAGGTTTCTATCAAGGTGGCCAGATCAGTTTATATGGCTCGACCGATGGTACACCCAGTTTGTGTCGGTTCATACCAATTTAACAAAATATGTATAAATGTCAAAATTCATTATCATTAAATGAATTTAAACATATATTAAAAAATATTTTAAGATAATTTACTTACAATATATTGTTAAAAACCGAACAGAAGAATTCGGGTTACCAATCTGGCTGAGTCGCGGACTATGTTGCTCTCTTTAAGACGTTCGCGACACTGCCTTCATTGCGCACGACATACTATCAGCACTCGCCTCCAGGATAAAACAACCCCTATGATTTTGTTTCTCATTGGTTTTGTGTGAAAACCGGAGCTCTACGAACTCACTCTCTCTCGTGTTTCTGTTCTTCTGTGGCGTGTTTAGAGGGTCTGGGGGTCTGCTATTTATAGGAGCAGAAAACCTAGAATGTTCAATTTTTCTTTGGGAATAAGTCACATTTTAATTAGAGAGATAATTACTCCCATAATTAAAATATAATCTATTAAGATTATTAATCCTAATTATCTCCATAATATTCCTTTTATTAATTATCCATCTTATTTTCGTATTATGAGAAAAACTGAATAATTAATTAGGAATTTCATTTATAACTTTTCAAAACTATTCATCCCACCATCTATAGTCTGATTTGAATTTGAATAATATATAATAATATATAAATACAACATTTAACCTTAACACCCAAATGTTTATACTCAAATTCAACAATGAACATCAATTTTTAATTTTTAAATTCGTGAAATCAATCATAAAGTTTATTTTGTTAATTAAATTCACTAAAACTGTGTCATTTTGTTTAAAAGTCGAAAATCAATCATGAGGTCATATCAATAGTATTTCTGTCGGTTTGATAACCAAAACAAATTGAATCAGACTCAAATCAAATGACATTCCACGTCATGCTCGTTTCAACCAAAAAAATACCATTGAAGCAGACGAAATTTGTTTTTAATTATATTACTTGACCAGATAGGGCTCGATACGATTGAATGGACGACCCAAATAAAGAAGGCTTTCTTCTCAGTCAGGTCCGACCAGGCCTTGATTCATTTGCGCTTTAAGGTGTACTATAGTTATCTATAGTGTATGTCTTTTGAATGATTATTGCATTACATTACTAATGCTGTGTTATTTTTATGAGAGAAAATGAAGAGCAGGAAAAGATTGGAGGGATAATTACGTTCCAGAGAAGGTTTCCCTCATTTCCGAAAATTTATACAGTACGAAGAGAGGAGGGAAAAGCGAAGGAAATTTGACTGTCCCTCCGATTTGGGCGGAAAGTTCGACTTTCCCTTCCTTTTCTCTTTTTATTCTTTTCATTTCCAATTTGGTTTCCTTTCTTTCCCTAACGGTGGTGATATTCTCTCCACTTTTTAATCCTATTTTTTCTCTCCAATAATTTGGTTTCCTTTCTTGATTTTGTTAACTAGGTTGCATAGATTAGTCAGAAAAAATGGAAGTAGTAAGTGATATTACCATAAAATTATTATTTATCTTGCTTCCTTACTTAATTCACGATAATAAATAATTATTAAAGCAAGTAGTAAGTAATATTACCATAAAATGTTAGTTTCTTTTTTTATATAATAAAAATTATTCGTTATTGTTAAACATAATTTAAGAATGGCAATTAATAATTATAGGCAAAGATAATCTTGGGAAGTCTTAATTGGCGATAGAAAATAATTTTTTAGACCAAAAAATCAAATATTGTAATGTTGAAACTTTTATAATGAAAAAAACAATCATGGTGCAATCAGTTTTTATTTCAATTCGTTCGGAATTTTTTTTAAATCATCTACTTTTGATTTTTAATAATGAAAAAATTTGCAAGAATGTACAAATTTAATTCACAATTCATATTTCTCAAAAAAAAAAAAAATTCACAATTCATAAGCAATGAAAATAATATTAACATATAATCAAACTTTTTTACAATTATACGCCCAATAAAATAAAATATCCATAATAATTTCTAATACACATTTTCGTTCATAATTTCCTCCGTAAACACCATTTCCTTAACCTCCAAATTGTCCCTCATCTTCTAATTCCCTTCCCCTCCTCTTTCCTCTGTAAAAGACCAAAGATTATATACAAACCAATTACTCACCAGTAAAATCTCAAAATGCTTTGTATGAGAAATCTCAATGACATGCTATGGAGGTATCTCAGTTGGACAAGTCTTCAAAAGTGATGATTTTATGTAGATGCCATCTGATGGCTAGGATTTCATGATTACTACAAGTAAGAATCACATGATCACATGCATTAAGAGTAGTACACAATTTGGTGTATTAACCATAGCCTAGTCGCATGTTTAAAGCCATATAATGATGATTGTGGAATTCATCGTTTGGATGCGTTATTGATTGTGGTGGGGTATCCAATTTCAAATGTAGTGTTTGTATGTCATTCATTTAACGATCAAAAGTTAAAAAGGGGTTCTATCTCGAATCTCTGGAGAGGCCTCTTGTTTTGTTGTCAAGTCATTCTCTCGCTGGCTGGGAGATTCCTCAGAGCTTGACAAGATGATTTTTTCTCCGACTGGCGAGCATCAACCTGGTGGCAATAAAAACAAGGCGAAGAACAGCCAGGGCTGGCTGATTCCAAATCGGGATCTTCAACGTCTGACGACCTAAGATGAGAAGCCTCTCTCCCTCTCTCGAATAAATGGGAATGCTCGTCAATTTGTGGGAGTTGATTGTCAATTTCAATTGGGTCCGGCTTTGATCAATCGAATGAGTGGAAAAGAAGGGTGGAATCATTAAGAATGAGATAGGTTTGGAGAATCGGCAAACCCTCAGAAAACCCTAAGAGCTGCTCTGCTCTCAATATATAGCAGTGTACTTTGTTAATTAGTAGCACCTTAATGACAGCCACGTGGCAGAATGCCAATGGCAATTACAAACTGTAATAGTATCTTAACAGTGGCTAACTAGCCTTAGGGAAAATGACATCGTTCAAGTAAATAAACAGAGCAATAAAAGAAACTTCAACAACAACGCTTCTTCTCCGAAACTCCTTCTTCTCCACTTCAATTCAGATTGCATCAGGACTTCTTCTGCATCCTTCTTCTTCAGTTGGTTGACACCCCCTTCAAGTTGTGGCTTCTGTCAATATTCCCAACTTGCTAAGAAGTTCTTTCAAACACACTCTGTGAAGACTCTTTGTGAAGATATCTGCCAGCTGATTAATCGTGCTGACATGTTGCAACTCCACTAATCCATCCATGATCCTTTCTCTAGTGGCATGTATATCAATCTCGATATGCTTTGTCCTCTCATGGAACACATGGTTCTCTGCAATATGAATTGCAGACCTATTGTCACAATATATGGTAACATGCAATGGTATCTTCACACTCAGTTCTGCCAGTAATCCTCTTAGCCATTCAACCTCACAAACCAGTAGTGCAAGAGCTCAATATTTATCCTTTGATGACAGATCTGGAGACTGTAGTTTGCTTATTTGACTTCCCAATGAATGTACAAAAGCCAGTGGTTGATCTTCTAGAGTCAGAGCAGCTTGCCTAATCCGAATCACAGAAACCAGTGATTTTTAAATCTGCCTTGCTACTGAAATAAATTCCTTGACCTGGAGATGATTTACGATACCTGAGCACCCTGTGAGCTGCTTGCATATGATCACTATATGGATTCTTTTGGAATTGACATAGCTGCTGGACTGAGTAAGTGAGATCAGGTCAAGTGATAGTGATGTAGTGTAACCTTTCAACCACCTTCTATACATCTCAGGGTCCTCCATCTTGTTTCCTGGTTCTGAAGCAAGTTTTACATTAGGATCAGAAGGTGACATACAACCTTTAGCTTCCAGGAAACCAGTATCACTCAATAGCTCCATGTAGGGCTGCAAACGAGCCGAATCGAGTTTTTGCTTAGCTTGAGCTTGACTCGTTTATTAATTTTCCAGCTCGAGTTTGAGCTCGGCTTGAATAAAAATAATCTAACTCGAGCTCGACTCGGTAGAGCTCGATAAATGCTCATTAACATAGCTTGTCAAGCTGAGCACAAGCTCGGCTCAAGATAAGCTCGATTTAAAATCATTCTTGCTGGAAAAATGTGTAAACATAATAATTTAAATAATAGAAAGAACACTAGAAACTATAAATAACATCTAAATTTTATACACATCCGTATTAACAAGACAATGTTCATGTTTAAAATAGTAATTCATTCTTACACAAGCACAAAACAAGGCAGCTCGCGGGTTTAGCTCAACAAGCCACCGAATCAAGCTAGCTCGCAAGCTTATCAAGCTGAACATGGTATAGCTCAGGCTTGGCTCGTTAACTAACGAGTTGGCTCGTGAGCCGGCTTGTTAAATAACGAGTCGAGTGTCGAACGAGTTTTTTCTGATTCGAACGTCGAGTTGCTCACGAGCGGCTTGGCTCATTTGTAGCCCTAGCTCCATGCAATATTTCCTTTGAAATATAGACAAACCTTCTGCTGTTCTTATCACTTACAGTCCAAGAAAGTATTTCAATGTCCAAGCAGTTTTACTTTGAACTCACTACATAGTGACCTTTTAATCTGACCTATGTCTTTCTGTGCATCTCCACCAACAATTATATCATCTACATAGACCAACAAAACTACAATCCTGCCATGTACCCATTTGGTAAAGAGTGAATAATCAGACCTGGACTGTCAGAAACCATTTCTTAATAAGAAACATGTTAACTTAGCAAACCATTGCCTTGAAGCCTGCTTCAATCCATACAGTGACTTCTTCAATCTGCAAGCCATCCTTGTGTTTGACTTTGGCATTTCAATCCCTTAAAGGATTTCCATATAGACTTCTTCAGTTAGGCCTCCATGCAAGAAAGCATTGGACACATCTAACTGTTCAAGGGTCTAGTTCTTAACAGCTGCTATTGCTAATAGGGCTTTGACTGAATTAATCTTTGCAACAGGTGAGTAGGTATCCAGGAAGTCTATACCATACACCTGAGTGAATCCCTTAGCAATTAGCCTAGCTTTATATCTGTCTATTGTACCATCTGGCTTCAACTTGATCTTAAACAACCTTGCTTCCCACTACATGTTTATCTGGGGGCAAGGGTACAATCTCCCATCTTTGATTGGCTTCGAAGGCAACAAGTTCTTCATTTATAGCTCTCCTCCAATCTAAAACTTGAATAGCCTCACAATAGCTCTTAGGCTCCACACATGTCAATACACTCAACGCATAAAGACTTATTAGCCTCATTGAGATGATCAAGATTGAATGTTACTGAATGCCTAGTTACAGTTCCTCCAAAGGCACCAAATTGCAGCTGAGGATCTAAAATGCAGTCTTGATACTTTGCTGGAAGCAATATTCTTATTGGGGGTCTACCAGAGGGTTCTCATAGTCAGTCTGAGGTACTATTTCAGGTTCAAGTTGCACACCATATGTGAGAGATGCATCTGGTGAGTTAACATCAACAATATCAACACTACTTGTAGAGTCACTAGCTTGGTCCCGCTATCAGCAGAGGCTGAATCAAGGTGAGTAAGATGGGAAGTGGTAGGAACTAGGATTGGTGGGGCAGGACTAACAAACGGGAGTAGAAGAGGAAGGGTAGTTCTGATAAACACGAGAAGCTGCGACAGATTGGATTGATGAAACTCTGAAAGGAAGAATAGTTTCATGAAACACAACATGTCTAGAAACAAAAACCTCTCTAGTCTGTCAATCAAGTAACTTGTACTATTCTAGTTGGTAGACCTAGGAATACACATTGTCATGCTCGAGGAGGAAACTTTGTTCTACCACTCACCAATGTGCTAGCATAACACAAACATCGAAAAACTCTAAGATGCCCAAGAGTGTGTTCTTTTGTCATATTTCAGGTCCTAGTACGTAAATATGGCCTTGGAACGGGTTTAGGGACATTTGGAGGTGAAAGCAAGTCGATCGCGAGAATGGGCAGAAGAGCTGTTGAAAAACAGGCCCTCAAACACGGCCTCAGGTGTGAAAAACACGGCCTTGTGCTAGAGGACGTGTTTTTCCTCTGCCCTCCACAGAATCACCATTCAAAAACCCGGCCTCTTCTGATTAAAACACGGCCGTGTTTTTGGGCTTAGAGGTCGTGTTTTGCACCTGTGCGGGTTTTATTTGGCGAGGAGCTCATATTTTGGGGGAATCGAGTTTTTGAGCAAAAAAGAGAGCCCTGGAGAGATAAAGTGCGAAAAACACATCCTAGAGGTGATTTTGGAGCGGGGTTTCATCAATCAAGCTTGGAGATCATCATAGGAGTGAAGATCATCACCCCAGAGCAGATTTTCCTCAACTTTATGAGTATGACTACTCTGATTTCTGTTTTCCTCTCTCTCTATGGAGTAGAACCCTCTCTCACTTGGATATGAAGAACCCTAGTTCCATGTGTTAGGGATCTTGATTGTAATGTCTTGGGATTGTTATACTGATTGATTTTAATCGATTGATGCATGATTCATTGAGTCAATTAAAGCCTGATCATCTTTTCTTGATTTCTGCTGCAACCTGAGATAAATAGAATCTGATTAGGTTGTTAGAGCTTCATCAATCGGTAGTGGTAGATTGGTTTTATTAGAGTTAATCGATTTACTGCTTTGCATTGGAATTCAATTCCCATAGTGGAGTTCTGTGTTCATAGCCTCAACTTTCTATCCCGGTAAAGACTAGTCATCTGCCGGGTAGTTTGACTGAGAGGGCTTGGTCAGCATAAGAGATTCCAAGCTACTGTCGGATCTTCCGCAGTTAATCAACAGTTAATCAACCCAGGGTAATTACAACCTCGACCTAACTAAGGAGCTAGGGGGACTCATTCCCGAGTGACTCTTCCCTTGCTAAAGAACTTTGAACCATTTCCTGCTTTCTTACTGTTTTAGCTTAAACTCACAATCACTCGACTTAGTTTGCTAGATAATAGATAAACACGGAGTAGGCAATAGATCTAGACCCCGGGTTGATAATTAGAACTTGCCACTTTACTGCATTTCCAAATTGCGATTACACTTGGTCGCAATTTGGTGTTGTGTTTTAGCGTGTCAAGTTTTTTGAGCCGTTGCCGGGGAGCGTCTAGGTTATTGTGGAAGCGTGAAAGTTTGTTACTCTAGCTTTTTATTTTCTGCATTCTCTCTCTTCCACCTTTGTGCCTTCACGGGTTGTGTTTGCATTATGTGTGCAGGTAGTGCATGACCCGTAGCCAGTCAGGAGATTTACTACCGTTAGACCAAGAGCTTGAACGGACCTGTAGGAACTTCAAGCAGGCTTTAAAGGCGCGACTGGCTACTGAGGAGGCTCTAGCACAGCTGCAAATCGCCAAGGAGGAAGAAATGAGTGACCCACAGAACCATGATGTGGTCATTCCCGAGGAACAGACCATGGGATATTACTGGACCGCCAGAGCCGCGGACATGAGGTCGCCCATCCAGCATCCTCAAGTTCTAGCAAATAACTTTGAGGTGAGCACCTCTGTCATCACCATGCTGCGCGACTCAGTGGTGTTCTGTGGCAAGGAGGGGGAGTGCCCCCGATCACACCTGAGGCGATTCCACGAGCTCATCGATGGGATCAAGATCAATGGGGTCCCAGCCGATGCAATCTAGCTGAGGTACTTCCCATTTACTCTGGAGGGGCAAGCCAAGGAGTGGCTGGACACTCGACCTCCAGGCTCGAGCACCACGTTCGCCAACCTGGCGGACAAGTTCCTCACCCGCTACCATCCTCCATCCAAGACGGCTGACCTGTAGAAGAAAATTACCCACTTTGCTCAAGAGGAAGATGAGACCATTCAGGATGCTTGGGAGAGATACACCAGTCTCTTCCTCAAGTTTCCCAACCATGGTTTTACCGACGCCTTCAAGGTGGGCACCTTCTACCATGCCCTCTTCCCGGAAGACAAGCCGTTGATTGACTTGGTTTGCGGTGGGAATATGCTCACCAAGACACCGCCACAGCTGAATCAACTTTTTGAAGAGATTGCAGAGCAAGGCTATGATCGGGGAACTGCGAGGAGATCAAGACGAGCACCAGGGCGGGGTGTGCATGCTGTAGCCACCCAGTCATCTGATTTGGTGCAGGTGGTATCGAAACTGGTTTCAGCCATTGATCGCTCTGGAATGATTTCAGGTACAGGACAGCAGCAGGCGATGCACTGCCAGTGGTGTGAAAGCTCCCATCACAGCGTGGAGGACTGTCAGGCGATGAGGGAGTCGTCTACTCCCCAGGAGCAGGTGGACTTCATCGGCAATGGCAGGCGTTTCGACCCCTACAGCAACACTTACAACGAGGGGTGGTGCCAGCATCCCAATTTCTCATGGGTTGGGGCCAACTCTAGACCACCGGTCCCCCAGGGACCACCAGGCTTCCAGAGGCCTCCTTACCAGCCCAGACAAGGGTAATTTCAGCAGTCGCAATAGCCTCTCTACCCGCCCAGACAGGGGCAGCCCCCGCAGCCCCCAGTATAGAGTGATCCGATGGCAGAATTGCGAGATCTAGTGGGTTCTTTAGCCACCTCCAGTGCAAACAAGTTCAATAATATCGAGCAGTTCATGGAGAAAGCTTTAGGTAAATTCTTGGAGCTAGAAGCTGGCCAGAGAAACACGCAGGCTGTGCTGCGGGATATCCAGACCCAGCTTGGGAGTGTGGCCCAGGCTTTAGCCTAGAGGACTCCTGGTACTCTACCCGGTCAGACCATCACTCATCCACATGACCCAAATGAGCACTGTAAGGCCATTACTACCAGGAGTGGCAAGATGACTGTTGATCCCCCTGTTCGGGCACAAGAGAGAGAGACCCCTACTTCAGCACTTCCAGCTAATGAAGAGGAAATGGAGAAGGAGGTTGAGGTGCCTGATCCTAAGCGGCAACCAGTGCTGAAGGAGTATGTACCGCAACTTCCTTTTCCTACTCGGTTGCACAAAGACCGACTAGAGACAGAGTTTGCCAAGTTCATGGCAATGTTGAAGCAGGTAAACATAAGCATGCCCTTAGTGGAGGCATTATCGAAGATGCCCAAGTATGCCAAGTTCATGAAGGATCTCCTCACCAACAAGAGCAAGCTTGGGGAGCTGTCAACGGCGATGCTCAACGAGGAGTGTTCTGCCATCCTGCAGAACAAACTACCAGAGAAGCAAAAAGACCCAGGGAGTTTTACTATCCCTTGCATGATTGGTAGTTTGCATATAGGAAAGTCCTTGGCGGATCTAGGCGCTAGCATAAATTTCATGCCTTATAAACTGTTTAAAAATCTAGGCCTATGTGAACCCAGTGATACTAGGATGAGCATTCAACTTGTTGATAGATCCATTGTGCATCCTAGGGGCATTGCAGAGGACTTGATAGTCGTAGTAGGGCCATTTTCATATCTTGATGATTTTGTGATTCTTGATATAAATGAAGACGTGGATGTGCCTTTAATACTGGGTACACCTTTTCTCGCCACCGCCAAGGCGCTTATTGATGTGAATGATGGAATGATGGTAAATTGATTTTGCGAGCTGGGGTTGAACAAATCATCTTCTCTGTTTCTGATAACATGAAACACCCCCATCTCCATGATGATCTAGACTACTGTGATGTCATTGCTGATTTTGAGACCGCACTCGCCATCACGAGTGCGGGTACGGACGATTTCCTCGAGCTTTGTCTTTTGCTAGGATAACAGACATCATAGGAGTTGCAGCTGGAGGAGCAGCTCGCGGAGTTAGATGAGGCCGCGATCGAGGGGCGAGAGAAACCATTCAAGCCGATCCCTATCTCGCCCCGGATCGCCACATCATTGGAGGAGCCACCAATGTTGGAGCTTAAGCCCCTCCCCTCTCAGCCGGAGTATGCATTTCTCCGGGAGGAGAATAAGCTCCCGGTCATTATCAGCTCGGACCTGACACCCGAGCAGAAGAACAGGCTGGTGGCTTTGCTACAGAAGTATGCCCGGGCCAGGGCGTGGAAGATAACAGATATCAGAGGCATTAGCCCATCCTTCTGCTCCCATAGAATTCTGATGGAGGATGAGGTTAAGCCAGTCAGGCAAAGAGTTGGATTGTACGATGTAATTAATATAGAGGCGGAGGCGGAAACGGTGGTGGTTGTTGTAGTGGTGGGAGATCGATGGATCAAAGAGTACAGCGGAAGAGCCATGTGGTTATTACTCGATAATAGTTTATTTTAATTTAGACATGAATTGCAGGTATTTATTCTTTTAGCTAAATTATGTACACTCATATTTTACATAGTTTATGTCGTACTTAACAGATTTTTAACTATTATACAAGATGCATAAAAACTTACGCTTTTATGCTTTGATTCACCGCTTTTCGATTTTACCCCTTTTCCGCTTTTAGGTAGAATCGCGCTTTTGACTACATTGGCCACAACGGAGATTGTCTCCCAACTTGGAGGCAGTGGTCCGTGTAGAGATCGTGAAGCTAATAGATGCAGGGATCATCTTTGCTATATCTGATTGCAAGTGGGTCAGCCCCACTCAAGTGGTCCCGAAGAAAGGCGGGATGACTGTGGTCCCGAATGAGAAGAACGAGCTAATCCCGATGGGGACCGTGACTGACTGGAGAGTCTGCATCTATTACCGGCGCTTGAACGATGCCACCAGGAAAGACCATTTTCCCCTACCTTTCATTGATTAGATGCTGGAGAGGTTGACTGGCCATGAGTTTTATTGCTTCCTGGACGGCATGTTTGGTTATTTCCAGATCCCAATAGCACCAGAGAATCAGGCGAAGACCACATTCACTTGCCCCTTCGGTACCTTTGCTTACCGGAGGATTCCATTCAGGCTGTGTAATGCACCGGTGACCTTCCAGAGATGCATGCTGGCGATCTTCGACCGACTGGTCGGAGAGATCATGGAAGTCTTCATGGATGACTTCTGGGTTTATGGAGACTCCTTCACTCATTGTCTCCATAACCTAGAACTCGTTCTGAAGAGGTGCGAGGAGACTAATCTGACACTCAGCTGGGAGAAGTGCCATTTTATGGTCCATGGGAGAAGTTCCAGCCGATCTATTACGCGTCGAAGACCTTGAACGATGCACAGGAGAATCACACAACCACTGAGAAGGAGCTCCTCGCTATGGTTTATGCATTTGATAAGTTCCGACCATATCTGGTGCTCTCCCATGTGGTGGTCTACAAGATCACTCCGCGATTCGCTATCTGATGAGCAATGCTGATGCAAAGCCTAGGCTCATCCGCTGGATCCTACTTCTACAGGAATTTGATGTAGAGATCTGGGACAAGAAAGGAGTCGAGAATATTGTTGTAGATCATCTATCACGGTTGGAAGCCCCTCCGGTAGACAACTTCATGGAAGAGATCGATGACTCCTTCCCGAGTGAGCGATTGCTGGCGATGACATTGGTGGACAGCGTGGCCCCTTTGTATTATGATTTTGCCAATTATCTGGTGGGCAAGCAACTACCAAAGGGGATGGTCACTCATTCAAAGCGCAAGTTCTTCTCCGACCTGAAGCATTACTTCTAGGAGGATCTTTACCTCTTCTGGATCGGAGCAGATGGCGTGATCTGGTGCTGCATCATGGAGCATGAGATGGGAGACATCTTGTCTCAATGCCACGAGGGACCTACTGGAGGCCACCATGGAGGAAACTGCACGGCGCGGAAGGTGCTACAGTCGGGCTTCTATTGGCCCTCACTCTTCAAGGATGCAGACACCTTCGCACGACAGTGCGACCGCTGCCAAAGGCCATGTAACATTTCTTCCCGGGATGAGATGCCCCAACATAATTCTATCATTTGTGAAGTTTTGATGTTTGGGGCATCGATTTCATGGGCCCATTCCCTCCATCCTTTGACAATTTGTACATACTGGTTGCAGTGGACTATGCCTCGAGGTGGGTAGAAGCTCAAGTCATACCCACCAATGATGCAAAACGGGTATGCTCATTTCTGAAGCAGTTGTTCTCCCGGTTCGGGACACCTCGCGCCATCATTAGTGATAGAGGAACTCATTTTCAAGGGCAATTCACTAAGCTCCTTTCTAGCTATGGTGTTAAGCATCAGGTGTCGATGGCTTACCATCCCCAGTCAAATGGTCAAGCCGAGCTGACGAGCCGGGAGCTTAAAAGAATAATTGAAAAGACAGTTGATCAATCCCGCAAGGATTGGTCCACCAAGCTCGATGATGCTCTTTGGGCGTATAGGACAGCCTACAAAAACCTGATTGGTACTTCACCCTATAAGCTTGTCTTTGGGAAGGCGTGTCATTTGCCAGTAGAACTAGAGCACAAGGCCTTCTGGGCCCTTAAGCTGCTAAACCTTATTTGAGTGTTGCAGGTACTGAATGTAAGCTATAACTGCTGGAGTTGGAGGAATGGCGTTACCATGCCTACGAGAACACCCTGCTCTACAAAGAGCGAATCAAGTGTCTCCACGACTCTCGGTTGAGGGGCCCGAAGGAGTTTCGGGTAGGTGATCGTGTTCTACTCTTCAATGCACGCCTGAAACTCTTCCCGGGCAAGCTACGTTTGAGGTGGTCGGGACCCTTCACGATCACCCAAGTTTTCCCGCACGGTGCGGTGGAGATCAGCAATGCTTAAACTGAGCCGTTCAAGGTGAAGGGCCACGTCCTAAAGTTGTACTTGGGAGGTGTTGTCGAGCGCACAGAGCTGCTGATCAAGATCGAGGACCCTTAGTTCCTCTACTGGCGTCCAGCTAAAAGACGGTAAAGAAGCGCTTGTGGGGAGGCAACCCCATCACGGTTTGTATTCTTTTTCTTTTCTTCTCATTGTTGTTTTTGGTTGAGTTGTGCATGTGTGGAGTCCAACAAAAAAAAACCAAAAACGGTGGAGGCAAGCTGTATGTTTCAAAACCCGGCCCCAAACACGGCCTCTAGCACAAGGCCGTGTTTTTGCACAGAGAGGTCGGGTTTCTGGTGGATTTCACGCAGTGGGAACATGGGAGGATTTGGCAAACCCGCCCGTGTTTTTTTTTAAGTGGGAGGCCGTGTTTTGAAATTTCAACCTCCTCCTCCATCGCGTATTTTCGTTCCCTGCTCCCCCCTCAATCCCGCCCTCCCCTGCTCGCCCCCTGCTCGCCCCACCGCTGCCCTCGACACCGCTGGCCGCCGCCGGCCTCCAGCCGCCACCGGGGCCGCCGCGCCCCAACCGCCGACCCTCCCTAGCCCTCCGCCGCCGCCGCTAGGTGCCTCCCCAGCCGCCGCGCCGTCCCTCTTCCCCATCGCTGTCGGTTTCTCCTCAGCGTTGGCAGCCACTCTTCCAGCGTATCCAAGGCCCCCACCACCCCAATCCCCTTTCCTTAGTCTTCCTCTTGTATTTTCGGGTGAGTTTGAGCTTCAATTTGTTCTTTCTCTTGGAAATGCGAATTCTAGGGTTCTTGGTTAGGGAAATTGGGTTGGTCAAATTTGGGGTAAAAAATTCAAGTCCAATGCAGCCCCCTTGCCTTGTCCTTTCTTGTGATCATGTGTGTTGCACGGGCTTACGTATGGTGGGTGAATTTTGGGTTTTGCTCGTCATGTTGAGTTATGCCCACCTTGTCCTTGCTTGGAATTAGCTTTTGGGTGCCCGTTGATGGCTATGCACTCTCTAGCATGATCATCATACTCATGGGTTCATTGTTTTTCTGGATTATTTCGTGCTTTGTTGCCTTTTGTGTCGTCTCTGCAGGATGAATCGCAATAGACGAAGCGGTCGGGGCCAACAAGGAAATCTTGGAGGTCGTGGACGAGGCATGAACCAGCCTGACGAACCAATCGAGTCTCCTATTCAGCTTGATTGGTTCGAAATCATGTTGCTCGACCAGGAGGCTCGAGAGTGACTCACTCGGCTCTCTGCACTACATTTCAGTGAGTCTCGCTGTTTGGATTGGGACACCGTGCGCGCTGTTCGGGTTTCCAACTCCATTCATGGAATGCTCGGTAATGGTGCATGGCGGGTCGTGTTTGATCTCAATGAGATCATCTACAGGGAGCTCACTTTGGAGTTCTTAGCCTCTTTCACCCTCACCAAGGCCGCTTTGAAGCAGTTCTCCTTGCCCACAATGTCTCTTACCCAGTTCAGCATCACCATGGGTTTGTACTCCGAGGACTTTGTTCAGGGCCCCCTTCTACTCTCAACTCAAGACTGAGGGCTCACTTGCTCCGCATGCCAATTTAGATCAGTGCTGGTTCAATACTCTCACCCGTGTTGTTGTGGGCATGCCTTTTGACCAGCGCACTGCCAAGGCAAGCATGCTTCACCATAATTTCCGCTACTCCATAATGTCTTGAGTCACGGGCTTCTCCCTCAGCGTGGCAGCCCCAGTGCCATTAGCAACCGCCACCTCGCCATCCTCACCAGTCTTGCCTGCTTCCATCCCATTCATGTGGGCCACTCCCTTGTGCTGACACTGCACAACATCAGCACCCGGTCGAACATCAGCGCGGTTCATGGCGGGGCATTTGTCACTCGTCTTGCTCGGCGACTCGGCCTTGACCCGGTGGCCATTGGGTGCACGCCTGTGGGTCCCACCATCCCGCTCTCTCTTGACAATTGGCAGGCTATGTCACGCTAGGATCCCCCCCTTTGCGTACTTTAACGAGGATGGCCGTTATGACACCCCACTGCCAGAGGTCCATCAGGCGGATCCGCCACCTGCACCGCCCCGTGCTGCCCGGGCTCGTGAGCCCCATCCGCCTCCGGCAGCCATGTCCTTTGGCCATCTCGATGCCCGCCTTGACCATATTGAGTCCATTCAGGAGCTCGTCTTCCGCGTCTCGGCATCCCCTATGTGCCTTTTCGGCCACTCTTCAGGGGCCTTCACCTCTAGTGGTGGGCCGTCTGATGCCAGATCACAGGAGGATGGCGCCTGCCAGCCTGCCGAGGGTGACTACCCGGGCTCTGATTGATCTCGGCGTGGGCTACTGCTTTGTTATGTATTTTCATTTTCCACCAGTGACTTCGTTTATTTTATTTTTGTTTCTCTTTTGGATTGTGCACATGGAACTATGGTTTGTTGTTTCTTTCACCCAGTGTGTGTGTTTTGACGCCTTTAGCTCTGTGCCTTGGACTGGTCCCCTTCCAGTCCCCTGCTCTTGACTGATCTGCTTTCCCGTCCCCGTTCATGATCTTCAATTACTGGTAACATCGTTCCCCTTCCCTCTGCTCCATTGAGGACACTATCGCATTTAAGTGTGGGGGGTAGTTTGTATTCATTGGAACGTATATATGTGTGCTTGGAGCCTAGTCTGCTGTCCAAATCTTGAGATTTGAGGGCTCCAAGTACTGCTGTTTGCTTGATCGTATTGGCACTGTGGGTTTAATTGGTGAATTGAATGGCTTTTGAATTAATGCATGACAACTGGATTGAGACTAGAACAACCTATAATGATGACTGAGACGTGCAGTAGAGTGGTATAGGGGTTCAGTTTTTCAACTATTTGCTTACCAATTGTGACTTGGATTGATAACTTGCTCTTGACAGTCGTTTATGCATCTAGTTCAGGGAATCAGAATGAGAGATAGAGCATATAGGTAGCCATGTGAGATTTGAGCATGCTCGTTTCTTTCTTGTGCGATAGATCCCTCTTCCATGATGTGTAGCATTCACGTTGTCACTAGCTAAGATGATGGAGGCATAGGATTAGCCCACAACCAAATTGACTGTCCTGGTGTGTCATACCCCCTAGTCAGCCCCTTTGAGCCATGCACTTTTCTTTCTTTCGGTCTACAATAAAAAATCACCCTTTTGCATCTCTTAGAGGTTCCACAGAGTGGTTTTTGCATGTTCTCTGCTAAATATAATGTGAGGGTTGGAGGTAGTTCTTAAAAGTTGGGCATGTGTTTGAAAAATGTGCAGAGGTGGTTGTTCTCTCAAGAAATGAAAAAAAGAAGAAAAAAATGAATGAAAGCAAAATAGAGCCACTACCAAAAATTTGAATCATGCTCATTAATTAGTGTTTCTTAGCAGTCTGGCTTGGAGGATGGAGAATAGCAGAAAGAAAGTAATGCAGAATAGCATAAAGAAAGTAAGTGGTTTGATGGATGTGAATGTGTTGGGTTTGGAACTGTGGAACCTTATGCTATGAATACTTCCACCACCTAAAAGGCTTTTCCCCCATGTCCAAGATCCTAGCCAGTCACTTGAACCTGTGTCTAAGACCTCCGGATTAGTTAGTGATGACACCCAATATGTGAACTCTAACATTTAGAGGCTACTGTCATGGTGAAGAGACGTTAGGGAATGAGAGAATAAGCATGCGCATTTTTTGCATCGAATTGTCCTGACCCCACTGGTCGAGAGTGAGCGATTTATTTTCTTGTTTTTTATGCTCTTTACCCCGGTGAGGACCTAGATGGCTCGGACTTGATTCTGATGTCTTGAGTTTGATGCATGCGATGACTGTCTTGGTCAAGTGTTTGAGTCAAGTCTATGTTGGTTGGTGAACAGAGAGGATTCCTCTTCCTTTACCAGATTTTGCTGCACTCGAATGTCTTCTGTGGTAGTTGTCCACGTTGCTGTTGAAGTTGTCCATGTGTTAATGATCAAAAGCCAGTATGATTCACGTGTTTTGTGCCGATATGATATGTCCCCAAGGGTTGCATGATTAAGATGTTTTGAGCTTACCTTGTATCTGACTTGGTTTGCTTGGGGACAAGCAAACGGTTAAGTGTGGGGGAGTTTGATAACACCGTATTCGCACATGTTTTCCCTCTCATTTCTTGATCGTTTAGCTTAGTGCTTGGTCATTCCTTATCCTATTTTACGCTAGGTGTGTTCTTTTGTCATATTTCAGGTCCTAGTACATAGATATGGCCTTGGAACGAGTTTCAGGACATTTGGAGGTGAAAGCAAGTCGATCGCAAGAATGGGAAGTAGAGCTGTTGAAAACCACGCCCTCAAACACGGTCTTATGCTAGAGGTCGTGTTTTTCCTCTGCCCTCCACAGAATCGCCATTCAAAAACCCGGCCTCTTGTGATTAAAACACGACCGTGTTTTTGGGCTTAGAGGCCGTGTTTTGCACCTGTGCGGGTTTTATTGGGCGAGGAGCTCATATTTGGGGGGAATCTAGTTTTTGAGCAAAAAAGAGAACCCTAGAGAGAGAGAGAGTGCGAAGAACACATCTTAGAGGTGATTTTGGAGCTGGGTTTCATCAATCAAGCTTGGAGATCATCATAGGAGTGAAGATCATCATCCCAGAGCAGATTTTCCTCATCTTTATGAGTATGACTACTCTAATTTCTGTTTTCCTCTCTCTCTCTCTATGGAGTAGAACCCTCTCTCCCTTGGGTATGAAGGACCCTAGTTCCATGTGTTAGGGATCTTGATTGTCATGACTTGGGATTGTTATACTGATTGATTTTAATCGATTGATGCATAATCCATTGAGTCAATTAAAGCCTGATCATCTTTTCTTGATTTCTGCTGCAACCTGAGATAGATAGAATTGATTAGGTTGTTAGAGCTTCATCAATCGGTAGTGGTAGATTGTTTATACGAGAGTTAATTGATTTACTGCTTTGCATTGGAATTCAATTCCAGTAGTGGAGTTATGTGTTCATAGCCTCAACTTTCTATCCCGGTGAAGACTAGTCGTCTGCCGGGTAGTTTGACTGAGAGGGCTTGGTCAGCTTAAGAGATTCCAAGCTACTGTCGGATCTTCCGCAGTTTAATTAATAGTTAATCAAACCAGGGTAATTACAACCTCGACCTAACTAAGGAGCTACGGGGACTCATTCCCGAGTGATTCTTCCCTTGCTAAAGAACTTTGAACCATTTCCTGCTTTCTTACTGTTTTCGCTTAAACTCACAATCACTAGACTTAGTTTGCTAGATAATATATAAACACGGAGTAGGAAGTAGATCTAGACCCCGGGTTGAAAATTAGAACTTCCCACTTTACTGCATTACACTTGGTCGCAATTTGGTGTTGTGTTTCGTGTCAGGAACCTAATCAAATAAATTAGTTTCTTGTCTCTCTGTATAAGCCACAATTGCATCACATGGATTAGGATTTCCTTGAGAACAATTGCAAGCAACTATAGGACTAAATTGTAAATACTCCTCCATCAACCCCTTAAACTCTTTGTGATATTGATTAACGGAATGAGTTCCTTGCTTGCATTTATGTATATCTTCTTCCAGATTTGTGATTCTTATAGCATTAGGCTTTACATATATTCGCTTCAACTCATCCAACATAACTCTAGCATTCACATGACTCATAACTGACCTTCTGAGATCCTTGTTCACAGAATTGAGAATCCATGACAGCAAAGCTGTGTTACACCCATCCCACAAAAGAAAGTTTGGATCGATTCTAGGAGGCATAGGTATCGTGCCATCAATGAAGCCCAATTTGTGCTTCATTTTCAAACCCATGATTACAAAACGAAACCATATAGTGTAATCACTACCATCGAATTCCTCAGACCCTATATATTGATTCAAGGCCTCATTAGAATTCAGATAGTAAGGATTACCGAATGTTATGATGTCATTTCTAGCTCCAGCGAAGAGTTGTTGCTGCTGATCGTCGAACGTCGCAAATTGGAAAGTGCAAGGACCTGACCCATTTCCTCTACACTGACTGCCCGTCGACGATGAAATCTGGCGTGCTTGAGATCCTTGAGATCCTGGCGGTGGCGGAGTGTTGGCCATGGTAACACTAGTTGCTTGACCGCTTTGATACCATAAGAATGAGATAGGTTTGGAGAATTGGCAAATGCTCAGAAAACCCTGAGAGCTGCTCTGCTTTCAGTATATAGTAGTGTGCTTTGTTAATCAGTAGCACCTTAACGACAGCCACGTGGCAGAATGCCAGTGGCAACTACAAACTGTAATAGTATCTTAACAACGACTAACTAGCCTTAGGAAAATGACTGCGTTCAAGTAAATAAACAGAGCAATAAAAGAAACTTCAACAACAACGTTTCCTCTGTGAAACTCCTTCTTCTCAACAAAATGGGCTGATTGAATGCAAACATCGGCGCGCCTTAGAACTGACTCGTGCTCTTCTCTTTCTGTCATTGGTGCCATTTAGCTTCTGGGTTGAAGTAGTTCATATAGTTGTTTACTTGATTAATCGCCAATTGACTCCTGTGTATTTCAGCATAGCCTGTATGATGCTCTCTATGGTAAGTAGTCTGACTATACCTAGTTCCGTGTGTTTGGATGCATTTGTTATGTCCTCCTGCCACACCGTGAAGGACATAGGTTGGAGCCTAAGGCGATCAAATGCATGTTTGTGGGTTACAGTGAGAAGCATAAGGGGTACGTTTGTTATGAATTTTCAAATTGTCGTATCCGGATATCTTGCCATGTTGCATTTCTAGATCATTTACCCTACTATGGATCATCATCATAGGAGTCTGACTCTCGACATAGTGTTTTCAGCCTTTGGATTTATTCCCGACTATATCTGCTATCGAGAATGAGGTTCCTAGTCCTCCGTCGCCACCTCATGAATCTATCTACCTCACTAGTGGGTTTGACATGGCTAACTTGTCCTCCAGCTCTTCTCACTCTCAAGCAAACTCTCCTCATACATTGTCACAAGGGTCTTCTTCTTCTTTTCTTTTTCTTCCTCTTCTTCTTCCACCTCTAGTTCGTCCTCTTTAGATGGAGAGTCTTCGGCAGCTTCAGCTCCCAATAAGATTGGTGCCGATGTTGTTCCCCCTCTTCGGCGTTCCAAGTGAATGACCAAAGGTTAACCTCCCATACGTATGACTGATTTTGTTTCCTTTGCCACATCTCATAAACCTGTTCCTGCTACCTACAAACATGTACATGGTAATCTCAATTGGGATAATGCAATGGATGTTGAGATAGATGCTTTTGAAGCTAATCATACTTGGGATTTGGTCAATCATCAGCCTGAATATCCGGACATTGGTTCCATCTTTGTTTACAATTATAACGACCCATCTTTGTTTTTGCGTCGTATATCTCGAAGTCTTACGGTTCTCCTTATCTATGTTGATGATATGGTATTCCGTGGAGATGATATTCAGGGTATTCAATCTTTAACCCATATGTTACACTCGACGTTCAATCTTAAGGAGCTTGGCGATTTATCATACTTCCTCAGTTTGGAGATTCATCGTTCATCTGATCTTATTTTTGTTGGTCAACGAAAGTACATTATGATCTTCTTGAGACTGTTAATGGAGACTTGTGATCCTTGTGCGACACTCATGTAAAAAATTTGAAGTTGCGACAGAGTGATGGTGACTTTATTCATGATGGGTCGCATTATCGCAGCTTGGTTGGGAGGTTAATTTATCTCACTCATTCTAGTCTTGACGTTTCATACGCTGTGCAGGTAGTCAACCAATTTATGCCTACTCCTAGGAATTCTCATATGGTCGATGTGCGTGGTATCTGCGATATTTGTGTGGCACATCTGATGTTTGTCTATTCTTTCCTGCCACTGGTGACAACTGTGGTATGCTTTTTCTCCCAACATCTCATTTGCATCACAAAGGAAACAAAGATACAAGAGTTTAAGTTACCATTCTGAACCAATTATATAATTCGATCCCCATAACACTGTTAGGGAAGAAAGAAAGTGTCTTCCTAGCGACTACATGAGCCATCGGTTACTCTGCCTGCCAATAAACTGAACATCAAAAGAAAGAAAACCACGTCGTAAAAGCTCTATATCGACAAGGATAGCGCCCCCTGGCATCATGCATACCCGACTTCTTAATCTTGTTCATCGTTACTTGGGCATCTCCTTTTGGAACACTACCGCAACTAGTCCCTTCATGGAGCGCCATTGGATCTCCTCCTAAAAAGACATCAACTCAACCAAAAACAGATCAAACAAGCTTGGGAGTGAAAAGATTGAACATGAACGACGCCACCTGCCCTATCTCGAACCACAATTCCGGCTATCAAATGAGACCCTTCAGCCACTGCCGAATTGTGTTCTTTGTTAAGAACCATAGCATCAATAACTCGAGTTGTTGGGTTATGTTCAATAATATATCTTATTCCAGTTACTAACACACCCCCTTATAAAAAATTCAACTTATATGGAATTGAAGTTTGCACAATTGGAATATCAGGTGTTTAATAAATGATGTCGCCAAGATTAGAAACAAAAGACCTTTCGATCAATTATTATCAATTAGATGCACGCTAATTTTAAGTATTAATTAAATATTGTACCTAATTTAATCATATTTTTCTCGAGGTAAGGTGCGTCCTTGGACCCACCCTATTATCCTCTCCCTCCGCCCCTGTTCTTAAGTATTTCACATTGATACCAGCCATGTATTAATTGAATTGATATCCTAGCAAAACTTGTAATGGGTGATCTACATAAATATTATAAAAATAAAAAATATTACCGCAAATATAGTTGTAAAAAAAGTATTTACAATAGTATTGTGATGGGGAGGGGAAAATGTGCGGTCATGAGCATACTAAGCCAAAGTAGGATAGTTTAACTCAACTCGAAAGGCATTGTGCGACCCGAGCAAAACATAAATAAATTTAGCTTAGTTCGCGCGACTAAGCCAAAAGTAAAGTAATTTAGCCTAACTCGAGCGGCGACGCGCGAGCTGATCGGAATAATTTCTTGGTATGTGTGACACCAAATAGATCTCCGGTGACGGCTTCCTTTTCGTCACAGGAATCGTGGTCGGAAGAGGGAGCCGAGGTCATGCGCGAGAGATTGTGACCTTCGACGTCGCCGTCGCCTTTCATTGTCACAGAGGGAGAAGAGGGTTAGAGGGGAGTAGGTTGGCAGGTGGATCCTGGTATTTTGCTCAGCTCGCACTATATTTCGCTCAGCTAGCGCGATGACTCACGAGCTTAGCAAAATTCATTTATATTTCGTTAAGATTGCGCGACGCCTCGCGAGTTAAGCTAAACTACACTACTTTCGTTCAGTATGCGCATGGCCGCACAATTTTCCCTCTTCATAACAATATCCTTGTAAATACATTTTTTACAACTCTATATGTGCTAATATTTTTCTTTTTCTACTAAATCACCCACTACTAATCCAAACATTAGATACATAGTATGAATTTAGTTTTTTTTGTTGGCTACGAGATTGATGATCTCATCCTCACATTATAATTAGCACATCCCTCGAGACTTATAGTCTGAATTTTTACATAGCAGATTTGATGATAATCGATGGGAATCAAATATGCAAATACTCGATTGTGGGAGGATACCAGTATTGGGTTCTAAAAAAGTGTCCACACAGCAAAATTGTCTTACACCACATATTTTAATTGTGGTTTAGTTAAAAGTCATAAACGATTTAGTATAAGGTTAGTTAGGAAATTCAGACACCACCTATTTCTCAGGGAGAAGTAGATAATTAGGATACGCCATAGGAGTTGGCATGGAATGATTTGAAATCCAGGCTCTGGTTTGGTTAGGATCTCTGACCGACAGGAAATCCGACAGAGTGGCTCCTTTTTGGTTGGAGTGTTGCATTTGCAAAGAGCTGCATTGACATAACTAAACTGCCACGCTGGAACTCAATCCCAAAATATACACCACAAGCATTTCGCCACATAGCTGATATCTTCGTCCTTTCTCAACAAAGAAAAAATAGTCAACTTCTCCATGCTTCTATCTTCGATTGGTTCTGCCCAAATGAACAGCTAACACTCACACTTCAACTCCAGGCCTTTTGATCCATTTCATGTTTGGGGAAAACCAAATTCAAAGTCATTGAAATTCAGGTACTGAATTCCATCAACCTTCCATCTAACAAAGGCGCCATTTAGGTCAAACAGTAAGGTCAAAAGGAGTGTTGCTTTTGGAGCCTTCTTGCTTCATATTTTCACCCCTATCATTCTTTATGCGTGGCTTAACTGCTAAACCCAGGTTCAAAAAAAAAAAAAAAAAAACTCATGGATCCTAGAAAACAATCTAGAATGAGTTGACACTTGTTTGTCAAATCAGTCTAGTTATCACAATTAGTTGTCACAATTAGGTTCCGTTGGCTTCTTCAACTCAAAACAATCTAGATGAAGTTGACAGTTGTTTGTCAAATCAGTCTAGTTATCACAAGTTGTGAACTCTTTTGGTTCCCTTAGCTTCTTCGTTATTTGGGTTTTTATTTTTCAAAAGTTTACAGCAATAATTAGTCAGCTCTTTGCATCTCGCTGCTAACTCTGTCCTTCACGAGCCAACAAGCATATCGAGATAGATTGTTATTTTGTTTGTTAGCATGTTCTCTGCAGAAAAGTAGCTCCTAGCAAGGTCGCCATTCATAAGCAACTTGTCGATTTGTTAACGAAAGATCTCGATGCTAACCAGTTCTCTATTCTTCGTTCCAAGCTGTTGCTCCATGATATTCACGCTGGAGCTTCAGGGGGGTGTAAGAAAATTGCATGACTTCTTTGTATGTTTAGTTTTTTTGGTGGACAATTTTGTAATTTGTCGCATTGTATCTTGCACGGAGCTGTGGAGGTAGGCTTGTCAATTATACTACCCATACCCATGGGTCTGAAATCCAATTAAAGCGTAAATGGATAAAGTCAGATGGGCCAATACCCATTATGTTGGGTTTACTTGGGTTTTACACATGAACTTGGGTTAAAAAAATCCAAACCCAAATAATTAAAAAAAAATGAAACTAAAAAGAAAAATAAACAATTTCAATTTCCTGTTAAAATGGCCAAAACCACAGCTCCTTGGCCGTTGAATTCCCATAAAAATGACCGGACCGCCATTAAAATATAACATTCCTCTCGCCATTACGAATTTCAATTTCCTCCACCGGCGGCGACATCGTCTTCACCGCGACGTCGAATCCGGGGGCGAACTTGGACGTCGGCGCCGTCGTGGCGACCGGCACTTGTTTCGAGGGCGGGCCGAAGGAGTGCTCGGTTTGTCTCGGCAAGATTCGGGCGTCTTTGAAGGTTTGCGAGAGCTCCGGTTGCGGCGGAGGATTGTTGGCGGGGGATTGCCGGCTTCAGTTCCGACATATCATCTTCTCGTGCGATTCGTTCCCAGATCGATGCCCAGTCCAGATCCTAGATCCCAGATTGATGACCGCCTGGAGGACGACGACGGCGACGATTCTAACTCTTCCTCCGACGGCGTCCGACATCATCATCCTCGCCTGTCAGCACCGTCGAAGCGTTCGGCAGTCGGCACCGGCGTTCGGCAGTCGGCACCGTCGAAGCAGCTGCTGGAAAGACAACCAAAGTTACATTTTAGTACCTAAAGTTTTTAAGAAGATACAAATAGGTCCAGCATCATATGTGGAAAATTATATTTTAGTACATTAAAAATTTCGCTTTACATTTTAACACCTAGTAAAAAAACATATACAGATGGGTCCAAGGAAATGGGTACCCAAGCCCAATCCATACCCAAAAATAAAATCCAAACCCAACTCCACCTACCCAAACATTATCCAAATCCATATAGAATAAATCCATACCCAACCCATATAAATGGATATAATTGGGTTTGGGCAAAAATACCCATGGGTGGGTAAATTGCCATCCCTATGTGGAAGTCGTGTGTATATATTGGGTCAGACTGGTGTATTCCTGGTGTATACAATACTACAGGTACTCTTTGTGTGATATATCTATCTAGATCATGAATCAAACCGAGTTTGGGATATGATACTATACCCTAACCTCTAATGGATAACCACCAGACCTGGATTTTGTCACTACAAGAAAAAAGACTTTTAGCTACCATTTTCTTGGCGACCATACAAAAATGGTTGCTTATAACCAGGTTTTGCCAACCATTTAAAAAATGGTAGCTGATACCTAACTCTAGCGCAACCAATAGTAGAATGGTCGCCATAAATCAAAACTTCAACAACCATTTACAAAATAGTTGGTGATACTATACCCTTAAGCAACCATAATGTAAATGGTTGCGGATAAATAAAACCTTTTACGACCATTTCTGAAATCGTTGTTGATACCCTACCCATAAACAACCATGACGTACATGGTTGCTGATAGCCTATTCTAAAGCAACCATAATCTACATGGTTGCTGATAAATGGAAAATTCGACAACCATTTTTGAAATGGTTGGTGATACCCTACCCTGAAGCAACCATGAGGCACATGGTCGCTAATAAATGAAGAGTTCGGCGATTATTTCTGGAATAGTTGGTGATGCCATATACTTATGCAGCCACGATGTACGTGGTTGCTAATAAACAAAAACTTTGGCAACCATTTGTGAAATGGTTGGTTATACCCTATACTTGAGCAACTAAGAGTCAAAGAGTTTCCCATAAACAAAAACTTCAACAACCATTGATAAAATGGTCGGTGGTACACTCCAACTGTTAGCTAATTTTAAATGGTTGTCAATAGCCAAAACTTCAACGATTTTCAATATGGTTGGTTATATGCAGCTCTTAAGCAACCATTTACAAGATGGTTGGTGTAGTCTCGGCCAAACACCAAACGCCCAACGCTGTCGTTTTATTGCTGAGCAAAGTGTGAAAAAATAAAAATCGATTCCCGTTCAATGTTTTGACCATTTCAGTTTCAGAAACGAATCCCTAATTTTGCATCTTCTTCCCGTTCAGAAATCGATTCCCGTTCAGTTTCATAAACGAATCCCTAATTTTGCATCTTCTTCCCCGGTTCTCTACACGCCGCAGCTTCCAGCTGAGGCGCCAGCGTCTCCCTCCATGCTCCTGACCTCCCCAGGTCTGGCGGTCTCCAAAGCAACACTAGGCCGCGACGATTGTTGGCGAGATAGTGATCACAGAGAAGCTACGGCGATGGACGAGGGGAGACGACGATGGCGCCCGAGATCCAGATCGAGAATCGACGACTGCGGCGGGTGACGGTTGGTGGCGCCATCGAATTTGGGGCTGGCCGTTTGCTGGAATTGGGTTTTCAGCGAAGGCGACAGCCTGAACACTATCCAGATCAATTCCCCTGGCGTTTCCACCAAAGGGTCTTCCGGGTTGGTCACAAGTTTTCGAATTTCGCACTCTTTCTCTTTCAGTTTGCTTATTACTGGTTGAATATCTAGTATGCGATCTAGGGATTTGGTTTGGGGAAAAAGGGAACTTGGAATTTGAATTGAGAACCTCTGAAGCTATTGATCAATCATAGGGTTTTTTGATTTCGTAATAGGAATGAATTTTCTCGTTCGTTTTCTGAAAATTAAGGGGTTGGGCTATGTGATAGTTGAGGCAAGGGGCATGGCATAAGGTTGACCCTTAGCCTAGTGAACAATCTGGATGCGTTTGGTGGGAAAGATTAGTATGTGAGATGGGGGAAAAAAGCTGGGATCAATGTTTCTTTGGCCCAAGATTCCTTCTCAAACTCAGGTCATTAAAGATTACTACAAAGCCTACATCAAGGCGTGAGTTGGCTTTGCTCTTTGGATCACTTAGAGCTGCATTGAAGTAGTGTTTACAATTCGTACTATGTTCTTTTTTTTGTAGGCTATTGAGACGAGCAAAAACTTGGTAAGTGGGGTCACGTACTCTGATGAACCAGCCATATCTGCTTGGGAACTCATGAACAAACCTAGATGTGCTTCAAGCTAATGTGCTACTTTTCTTCAGGTGAATGTTTGCACTTTGGTTCTGGTTCTTTTGTGTCGCATTAGTATAGTATCCCCTAAATAGTCTTTTCTTGTTGGTGCTTCCTTTTGGGAAGGCTAGCTTGGGTCACTGAGATGTCTACTTACCTCATTAGCTTGACCAAAGGCACCTAGTGGCGGTTGATATAGAGGAATTTTACGGCCAGAACACCACCAAGAAGTTGGAGGTGAATCATGGGGAATGGGAAGCATCCCTTGGATTGGACTTCATACAGAACTCAGCAGTAGACAGCATGGATTTCGTGTCTGTTCATTAATGCCCGGATAGCCGGTCTGTAGCTATCCATTACTAACCCACTTCTCTACTACATTGTTACCTTTTTTTTTTGTGTGTGGGGAGAACTACATTCACACCTTTTACTAAGTTAAAAAAACTATTTTTCAAATACCACACAGTGCAGGATACTAGATGCAAACTTCGAAATTAAGGACGAGTACCTCTCCCGGTGGGTGGATTCCCACATAAGCAACGGGGAACATCTGTTGAGGAAACCGGTCCTCTTCACAGAGGTGGGTTCAGCTTGGAGTGTGAATGATCATGGCAAAGAAGGAGTGGGAAACGATAGAGATGTGTGGGAACATTGGTTTGCCAGGTGATGGTGGAAGGAGTGCATCAATTCAGCGACCGGTTCTCGTTCGTCACTCCACAGTACCCTTTCACTGCTGGGTTGATCAAGGAGCAGACTTGTAGGCTGCTTCATTACATTTCAACAGAAGGGGAGAAGGTAAAAAGAAGCAATTGAAGCGCGATGATAATTGCTTTGGTCAATATTAGCTACTTGAGAATGGAGGGTTTGAATCTTCCCCCAGTAAAGAAGGTTTGTGTGGATTTCTTGGATACTGTACTTGTTTAGAGCATGTTCAAGCAAACAACATGCTCATTAACATTATTGTAAGCTCGAATCATGTTTCTCGTAGATGTATGTGTTATTACAGCGACACGTTTTGAGGGAATGTCTCTTATGTTCTATTCACTTGTCCCTGGTATCTTGTAATGTGACTAATCTCTGATTAATCTCAGATTATATTAACTTCTGTTGGAAAGTACTATTTATTACAATATTCAAATTAAATGTATAGAATAAGAAGGGACTAGCTATACATATATAATAATAGTCCCATGAATATGTCTTTTGGCTACCATAATGAAGGGTTGCTTAAATTCCCACCTATTTCTTACTCTTTGGCTACCTTGTCAAATAGTCGCTGAAATATCCCATTTGACAACCATAAGTGAGCCTGTTGCCTGAAATAGTATCTTGCAGCGACCATAAATATGGTGGCTGAAATTCTAGCCTTTCACCAACCATTTTTGGATAGTCGGTGGAAACATATACAGCCAACCGTAGTAAGATAGTCGCTGAATTGGTTTTTCGCCAACCATAGTTTATAGTTGCCGTAAGTAGACCTTTGGCGACTATACCAAAAAATGGTCACCTTGGACTTATGCCAACGCAGTATTGCCGACCATGTCGGCGACTCTCATTTATGGTCGCTGCAAGGTTTCAGCAACCATTTTTTCAGTTTGGGCAACCATAATTGATAGTTGCGAAAAACATATTTTCTTGTAGTGTGTAAACCTGAACCCCAAGTTCAATTTAATGAAAAACAATAATCGACCGCTGAGATTGGTTGGAGCTGATCGATACTATACTCTAGGATATACCGGTCATTACCATATATATATATATATATATATATATATGGTTAGCTAATAAAAAAGATATCAATAATATACATCAATCAGAGAAAGTAATCTCTCTCGGAGACTAGTTCTAATATTTGGAAAATTACATAAATCGAGAGTCTCGTGTTTGTGTTTGACTGGTTCCACTCTCACACAGTGTTTTACAATTAAACCATCATTACATAGATAATATTGTTTGTCCCCCTCTCGATGACACATCTTTAGTTTAATATCCATAGTTTTAATAGATCACCGGATAAGGTTCCATGGAGATCAGAGACGACCAATATTTGTACGTACACCTATACCTCCGCTTGACTGGGAAAAACAGACTCAGATTTTCCTACTTGTTAGATCATCAACCTTATAAATTAATCCAACTATTTGCCATTCTTGTGGCTGCCTTATCACTTCTAGATCTTGTTATGGGAAGTTCATGCAACTGCTCCTTTTTTTTTTAACACGGTGCAGCGTCCTTCGTCACGGTCGACATATCAAAATGAAATCCAGATTTAATTAATTAATTAGGTGCATGCGTACGCGGCATGCAGACCCGTTGAGGTAATTACTTGTCTCAAATTTGGTGTCCTTCTGCATGCTTTACTCTCTCTTAGCTTGTCATGAAGAGCCTGACAATCTCATAATTAATGTTTATTTGATTACTATAACGTATTGTCGTATGGAGAGTTGACTTGCATACATTGAATGCGTACACGTACTTGTAAATCGAAACAGAGAGAAGAAAAAACACAACTACGCTTAATTAGTTGTGTAGACTGATAAAATGGAATAGTGTTGTTAATTAGTTGTTGGAGGGAAACTGGCAGGAAGCCTCCTATAGCGAGCTTTAATTTGCATCCTCCCTAGCAAACTTTGATTCTGTTGCTTGGTCCTTCTGTCTAATTCCATCTTGATCTTCTCGATGCTTACAAGTGATCCCCGCAAGCACTAACAATTTTGTTAGAGCCCATGAGGGCCTTGTACATATATATAACTTGACGGCCATAAGCCCATGCATGTAATAAGACCGACGTAGGCTAGGGCTAGGGTTAAGTCACCCTTGATTTCATCCTCTCCCTTGTGTACCGAGATATATATATGTACGTGTATGGTGAAGCTACACTAAGATAATATGATAAGTAGCCAGAGAGTCTTCAAGCTCTCCTCACCCGTGGACTATTCCTGATCAATCAGGGATACCACGTAAATCGGTTGTTCCGTTCTTATTTTTGTTCAATATGTCTAACAAATTTACCATACTATAGGATTCAATTTTAATATTCCATTCATTAGAAATTACAAATTTGAGTGGAAAAATATTAAATGCATAACTTTCTCAACTAAAATTTCATAATATCGGACCTCAAAAAGAATTTCGAAAATGCATAAATTTGGTGCATTTCGCTGCACAATAAAGCGAACTAGTAAGCAGTTTGCTGATAGGAGAGTGGACTAGGTTGTTGGCTGGACACAGGGGCGGACTAATAAGTGGTTCACGGGTACGGAAAGGGAACTACTATGGTTCGCTACTTATGAGCGAACCACTTTGAGTAAAACCATTTGCCGACATGTTTGTGCATAGTTCGTTTTCAACATAGGCCAACTAATTTTGTTCATTGCCAAGGAGAGTGAACTACACTAGTTCGCTATCAAGTGGAGCGAACCACTTCCAATAATTTTGTTAAGTCGCTTTCTCTAGACATGTCTCAAGACAGGGTGCAAGGATAGTGTTGGAGTGGATCGCTGGGGTGGGAGGTGAACTACTACTCATTAATGAAAAAAATACCAACACTCTTTCAACTCATTCATCGTTTCATTCTGCAAAAAATCAAACCGCAAAAAAAGAAAAAAATAGCACAAAATTATCAACAAGGAAGAAGGATGTTGATTGAGTTTTGTTATTTAAATGTATGTTTTGTTGAGGAATTTTATTATGCTTTAAAGAATTGGTGTTTTAGTTTTTCCCTTTGTGGTACAACTTGAAGTTTTACCTTTAACGTTATGGTACAACTTTAGATTGTACCTATACTTTTTTGTAAAATCTCTTTATGGTACAAACTAAAGTTATACTTTTATATTATGAAACAACTTGACAACTAGAGGTTGTAACATAACATAAAGATCAAATTCTCTTATGATACAATTTCAATTTGTACTTTTAACATTATGGTACAACTTTAAGTTGTACTTTAAAGCATCAATACTCCAAAGTATAGTAGAAGTGCTCATGTTTTGTTTTGTTATGTTGGTTGGAGCATGAGTTACATTATCCTTTGAATGTAAGTTAGATTTTTATTTTAATGCTTGCTTGTTATATTTAGGTTTAGTTGTACTGTTTATTATTTTAAGGTATGCTCTATTGGTTCGTTGAGCTTCTGTTATTTTGACGTATGTTTTGTTTTGTTGGTTGTAACATGGGTTATATTAGTCTTTGAATATATGTTAAATGTGAATAGGGATTTTGGAAGAATATTTGGTTGTTTATTTGTATTTAGGCTTTGAATTGTATATAATTTTTTCTACTATAAATTGCAGAAAAGTGAAGGAATTTCCAAAAGTTTGACCTATTGAATTGGTGGACTATGAAGGTGGTGAGGCAAACACTGTCCAGATTGAGAGAAAATTTGACTTGTAGGATTTCTTCCATATTTTTATAGGAATATTGTTACATAGGTGATCAATGAAGAGTTATGCAAGATGACATACTGGACGTTGATTTACAGCGTATATGCAATGGTGTACGAAAAATCAATCCTGGCCGGCAATGATGGAATTATTATGATGGTGGAGTTCATAGTAAAGAATTTTTATTTAATTGTCGAGGTGTACATCAAGACGGAAGGGGTGGGCAAGTATGGTGGTGGTGGTGGTGGTGGTTATGCCGAACACAGTGAAGTTTTGGACGACTTTATGGTTCAGGTGCCTATAGAGTTTCGGATGTCAGCATACCATAGCCAAGATATGAGGCTTATGTTGGATCAGGGCGAACAGTTGAATCTGATGGACACGAATTGTAAAATTTGATAGTGCGGAAGTAGAGAAGAATAGATTTACGTGGTTTCTCCAATGAACGGGACTAGTCCATGATGGGCAGAGCTAGAGATAGGGTTTCACTATGATATGGCCGAATGGAAATCAAGGTCGTGTGTGTACAATGATCACAATACCATATGCCTACTAATACCCCTTTCAACATGTAAACTAGGGTAATTAGTGGTGAATTACAAAATGGTACTATTAATTAAAAGGAACGTCACATGACGTCCCAACACTCCCCCTCAAGCGGAGGCATGAAGGTCACAAATGCCCAGCTTGAACAAGAGTGAGTGAAACTTATCAGCACGCAAAGCTTTAGTGAACAGGTCCGCCAACTGGGAAGACGAGCTGATCTTCAGAGGCGCAATCTCACTAGTGACAACGCGCTTGCGGACAAAGTGGCAATCCATCTCAACATGCTTGGTGCACTCGTGGAAGACGGGATTGACAGCAATGTGGAGAGCAGTCTGGTTGTCACATGGAGGGGTGTAGCAGCTGGCTGCGAAAAACCCAACTCGGTAAGCAAAAAACACAACCAGATCACTTCACTAACAGCACTAGCCATGTCCCGGTATTCAGCTTCGGCCGAGAACCGTGCAACTACATGTTGCTTCTTTGTACGCCAAGAGACAGGAGCAACACCAAGTTGGACATATTAACCTGTGGTAGAGCGTTGAGTAGTTTGATATCCACCCGAATATGCATTGCAGTAGGCAGTCACGGTTAAGGAACCACTGAAGGGAAAGAAAAGTCCCTGACCTAGAGAGGTTTTGAGACACCGGAGAACCTGATGCGCCACTGTCACGTGCTTGGGACTAGGGGTGTGAACAAACTAACTCAGGATGTTGAGTGCATATCTACTGTCAGGTCGAGTAAGCGTGATATACATTAATCAACCCACCAATCGGCGATATGAGTGAGAAACGACAACTTCATCTGTAGCCGTACTAGGGCGAGTGAGAGTGTGGTTCTGCTCCATCGAGAACTGATTAGGGCAAGCAACATTAACACCAGCATCACTAAGAATGTCTAATGTGTACTTGCGTTGACTGAGAACAACACCAGTAGGAGAACGAGCCACCTCGATGCCCATAAAATTCTTCATAGGACCAAGATCTTTAATGTTCATGAACGAGTCATGTATACAAGACTTAACCCGAGAGATAAACTCATACTCATTACCAGTGAGGACCACATCATTGACATAATTGAGTGATGCAACAAAGGACGAGCCGCGGCAAGAAAGGAGAAGGGAATGATCCGCCCGGGAAGGGACAAAACTGAGCTCGACAAGAGCTAAAGTAAACTTGTTGTACTAGTTCCACGAAGCCTCAAGTAGACCATAAAGCGACTTTCGAAGGCGATAGAGGCGAGTGTCACCAGCTTGAGCGAAAACAAGAGGAACCTTCATGTAGACCTCTTTCTGAAGATCGCTATTGAGGAAAGCATTGTTGACGTCCATCGAATGGAGTGGTCAACCCTTGCTAATTGGAACGACGATAAGAACTCGCACAGTAACTAGATTCGCACAGGCGCAAAAGTATCATGGAAATCCATCCCCTCCACCTATGTAAAACCTTTGGCAACCAATTGCGTCTTGTAGTGTTCGACAGAGCTATCGGGATGATACTTGATTTATAGACCCACTTCGAGTCGATCTCACGTTTTCCAGGAGGCAAAAACTCTAAGTTCCATGTAACATTATCTTCCAAGGCCATGATCTCCTTGATAATAGCTTCAATCCAACATGCATGTTGTATTGCATCGCAAAAATGCTTCGGTTCGACAACCTGTGCAAAAGCAGCCAAAAAAGCACGATGAGAGTAGGAAAACGATTTATAAGTGACATGGTTGGAGATGGGAAACGTAGATGATGTCGAGGTGGAGGAACCCAGGAGCTAAACATCGTAAATGTCAAGCTTGGCAGGAGGTCGGCGATCGCGGTCACTGCGACGAAGAGGAGGATGCGGAGCAGAATTCCCACTGGAACTGGGAGGGTGCATCGAGGCAAGCACTAGATTTGCAGAAGCGGCATCATATGAATCTTCATTCTTGTCGAAATCTGCCATAATGGGAGACAAAGAAGAGTCTCCGGATGAAGGAGAAACATAGGTGACCACATGATGTTCGACGAGGGGAGCAAGCTCCCCCTCGAGACATGCCGCATAGATACCACATCACGAACTAGAGGTGGCGAGGAGTGAACCCGGAAGGGAAACTCAGTTTCCATGGAATGCACATCTAAAGAGGTATAAATACGACGAAGATGGAGATTGTAGACTTGGTAGCCTTTCTATGAAAGATGGTAACCAACAAAAACTCATCGGAGAACACTTTCTGTGGACTTATCCAAGCCTGCACTCGTATCCTTCGCATATGCCAAACATCGAAAGTGGGTATAGATAGGAAGCAGATCAAGTATAACTCCGAACGATGTCTTGTTTGCAAGCACAGAGGAAGGTAGATGGTTAATCAGATATGTGGCCGCGAAAACACATTCACCCCAAAAAAGAACCGGAAGACCCGCCTGGAAACAAAGGGCACGCGTAGTATCTAAGAGATGGCGGTGTTTCCTTTTTAAATTACCATTCTACTGTGGACTAATGGCACAGGACATCTGAAGAACAATGCCATTATCAACATAGTAAGTCCAAAGAGTATGTGTGTGAAACTCCATCACATTGTCTGCCTGTATTCTTCAAACATGGCAATTGAACTGAGTAGACACCATCTGACAGAAAGAAAGAAGACATCTCTCGACATTATCCTTCTATGTGAGTAAGAAAACCCAACTAGCCCGACTAAATCATCAACCACGGTAAAAAAACGAGAACCATCCAAAGAAGGTGTCTTATAACCTCCCCAAATATCCACGTGTATGAAGTCGAAACAAACATGTGTCGAAATAGAAATAGAATGAAAAATAAAGCGTGTCTGTTTAGTTCTCCAACACGGATCGTAATGGGTTTTATCAAATGAACGTCGCTGGGAACTAAGCACATCACACAACAATGAAAGTTTCTCAAATGACGGGTGACCCAACAAATCATGCAAAAGTGCATAACTATCCTTTCCGATCAAGGCAAAAGCATGTCCTCACTGACTCCAGACAGCAACACCAGCACTTCTTCGATCCAAATAATACAGCCTGTCGTGGAGCCTCCCCAGTTGAATCACTATCCTAGAACGTAAGTCTTGGATAACGCAGACACCAGCCAATAACAATAAAGCAACGTCATGATCCTGCATGAGTCGACTAATAGACAGGAGATTGCATTTAAATTCAGGAACATGCAGCACACGTCGTAGAGTGAGTTGTTCATTCAACACAATCGTTCCCAGCCCGACCAAAGGAATGAAAGGCCATTTTGGATTCGTACATATGAGTGATGCCCACTACAATCAACATGATCAAGCTAACTAGCATCTGTAACGATGTGCTCATTGCACCCATAATCAATAAGCCATTCGTAAAGGTTAGAACTATTACCAGCCATATGAGCAGTTGGATCGGAGGAACTCGGCATAGAGGTGCTGAAGAACTCCTTTAAATTGGCGAACTGTGTTTTAATGAGACCATGTATAGGACTGGCTTCACTGTCGACATGGGCTACCCGAGGTGTCGATTCCCCAGTCTGCTTGCGAATAGTTGGCTGACGTTCCCCTGGCTTCCCTTTTTCGTGATCGGAGGGAAAACCATTTAGCCGATAATACACTTTACTAGTGTGGCCTAGTTTGCGGCAGTGAGAACAATGATCTGGATCTGCAGTAGCTAACTGCTTCTGTTTGCTAGCTTGGAAGGCGGCTGCCTCCACCGCAGGCAGGCAGCCAACTATAAGTTGTTGCTGCTCGTCCCCCACCACAAGTTGATATGCCTCGGCTAAGGAAGGTAGTGGTTTGGTACTCAGAATTTGGGTACCCACGATAGCAAAAGCATCATCTAGCCGCAAAAGCGCTCTGTCTCAAGCTTTTCTCGTGCCTGTCGAGTGACATCACAAGGGCATCCACCACAACTGCAATGGGGGTTGATGCTAACAGTTTGAAGCTCGTCCCAATAAGTACAAAGCTGAGTGTAGAAGGCTGAAATAGATGACTTTCCCTAACGGAGAGCGCCAATGAGCCTACGCAACTCGTAAGCCCACGTGGTAGAACAAGCACCAAAACGTTGAAGCAGATCTACCCAAATTTCGCGAGTTGTCTTCGCCCCGCGCATGCTGTTTCGAATCTCTTTGGTTATTGTCGTCTTGAGCCAACCTTTCGCAATTCATCACAACAATCCCAGGACTCAAGACGCAAAGCATCGCCGACAACCGATCGTGGTAAATCACCATTGACGAGTGCCAGTTTGTTCTTGGTGATTAGGGTTTTAGTCATATCACGAACCCATTCAACAATTAAATTCGGTCAGAAGATTACCTCCAAACAATTGTCCAGAGTTCGCGGAGGAGAGTGGTAATGCGTTGCTGCTGCCGATGGCAGCCTTGCTATCATTCACGGGTTTGCTATCACTCGAACCATCGCTATTGTCATCTGCCATTTTTCAGTAATCGATATCAATATGGAATGATCACTGCTCTGATACAATGTAAAATTTGATAGTGTGGAAGTAGAGAAGAACAGATTTACGTGATTTCCCTGATAAACGGGAGTAGAACACAGTGAGCAGAGCTCGAGATAGGGTTTCACTATGATATGACCGAACAGAAATCAAGGTCGTGTGTGTACAATGATCACAATACCATCTGCCTACTAATACCCCTTTCAATGTGTAAGCTAGGGTAATTAATGGTGAATTACAAAATGGTACTGTTAATAAACGAGACGTCATTAATGACCATTATGGGGTGAGTAATGAGCCAAATGTTGATGGCAAATTATTTGGATTGCAATAAGAGACTTGTCAATCAACTCAACTTTGTTTCTCTTATTTTTTTCTTTTCTTTATTGAATATAATGCTTTGTTTCGATGCTATCTTCATATAGTTCTGATAACTTCGAAATGCATTTAAATGGATATTATACAATTATTATCAATATTACCACGCCAACCTCTTGAAAACAAACATATATATGTATGTGTATATAGCATTCTCATTTGACCAAAAAAATGTAAAGAATAAATAAAAACTATATATTGTGTACATAAACACCGAGTGATCAAGTAAATTCCCAAAGAAGAAGAAAAGAAAAAGTGTGGAAAAAATCATACAAAACAAGAAAAACACTAAATTCTGGAAAACAAAAAAGGAAAAATATACAGTATCCATTATTTGATGATTATTTACATGAAATCATCAAGTAACTCCAAACTCTCCGGTATCTCAAACTTGAGCAAGCTGCTGCAATAGCTCTCCCGCTCGTCCTCCGTCGTCGTACTGGCACTCAAGCTGCCATTTAAGAACGTTGACGACGTCGGCGTCACCTGCGCCGGGCTCGATAACGGCGTCGACATAACGGACGAGTTCGCATTACTAACATTTCCACCGCTGCCACCGCTAATCAAGTTATGCTGATAATACCAATCCGAAAGTTCAGGGATCGAATTCCAAAACCCAAAGTCATTCGGTAGCGAAACGAAATTATCCTGACGGGACGCTTCATTCCCGGAGTTGTTATTATCATCACCATTATTACTATTATTATTTAATTCCAAGAAACGCTCTAGCTCAACCTGCTGCGGCTGAGTCAGCTGGGACGGCGTCGTTTGAGGGTCCGTGAGAGTCTGCTGATGTTGGGCCAGCTGGCTCTCCTGCAGCCGTTGGAGGTACAGCTCCGGGTTCTCCTGCTTCAGCGACGCCAGCGCGGCGGCGATGCGGAGGAGCTCCGGGTTGATCAGCGAGGGAGGCGGCGGAGGCTGTGAGCCGGCAGCGGCGAGAAGGGCGAGGAGAGAGGCGGCCGGGTTGACGTGGCAGAGCACGTTGCCGAGAATCGCGGAGAGGTCGAGGTGGTCGAGGCGGGGAGCGTGGGTGACGGGGTCGATGCCGTTTCGGAGAAGCCTCTTGCGGATGTGGGTGTTCCAGTAGTTCTTGATCTCGTTGTCGGTCCTTCCGGGCAACCGGGCAGCTATGGCCGACCACCTAAAATTTCACCAAACACATTGACCCGCGAGGATTAGTCTAGTTTTCTACCAAAACAAGACAGTTAGGTTTATGCTGACCATTTTATTTCTATTTTAAGTAAACACTTAGCAGATCGAGGAAATAATTAAAATGGTGATTAGTAGTATGATTTGCTTACTTATTGCCGAGGATGCTGTGGAGCTGGATGATGGTCTCCTCCTCCTCGAAGGCGAATCGGCCTCGCTTGATGTCGGGTCGGAGGTAATTCGTCCATCTCAGGCGACAGCTCTTACCACATCTCTGAAGACCTATACAATCAATAGGAAAATAAATCTGAGAAAGTTGTTGTATGAGGAATAATGTTTTCATCTATATAGATGGTTTGTTAATCTCACCATGGACATATATATATATGTATATAAGGTTACCTGCATTTTTGGGGAGGGTTCGCCAGTTGGCAGGGCCGTGCATGTGTATGTAAGAGGTGAGCTTGTGATCCTCTTCGGTAGTCCATGGGCCTTTCTTCAGCCCGTTCTTGTCGCAGCAAGGAGTTCTTCCCATTCTTGGAAATGCTAACTAACAAGTTTTCTGGTGGCGGATGATTTGGGAACAAGGGGAGCAAATCAGCTGTAGTTGTGACGGAGGAAGGAGAGAGGATGAACGTTGATGTTGAACTGTGGATGGATGGGATGGGATGGGATGGGATTGTGTTGTGTATATATAGGGACAAGGGAGGGAGAAGGAAAGGTGGAAAATGGCTGCGAAATTAAACTAACAAAGTCAGAGACATTTGGTGCCGCCTGCCCTCTTTTGCCACGTATATATGCTATTGTATTAATAATAATAATAATAATAATAATAATAATAATAATAATAATAATAATAATAATAGCTGTACAATCATTTCCTTTTCCTTGTAAAAAAGCTTGTTTACCCATAAAAAAAAAAGCTTGTTTAGGGTTGCCGAGGCAGCTGGGAGCAATGCGTGTATTGTGCATATTTCTGCGGCTGATGATGTTTGCAAATCGTAATATATAAATTGCATGGTATGCAAATGGGGACAAGTGTGAAGTGGTTTGTGTTCCCTGGGGATTTTTAAAGGGAACTCAAGCTATTGTTTGGGGACACGATATGAGATTATGAGTTCCAGTTATTAATACTTATGCTACGTGCGCAATTTAAGGACAAAACAAAAATTTTGTACAACTTGCATATGTATATTTCACAAGCATGATCGCTAGCTGGAGGCAGGTAATTAAATAATATAAATGATTTGGAATAACCCTGTAATCCACACATTATAGTTATGTTCAAGAGTTAAATTTGTAGGTAGATTAATTCATGTCTCAAACTTAGATGAGTGTTAATTGCACGGGTGGAAAGTGGCCTGATTCGATCAAAGCAGTAGTCCAGCTTAGATAACTGGAATGGATCTTGACCGAACTGCCAGATGAGAAGAGAGATCGAGGCGGGAGCTAGGGTTTGAGATTATTCCAAGTTGAACAGGTATTGAGATTAATCTCTTCGATAAAGTGGCCATCCACAAGAGAGGAGAGAACGAGAGAGCAGAGATACTGAGTATGGGAAATGCAAGAGTGACACACGACCTGGCTACACGATTTAGGGTTAGAGAATTGATTTTATGTTAGAGCCCCTCTGTCTGTGAAAAGTGAAATGTGTATGATCAGCTAGGAGGATCGGGCCGGGTAGGGTCTCTCGAGTGGCAGGATGGGTTAAGGTTTGGGCTTTTCGGGAGTGCCCAGTAGGCTAAGACATGACCTTTAGAGGAATTGAGATGAATCTCTTCGATGAAGTGCCCATCCATAAGAAAGGAGAGAACATAGAGAGTGAGTATGGGGAATGCAAGAGTGAGACATGATCTGGCTACACAATTTAGGATTAGAGATTTGATTTTGTGGTACAGTCTTTTTGTCTGTCAAAATTGAAATATGTATCATCAGTTAGGAGGGCCGGGTTGGGTATCTCGAGTGGCAGGATGAGTCTAGGTTTGGGCTTTTAGGGAGTGCGCAGTAGGTGGAGACATGACCTATAGAGGTATTGAGATGAATCTTTTCGATGAAGTGGTCATCCACAAGAGAGGAGAGAACATGGAGAGTGAGACACGATATGGCTACACAATTTAGGGTTAGAGATTTGATTTTGTGGTAGAGTCTTTCTGTTTGTCAAAATTGAAATGTGTATGATTAGTTAGGAGGTTCAGATTGAGTCTCTAGAGTGGCAGGATGAGTCTAGGTTAGGATTTTAGGGAGTGCGCGGTAGGTTGAGACAAGGGGGAGTGGGCTAGGCCTATGAGTCAAAAATGGGCTGGCCTTATAGTTCCGCTTTTTTGGTTTAAAAGCAAACTGAATTGGGACATTTTTTTGGGAAAAACCTCCCCCTACCCTATTGTATGTATCTATCTTGCCTGTGCTTTCTTTCTCTTGATCTGGTTCACCACATGTCTGTGATCTTTATCTTTTAAACTTGACTTGGTCCCACTAGTCGTAATCTCATTTTCTGCTTTCGCTCCTTCCACACTCTTTTTGCAAAGGTAAACTTATATTATTGGTTGCCATATCTATGAATATATGATTTCAGGAAAGAATCTCCGAGATCAAGTGAAGATCAAGACAAGACCGCTACATTAAGGATTTATAAATAGAAGGAAGTAACAAGACAATTATCACGGAATGTGGCAGAAACAATCATACACAAAAGCAAGATCAAACACTCTATAATTAGCAACACGATTCAAAAGTGATAAAGAGTTCACTATATGTATTACTTCAGTGACTGTGAGGTTTCTCTCTTTAGCATGCATGCTTGCGAGGAAGAGAAAGGGGTATATTGCTATATTATTGTCAAGATCTGAGTTCCCCTAAAAGGACTCAACTTGTAGTCAGATTGGAATAAGATAAAAACCTAGACACTATGCCTTAAAGGATAATCCACCTTTGAACCGAGACGTAAAGCAATAGACCAAACTTGATGACAAAACATCTCGTGTACTTGTATCTCTCCCTACTTTTCTCGATTATGTGTTTGTCAAAACACATTTACTGATGACAAAACCACTACCTACAATGGTGGTTGAATATGGAGATCTTTTACAACAAATCTTCTAAAGGAAAGGAGCACAGTCAGTTACTTTAGCTGCTTATGGAACCAGTCTAATCAAGGGCTTCATAATCAATGGGTCAGTCAAAGTCTAGGACCAAACAATAGACATGTTCAAAGACAAAACAACATGGAAGCAAGTGAGACTGGACTATTTTGCAGATATTGCAAAAAGACTATCATAACAATGGAGACTAAAGAGGAAGAATCAAGGAAAATCTGGAAATGGTAATTTTCGGTTTGTTGGGGCAGTAAATGATGACGAGGATGTATCTCATGAGTCTCATTCAACTATGAGCCATGGAAATCGTAATCAACATGCTAGTGCGAATGTGTTCAATATGCATCTCACTGATGAAGAACTTAACCGACTGGGGTTCCTACTCCAAGGTGTTCCAAGTCCACCTTCACCATCACCACCTCACTCTCCCAGCATTCATCTTGCAGCCTTTTCAGCATCTTGCAACCTATTCTATCAATTCTAATAGAGTGCACTTAACACCAAGTTAAGTGATACCCAATGCACAAAATAGTGAGTTTTGTGATACCCGACGCCCTATTTTAATTTAAGTAATATGATTATCCCAATTCTCTTAAGTGATACACAAAATATTTTACTGTTTGGAACATTCATATCCATGCTTAAATAATTACCAGTCGGATGTTGTAACCATTTTTCGTTCACCTTAGCAAGCTAGCCAATTCAAAGCTGCAATTGTTTGATGAGTAGGTGCGTTGGTGACATAGGTAAATAGTTTGCCTGCGTCTTGTTAGTTGTTGCCACGGAAACACCGTCTAAATTAGGTATAAAATAGCTCCTTTCAATACTCACGATTTTGTGCGAAAATCGAAGCTCTCTGAACACTCAAGTGAACCGACCGAACGATCGACCAGTCGGACGGACGAAAGGCGCGCGCGTGTGTGTGGTGGTCCATTAGGTCCTCACTCTCCCACAAAAGTGGGTCATCCTAAGGGGCATGCCCTTAGGAGAGAGGCTCCTATCTTTATACACATTTCACCAAGTAAAACTATCAATGTGGTAGTTTTTCCACTTGAGACTCTATAGCTTTCAAAGCTATTCATATATACATTTCCAACAGATAGGAAAAGCAGCACGATTGGTATTTGACGTGTGTATAATCGAAGTAATTTTCTCTTCATTCAGCATTCAGAGTACCAGTTACTTTCTGTCAATAACTTTCGAGATTTTCGTGATATAATCGAAGTAATTATCAAAGAACGTGAGAGAGATGGATGCTCCATAAAATCAAACCAGGTTGAAATGATGTGTTCCATCATCTCAAAATTCGGTTGTAAATCGATGTCCGGTTTCTCTTTCTTATTTGTGCTTGTGAGGCTTTGGCATGTAACGAGAAAAGACAAAAAAAATGGATGTGGATGGGTTTGAATCCCGACAGGAAGCAAGGCGGATATGTTTTGTAAAATCAAAACTGCAAAGTGATAATAGATGAAAGGCAAATGTCAACGGTGAGGGGAGATTAGTGAAATTGAGAAAAATGGAGAAAGGTGATTTTGACGTTAAGGGGAAGTCCGAGTTGAGGGTGATTGGGCGGTGAGGCGGTTATGAGGTTAAGGAGGAAATTCATGTACCTAGCTAGCTAGCTAGCTAATATGTGTCTCCTTAAATTTGATTCTGTTTTGCCATTGCATGACCCAGGCGGCTTAAAGCTTCCATTTTGTCTTCCATGCTGAAAATGAATGATATAATAAGCTGTCATCACAATTTCGTTGACCTTTTCTTCATTTTATTCAACAGGTCAAAATGTTAACCAAGGTTTTTCTCACATAATATTATTTTTATAATTAAAAATAAATAAATTGAAAAATTCAAACCAACCCAATTCGCTGGGTATCCGCGGGTTCATGGGTATCCACGGGTTTTTGTCGTAAAAAATTTACAATAACAAGCTCCTATCAAAATTAAAGTCAAATATCAATCTCTCAATACAAATTATCCATATATAAAACACCATTCTAAAAAATTCAAGCAAATCACAAATTAACAATACAAATTGTTCAACACCAATCTAGAAAACTCAAGAAAATTGAAGCAAATCACAAATTATCAATAAACAACATGATTAATTGAAAGTTTCTTCCTCATTGTCAATTAAGCTTCTTCACTCTCCACTCAATAATATCAACTTTATTCTAGACAATTGGAAAGAAAAAATTAGACTTGTCTCCACAAACATAATGAATATTAGTTGTTTAGAATATTAAATATACCGGAAAAATTAATTATATTGGTGTGGGCGGGTACCCATGGGACGGGTTTACCTAAACCCAAACCCAACCCGATGAATAGTGAACGGATTTAAACCCAAACCCTATCCAAAACACGTCAGGGATTTTGTCCGCGTTCACCGGATTGAATCGAGTAGGTACCCGTGGGTTCGGATTTTGTTGCCATCCCGTCATGCCCAGCCTCAAAGTTTGTCCACAGAACATAATTGTCATACATACACCACGTATATTTTAATATGAGGGTTAGTTACGAAATTCAGACACAGGCACCACCCAATTTCCAGGTAGAAGTAGATTATAATTAGGAGACGCCATTAGGAGTTGGCATGGAATGATTTGAAATGCGGGTTCTGTTTTGGTTTGGATCTCTGCAGACTGGCTCCTCCCTTTTTGGTTAGGATCTCTGACATAACTAAACTAACTGCCGCGCTGGAACCCAATCCCAAAATATACACCACCATTATTTCGCCACGTCGCTCATGAAAAGTGTCCTTTCTAACTCTCAACAAACAGAAAATAGTCAACTTCTCCATGCTTCTTTCTTTCTTGCCATTTGTCCACTTTCCCCACAATAATTTCCCTCCTTAATTCTTACTTCAGTTCCACACAATGAGCAGATAACACTCAAACCGCCAAGTCCAGACCTTTTTTATCCATTACATGTTTGGGAAAAACCAAATTCAAAGTCATTGAAATTCAGGTACTGAATTCCATCCACCTTCCATCTAACAAAGGTGCCATTTGGGTCAAACAGTAATATAAAATGATTATTAAGTTTCTACGTACAATGTAAGGTCAAAAGGAGTGTTTCTTTTGGAGCCTTCTTGCTTCGTACTTTCACCCCCATTATATTTTTATGCGTGGCTTAAATGGTAAGCCCTGATTCACAAACAACCATAAAAAAGTGGGGGTGGGGGGAAGAACTCACGGATCCCTTGTAAACAATCTAGAAGAAGTTGGACACTTGTTTCTCCACTCAATCTTGTTATCACATTAGTGAGCATCTTTGGTTCCATTGACTTCTTCGTGATTAGGGTTTTTATTCTCCGATAGCCATATCTTTTTACTGCAATAATCCGATAGTTCTACACAGTGCATATAATGTTCACCCGACAGCTTACGGAGGAGGATGATCAATTGCATGACTTCTTTGTCTGTTTAGTTTTCTAGGTGGTCAATGTAAAGTGGTTTGGACGAATGAATTAGGTCAAATGACGCTGAAGAAGAAGAGAGGAGAGATCGAACAGAAGAGAAGAACTCTTTGGTTGCTTCTGATCGATTCTCTAGACAACAAACAAAGGAAATGGTCCGAAAACAAGAATGGGCCAAACTTAAACTAATACCAGACCAAAATAAGGAGGTGAGTTGTTTCAGTGATAGACCGAAAGCCCAATCACTTAGATGAACACAAATAAATCAAACAACTCAAGTCTCCTGGAAAAATGCAGAAGGCAGAAAAACAGAACAGCTTTGTGAAACAGAGAATTGAAGCAGCAAGGAAGACAGTGCAGAAAGTAAATGACAGAAGACGTTTTTAACGTGGTTCGCCCAAGTGCAATGGTTTACTTTCACGTCACAGAATACAGTCTGGGAGACCCTTTGTTTAGATTATGAGAGTAAGAACTCAAGTACCAAATACAATCAAGTAAAATGAAAAACAAGAAGAAAGCTCCTCAAGTCCCAGACTTGATTTTGATGCAGAGATCCTCTACCTCTCTGCATCACCCTTTTGTAACCCAGCCCTGTACCGCTTCCACTTACAAAAGTGTCCTTATAAAAAGACACACCAACAGTATATATAGCCTTCTGATAAAGAGCCGTTGGTCCAGAGAAGGAAACTAATATGCATTAGCCCTTAAATTACTCCTAAGTAATTCACCAAATCAGCAACGGTCCAGAATCGTTAATTCTGGCTTGAATTCATCCAACAATCTCCCCCTAAGCCAGATATTGACGACTGCTTAAACCTGCAAAACAGATAACAACCAACAAGCCAAATACATGACAACCAAACCATACTCCAAAAACAATCCATAGGTCAATCAAGGCAAAAACAAGATAATCCATCTCTCCCTGAGAGCAATACAACTGAAAATAGTCTCCCCCTGAGTTCAAGCAACCGCAAAGTACTTAACATAAAGCGAAGTTTAAAAAACTAGAAAAACGCTCATTCCTCCAGGACTGCAGCAGAGTCTGAATTTGTATGATGATCTGGTGCTGAATCAGATTCAGAACCATAGAGTTCTTGAAGAGCAACTGCAAAAGGTTCAAGCACAGGTTCTCCTCCATCAGAGTCGTCAGAATAAGAGCTTGAGTCGTGTATCCAAATCAGGTTCACCTCCCCCTCAATCGCAATATCCAACTCGTCAACAATGTTATCCACAGAGAGCCAGAGAGTTGGGGACTCAAAACGATAGGCGTTAAGGTTGATAGGGAGAGCAAGCAGCAGACGAGTAATGAGAGTCCCAAAAGGTAAAGGAGCAGAGTGATTATGATCGATGAAGGGAAGAAGCGCTCCAAAAACCAGCGAGGAAAAATCAAGAGGGACTTCAACAACAACACGACTCATGTTCCAGAGATCCAAAGGAGTGACTCGATCAAGAAAGGTAGTCCTGGGAAGAAACATCCGAGTGAGACAGTAATGAAAAACCTGCAAGGATGGCACGATGATGTTCACAGGAAGAGTCGAGTCTTCGTTAGGTTCATGTCCAGTCAGATGAACCGCCTCTCCAGATATGTTGAAGTTGAACAGGGGGAGCTCGAACTCATGGGCCAGGTTTTCGCCGATGGCAGGAATGTGGAGGAGGTGACCCAAATCGCAGTCGGAAGAGTGATCAGATGACCAAACACCAATGAAGAGAGAGTACGAGATTGCAACCCAAAGTATCGCAGATTTGAGTAGAAGGCTCGGACTGCCTCAGGAAAAATAAGAGCAGGGTGCTCTTCCAGCAGAAAGTCCCAACCCAAGTTGTGCACAAGATGCCTAACTTCCAGACCATGGACACTAAGACCCACAAAAGGAATTTGAAGGTTTGGAGAAATAGAACGATTGGCAAAGGATTGAACATGGCGATGAAAGTTCAAAGGGATGGGATCATGAAAAAGGGTGCCATAAAAGGTGAGGGCAAAACCATAAGCCATGACTAGAGACAAGAAGAGACACAACACAAACTGAAAGCGAAGGATGAAAGAAACGAAGAGAAAACATCACACTTAAATAGGAACACTAAGAGAAGGAAAGGAAAGAACTAGAAGAGGAAAAACAACATAAGGAAAGATTCAAATTACGAAGAAACAAAAGAGCACAGAATCTGAATCAAATATACAAAAGACAAAAACAAAGGGAAAGAAAAAAAAAACATACCAGAATCATCAGGACATCGAGAAATCAGGGATAGATTGCAGTGATCGCAACCCAATATCGGAGTAAAGGAAGGTAAATCGATCTTATGCTAAAGGTTTGGTAAATAAATCTGCAAGCTGATAATCAGTGCTAATGTATTGCAAATTTATGACCTTGGATTGAATGAGATCACGAATAAAATGGTATTTAATTTCTATATGTTTGCTACGAGAATGTTGCACTGGATTTTTAGACATATAGATAGCACTGGTATTGTCACAGGAGAGAGGAATAGATGAGATTTTCAGACCATAATCAGACAATTGATTTCTAAGCCACAACAATTGAGTACAAGTACTGCCAGCAGCCATATATTCGGCCTCAGCTGTTGATAAAGCAATGACTCCTTGTTTTTTGCATGACCAAGAAACCAAACTAGTGCCTACAAATTGACATCTCCCAGAAGTACTACGACGATCAGTCAAACTTCCAGCAAAATCAGAGTCGCTATACCCCATAAGATCAAAGTGATCTGATTTAGGATACCATAACTCTACGTCTGGAGTGCCTTTTAAATAACGTAAAATGTGTTTAACAGCACTTAAATGACTCTCTTTAGGACAAGCCTGAAAGTGAGCAAACAGACACACACTGTATTGTATGTTTGGTCGAATGGCTGTAAGGTATAAGAGAGATCCAATCATCCCTTGAAATTTAGACTCATCAACTGAAGTCCCAGTCTCGTCTTTTTCAAGTTTGACATTAACTGCCATGGGAGTTGGAGAGGGTTTTAATGAGGTAAAGTTGAACTTAACAAGCATAGAGGATATATATTTAGATTGAGAGATAAACGTTCCTTGATTTGCCTGTTTAATTTGCAGACCAAGGAAGTATTGAAGTTCTCCCATCATGCTCATTTCAAAGACTTCTTTCATAGAATCACAGAAGGCAGCACACATATTAGGATTAGTAGAGCCAAAGACTATATCATCTACATATATTTGAACTAGAAGTAAGTCATTAGAGTTACTTTTAGTAAATAAAGTTTTATTAACTGACCCTAGCTTGAATCCTTGATTATGAAGAAAAGATGTTAGGCGTTCATACCAAGCACGAGGTGCTTGTTTAAGCCCATACAAGGATTTTCTTAACTTATAAACATGATCAGGAAAATTTGGATCAATAAACCCAGGAGGTTGGGAGACATAAACTTCCTCATGAATTTTCCCGTTCAAAAAGGCACTTTTGACATCCATTTGAAATAGAGGAAAGTTCATGTAACAAGCATAGGCACATAATAATCTAATAGACTCTAAACGTGCCACAGGGGAAAACGTTTCATCATAGTCTATTCCTTCCTCTTGACAATACCCTTGAGCTACAAGACAAGCCTTATCACGAATAATAATGCCATCTTCATCTGATTTATTTCTAAAAATCCATTTGGCACCAATAATAGTTTGATTTATGGGACGAGGGACTAGGTCCCAAACAAGAAAATAGCCAAATTGGGTTAACTCCTCTTGCATGGAAAGCATCCATTTCTCATCTTTTAATGCCTCTTTATAATTTTTAGGTTCAATTTGAGACACAAAAGCATACTGGTCAGGAACATACTTACCTCTTGTCCTGAGTTTGTCATTAAGTTCTCCAATGACTTGATCAACAGGGTGTCGTTTCTATATATGAGGAGGGGCAGCAGGTGATCTCTCCATTTATTCAGACTCTTTGGATGTCTCTGTATTACTAGGAGTCTCACCAGTCTTATCTTGAGAAGCTTCCCTTGCAGATGAAGATTCTGCTTCCTTGTCTAGGTGAACTTCAATATTGTCACGGGTTAATTCCAACATATCATAAACTAGCAGATCACGATCAGAGTCCTTCAAGAAGTTAGGAGAATCATTAAACACAATATGAACTGATTCCTCTACTTTCTTAGTTCGTTTATTATAGACTCGATAGGCTTGACCCTTTATAGAATATCCAAGAAAGATTTCCTTATCAGACTTGGCATTGAACTTTCCTAGATGATCTTTAGTGTTGAGAATAAAACAGGGACAACCAAAAGGATGCAGATATGACAGGTTAGGAGTCTTGTTTTTCATTATCTCATAAGGAGTTTTATTTATATCTTTTCAAAGGATAACCCTATTGATCACATAACAAGTTGTACTAACAGCCTCACCCCAAAAGAATTTAGGCAAATTGTACTCTAGTAACATGGTGCGAGCGCATTCAATAATGGTTCTATTTTTTCTTTCTACAACTCTATTCTGTTGAGGAGTTCTAGGAGCAGAGAAGGTATGAGTTATCCCAGATTCATTGCACAGAACCTCAAACTCTTCTGATATAAATTCACCACCATTGTCACTTTTTATGGTCTTTAGTTGACCACGATACAGATTGACAAAAGTTTTGAATTTTCTCAGAGTTTCATCCTTATGAGATAAGAAATAAACCCAAGTATAGAGAGAATAATCATCTACTAACACGAAAACATAGCTTTTACCACCCAGACTTGTCACATTTGATGGTCCAAAAAGGTCCATATGGATTAACTCAAATACTCCTTTTGTGACTATGTCTAGTCTAGGTTTAAAAGCTTTCCTAGAATGTTTGCCCGATATACAGGTTTCATAGAAGAAATCTGTTTTTTCTTTTAACAGAGGAAGTCCACGAACACAATTGGATTTAGACAGTACTACCAATTTAGGTAGACTTATGTGACCCAATTTCTTGTGCCATAATAGTTCTTGTTGATTTGAAACCACGAAGCAGGTTTCATTAAAGGCATCCAAGTCATTCAAATCTAAACATACATATTGTTTATCCTATTTCCTACAAATAGAATTTTCCATCCTTAATTCTTTCAATAATGCAATGATCTGCCTTGAAGGCAACTTGATTTCCATTGCTACAGAGTTGACTTATAGACAATAGGTTATGTTTAAGTCCCTCAACAAGAAAGACATCACGAAATGAGGGTGAAGGATGAGTTCCTATAGTTCCACAATCTATAATGTTACCATGACCATTATCTCCAAACAGAACTTTACCTCCATAGCTAGGTGTTATAGATGAGAAAAGAGATCTCTTACCAGACATGTGATGGGAACATCCACCGTCTAAGTACCACCTTTTGTTGTCGTAATCAGAATGATTTGAATGGAGAGCAATCTCAGTTACTTCATGACATTCTTTAGTAGCCATGTATGCCTCTTGATCAGATTGGTTAGCTTCTGGTTCTGAGTCGTAACCGCTCCAAGATGCCTTCATGGCCTTTTCTTTTGCTCGAATGTTCAAAGGACAGTTTGCCCTTATGTGACCAAACTTACCACATTTGTAACATGCCTGAGGTTCCCTGTTCTGCTGACCTGTTTCAATATGTCTGGTCTGCTGTTGAGGCAGCCTTTCTTGAAAGTTTGATTTGTTACGATCAAAAGACACAGGTTTTGATTCCTCATAGTACCGTTTTTGATCATTTTTAAACTTCAGCATCCTATGAAATCTCTTACTAACAAGAGCAAACTCTTTATCAAAATCATTCTCACTATCAGAGTCATAACAAACAGCCTTAGATTTGAAAGCTAGATTCTTTTTATGTTTCTCATCTTCTTGTCCCACCTGCCTAATAACAAGTTCATGACTCAATAGAGATCCTATCAGTTAATTAGTAGGCAGGATAGTCAGATTCTTAGCTTCCTCGATAGCAGTCCTTTTTGGCAACCATTCCTAGGGCAATGATCTAAGAATTTTTCGATTTAACTCCTTAATATGAAATGATTTACCTAGACCCTTAAGTTTGTTAATAAGCACAGTGAATCGAGAATACATTTCATGTATTCCTTCTCCTTCTATCATAGCAAATGATTCGAATTCATGCATTACAATATCTATGCGAGATTCTTTGATATTTGACGTACCTTCATATGTGCTTTCCAAAGCGAGCCAGATTTCTTGAGCAGTCTCACAGTTCTCGAGTTGATCCGCTTCATCAAGATTCATAGCGGATTAAAGAACATGCATAGCTCTTTGATTGAGCTGCGCACTTTTCTTCTGAGCAACTGACCACAGATTTTGTTCATCTGCGTTCATTTGAACGAGACCATTCTGAACTATTAGCCATAACTCTTCGTCTACTCCCCATATGAACTGCTTCATCCTCATTTTCCAGGCATTGTAATTTGCCCCAGTAAAAATTGGAGGATGATTTAGAGCGGCTTGTCCAAACGTGCTAGAAGCCATTGGATCTTAGACCTTGGCAGTAGCAAGGTTCGTCATGGCATGGCTCTGATACCACTTGTAAAGTGGTTTGGACGAATGAATTAAGACAAATGATGCTAAAGAAGAAGAGAGGAGAGATCGAACAGACGAGAAGAACTCTTTGGTTGCTTCTGATCGATTCTCTAGCTAGAAAACAAAGGAAATCGGCCGACAACAAGAATGGGCCAAACTTAAACTAATACCAGACCAAAATAAGGAGGTGAGTTGTTTCAGTGATAGACCGAAAGCCTAATCACTTAGATGAACACAAATAAATCAAACAACTCAAGTCTCCTGGAAAAATGCAGAAGGCAGAAAAACAGAGCAGCTCTGTGAAACAGAGAATTGAAGCAGCAAGGAAGACAGTGCAGAAAGTAAATGACACAAGACGTTTTAACGTGGTTCGCCCAAGTGCAATGGTTTACTTCCACGTCCCATAATACAGTCTGGGAGACCCTTTGTTTAGATTATGAGAGTAAGAACTCAAGTACCAAATACAATCAAGTAAAATGAAAAACAAGAAGAAAGCTCCTCAAGTCACAGACTTGATTTCGATGCAGAGATCCTCTACCTCTCTGCAGCACCCTTTTGTAACCCAGCCCTGTACCGCTTCCACTTACAAAAGTGTCCTTGTAAAAAGACACACCAACAGTATATATAGTCTTCTGATAAAGAGCCGTTGGTACGGAGAAGGAAACTAATATGCATTAGCCCTTAAATCACTCCTAAGTAATTCACCAAATCAGCAACGGTCCAGAATCGTAAATTCTGACTTGAATTCATCCAACAGTCAATTTTTTTAATTTGTCACATTGTATTACCCTAACTTGTGATGCTCGTAGAAAGTTGTGGATACTGTATATAAGGCAGCAATGGCCGTGGCCATAGCTAAGTGATGATACTAATAATATACATCAGTTGGAGAAAGCAATTTACCCATGAACTAGTCCCAATGTTGGGAGGAAACTACGTAAATCTAGTATCTGGTGTTTATGTTTAATTCGTTCCACTTTCATGTTATTTAACAACTAAATCATCATTCTGTAGATAAATTTATCGGAGAAAACTTGAAATATGATATAAAATTCAATTTTTAAGACTGTTAATCCTATTCTTGTTTGTCCCCCTCTCCATGACACATCTTTAGTTTAATCCAAGTCCATAATTTAAAATTAAATAGATCGCAGGATAATGTTCCATGGAAATCAGAGACCAATATTTGTACGCACACGGCACTATGCCTCCGCTTGACCGAAACAACAGATTCAGATTTTCCTACTTGTTAGATCATCAACCTTATAAATTAATCCAACCGGAAGATCTTGCTTTGCCATTCTTGTGGATGCCATATCACTTCTACATCTTGTTATGGGAAGTTCCATGCAACTGCTCCTTTTTATTTTTATTTTAACACGGTGCATCGTCCTTCGTCACGGTCGACATATATATCAAAATGAAATCCAGATTTAATTAATTGGGTGCATGCTTACGGAGCACATGCAGACCCGTTGAGGTAATTGCTTGTCTCAAATTTGTTAATTAAAATAATGTTTGTGGTATGGAGAGTTGACTTGCATACATTGAATACGTACACGTACTTGTAAATCGCAACACAAGGAAGAAAAACACAACTACAATTAGAAGCCATGGTAGTTATATATATAAACGGATCAAAATGAGATAGCGATGTTAATTAGTTGTTGGCGGGAAATTGGCAGGCACCCTCAGACCTAACAAACTTTGAATATGTTGGCTGCTGCTGCGGATTAATATGTTGCTTAGTCCTTGTGTCGAATCCCATCTTCATCTTCTCGATGCTCCCAAGTCCCTGCCAGCACTACCAATTTACCATACTATGAAATTCAAATGTTAACATTCCTTTCATTAACAATTTAGTTGACAGGATTGTTATAGTCAAAAGTTATTGCTTCAAGTCGTAAAATTAGTAACATTGTTGTTCGGGGCAGAGCTATGATTTAAGGATTATGGGACCCGATCTTTATTAACATGGGCTGTAAGAAAGGGGGGAAAAGAATATAATAATTGTTTGCGCCATGAAACAGGAGTGCGTCGATTAGGGCTTCATGGGAACGACATGTCCGTCGTTATCTGCACTTCGACAATTAGTACACAATATGGGAAATAGAGAGTATAGGTAGGGAGAGTTTAGAGAGATAAAAGTGTACGTCACCAATTAAGAAAAGAGAGAGTCCCCTACCTTTGGTGATTTTTCTACATCTTCATAGGGAAAATGCTTGTGAAACTTAATTTGACTTCGGTTGGGCCTTGTAGGTGTTTCATGGAGTTGGATCAATACGTGCTCGTGGATCATAGTTGCAATTTGGGTTGGGACATGCCATACTTACGAGTCTAACAATTATCCCTCGGTTAGGTTAGGTGTTCAGTGATATACTAGATGCCTAACTAGAAGCCTTCGAGGTGTCAAATTTTTTCTAGACTCTGCTTTTGGCATTTAATGTGCAGGATGCACCTAGTCGTCTGACTGATTGACTCATGTCCACAAACATCCAGCTTGTTGAACAACTCAAATTAAGAACTATGAAAAGAATGGGATGTTTGATGTGCAAAATGTATTATTGATTTAATCGAGTAATAACAATCATAGGTATGACTAGAGTCGTATTCCATGGAGCTTTTGATGGAAACTACTTTGAAAGTAGAGTATGTATTTAAAAAATACGTTGACAGAAAATTAAAGAGGATGGGTTGAGGTTCCATATGAGTTAGTAAAATATTGAAGCTAAACCAACAATAAATAAGTAATAAAAGTTATTGTCTAGTTAGTGTCATTAGATGATTAGGCATATAATCTCATCAATGAGATGCTCTTATGCATTGACTATTGTGATGCCTTATCTCTTCCAATTAAGCAATTATATTCGAGTTTTCATCAAATGCAACTGTAACTATGATTAACCAATGCGTTTTTTCACTTCATGTCACTAGACAATCAATTAATTAAGGAAATAAGGATAGCTCATTGTTATTTACGACCTCTATGAGCCACAACATTGGTCTATGGTGTTGATGATCTAGGGTATCAAGCATATATCTCATTCATGTATGAAGGGCTATGCACTTCCCTTCATACATGCTTATAATAGATGGACATAACATAAGTTGGGTTTCTCATGCAATATATAATGATATGATAAGCAACAACCATAGTAACATACAATATAAGATAAAAGCACCAGATTATTAAAGCATTAGATAACTAAAGTATAAGATGGTATAAGCATCTAATGAAAGAGGTATCTAATGAAAATAGCACCTCATTCATTCATATAATAAAGATGGCAAAGCATCATAGAATTCACATCCCTAAAACAATACATGCTTAGTTATCCATAAGAGATAGATAAGACATTGATGACACTCAAATTATAGTGTTTAACACACTCATATTTGATATATGTTTACCTTCTATCAATGCATATGTAGTGTATTTTACCATATGTTGGGTAGAAATCACGACTATGTGACCAATGTGCATTTAATAGACGTCGGATGTGTTTTAGTATGATTTTATGTCTTTTCGTTATTGTTTTGTATTTTTCAAGGTCAAACACATTCTGGGATGAATTAAATCAACGAACGGATCCAATGGGAGGATTAGGAGGGACATTTAATATGAAGATCAGGGTGGTTCATCCAGAAAACGAGCTCAAATAAAAAAGCCTTCATGAATTTGTCATAAAAGTCCAAGAGTAGTCCACTTAAAAAATTTAAGCACAGACCTAGAAGATACCTATGACAGCCTTATGATGGGGGTAGCCGCCACTAGGCCTTGCATATCAAGTCGTGCTGAAGGAGGATTTCCTTGAGAGCCACGCAACCTAATGGAGCAAAGAAACATACGGTGGGTCTGGGTGCCATTGGGCCGCCACAACCCCAAACGCAAAGGAATCTCAGGAATTTTCCTTGTCTTCGTTTCCAAGACAAGAAATTCGGGAGCTAGTGGTATCAGGAAGCTTTTGCCCGCATTTTTGGAGGAAAATGCCCCAAAAAAACCCTGGTCATACACTATAAATAGAGGATCAGGTTTAGGGATTCAATAGGTTGAAAACATACACTAAAATCACTTTTCGGACTCAAATAAGGAGCCACTTGGCTTGGGGTGGTTGAATAACAGTCATATGAAGGTGCAATTTTAGAGATATCTTTATCAGCTAGGGTGATATCATCCTTCTCTTATATGTATTGTTAATACAGCATCGTTGTTAGGGATGTGAATTCTATTAATGCTTATATAATCTTCTTTCTTTGATATTATGATGATATTTTATTCATTGTTATCTATGTTATGTGAGGCTTGTATCATTAGATGTCCTAGTTATGTGATGCTTATACCATTGGTGCATATGTCATGTGATGCTATGACATTCGAATGCCTTAATCATGTGATGCATATACCATCTATTCCGTTCTATTGTACTATTACTTATAATATTATTGCATGTTGCATGAGAAACCCAACTTATGTGATATCATTGTCTTAGGCGTGTATGAAATGAATTTATCACTCATCTATACTCGATTGTGTTCAGTCTCAATGATGATAAGCTACGATGCATCTTTTATCATTTATCTCTATCCCTTCCACTAAAGCCATCTTATCCGAGTTTTTACCACATGCAATATGAACTGTGACTAGATAATTCGTGCTTTCACTTCATGTCACTAGACTAATCAATGAAGGAAGTAGCACATCAATATTTAGGGCCTTTATGACCTAAATATCTATACATACATGCACATCAAGTTTTTGGGCGTCGTTGCCTGGGATTTCAAATAGTATATGAAAGCATCTAACCATCTTATGTCTCTTTATTATCTTTAGATTTAGTTTGTTTTGTAGAATTTTGTTTATGAGTCCACTATCTACTAGAAGAGAAACAGAGAACCAAAAGATCGTGAAGGAGATCATTAACTAAGGAGGAGAACTGAGTTCACCTTTTTTTAGATCGAAAGAAAGAGCATCTAGCTTAGGATAGGAAGACTCTTCAAGCAACGCTCATCTCAAGTTGGAAGAAGTAAATGACGACGAATGTGCTTCAATGTTGGCAAAGAAGCATCCTATAAAGCATCTTCCACACCATACATGGATGGGGAGAAGCAACGAATGGTGGTATCACCTTCTCTTTTTTAGCATTATTGTGCCACCAACAACCATAGAAATACACACATCACTGCTGCAAATGGTGCAACAAGATCAAAGGTTTGCAAGAAGGAGTGATGACGATCTGGTGCATCAACTAAATACATTGTTGGAGATTGTAGATTCCGATCCTGGAGATGAAGCCACCAAAAGAGCCATTCAATTGAGAGTATTCGCTTTCTCACTGATGGAAAAGATAAAGAAGTGGATAGACTATCATCTTCCCCATACGTTCAATAATTGAGAGATCCTTTCACAAGAATTCAGAGTTCTTTCCACCTTGGCGTACGGGGAGTTTAAAGATGATATAATTCCAATTCCAAAAGAAGGAAGGAGAAATATTTTATAATGCCTAAACAAGATCCAGGAGTATCTAAAGGCGTGCCCCCATCATGGATTCACCCAGGAGAAAGTTTCCAAGCACTTCACAAAGGCCTAAATCAAGATATCACAATGATGGTGCACCAGTCAGATGATGGAGATTTCACACAAATGATGGATATGCCCCATATTGCATATGGTCAATGGCTAGTCCAAGGTGGAAAGAAGTTAGAAGATTATCCAAAATCACCTTAACAAATGCCCCTTATATTCATTATCAACGATGGAGTAAGAAACCCAATCTACCCGGATTTGGGAGCCAACAGCAGTATAAAGATATAGTAGAAAGTTATTCAGCCCACCAACCTACTTGATTTGAGAAGCTAGAAGCAACTGTTCATGGTTTGCAACCATGCTTTGAAAACATTGAACGCCAACTTGCAACTCTGATTGATGCTAGACCACAAAATCCTCAAGAGAATCTTCCTAGCAATACAGAGAATAATCCAAAGAAAGAGGAGGTCAAAGCTATCTTAACGAGAGTAAGAGCATCTTGGCACCACCACAACAAGAAAGGAGATAAGAAGGAGGCACCAGAGAGCCTTAAAGGATTGCCATTACCCATCTCTCTTTCAAGATTTGATATGAACTCTAGAAGGAGCAAAGGTAGTTGTATCACTACTAGAGAAGTTTGTCTCTATGGAGAACCCAAAAGAAATCTCGAAATTATCTTTGAGGAAGATGATAGGATAGAGGAAAGAAATGAAGTTATTAAAGAAACCTTCTGGAATTATAAAGAGATTATCCTAGAGCATGAATAGCAAGAAGATCATAGTCTTGCATAATCAAATGTACACTTGAAGACCATAATATGGAGAAAGGATTGATTCATCTTGGCTCAAGAATCATCATGCTATCTCTCAAAATCTATAAAGAGATGCACATAGAAAGCATAAAGAACATTAACATCGAAATCAAGTTAGCAGACAACAGTCCCTGTCAAGCACTTGGAATAATCATAGGCTTGAGTACCCAAGTAGGATTGTTCATCTTCTTTACAGGTTACATAGTGATCAATATGAAGATTGATTATGCATATTCCATAATATGCTGGAGATCATTCTTTGAAACTACTATCAAGGCTGCAAAGGGAGAAATCATTTGCATAATGGAAATATCATGAAACGGAGAGTGAAGCCTATATAAGCTAAGGACTTTGACGAAAATTTTATCGATGATGATTTTGAGGCTAATGATAAAATTTTGGAGCCAAAGATAGAGATCAAGATTAAATTCGGATTTTTAGTTGAGGATGCCAATCGAGCAACTTATCATCACAACCAACAAGACTTTAAATGGGTTGATGAAGTAGTTCCATCTCCACTAGCTTCAATGTTACAATTATCTCAAATGGTACTTTGCATATCCAATATACGACCCAAAATGATGTAGAAAGAATCAAAGAGATGGAGTGGGGAACATCAAAGATATATCAAGACTTCATATGCTTTCCTCGTCTCAACGGATTCAATCAACATGACGTTGAACCAACAAGGGGAAACACAAATGAAGGGGGTGATGGATGGACGTATGATCTTGAATGGTCATCCTATTAAATGAAGTATGGCTATTCCTAGCTCAAATGCATAAAAAATATCACTTCATTGGAGGCAGTCCATGTCTGGCATCAAACTTAATGACGTTAAAAAGTGCCATCAATGAGACTTCTGGTGATCGTATTCTCTTTTGCGTATTTCGTCCATACATCAGGTTCTCCCATACAACAATGTACATGGACCATCGTACCTTGTGTTACTTATTGATGACCACATATTTACACATGTTTTACCCCTCGTTTATTGATTGTTTAGCTTGGTTTTCATCACACTTTGGCCTATTTTATGATAGTTTATATTCCTTTGTCACATTTCAGGTCCTATCACATAAAGTGAAGCATAGGCGCAAGTTTCAAGTCAGTCAGATATCATTTGGCAACTCGAGGGAAGAAACCCGAGCATGACCTGAAGAAGAATGGATTTCTACCTCATTTCGTGACCAAAGAGTCATGTAATCTTGTTATGAAAAGAAAGAAGACGAGACTACGAGCATTTGAGATTAAACGACACCTGATTTGGAGTCTGAACGAGGGAGAAACGAAGAATCAAAGAGACGGGACCCATAATTGTGAATGCCCAGCCAGTAGGTTCAAAATACTTGATAGGATAATCGATCAGAAGACCCTCAGTCAGGAGGTTCCAATTACCTGGACGAGTATATGAAAAACATGACTAGTAATTCCCCTTTTGCGTAGAAAAGTGACCAATGCGTTTAGAAGATCCTGGGTCACCAAATACAATTATCCGACCGGGTAATATGACTGGGGAACTTCCAGAAGCGAGTATAAAAAAGCCTTTTTGTGCATTTTTGGAGGGGGAGAGCTGAGTTTTGTTTCCCAAACACCCAAGGGACGAACCAAAGAGAGAGAGGGAAATCTTGGAGCGGAATTGGAGGATTTCTTCGCCTTGGAAGCTCGAGGAACATGCTCAGAAATGAATATTGAAGATATAGAAAGTTATATTGTATTCTCACTCTTCTCAATGGAGTAACTTCTCTTCACTTAGGTTTTGAGGAACCCTAGATTTGTATGCTATGAAGAGTTGTATGAACTCAAATTCATGATTGATTGACATTTTATATTCAGCTGAGATTTTTATTCAGAATTGCTTGAGTCTTGATCAAATTCTTGTGATTCCTACTTTGACCTAGAATGATAGTCTCTGCATAGGTTGAAAGAGCCTCCTCAATTAGAAGTGGCGAATTGACTACTTTAGTCGAGGAGTCGATTCACTGCTTAGTACTGAAGTTGAAATACAGTAGAGGAAGTTTCGTGTGATAGTGCCTCGGTTAGCTTATGCTGGTGGAGGTAAGTCGCCCGTGTGGTATTCGTAGTGAGTGGGTCTGGAACACTTTAGTCGAGACTGCAAACTATTTGAGAACTTTCCACAGTATAGATGTTAGCTGAATTGAATTGGGTGAATTACACTTGCACTAAATGCAGTCTTGGGGGAATCATACCTAAGTGAGTTCCCAACATGTAATTATATTAACTTTAAATATAGTTTGCTAGAGTAGTTATAGTTCTTCTATCTTAATCTGGTTTGCCAGATAATGAATTGAAGCTGAGTACTAGTAACTCTAGAGACCCGTTGATTCGATATTTATTATTTGTGCCACTATACTGCAGTCCCTTTTGTTGATTACACTTGGCCATTGTTAGGAGTTATGTTTTAGCGATTCACTTATTAACCTGGGTAGATGCCAAGCCACGCCTCACCCGGTGGGTTCTGCTCCTCCAAGAATTTGATATCAAAATTAAAGATATGCGGCATTGAGAACGTGGATGTTGTTCAACTTTAATGGTTAGAAGGACATGAGCGTATACACCCTGATCCTATCAACATCAAAGACACATTCCCGGGTGAGCAAATTTTCCTTACGTCAGTTGAAAAGTTGGAAGGTCCTTGGTTTGCTGATATGCTAAACTATCTAGCTATCGTGATTTTACTGCCTAACCTTACGTATCAAGAAAATGAGATATTCTTTGCTGAACAGAATTATACTTATGGGATGAGCCATATCCTTTTAGGTTCCTCTTAGATGGTATAGTCCAGTGATGAGTTTCTCTAGCCGAGTCAACAGATATATATGCCACTGCAATGAAGGTCCCATAGGGAGGACATCATGGTGGAGCCAGGACAGCCCGCAAGATTCTGAAGTATGGATTCTATTGGCCCTCTATCTTTAAATATTGTGACAAATATGCACGATCGTGGTGATGGTATCAATGTCTTGGAAGCATATCTAGAAGGAATGAAATATGATGACACTTCATTTATAGTGTTTGTCACTCCCATTCTTGACACATTCTCCCCATCTATCAATGAATCTTCAATAATTTCAATGATATTTCTTGTCTAACTCACAACTATTTGATCAATGAGATTTTAATAGACCTAGGGTGTGTTCTTGCACTCTTTGATGCCTTCTTTGTATGTTTTTATGGTTTTGAAGGTACAAAGCAGGCTAAGGAAATTTGGATTAAGCGTTGAAGAACTCTGGAGGACCAAAGGAGCTATTAAAGAAAGATTTTGAAATTTATGTGTAAATAAAAAGGTCCAATGATGAAGAAGTCAACTAGAACTTGCTATATTATCACAAGACAAGCACATAAGAAGAAGACTCGACCCAAGCATCAAGCCCAGCCGCCGCTATGGGATACATCTCAAGACGCTTCCAAATCGCCGGGAGGAGAATTCCATGGACCAGGACGCCCGACCCACGAAGAAAAAGAGCATCGGGTCCGACCACCGTTAGCCCTAATTCCGTGTTGAAGCAATTTACTTAGCTAACAAGGAGTTGGAGATGCTTTCCTGGTCGGTTTTGGATGTTTAAGGCCGAATTCCTCCCTTATAAATAAAGGGCATGACTCATTAGCTTAGTAAGGCTGCACGAACACAAATTCTTTGTAACACTCTACACGAGTGACAGTCTAGCCAAAGTAGAGGGGTCTTCATATAAGTAGATGTTGTCATTATCAATGGTGGTACCTTCCTTATCATCTATGTTTCTAGTCGATATTGATTGTATAAGGATGTGATATTTGTTAGTTTTTATGTGAATGAATGATATGATTTCATCTCATGCTTATGTTTCTCTATGAAATTTTTTATGCCTATTGCCTATGTATGGATGATTTTAGCTTCGATACATATGTGATGGTCATTGATGTTTCTATAGAATGAATGCTTCTTTAATCATAAATGCTTATTCTATTGTATGCTAATATATGCATTGTGCGCAGTATTGCCTAGATTGACAAGAATTTACCCCGTAGTGATCGCTCATTGATACTACATGAGTATAGAGAGAATGATCAACATATATGCCTCGAGTAGTATCAATGCTTGATTGTTAGATCATTGATCCTATAAACTATGTTATGGTTCGTAGAAGCCCACAATTAACTATATGCTATCCTAACCTCCTTATTATTCATTAATTAGGTAATGACATGAAACAAAAACATACATTAGCTAGTTACCACAAGAGGCGCATGCATGGATAGAGAGTGACCTTAGTGGAAGGGTTAGGGTGTTATAATATATGAACCATCGATGCAAGATATGAATGAGTCGTAGTATAACAGATAGTTTTCGAGTTCACTACCTTCCGCAATACGTATCTTTACTTTTATTCATCTATAAATTGAACACCTCAAAACAAATTTACTCTTCTTGCTTTGCTTATTTTATAATGAAAATCCCTAAAAATCTTTCTTATAATCGTGTATGTCATGGATGGTTAGTGTGAGTAGTTGTGCATAAGAAGACCTCGAGGAACACGACCCTAAGATATCCTAGGATTTCATCACTATATTACACATCATGTTTTCAACGTCGTAGATTGGGATTTCTAATCATATATAAAAGCATCTAACCATCTTATGTTTAGTGTTGAGTCTCTTTTGTTTTTTTAGATTTTTTGCATGAGTTCAGTAGCTACTAGAAGACAAAGAATACACCTAAAGATTGCAGAAGAGATAGTTCGAGAAGGAGGAGCATCTAGTTCACCCATCTTGAAGACGAAGTAAGGAGCATCTAGCTCAAGAGAAGAAGAGCCCTCAAGCCCCACCAATTTCGAGCAACCCTTGGAAAAGGAGGACAACATAAACGAATACAACTTCGATTCGGAGGAAGAAGGAGCATCTTCAATACCAACAATGGGTGGAGAAGAAGGAAAAAAAGTGGCCATTCCGCCTAATCTCTATGAGTACTCAAGGCCAAGACCATCCAACATCACCTCAAGCATTGCTAAGCCACCAAAATCTTAAAAATCAGAACTCAACTCATCCAGATGAATCGACAAGCACGAAAGTTTGGAGGCAAGAATGATGATGATACGGTGCAAAACTTAAAGACATTATTTGAGATCGTCCATTCCATACTTGAAGATGATGCTACCAAAAAATGGAATTTGACTACAAAATTTCCCATTCTCACTTGGAGGAAGAGCAAAGTAGTGGCTCGACTACCAACCACCAGGAACCTTCACCACATGGGAGACCCTTTCGCAAGCATTCATCAAGGATTACTTTCCACCACGTAAGATGAAAGATCTGAAAAATGATATTACTCGATTTCAAAAAAAGGAAGAAGAGGCTCTTTGTGATCCTTAGAGGAGATTCGAGGAGTACATCAAAGCAGGCCCCCATCATTGGTTCACGCCAGAACATATTTTTAAGTATTTCACCAAAGGCCTTGATCAAGACACCATGATGATGGTAAAATATTCGGTCAATGAAGATTTCACAATAATTATGGGAGTGAAATGACAATAGCAGTTTGCCACACTAGCAAGGAAGTCAACGAACTGATACAAGTGCCCATCAGAGACTACCACCATTGATAGTTTCCAAAGGAGGGGAGGACGATATCGCTATCCTCCGTGCATGCATGAAAAAGCTGATACAACAATTAAGAAAGACTTCAATCGATCCAAAGAATGGACCGATTGCATCGATGTTCATTTGTGAAGCATGTGGAGAAGAAGAAGATCATGAAGGATTGGAATGTTATAGCCCAGAAGAGCAAGGTCATGCTTATGTCAATTATATAAATCAAGGCTATCAATTGAGAAATCAACAAGGTAGATATACTCCTTATCAAAGATTCAACCAACTTCGAATACCATATGGTCAATCGCGTGCTTCAAAAGGGTAGAAGCCCGGGGGCTACCCAAACATCACCTTTAACAATGCATCCCATGTTCATGAAGCACAATGTTGAGCCAATAGATCAAGAAGCTATAGGCAACAATGACAGGAATGCAAGCGATTCATAAGAATATCGAAGAAAAATTGCACTCATAATAAATGGCTAACCTCAAAAGCCTCAACGCTACCTCCCGAGCAATGAAGAAAACAATCCAAAGAAGGAGGAAGTTAGTCATCTAGACAATGATGGGAGGAGCCAAAAGTTTACAGAGCATGACAAAAGGAATAAGAGAAGAGGAAGCTGTATATCCAATCCTTTTCAGAATTCTGATAAGCCTGTGGAGGAGCAGAAGTGACACTACAAATATTGTAGAAGATGATTTCCAAGGAGCATGTTAAAGGAAAGCTGGAGATTTTCATGGAAAAAGATGACACGATCAAAGATAAGGAGACCACAATAAAAAAAAACCCCTTAGGGTTATGTGAAATTCATCCTAGTCAATAAAGTAAAGGAGGATCCTGGGCATATCATCATCCCAAGTCTCATGGATGACCATTCCTTGGAAAAAGGTCTAGTTGACCTTGGTTCAAGTGTTAATATTCTACCATTGCATAAATTTGAAGAGATGGGACTAATCAACATGAGTACACCAATGAAGAGATCATTCTAGTCAACAACACACCATGCAAGCTCTTGGAATTGTTTGAGGCTAAACATCAAGATATCAACAAAAAAGAACCTATCCGAGCCTAGCTCAAACGCATGAAAGAGAGAATGCTCCATGGGAGCCAGCGCATGTTATTGTCCAACTTAATGACATTAAATAAAAGTGCTACCATGGCAAGACTGCCGGATTTCTCTTTCCTATATTAATTTTTTATTTCAAAGTTTGTTTTTGGCTTGAAAATTTGAGTTACTCATTGGAGAAAAACATTGTATCCTTTGAACAAGTGTTACATTTGGATCAAATTCCAAATTTTAAGATGAAAATGGAGGATTTTAAGACTTAGAAAATATTCAAAGCCAACTTTTATACTATGGATATAAGTGTTATAACGCAAAAATATTGGAATCCGAAGTAGAACGTGAGAGGCAGTCACATCGGTCACCATCACCGTAGCACTACCGCCGCTACTCCAACCAATATAAAAGGCCATTTTTCAGACATACCACCACATAGCCTTCATTTTCACTCCCCCTCTCTCTCTTAGGAAAAAATCCTCTCCCTTCTCTCTAAGATTCTAGCTCGCTCTAACTACAACTTCCTAATCGGAGGCCAAGTATAACCAAAGATCGGGTGTGGCTTAGGGTAAGCAAGTAATAAAATTGTCGAACCACGGGTCTCTAGATGTACCTTACTTTGACTTAAGTTTCATTATATAGCCAACCAAGAATAGTGATTAAGAAATTATCCTAACTACACTAACCTAACCACTACTCTAGTTAATTACAAGTTGGGAGCTCTCTTAGACTTGAATCCCCCTAGTTCTTCAATTGGACCGATGTTGAGTACTATCCTAGATTGATTGACTCGAGATTTCTACCATGTAGAATACGAGACCCCTTATTTGAGTGCATCGAACCCCGCCAATTGCACTACTCGGATAGGCGTACCAAACAATCAACAAAGGAAGTTGAGGTGCTAACCACTAATTTCCATGATTGGTCAAGACCCACACATTACTACCCAATACGACACTATGGACCTTATACTTTCGAATCAAAGACCCATAGTGAAGGATTAAAGGTGTTCTATTCAACCTAAGGGGATATTCTTCCTTCTAGGTCAAAAGCTCAATGGACATGAAGAGGTATCAAGACTCATGTAGATCATCATAAACATCAATCAAATAGATAATTAGAGTTCATAATCATAGGATATGTTACACATATCATCTATCAAACCAACATCTAGACCTAGGATTCATCAACCTAAGAGAAGAGAGCTAAGTCATAGAGAGAAGAGAGAATACAACAAGAAGCAGAAGATCTTCATCTTCTAGGATTGATTCCTTTACTACAAGCTTAATCAAAGCGTCCAATTCAGATCCAAAATCACCCTAGATTCCTCTCTCTCTCTCTCTCTCTCTAGAAATTCCTCTTTGGTGTTTTGGATCAGAACCCTAAGAAAAAACCAAGCTCCCTTTCTTCTTTCCACAGCTGGCTATTTATAGCCTCGAGTGCACATTTCACGATTGCACTGTTCATGATCGTGACCATCAATGCAGTCAAATTCTTGATTTTACTTAAAATAAAAAACTAAGGTAAAATCAGAATTGTAGATTAAAATCGTAAACTCGTAAGATTTTAAGCTTCATATTAAAATAAACACTTAAAACACTAGATAGTAATAAGAATGTATATCCTGAATATCACTCTACCACATATAACCTAATTACTTCCCATTATTAGTTTGTCTGAGAAATAAACACAATGAAATCCATAGATTTATTCATGTACATAACGTAAACACACAAATAAGAAACCAGAAACCTCATAGAAATCACTTAATCTAGTTAATAGTTAATAGTAGAAAATCACATAAGATCGTTAGGATCAACATTATCATCCCTCACACATCATCATCATCCTCACTATTTTCCTCATAGAATTCTTGTCTCTTTGCTGAGGAATGATATAATTATTCTCGGGATCGCTTGAAGTAGTTTCACCATTAACCATATTTCTTTGATCGCCATCATGTGACAAAGGTAATTCATTAATTGATGCATTCCTTTCTTGATCAATAAAAGTTAGGGGATAATGGTGCTTAAGGTTTGGGAGATCAGGAATCTTGCAATTGAATGGGGATTGGGCTAATTGCGAGTGTGGTGGGAAGAAACTACGAGCTATTTGGGAGGGTGAAAAAATCCTTCCAAGAAAGGAGTTCGACATCATCGTGCAAAAGATGAAGATATGAGTAAGACAACGATAATCAAATGTGGGTCACCTATCGTGATAGGATTGTGTTGTTCATTATGTTCGGTTAGGGGAAGTGAACTTGACCTGGTTCATGGTCAAAACCCTACTTGAACGGCTTGATTTTGCTCCAATTGACATGAACCTTAAAATCATACGAAATCGTAGAAATTGTAGATTTTAAGGATTTTAAAGTTTTATATTGGATTTTATGGGATTTTATGGTTCAAAGATTTTTTAGTAAAATCAGGATCGAAACCCTTAAGTAAGATTGTATCGGGATTTTGACTACATTGGTGACAATTAAATGCAAACCATGACTCAGCTGAAAGTGCACCGTTTCTGTGCAAACTTTAAAGTATTCATGTAATCATCAAGGTTTGAGGGCATGATCCATGTAATGCCCACGAGGCACGAAGCTGCTCCTGGAACCTTGCGATCTTCATGGCGTGCTAGCAAACTTCATGGCCTCTCCTCTATACTGTGATATGTATCTTCAATCGTTTCCCCCCTTTTTTATCCCTTTCGTCAAACTTTCGATTGTTTTGCCCATTCTACCTGCTCAAGTCTGAAACATGCCAGAACAAGACCAAACCTAAAGTAAAATGGCTCAACGGACAATATGAAACATGCCAAATAACCAATTAAACAAGGTATAAACATGTATAAAATAGCTCGAATCAAACTCCCCCACTCTTAATTGTTTGCTTGTCACCAAGAAAACCAAACTCACACAAGTGCAACAAATGAAAGAAATTCATAATGGTATGCACTATAGTTTGTTGGTAGCACATCAAAGACAACACGCACTCTCGAATGAGGACCTTGTTAACTAAGGAGGTCTAGACACTTTACGCATGCACCGGGGGACTCTCAAGAAAACATGAAAAGCGATGGACTCCATGGTGGTGCTCATATTTTTTTCAAAAGAGGACATAAATTTTCGAGTCTCAACGTACATTTTTGCACATGGCACCAAACATTTGCAATATTTCCATTTAGGCATCTCTCCCTCGGGCTAAGAGCAGAAGTGCATTGCCTTCTCTATCAAAGCCTCATGTGGGAAAATTGATTGTTGGGTTCATTGCCACAAGCACCAATTCCTCCATGAGGAGGAGAGGTGTTTGGGAGTTGGAAAGTAGTAAATGATGATCGGGGCACTATAAAGATATCCAATCCACAAACACGGACCATGAGAAAAGTTCCTTGACGACTTAACTCAAACACTATGCCCAGTTTCCTCTCATGTGAGAACACTCATTTTTCAAAATATTTTGAAAATGAAGCACCTTTTGCAAAACTTTTTAGAATCCATAATTTTGAGAAAGAGTCCCGCACACATGTCCTAACCTAGATAGTAAACATTATCAACTCATCCTAGAGGAGATAGAAGTAAAGCTACCCATGATAATAAAAAACCTCGTGCCGCCATACTACTCCCTATAATGCACACCATCATAACATAAACTCTTCAAAGCACGGTGAGTAGGATTCATGCACGAGACAATGTATTTGGAACCCTTAAGGTTCTAAATTTTTTAGCATGAAATCTAGGTTCCATAAGACACAAAATGTAGCCATTATTCAATCATTCATTCATAAGCACTTGTAGCCCTAAAATTGTAGGAATTTGGTAAAACAAAGGCTCTAGGCATAGAAGAACTAGGCCATTCATCACATTCGCATTCACTCGCCATTCACATAAATATTCAACACCCCTCACACTTAAGCACAACATTATCCCCAATGAAGCAAGAATAAGCATGGAATGAAGATACCGAATCATTGGGGAGTGAAAGTCGGACTGGAGATGGACCAGTTTGGAAGGAGAGAGAAAGCTAACAAAAAAACACAAGCAAAAATACATGCTCCCCAAAGGAGAAGTTATTACACAAACACAATATCTAGACATCAAAAGAAAATAAAAAAAAAAAACCAGCGTTGGGTCCCAAAAAGTGCTACTTTTACGTCATAAGCTAGATGGTTGTTCCTTAAAGTTTGGTCGACCCTAGCACCTCCTTAAAGTTAAAGTTCTTGCCATCAAAGTGGAAGGACAAGTTCCAAGCATATAATGCTTCAAATGATGTAAATGGCTCACAAACTTGGTGTGAATTGAAGCTCTACCCACAAGACCTCTTTTCTATTCTTCTTGTTTCTACTCTTTGCCCCATACCATGTCGAACATTATGAATTGACAAACATCACATCCACCAAGAGGGATCTACAATAATTTGGCCTTTGCTTGGAAAAGAGGTGCAAATGGGTCTTTCTCAAGTAGTGCATCAAAGTCTGGTGGAAAGCTTTGGTGGCACTTGTAACTTGTAGAAGCTTCATCCACCATGACCTCATCCTCAACCTCCCTTAATTTGTTCCTCCCTTTGAGGACAACCAATATCTTCCTCTTCTTCAATACTTAAGTCCTCCTCCTCAACCCTTTCTCTCAACCTTTCTCAATATTAATCAAGCACGTGTCGAATAGAAAGTTTCCAAGCCATGCCCTCCATATGGTAGTAAATTTCTCTCGGGAAGAAGAAAGGTGTAAAAGCCATCAATATAACACTCTTGGTCATCCTCTCCACGAAATCTCTCTGGGGGTGAGTTCCTCTTGCTCCACACTGTTGTTATTGATCGCCTCTTCAACCTCCTCTTTCTCTTCAAGTGGTAAGATATGAAGGCGTGCACATTCTCGCAACCTTCTCTTGTAGTGTCAAATGTGTAATGGAGCATGTTCCTTCAAAGTTTTCCATGACAAGCTCCAATGAGTTGCTTGACATGAAATTTTCTATAGTTAGCTCCAACTTGGACTTGTCTTCGGGTTTTGTGAGATCCAAATTCGAGCATCCTTTGTCGGTGCCTCGGGCAAACCGCTCCTCCATGAACTCCATGAAGGAAGTGTCACAATATCTTAGGCTCAGAATGTGAAGTGTCACAAGGTCTTTCAATACATTTTGAACCCCTGGCAGGCAACAGCTAGCCAATTAGGAAATAACTGGTGACTTTATGGAACTTGAATCCTATGTGGATCTAGCTTTAGATACCAGAAATTGATGTTAAAGCTATACAGTGGACTAATTTGTCGTTGAAGTATTTCCTTCCTGAAATCCTTTTAGGCTTGCGTGCATCAAATTTTCGAACCAAATAGTTGCAGATAATTAAATGCTCAAAAGTTCTATATTTTTGTCAATTCCAACTCGACTTCAAATTTTCTCATTCGGTGTCAATCCACACTGAGATTTTCAAACCCCTATCACTAGATACTGATGAACTATGACAACCTAGCAAAAGAATCTAATTTTGTGATGGCCAGTATTCATGCATTGGCTCTCCTGCTTTCTACCACTAATCAACTTCTTAATGATATCATGGTATATATTGAAATTGACAACATGTGCTTCCATTCAGTAAGGATATACAACATTTCGCGGTGGACTCTGGAACTACTTTAGCTTGGGTAGGAATTCATGTCTGAACATAATGATCCCTTTTGGTTCTTGGCACTTTTATTTCATCCATCTTGCTTTATCTGTCTCAATATTATGCAGCTTCTTTTTTGAACGATGTGCTTTCTGATTTTGGGGTGAATTCCAAATCTCTCCCCATCTTAGAACAAAACCATTATTTCTTGTGAAGACGTTAAATGTTTGCTTCATCCTGCTGTTTTAACCTTCCATGCTGGCTAACCTGCAAAATGTCAGAATTTTTTTCCGAGTTCGCTTGCCCCCTTTTGGGAGCCTGCTATCATCTTTGGTCTGCCTGGCTATTTGACACAACTACATGTTTCATTTCTGCAGGCATGGATGCTCAAGTATCTTATGCATTTCACTCTGAGTGGAAATTGCATCCCGAAAATTTTAGAACCAGCTGTGTAATCAGGTATCTTCATGTCATTTGAATGATTGTTTCTCCTCTATTCTGTCTTTGAGGCTATTTGAGTTAGGAATATGAGTATATCAATGCATTGCAAATCACAGCTATTCTTTTTCATGTCTTATGCTTTTGGTTTGTCCAACCACACTCTGTAGGGATAGTTCTCAGACATCATTACTGCCATTACAGTATATACATCAATTGTTGCTTAGTACTCATGATGTTTCTAACTACTGTGCCCTTGCTATCTTTTCTGCCTCTGACCAGAGCACTTATGCTAAGCTTAGTTGCACACAAGGGTGATTTTGCGCTGTTTTTCAGTCCGACTCAAGGCGAGGATTTTGTTTTTTTTTTTTTTTTCCTTCTGTCTGATCTAGTTGTGTATGAATGAGATGATGTAAAAATGTCTGATGTAATTTCTCCATAGGAATGCATACTGCTGAACAATTCATGACATTTGACATCATCTATATTCTACTGCAGAATAGCTAGCCTAGCAAAGGTGAAGGTTATGAAAAGATCAGGGCATTGGGAAGATCTAACCATATCCAATGGGCAAGATTTCTGTATCTCTTATAAAAAACTTCCTGGCGATTTAGATGGAACTCATTCCATTATTTTTTTTCTTCTGGTCCACAGGATACGATCAATAGTGTGCCTCAACTTGCCCAGCTTTTCTGGCGGGCAAAACCCTTGGGGAACGCCAAGTACTTGGAAACGCGGTGATGTGCACTTCATTCTCCGCTAACTCCAGTCACATATTTGCATTGCTCAGTGAATTACTGCTTTTCCTTCCCCCATCGAGTATTATGCGCAGTCCACAACCAATGAACAAAAAAATTGTTAACAATCTTGGATGCAGAGAGACTTAACTCCACCTTTTGTGGACGATGGGCGTATCGAGGTTGTCGGTTCTAGAGACGCATGGCACGGAATCGTCCTACTTGCACCTAAAGTACACGGGACTCGCCTCGCACAGGCACATAGAATCCGGTTCGAGTTCCACAAAGGCGCAGCAGATCACACTTTCATGAGGATCGACGGGGAGCCATGGAAGCAACCGTTGCCAGTGGATGACGACACTGTTGTAGTGATCTCACGCCTAGGTCAGGTGATTATACTTGCCACGAATGGCTGCCGATCAAGGAGTATGAACGATCCATCGACACCGAGACACGATGCTCACGACGAAGAGGACCGTGATTGTACATGGGGAAGAGTTCAAGAAGTTGGAACTGCTGATACGTTCAAGATGCCAGATGAGTTTGACATTTCCCATCTTCTTAGTTGAATGTTAACATGTTTTTTCCTTTTCTTGATCTGACAAGGACTAAAATAGTCCTTGTAACTTGTGATTTGGGGTGGTAAGTAGGTGTGGGTTGCACATAAAGGAATATGAATTTATGGGGTCATTTTTTCACACGGAAAATATGAATTTAGAAGTTGCAGTCTATGTTCTTGGATTCATCAATCAAGCATTGCCAATGTCAAGAAGAAAATAAAGCAATGCTTAAGATATCTATCTCACATTGTTAATGTCATTAACAAAAATAACTCCAAAACAGTGAAGAAGAAAGGCATCATTACAAGAGAGTATCTTAACAGTTGAATTTTAAGTTCTTACACTCTGTGTAGAGAGTTGGAGCAGCAAAATGGAAGACGAATTATAAACAAGATCCTGAGGGGTAATCCTATATTCATTCATTTCCCACAGGGAACAGAACTGATCTGAATATTGCAAGCCCACAATATTTGCAACGAAGATCAGTTCCAAAGCTGCGAAAACCCACACTTCAACTCTATCCTCGAATTAAAGAGGAAGGAATTATAAATAACCGTTGTGGAGCCATTTACTCAGTTTGGTCTACATCTGCCCTACATAGGTAGCCTGTCCCAAGCAGTTCTTGACGGCCTCGCTAGCCTTCTGCGACTCTGTTCGTTCTTCTCGCTTCTTCTTCTCCCTGGTCATAAACGAAAATGCAGTGTTAGTCAATCCATATTCAGACTCAAATGTGCACTCACTTCAACAGGAAGAGGGAACTCAATTAGTTTTCTATGCTAATTTTTCAATACCTCTCGACATATTCCTTGATTAACTCCTTTGCCTGGACAAGTTTCGAGAGCAGGTTGCGGTATACATCAAGATCCCTGTCCACGCTCCTCTTGTTCACGTTTAGCGCTGCGCAAAGCTGTTGCATGTTGTTCTGGGTTTAAGTATTGAGGCAACTCTTCTATGGTTTTAGGGTTAATTGAAGTAGAAACAAGAGGAGGACAAACTAACACAGAAAATATGGACTAAGAATATTTAAAACTCAAGCTGATGACAGATTAGGCGAGAAACGAATGCAACAACTCATTGCTGAAACAACAATGAGCATCTCCATTAAACGTAAATTGAGCAAACAATCTCGAACCTGTTCAGGAATTAGAGAACTACTAACCTTGTCCAATACAGTGGGGTCAGTTGCATTGGAAAGCTCGAGCAGGCGGAAAAGCCCGACAGCAAAGAAACGGCTGTAGCTGAATTTACCAGTGCCAGCTCTTTCTGCGATATCTTTCAACATACTCTCCACTTCACCTTCTCTCGAAGGAAACTCGACCAGTGAAGCAGATGTCTGAGTTCTTGCCCACTCCTCGAGCTTCGTAGCATCATTTCTGTACTTCAGAATGCACAAGCGATGACTATGAACCCGTAACTTCATAAACCTTCAAACAACATCAGAAGTACGAGGAAGAAGAACCTGTATTGTTCTGGCTCCTCTTGCAAGGCCCTGATGTATGCTTGGAAAATGATTTCGCGGTCCTCGTCGCTCGGGTATCCTTCCATGAGCTTATCATAAACAGTGACAAAGCCTAGGGCAAACACGGGGTCATAACAGTATGTCTTCTTGTACTTAATCAAATGTTGCTGCACGATTAGCTCCTGGAGAACATTGTTGTAGATGCTAGGGATTGGTTTCTTGTAAGCTTTGAGAAAATTCAACTTGGTTTGGGCCACAGTCGGCAAATCTGAAATATCAATTAGGCCATAGAATCAACTAATCGGCAGTTCTTAAGCGTCACAGATTATTGGATTTTCTAGCAAGCGGAACACTAAACATTCTACTTCCTCAAATTCAATCAAACCCTGAGACAAGGATGCTGTAATGCTGCAATTTAAACCTAATCACCTTATCGAGAAGAACTTAATTAATTCAATTCGTATCAAGTTCAGTGCACCGAGCCAAATAAACACACCGATCCCGATTTCTAGAATCCTCCATTCTAATTCAACTTTTCCCGTATACCAATCAAAGCACTGCTGGTAGAAAATTTGGGAATTACCTGTAGAACTAGACATGCAACGGATGACGAAGCCAGAGGTCGAGGAGGTAGAGCCACGAACGCGAGCAGAAGGGAAAGTTCGGAAACGGAACGCTTCGCATGTGGAGAAAGCTAGAGAGCGAGCGGAGGAAGATGAGGAGGAAGACCTTCCGTCAGTGGAAGAGTGACCCATCGCCGGGGAGAAGGAGACTGAAGTGACTGCCGCCATGTTTTCACTGTTGATTCTGCGTATCTCAGCTTTGCAACGTGAGCAGCGAAAAACGATTGGAGACGGCAGGAATTTCAGAGGGAGATTTGGAGCAAGCTGATGGAATCTCTGTACTCAGCTCATGGTGGATTGCATTTTCCCTTTTCTCCGTTCTTCGTTTATTTCTTGATTTTTCAAGCGAAGAGGAGAATACTGGGTGGGACTTGGGAGCCGGTGAGGAGGGAAAATGAGGTTGGGAAGGAAGAAGGGATTATCCAACAAAACTGAAAGGAAATGTGCTTTTTCTTTTTCAATTTGATGTTTTCTGGGAACTATCCGTTAAGATTGTGACACGTAAACTCAAAGTGTGACTGTGATCTTTGTTGTGTGGCTGTGGTTTTCTCATGGTCCATTAAACCGTACCGTACCGACGGTTCAACCACAAAATACCAGTATCGAGGCTAAACCGATAGGCGGTATTTAATAGTACTAACGGTTGAACTACGGTTAAACCACGATTTTGTCATAAAATACGCTATCACTGACTTTTCCGGTACGATCTCCGGTACGGTTTCATGGACCATGGGTTTTCTGTGAAGCTGGACCGAGGAACAGCCACGTCACAAGAAAATGGGTCCCTTGCATCACAGTCACTGCCAGGTAAGCGTTTGAAGAGACATCTTGTTTAGTTGACAACATAACCCTATCCACTGATACCCTACTTGAACCAATTCGATTAAAACGAATGAAACCTGTGTTGATGGATTACGGGTCGGGTTCGAGTTTAACCCGTTCTACTATTTTGTGGGCTGGATTGGGTTTGGGTTTTGCAATATCCAACCAGTGGCTGATCCAGAAAATTTGTATAGGGGTGTCCTCTTTCAAAAATTAAATTTAATTAAAAATTAAATTAAATAATTCATAAATAAAAAATTATCTGACTAGTGCAAATATACCATATTAGACAAAATAATTCCAGAATTGATCGCATATTCGATTTCTAACATTGTTCCTAATGTAACTCAAACTTGAAAGACTCTTTCAACTCTTGCACTACCTATAAAATCAAGTCAAATTAAAGATAGCTCGAATGAGTTTAATTGTTAAGTTTTGAAAATAATTGGGAATAAAGAATAGTGTTTTTACTATAACATAGTGTTTAAAATAAAACAACAAATGAGTTGCAACCTAAAGAATATTTTTAATAATAGTAGTGTCCTAGGTTTGAATAACACAAAATACTACTTATATATTTTTAATCATACGCAAACTACTACCGAAGACAGTATAATCGTTTTTCAAAATTTAAGGGTATCCTGGATTACCAATTATAATTTTTTTTTATCCATACGAAAATACTACCGGGGATTGGATAATCGTTTTCCCAAATTTTAGGGGTGTCCCGGGACACCCCTAAAGGCTCATGTATCTGCCACTGTATCCAACCCATTTCAACCAGACCCAACCCCACCTAACTCTAACAAGCCAGACCGACCCATTTCCCCCACCCATTCGGTCATTCCCCTGCCCTGACCCCCTCTCTTTTACCCTCCCAATTTCCCAAATTCATACCCTAATTCTAACTAAATAAAAGAAAAGCACATAGGGACTCAGAATTAGGGATGGCAATGGGTAGGATCGGGTGCGGGTTTACCCTATACCAACTCCTAACTCGCCGGGTAGAGTTTTCTAAAATACCCGACCAAATAACCACCGGGTATGAAAATTATATAACCATACCCTACCCACCGGGTAACCACGGGTATTCGGGTAACCATGGGTACGAATCCTAAACTATGAACTTATACACATATATGCACATATATACTGTTGTCCATTAAAAATTCTCAATATTTGTAACTATTATAGCTTCAACAATCCACACAAATAAAAACAGCAAACACATAATAATTGTTCTTGCTTCTACAATCCACACAAACATAATAATCGTCTACATCTTCATCATCAATAATGGTAGCTAAACTCAATTTCTCAAGGTAAAATAATTTTCTCAAGGGAAATTGACCCTTTGGTTAGCGGGGCGGGTATAACGGGGGAAAAAATCCCAAAGTACACTAGTTTTTAAAAAAAATTCCCAAAATACATAAGTTATAAAAAAAATTCCAAAAGTACACATGTTTGAGCATCACCGTTTTAGACAAAAACGGTGAAGGTCATCACCGCTTTTGACCAAGACGGTGAATACTTCACCGTTTCAAACTAAAACGGTGAAGGGTTCACCGCGTTTGTTAAGAACGGTGAATACTTCACCGTTTTAAACAAAAACGGTGAAGTCTTCATTTGAATTCCAAGTATTTTGATAACTCTAAATGGTTCTCCTCGTCGATACGATCGCGCTGCCGAAAACGGCTCGTTATTTCGACCTCAAACGAATAAGATACGCGCGTTTTAGTTTTTAGTACGCAAAAGTTACTTTAACGACATGTGCAGCTTTGAACTCACTTATCTCACTCGTTTGGACTCGAAATTGAGATCTGTAAAATTCTATGTGATCGTGGTTGATTTTCCCAACTTTTTTGTGTTGAGGGAAGATAATGATTCTTGATAAAATGATCCAGAATATTCATTCGACAACTTAAGTGCGTAGGATAGTTTTTAGACCATGCAAACTCAAATAACAACACCTAAAAATCACAAAAACAACATTGATAGTTCACTACAATGATAAAACGATAAATTCACTCATTTGCTTCATTTTGGCCCCCATCTCCACCTCTTCCTCCTCGTCCTCCACGAGTTTGTTGTTGCGGATGTTGGAATTGAGAGAACCATATGTAACAACATCATGGGTTCTCTCAATTCCAACATCCGCAACAACAAACTCCGAACCCCCCGATCATTCGTCAAGCTACCGGTCCAACTCAGCCACCACCACCACCATATGTAACCCCAGTTGGGGCTCGGGTCAAGAGAACTCCGCGACCAGCCGTTGAGCGAGCCCGCCAAGAAGTAGTGGCGGAGGGGGGAAGAAGGGGTCGAGGACGTCGTGGAGGACGAGGAGGAAGAGGTGGAGATAGGGGCCAAAATGAAGCAAATGAGTGAATTTATCATTTTATCATTGTAGTGAACTATCAATGTTGTTTTTGTGATTTTTAGGTGTTGTTATTTGAGTTTGCATTGTCTAAAAACTATCCTACGCACTTAAGTTGTCGAATGAATATTCTGGATCATTTTATCAAGAATCATTATCTTCCCTCAACACAAAAAGGTTGGGAAAATCAACCACGATCACATAGAATTTTACAGATCTCAATTCCGAGTCCAAACGAGTGAGATAAGTGAGTTCAAAGCTGCACATGTCGTTAAAGTAACTTTTGCGTACTAAAAACTAAAACGCGCGTATCTTATTCGTTTGAGGTCGAAATGACGAGCCGTTTTCGGCAGCGCGATCGTATCGACGAGGAGAATCATTTAGAGTTATCAAAATACTTGGAATTCAAATGAAGGCTTCACCGTTTTTGTTTAAAACGGTGAAGTATTCACCGTTCTTAACAAACGCGGTGAACCTTTCACCGTTTTAGTTTGAAACGGTGAAGTATTCACCGTCTTGGTCAAAAGCGGTGATGACCTTCACCGTTTTTGTCTAAAACGGTGATGCTCAAACATGTGTACTTTTGGAATTTTTTTTATAACTTATGTATTTTGGGAAATTTTTTTAAAAACTAGTGTACTTTGGGATTTTTTCCTATAACGGGGCGGGTATTATCGATTACCATACCCGTACCCTACCCTTTATTTTGAAACCGGGTATTACCCATACCCGCCCCTTAACCCGTCAAAGCGGGTAATTACCCTCGTTGACCGGTTACGATCGGGTAGGGTATCCATGGTTACGGGTTGGATTGACATCCCTACTCAGAATCTCTTCGTCTCCCTAGATCCCCACCCGCCGCCGCCTCCCTCACTCTTTTCTGCCTCTCTGCTTTTCGCTGCCAACCAGAATCGACAAGACAGAGAGAATTTTGTCGCCACCACCTTCCCTCTGCTCTCCATCGTCGATTCTCCCTGCCTCGTGCTCCAGTCGACCACCGCCAGTCCGTCAGCTCCATTCGGCTATCGTCCGGGCGACCATTGACCAGTCTGTCCACTCCAGTCTACCATTTCCCTTGCCAAATCTCCCTCACCGTTAGCCTGCTCCAGTCGCCATCGCCGTTGCCTCGCTGGATCTCCCTCGTCGTCCCCTCCCAGCGTCGCCGCAAGATTCTTTTCCCTCGCCTCTCCGTTGTCGCCCTCGACGATGACGATGCATTTTCCAGTTTACCACACAACCCATGGGTATCAATGACCATGCGGATATCTAGTGGATTGGGATGGGTTTGAGTTTTTCAAACCCAATGGATGTTACCCTGAGTTTTTTTGGTGGATATACCCCATGAATTTGGGTTTGACAAAAACCAACCTAACCCGACCTATTGCCATCCCTAACAGCAACCCAACACCAAAAGTTAAAATTCATTTTGACAACCAAAAAACGTCTTCAACCAATGGCTAGCAAGGGAAGCAAAAATACTAAATTGGATTTCAGGCATGCATTTACCTCTGATTTAGGTAGGGCCTAAGACCATTTTCAATAAGTTAGTGTCTAGAATGTCAGCTGAATTTGACTTTTGGACTTCTCAAACTGTGGTTTTGCTATAATAAAGAGTACTATAATGTCAAAGTACAAAATTTTCTTCTTTTGTGATAATGAGTTTACCGTAGATTGATCATTTTAATTAGATAATTTGTAAATTATATTTATATAGGTAGTATTAATCAATTAAGATGAACATTTCAATATATTTTTTAATTTGTAAAAATAAATTGATATTAAATATCATCAACCTTAGGTAACCAGTTCATAGAGCGGGAGCAGAAGCGAGAGTGTCTATTTTCCAAGAACTCAATATTGAGAGCGATGATAGAGGGTCAATATTATATTATTATTAATATACATAAGAAAAGTAAACATAATATTAGTAGTACAAAACAAATGTCAAAACGGGGAAGCTTTCATCTAAAGAAGTTGATTGTCTGGTAGAGAAGATTACTAAGAAAATGAAAATTTGTAGAGCTAGGAAGTTGTCTTATGCAGGCTAGTTTCAATTAGTTTCTTTGATTTTCATGGGAATTATTCATTATTGGATGCAAATGTTTCTACTGCCTAAGAATTGGTAATCAAGCGGTTATACAAGGCTTGTTCCAACTTTCTTTAGCATGGTGAGGGTGAAGGTAAAGCTACAATTGCATGGGAGCATGTTGCAAAACCAAAGAAGGAAGGTGGTTTGGGAGCACAAGACTTGATATACTGCAATGTTGCTTGCATGGGAAGAATGTTATGGCTTTTCCTAATAGAGTGAGGTATTATTTGGGTTGCATGGATCAAAATGTTTTGATGTGGGGATGATTCTCTGTCATCTCTAAAGGTGACCCATATAGTTCTTGGGTTTGGCGAAGACTTCTGAAGTTGCGCAATTCAATGGGAATGAGATTGAGTAAGCAAGGATCAGAGGTACTATGGGATTTGAAGCCAATGCCCAAGGTGTTGATTCCATAAGAACTGCTCATGAGTTGATTCCATGGCATAAAGTGATTTGGAATAGGTATTGTCCTCCAAGGTGTAGTATCATTGTGTGGTTGATTATGTTGAATGGTATAGTTACCAAAGATAAATTATAAAAATAGGGGAAACCAGTTGATCCTATGTGTGTATTATGTAATGGCTTAGAAGAATCCCAAGAGCACTTGTTTTTTACTTGTGCTTATACTCAGGCTTTGTTAAGAAAGCTGGGAGTAAGCCAATGGTTTTGCAGAGGTATTTGGGAGGACTCCATTGTTGCTGCAATTTTGATATCCGAGAGTAATTCTACTAAGGGGAGAGTCAGTGGCGTGCTATGGTGTATGCTTTTGATGTCCATATGGAAGGAGAGGTGTCGTTTCACACATGGGGACGACATACGAGAAGTGGAGATAATGGCTCGTGGAATTAAAAGAGACCTAGAATTCCTTAGGTGAAGATCTTACAATTTACAGTTGATGTATTAGCCTTTCACTTGTAGATATTATAGATAGTATCTAATAGTGCACTTTTAGTAGTTCTGTGGGATGTGTTGAGTGGCTCTCATAACGATATGCCTCTATCTTCGTTGTATTAGATTGCCAACTAGCTTTTTAGTAATACAAAGGATCCGATAACTTATTTCATTATATATGGTATGGGCTGCTTCATTTTAATAGAATTCCTATATCCTATAATGACCTAAAATATTCCTAAGCTTACTAGATATACAAAGATACTTTTTAATATGCTTGCTAATTGTTATATAACAGAGTTGATCACTGTGTGCAAGCAATAACCCTTTGGTCAACTGTTACAAACCTTACTTTCTAATGTCTACAATCACCTAAACATCGCTAAGCCTACTAGATATACAGAGATAGTTATTAATAATGTGCTTGCTAATGCTAGACAAAAGTGTTTACCACTATCTGTGAGCTAAAGGTCGACTGTTACAAACTTTACAAAATAAACATGACATCACACATTTCTACTTCTTTTCGGTTCCCTTCCACTTTCTTGAGTAGCTTGAGTTGGAATTGGTACACTTGAAGTTGGAGCGACATAGTCTTCTTTAAGACGCAAGGAAAAGTCGTTCTCCTCAAGTTGTTGTGTGTCAAGGTCTATTATATCATCCTCCATTTAAGAATCTCAATCATTGTAATTTCCCATAATCTTCCTTGTAACGTGTCAATAAATGGTTATTGTAGTGAGCATATACCACGGATTCAGCACGATCGGCATTCAAATGATTCATTTTCACACTATGGATGAAACTATATGTGCTCCAAACCATTTCGGTACAAGAGGTATTAACACTCTGTGATAACACCTTTACAGCCAAACCATATAACTCAGGAGCTACTGCACCATGTAAGTTCCACCATTTGACAACAGATAATGTTTCTTTATCGAAAATTGCTTGTGGACGACCAAATATACCTAAATCAATAACATTATAGTTACATTGAAATCCACATATACACATATGAGCACAACTACACAAAGAAAGCAAACTCATTATGGCAAATTGTTTTATAGTCAACATGTACCAATAGGTTAGTTCAAATGGAATCATGGATCTCATAGCCTACTAGATATACAAAGATACTTCTTAATAATGTGCTTTCTAATGCTATACAAAAGTGTTTACCACTATATGCAAGCAATACCCTTTGGTCAACTGTTACAAACTTCACAAAATAAACATGACATTACACATTTCTACTTCTTTCTCGGTTCCCTTCCACTTTTTTGAGTAGCTCAAGGTGGAATTGGTACACTTGAAGTTGGAGCGACAAAGTCTTCTTCAACATGCAAGGAAAAGTCTTTATCCTCAAGTTGTTGTGTGTCAAGGTATATCATATCATCCTCCATATAAGAATCTCAATCCTTGTAATTTCTCATAATCTTCCTTGTAATGTGCCAACAAACGGTTGTTGTAGTGAGCATATACCAAGGATTCAGCATGATCAACATTCAAATGATTCCTTTTCACACTATGGATGAAACTATATATGCTCCAAACCATTTCGGTACAAGAGGTATTAACACTTTGTGATAACACCCTTACAGCAAAACCATATAACTTAGGAGCTGCTGCACCATGTAAGTTCCACCATTTGACAACAAACAATATTTCTCCATCGAATATTGCTTGTGGACAACCAAATATACCTAAATCAATAGCATTATAGTTACACTAAAATTCACATATATACATATGACCACAACTACACAAAGAAGCAAACTCATTATAGCAAATTGTTTTATAGTCTGCATGTACCAATAGGTTAGTTCAAATGGAATCATGGATCTCATAGCCCACTAAAATTGGCAGAGAAAAACTAAAGTTATAAAGACAAGACAACAATTGAAAATTAAAAAAGTGATAAGAGTAAGCATTGAGAAAAACTATAATAGGATCAAAGTTCTATGTGGTAAATAAAACCAAAGATACGACGAGAAAATATAATAAAATGGCCAAGATTTGTTATATATCATATCAACCACACTAATCATGCAAAAAACAATCAATATTCACTAACTTAATTAATTTTCTAATAGTTGATACCTGTGTTGCAAAGAAAGACGCTAAGTTGAACTCGAGCTCGAGTTGCCTTAACTGAATATCCAACTATACGATCAACCACATCAAGTTATACTTTCCGAATTTCAGTATCAGCATGAGGCTTTATTGGCTTCTCTCCCTTTGGGCTAGAACTCATCAACCATTTGTTGGAATAATAGAAAGGAGTAAGGACATAAGCCAACAAACGCAAAGGGGCATTCATCTGTCTCCATCTATCCTGGACAAGAGTTCAATGATATCCTTCAAATCAAAATGGTACATGAAGTCAAGTTGAATAAACATGAACATATCTTCCATTCTTGATAAACTTCACCGATAATAGCTTTGTTAGAATTACAAAAGAGAATCATTTTTCAAATGGGCCTTGTGAAACTAAAAACAAATTTTAGCTTCTCCCAAAAGTGACCATCTAATATAGCCATCTTTACTTCTTCGTGACTGAAATTTGAAGAGGTTGCATCATGCTTCAAAGCTTCCCACTCATCACTTAATACCATTGCAATCAAGTGATTTTTTAGCTTGGCTAAATTTTCTAATATAACATAATGATGACGGAATCTTGTCTTCTTAACTTGAATCACCTCTAGAGCTGAAAACTTTCTGAAATATGCAGCATCATGCATGGTTTCTTATGTACGTCACTAACCCTTTGACTTTCTTATAAAAAAATCCTACAAACCTTAAAGAAGGATAATGAGAAGAAGCAACATCTGTCATCAAAAGACTTAAGGTGTAAGCTAAACAATCTGAACATAAAATCTGAGTATGTCTATCCATGATGATTCCCCCTGCAAGCTTGCAAGCTGAAGTGTTGTTTGTGAGCATTTGCACAACATTATAGATTCCAACTTGCTCGATAACTTTGAGCAAAATTCCAGCAATGTAAAGTCCTATTTTTTCGTCACCGGAAACAATCAATGCCTTCAAGAAATACAACTCTACCCCCTGAAACAGCCAAAGCATGTATCAAAGGTTCATTCTTAACATTACTCCAACCACCAAATACAATTGAAACACCAAACAACGACCATTGATCTCGAATGCCCGTTAAAGCATGATCCACTTTAGACTTCTCTTTATTAAACAAGTTGGTGCTTATCTTTTCAACACTTAGATGCTTATAACCTTTCGATCCTTCATTTATTTCTCTCACAATTTCATATAAAAATGGAGACCTAGCCATATTAAACGGAATCCCACAACCATAGAAGAATCTTCCAACTAAGCCATCATTGTCATGCCTTGATACCAAATCAAACATATCAGTAATAATATTTGGTGACACCAATCATGCTTGCTCAAAGTACAATTTGAACTTTAGCACCTGAACCCTTACGTGTGAATACTCTTTTTGCTTCTTCTTCTTGCCTCATGTTGTCTTGAACACTTTTTGTTACCTTGGAATGAAATATTATACCACCCGCTTTCATTACCGAACTACTATCAAGAAAATGAGCTCGAATACACGAGTAGGTTCCAGTATAAGGATCAACTCTACATTCAAGCTTACAAACCCACTTGTTATTTTTCTTTTCCCCAACCATAATCATATATTTTTAACCAAAATAAAACTGTTGCCATAATAAAATAAGAAGGCAACAATTCATTAAGAAAATACTACCAATATATTAAAAAAACTATTAATAGCACAATATTTACCACTTATTAACCAATATCTTTGCATATTTAACTAATAGCAATATATGAGAATCAATACCAATTGCAATACCATTGCATGATAATCAATACCTATGCAAAAAAATCAATATCAATGTGAAAAAATACTACCAATATGAAATAAACAATACCAATACGGAAAAAAAACATACCAATACGAAAAACTAGATCTGAAATCTGGCAACGTTATGAAGGAGGAGGAAGTGGCAAAGCGGTGGAATCCTTCATCGACTCGTCCTTGACGCTGCAAATCGGCTGGTGTGTGTGAAAGATATGCATTAGTCTTGTACGTCGAGTCAAAAACAAGAACATCTCCAAAGAGACTATAATCCAATTGTGAAGTAGAGTCCGCCCATAACATATTGTCTAGTTCACCACCATCACTTACTGTGTATCTACAATAAAAACGAGGATCGGTAGTTACCCGTGCTTGTAAGTAGGCAAGTGCAGCTTCACTATCACTATCCAAGATCTCCGACCTCCGATCCACACTAACAAAATTGTAGACATCGGTCTTAGTGAAACCCAAGTTCTGAAAGCTTCCCGCAAAATTCACTAGATAATCCATGATTTGATTGGTGCGAACACCAGCAACCCTAAGTGATCGAATCTGAGCCTTACTTGCGTAATGTACCTTGCGATGAGAACTCAAAAACTGCACTTCATGTGCTCCAGCTAAGTGATGAAAATGTGTTGGTACAAACTGCTTCACCTTGAATCGATTAGTTTCCTCAACAAAACTAACTTTGAAAGCAGCCGGACAATGGAGCCTTGTTACAGGCTTAGGTTCACGCTTTCTGTTCTCCTTGTCATTGTGCACTGGCTGACGCTCCCGCTCCCGTGAGCAAATCCATCGCTGCATATTTTTAACTCCATATGTTGAATATGTGTGAGTGTTCTTTCGTACGTTGAATCCCATGGCACAACCATAAGTTGAATAGAACTTGTCAGCCTCCACAAGGGTTTCAAACTCATACCCACAACATCATCTGACTCCCATTTAGCATATGGCTTCCCATTCCCGAATTTATCAAGCAGGGTCCAGTCATACATACTCGAGGACGGTGGAGCCTTGGCTGGATTTGCAGCATCTTTGTGTAGAGGTGCATCTGAGCTGTGTGGTTGTGTTTCGAAGCTGTGCAAATGCTCATATGAGATGTTCTTCTTATCATCATCACCAATGTTAGTGTTATTATCATCCTCAGAATAACTATCGCTGGTGTCGACATTGTCCTCCATATCATCACTATCTCTAACACCACAGGTATCATCTCCATAATCCACTCCCCAATCTAAACCAACATTCAAGTCAATTCCCGTGTCCTTGCCTGTGCTCATATCATCCATCAACCCTTCCATAGTTGATCAACTGAAAACAACCAACAAAATGAAGTTTAGAGACAATTAAAATCCACATATTCACCACCCACAACCCACCGAATCCAACAGTACACTAATCAATTAACAAGCAACAAAAAGATTTCGTGCTCTAGGATTGAATGTAACAGAGGGCAATAGCATAACAAAAGAATCCTCCAAGCCCCATGTTAACCTCAAAAGGAAGCCCTTTCACCCCCTCATTACTTATGATTCTGCAGATCCTCAAATCACACATCAAAATGGTTCAAATAAATGATCGATAAAGAATGTGAAGCAGAATCCAGGACATGAAATCAAAGTTTCTTTTTCTGCTTCCCTGGCTATATGCAGGAGCAGGAATACTAACCAGAAAACACATGCTTCAACATTCGAATGACAGTGATTCACGTTCTTCCACAATGCGATAGCTAAGAAACTTCATATCTCCAGAAAAATTTGGCCAGAGATAGGGTTCTCAATACCCAGGTCAAAACGCAGAACAAACACACTCAATCGCCATGAAGCAAAACAAACACGAGCCAAGTCCGAGTTAATCAAACTCAGCTCGATAGGTTCCCTATCAGGTCGATAGTTTCCCCTTCACTTCCGCGTCAAACCAACCATTCACAAATGAAATGAAGCCAAGCAAGATCACAATTCACAACACCCACCAAATTGCACAAAGAAGACAAAACCAGAACAATGGAGTCAACTACTACCAGTCGCAATAAGTAATAATCTCGCTAGGACACAAAAACAAATTCAGCCGCAACCCATCTCCAATACAAAATGTGCCAAATCAGAACCCTCATAACTTACTGCAATATAAATGATCTAACATATATGATGGGTACCAACCTGGATTTAGGATTAGAACCAATGACTCAGTAGGAGAAGGCCGAAACAAAGAATTGACTGCGGAGGGTGATAGCGTATTTCCGGCACCAGTACTATCCGCTGTCTCCCACAAAGTAGCTCCGCTTCCTTTGCCGCAAAGAGGACCAACAATCGCCAGCAAATTTAACCCCCCCCCCCCCAATCTTAGGGTTCGAGTGGTCCCAACAGTGCAATCAGATCTGACCAATTAGGGTTCTAGCTGGGTGGCGAAGGATGGGCGAATAAGGGAGAATGGAAAATCGCTGGCTGCGTGGAGAAGGGAAGACGAAGAAAGGGAGATAGGAAGAATCTGGTTTCGTTATAGTGGCGGAGATGCATGCCAGAGAAGGAACCGACGAAGGACGATAATTAAGAACCGATGTTGGGAAACGAAATCGGTCGAGTGACCTACAGAGGCTGGGAAACAAGAATTGGACACCTACGTATGGAAGAACAAAGGTAGGATGGAGGGAGGAAGCAGGAAGGAAGAAGCCGACAGGGAGGAACCGAGGATCAGTCCTCTGGCGCCGACAAAGGACGAGAAACAAGAAACGGCATCACTATTACGACTTACGACAGTGAGGGTTTAGGATCTAGGAATTTCTTCATTATCACCGACCCAAAAAACCATCGGTTTATAATTAGATGGGTTAAACCCAAAATCATAGTCAAATGCTCAGTCAACCATATATCGTAAATCAATCCCACATCGGTTTATAATTAGATGGGTTAAACCCAAAACCATAGTCAAACGCTCAGTCAACCATATATCATAAATCAATCCCACATCGGTTTATAATTAGATGGGTTAAACCCAAAACCATAGTCAACAGCTCAGTCAACCATATAAAGGACATGGGTTCAACACAAGTACATGGGTTAAACCCAAAACCATAATCAAACGCCAATCAACCATATACTGTAAACCCAATCACACGCCGGTTCATAAGTACATGGGTTCAACACAAGTACATGGGTTAAACCCAAAACCATAATCAAACGTCAATCAACCATATACCGTAAACCCAATCCCACGTCGGTTCACAATTACATGGGTTCAACCCAAAAACTGTAATCAAACACTCACTAAACCATATATCATCAACCAATCTCACATCGGTTTCACAAGTAGATGGGTTAAACCCAAACCCGTAATCAAACGCTCAATCAACCATATACCCTAAACCCAATCCCACGTCGGTTCACAATTACATGGGTTCAACCCAAAAACCGTAATCAAACACTCACTAAACCATATATCATCAACCAATCTCACATTGGTTTCACGAGTAGATGAGTTAAACCCAAAACTATAATCAAACGATCAATCAACCATATACCGTAAACCCAATCCCACGTCGGTTCACAATTACATGTGTTCAACCCAAAAACCATAATCAAACACTCACTAAACCATATACCCCCAACCAATCTCACATCGGTTAACAAGTAGATGGGTTAAACCCGAACGCGTAATCAAACGTTTAATCAACCATATACCATAAACCCAATCCCACGTCGGTTCACAATTACATGGGTTCAACCCAAAACCCATAATCAAACACTCACTAAACCATATATCATCAACCAATATCACATCGGTTTCACAAGTAGATGGGTTAAACCCAAACCCGTAATCAAACGCTCAATCAACCATATACCATAACCCAATCCCACGTCGGTTCACAATTACATGGGTTCAACCCAAAAACCATAATCAAACAAGCATTAAACCATATACCCTCAACCAATCTCACATCGGTTTCACAAGTAGATGGGTTAAACTCAAACCCGTAATCAAACGCTAAATCGACCATATACCGTAAACCCAATCCCACGTCGGTTCACAATTACATGAGTTCAACCCAAAAACCGTAATCAAACACTCACTAAACCATATATCGTCAACCAATCTCACATCGGTTCACAAGTAGATGGTTTGAACCCAAAACCATAATCAAACACTCAATCAATCATATACCTAACCTCAATCTCACATCAATTTACAATTACATGGGTTGAACCCAAAACCATAACCAAACACTCACTCAACCATATATCCTCAACCAATCGCACATCGGTTAACAAGTACATGGGTTAAACCCAAACCCGTAATCAAACGCTCACTGAACCATATACCTTAAACCCAATCTCACATCGGTTGACAAGTAGATGGGTTTCAACCCAAAACGCTAATAAAAAAAACCATATGGTAAATTGGTAACAGGTTTTAAAATACAAACGGACAATGAATTTAACAAAAACATGTTATGTAGTCTGACTACTTAATGCGTTGAATTATTATGCCAAGGGTGGGGATTCGATCCTTGAAAATGATTTTTTTTATTCACTAACTCACGCCCAAAATCTCACGGGTGTGAGATACACCTTTCAAGACCGTGAGGTTTCCTGGACTCTGGGAATGATTTTTTCATTCTCACGAGCGTGAAATGCCTATCCTTAAGGCGTCAGAAAAAACCCATCTCACGGCCCAGTCTCACGGGCGTGAAATGCCCATCATTAAGGCGTCAAGAAAATCACCATCTCACGACCCATTTCACGGGCGTGAGAATACATTATTGAGGTCGTCTGACTGGTTAATGGGTTGAATTATTATGCCAAGGGAGGGTGAATAAGGTCCATTTTCACGGTTATTCTCACAGTCGTGAGGTTTCCATCATCGGACCGTGAAAATGACAAGGTTCAATTTTCAACCATTTTTCAGTAATTTGATCATTCATAACTTCTTCCTTGTCGACACATTAAACATTATATAGAGAAAAGAGAACATCACCGAATAATGCTTCATTCATAACTTCATTGTAATTTCAACATTTTCCTAAACTTCATTCAACATCTATATTCACTAAAATTCATTCAACATCTACATTTTCCTAAACTTCATTCAACATCCACATTAACTAAACTCTACATTAAATGCTTCACTGCCGACACATGAAACAAAAGAAAGCACAACTCTCAATACTTCTTAGACTTTCTACCCTTTTTCTCCCCATGCGCGTGCAACGGCTTTCTTCCTCGATTGAGTAAGTTCGTCTTGAAATTCACCTTCTCAGTCTCAATTTGGGCAGGTCTCGAATGAGTCTCAAAATATTCATCTGATTGTGCCTAACCATAGCCTACACCTCATTCAAACGCGTAGTGAGCAAGTACATAGTAAGTTGTGCCCGTTCATAGTCACTGTCGAAATGGTCAAACTTCTTGGAATATCGATCTGGATTCACCAAGTAATTAGCGACAAATAGTCCACAATCAAATCTGTAATATAGCAAATAATTACCATGGTCATGATGCGAACAAATAATTACCGAACTTAATTAGAACAGTGCACAATTGAACAAAAACAAAGGATACTCATTTGGTTGGTAAGCAATATCCTTGCGATATCTAACCACAAAGTCCACAAATGAAAACGCCCCACAGATCTCCTCCTTAAGCAACAAGCCTAGACCCAATTCATGCAAATGAAAACATCCCCCTCATCGATATTTAACGACAAAGTCGGCAGATGAAAAACAACTAACAACTAAGCAATAAATCAAGTTTGAAAACTTGGAGAACAAGACAAGAAGCAAACTAGTTTCTGCATCCTTGCATCATATACTTGGTTATGAGTTCCTGGTAATGAGTCCCAGATTTCAATTTCTTTGGTTTCCAAGTTAAAAACCGCCAGATATAAGTGGGTCAACGTGAGGTTGAAAATTGGGACATGAATCTGAAATAATGCACAAACAATAATTATCAATATATCATAGGAGGGTTAAGCCATTTCCTTTCATAAAACAACGTTACAACATACCTTGCTGCACTAAAGTAGCTCATTTATACTATATCGGTCAAGTATCTTATATGAACCCATGGCACCCATAAATTGCTCCTCGTTGCAATGATACGCACGATCCTAGAAAAATAAAACGCAGTTACCCACAAAAGCTACATGCAACAAACAAATAGACTAATTTCATGACAAGAATAGACAAAGTAGACAACTGTATCGAAACTGAAGGTGGAAAGAACCAAGACAAGCCACCACTGCGACCACAACTTCGTTCTTCTAGTGTCTTGCATAGGCACACCATTTCTATAATTTAATGCATAATCATCACATATACCAAAGTCAGCAATACAAGTCCAATCTACTAAATTACACACATAAAGGAACTCACCCTTGTTGAAATTTTGGTCCTCGGCAAAAGTTGGACCAAATCTTCACGGAGCAAGGGAAGAACCCCTCCATCAAGACTAACCAACATGTACTGTTATACAAGACCAAGTTCAAACACCACAACATTAGAATAAGGCAAATAACAAAAACATCCTACAAATGTTATCCAATCTTACTTGTAATGATTTTGGGAGGTACCTTCCAGGAAGCTTACTACTAAAAGCAAATTGAATCATCTTTACTGCCTCCAGAGTCAATGGTGTCTTAACAACAAAGGGAGGAGCTAGGTACAAAGGTGGTGCTTTCTTAGCTCTGGGATTTGCCCGTTCGAATGGAGAGACCACATACAAACTAGGCTTCAAGAACATAAAAACAAAACCAGTTCATTAGTAACCACACCATAAGAACAAAGAAATAGAAAACTTAATCAAGTGTAATACCTTCACAATCTTGGCACAACCATCATTAGCAGCAACACTTTCATCACTCAAAAGTATGAATTTCTCAACTTTAGACGCTTTCGCCTGCTTGCAAGGAGACTTTTTCACAACTTTGACATAAGGAGATTCAGAACAGCTGTCATCTCCAATTTCCCCCCTCAGCCTCTCCCCAAATCTCAACACCTAACCCTTGAGTCTTGACACATTCGGAGGTAGGAGAAATGGGTTCACTTGGTTTTTCAACCTCACCCTTCTGATTGCCCTTTTCCCCTCTGATAAGCTGCTCCATTGACAACAAAACAACTGCTGAAGCTTTCACATTATCAGCCGCATCCTCCTGATCGTTATTTTTCAATTTAGTAGGCTAATCCCTTGACAACAGGTCACCTGTAGTTGCTTTCACTGCCTCTATAATTGACTTTACTGCAGTACCAATTTCGTCTCTAAATGCCCGAAATTCATTCTCCATTTTCATAACCCGACCCATTAGCTCTTCATCTCTAGAAGCAGCATCACCCATTGCGACTTTAAATTCTTGACTGAAGTTGTCAAATCTAGCCTCCATGGTACTAAACCGAGCATCAATACGCTCATAGAGAAGCAGCTCATCCCCGTCGGTTTTGTGCCGTTTCCCATCTCTTTTTTCCCGTTTCCTTGGAGGTGATTTCAAACCTGCATCCTAAGATGATCTTTTCACCGAACTGCTTGAAACCTATAAATTAATTAAAAAGAGAACTAAATGTACCATTAGCATGCTCCAACTCGTCAAAAGATTCAAATATTGCATTTTGCACTATCAGTCTTACCACTTTCGTCAACAATAACTCTACCTCTCCACTCCCCCAATTCATCAAATCCAAACTTCCATCAATGGTGTGGAAAATACCATTTGCATGCTCCAAGAATATTAACTACAAAAAAGCTATAATCAACATGATGATTAATCATTACGAATATGTATAAGTAGGGATTATCAATTATTTACATCCAAAAACAGCAAGCAACCAGGTATATACTTTTTCCCATCAGCATTATGGTCGCAGATGCATTTCACCAATTCATTGAAGCAATACTATGCCCAATTCTTCTTTGGAATGTCCGCAACATCGGTGACAGCGTATACTGAAGATAACGAAATGTCATCTCTTCGAGTAGGTACTAATAGCACCCCCATTACGTACAATATAAAATTTTTACTTTTAACAAATAGATCGCAACTCTCTGTTATCTTCAACAACGTCTTTCGCATTAAGCTTGTGGAAATCGCCTGTCGGTCACAGTCACGAGTCGAATACACTCTAAATTCTTTCAGTTCCTCGGATCTTCCAACCACTTTTTCACCATCCAAGACGATATCCGTCCCTCCCTCCGGGACACCCATAATTCGCTGGAAATCTTTGGCCGAAATATGCACTTTCAGCCCATACGCCTTAATTGTGCTTTCTTCCAGATTAAAGCTCTTTAAGAGTTTCTCCAACAACTCATGCTGTAACATTCTTCCTTTGACTTCAAGAATCCGACCACAGCCACATCTCTTAATGGCCACTGATTGACAAGCCTCTAAATTTGAGACTAGGGAGAATACTTTCCTGGGAGAACATCGCGTGCTAAAAAGGTCATGCCTCTTCGTCTTCATTAATATAGAACAATTTTAACAAACTTCAAAATTAAAACAACAACAAAATTATAAGCATGCCTTGAAACACGAATTATAAGCATATGCCCAAGAGTACAAACAAAATACAAAAAGCCAGAGTCGTCCTCCACTGATCTAAAAGAAGCAACTTTCAAAGGTAAACACATTCTAGAAAACGTGGTTATGACAAAGTTTCATTCTAGAAAAGGATCATTCAATTATTAGGTAAACACATTCTCCATGTAGTGAGTTCAATCCTGATTTTCATAATATGACTTGTATCAATATTGAAATAATGCAAGACTATACCACAGCTGACAAGCACACGTACCTCGATATCAAGTTCCAACTACAAGAAGAACTGAAAACCCCCCACTGAATACTTGAGTATACTAATTAAAAATGAAATCCGCCATTGGCATATATAAAATTCACCCAAGACACACAACTTCCATTAAATAGTTCTCACAGTTCATTCTCGAATTCTCACGATCGTGACATGTCCCCTGAGATATAAAGAGCAGTTATCAAATTCCCAGGAAATTTTCACGGCTTTGACTTAATAAAATCACGGTCGTTAAACGAAGCCATGAAACTAAAACAATAACAAGACAACATAGCTTAAGAAGATGGTGGAGGACAAACATCCAGTTTGAGCCAACACACATGACAAAGTCCATTCAACTTGATACCATAAAGTAGGCACTAATGAAATAGAAATACAATGATACTGGATTTGCAACTAGGGGTGGGCAACGGGAAACGGGTATTTGGGTATACCCGTACCCGTCCCGTTTTTTAAGGGTTACGGGTACCCATATTACCCGTAATATTTTAAACGGATGGGACTTGGGATTGTACAATCCTAATATGGGTACCCGCGGGTTACCCGCGAATACCCGTTTGGGTAATATGGGTACCCGTTGTACCCATTCAAATTACAAAGACAGATTTAATTCAGCCCATGCGCCCAGGCCCAGCCCAATTCAAAACCCATTTTCGGCCCTTACCCACCGAGACCGTGAGGAAAGTGTGGGAGCACCCTAAGGCCACCAAGTAATAAAACCCTTTGGCGATACAGTGGGAAAATGGCAGTGGGTTTGCCTTTGGGATGTAATTGTCTTTAGCTAAAACGTCATCAGGCTTTAGGGACATGTTTTGAAATGAATGCTTGTGTATATAGAGATTGAATTTATGTTTTTGATCATATTGTGTTCTTATTATTCCCCGCAAGAGCATGTTATTATTGAGATATGAAATGTGATGTCATTTAAACTTTGGGTATTTATGGGTAGTATGGGTACCCGTTATCCGTCCCGTACGGATAATGGGTACCCGTTTCCCATATGGGTTTGGGATATGGGATGAACTTTGGGCTTCAAATGGGACTGGGTACCCGTTTAAAACGGGACGAGTATCCCGTCCCGTCCCGTTGCCCACCCCTATTTGCAACTACTCTTGTCACTTTTATACAATGGACCTTCATATGCAGCTACTACCACAGCCCCCTCTCCCCCCCTCCCCCCAACCCGTATGGCACAGAAATTGAATCAAGTAGCTAGTGGAGTCTCCACCATGGGGAAAAAACCACAAATCGAAAGCAAACAATAAGCAGGCTGATTAGTACCCAGTTCATCAAATGCAAGGGTTAACACTAGACAGCCATGAATAGCTACCATATGAGCTCTTAATAACAATAACCAGCCATGCACATGGACAAAATTTAGCACTAACCTAGAACGAAATGCACAGATGGGATTACTAAGAACAACTACTGTATGAGATTTCATGAAGCAAATTGAGTTGCAATTGACTTGAAATTGAACAAAATTCATCCCTTGGATGGTTACCATTCCAACGGGTGAAAAAAATAATAATTAAATAACTTTAATCCAATGGCTGATATTTTATAACAAGATCTAAGGACTATAAACATAATAAAGCACCCATACTATATAGCATACTAAAATGCCTCCTCTAAACATGTCATCCTATAACAGCATAATTTTTGTACAGATTCATAAAGCTAACGTTCCCAACAACTCAATCCAAAAATGGAGTAGCAAGAAAGGATCATAAAGAACAAAAATGTTATCCACGCATTAATTAAGAAACTGGAACGAGGGAGATAAAGATACCCATCACCTTGCCATCCCCGGTCTCTATCAGGCGGGAGGAAGAAGGAATAAAATATATCGATGCTATCATCACCCCGTGCTAATGATTAAAACAAGACACCTGTATGTCGATTATTATAGTACTCCATCCGCCGATAGAAACGAAGAGCAAGCCAAGAGGAAGGGTGAAGAGAACTTTCATTTCCGTAATTAGTTGATATATCTCAAGAACTGGCTTCTCCGATTTGGATTATTACAACAGTGGATAGTCTATCGAAAGAAAAAGATCCAGAGGACAGATACAGAGAGAACAGAGGAGCTCTGCTGCAGAACAAAATAGATTAGAGACTCATATGATAGATAATGTCGTTATTTTTTTTTTCCACCTGACTGTTTTTGCGCATCAAACTAAATGAGGACCCCAAAAAACAACGTTCAGGATTCTCTCCGTTCTTTCAGCTTCCCTCATACTGCTGCTCTTCTGAACCCCATCAACTTCTGCTTTAACCCCTTTCTTCGAATCTCCCCTGGGCGAAGAACCATCAGAAGAAGAAGAAAACCAACTTCCCTGAGTCTCGCCGGGTTCTGCCGTCCCTTGAGAAGCCTTGAATCCTGCCATCGAGTTTTCTCAGCTCCACTCCCAATTTCGCACAAACTTGATCCCCTTCAGAGCTCTCGGGCTACCTTCTATTTTTTTCCCCCCTTAAATCTGTGATCTTTCTTCTATGCTTATTATTTATTTGGGTTGGGAAAATGAAAATTGGGACCTGCGTTTATAAGGTGGAAGGAGGAGGGAGATTTTCGGGAAGGGCAGAAATTGCAAAGATGTTAGTTTTTGGGTTTTCGGTTTCTTCTTTCGTTCTATCTCTCAGTGTGAGTGGGTTGAGCTCCTCAGCATGGGGTTGGTGAACTTAGGTGTCGTGTTGTTAAGACTGATAGCAACTAATCCTGAAAGCGAAAGGGATCGAGAGATGGGTCTCGGAAACTCCATCGAGCTTGCGATAATTACTTTTACTAGCTATAATTTGTTTTTCAAGACAGAATAGTTACTATTTAGTCTTGTCTTTTGCAGCTCATGGTTTGTTACTGTTTACCCACCGGATTAGGGACTTTCTTGATTGGACTTACTTACAGCCAAATATATTTTGGAAATGTATTTGAGAAAGAATTAAATCCGAAGAGTGGAACATGATAATTATATTTTTGTTCATCAAAGATTTGATAGATTGTGCAATAATAATAATAAAAAAATGGTTGACTGGCAACGAGAAATGACTTGACTTGTATGAATCAAAAGTGGTAGTATATGCAAGGCATAAACAAATATAACAGAGCAATTTTTTTTTTTTGAAACAACTTCTTTAAAAACAACCTTTCTACATAATTGTCATCGACTATCATATTGTCAATAATATTAACTAATCTGATGGACATGATGCTTCTTTTTGTACAACAATAAATTTGAAGGGGGCGATCTCTTCCTGTGTGGGAACATGATTCACCTGAAAAAAAAGGTGGAAAGGTAGACCTCCAAATAACAGGCTTAACTTAAAATAGAAGGTGATTACGCACAGCTTAATAATTTAGAACTAAGAATTCTAAAGCAAATTATGAATGAGGTCTGAATCCGATGAGAACAAAAGAGTTTCTCAATCTAACTATGAGAATTAACAATAGTAATTATAGGGGGGCAACCCCTTGGGGGTTGTCTGATTCACAACCAAGGGTATTTTGGGTATGAAAAAAATGAATATATTAATTACCTTTTTTGTATTAATTATATTGGGAATTAAATACCCATATTAAATACAATTTTTTTCTGAAATTTAAATCCTATACATTAATATCTCTATCTATCTCTCTCTCTCTTCCTTTCTCCAGCAGCCACTCCGCATCGACCGACAAACTTTTTCTCCGGCGAATTCTCTCCGGCAGACTCCCTCCGGCAACCTGAAAAAATGTACCAATGCGTTAAAAGTGTACCAATCTATTAGTCTACTGGTAATTAATATACCAGTGCTAGTGGTACGCTACCAGTACGTTAAAAAATGTACCAGTACTAGCAGTACCAGTAAAAAATGTACCAGTACTAGTGGTACGCTACCAGTAGAGAATAACACAACGCTACTAGCACTGGTAGCGCTACCACTAGCATTGGTAGCGGTACCAGTAGAGAATAACACACAAAAAAAAAAAAAAAACAGATGATAGTGGTACCAGATGATAGGGGAGCCACTGGTATTGGTACCAGTGAGTAGTGGTAGCGTACCAATAGCGCTACCAGTGGTATTGGTACCAGTAGTGCTACCAGTGGTATTGGTACTAATAGTGCTACCAGTGGTATTGGTACCAGTAGAGACTATCAGATCTGGAAAAAAAATAGGGATGAGGAAAGAGGGAGGCAGGGAAGAGTCTTGACCTCGCGGCGGCGGGGCAGGGGAGGACAGCGGCGCGGCGGCAGGAGAGGACAGCGGCGCGGCCGGGGGGGGGGGGGGGGGAGGGAGGACAGCGGCACGGCAGGGGGAGGACAGCGGCGCGGCAGGAGCGGCGGGGACAGCAGGCACGGTGGTGGGAGGGCTGTGGCGGCGGAGAGAGGGGGAGGAGAGACGGTGATGTCTACGGGAGAGAGGGAGGAGAGAGAGAGGGAGGATGGAGGAGTTAGGGTTTTTGTTCTTTTTATATGGTAGGGTGAATGATTGGGTGTGGTAAATTTTTACCCTTCCAAAAATATCCTTCCTTTAATCTTAACCGTTAATTTAAAAAAAAGAAGAAAGAGACAAGAGAGAGAGCGTATCCAAAGACTATGAAGTGGGTTGTGAATCTGACAACCCCCTTAGGGGTTGTCACCGTATCTCGTCCCTAGGCAGAAGAATTTGTGTCTTGCCCACCTTCCGTATCTTTCTTTTATAAAAACCTCAATTTCACGTTTCTCATAATGCTAGGAAAGATTGGCGTCCTTCTCAAGAGAAATGGAAAAAGAATAATTCATGTAACATGCAGATTGTGGGGATACTTTTAGTTTTATTTAGAAATAAACTAATTAAACTTATAATTCAGTTTGGCTATACATCCATGAATATAATTAAAGTTATTAGTGGTTTACTGTTGCACAAGAGTTTCTCTAAATTGCATTGCTGTCATATAATTTTGATAATTGGCGAGTGTTTAATCAACATGTGCCCTTCTGCGCGGAACAAATGTGGCTTCCTACGCCGCGTTGCCGCTTGTATAGCCCACCCTGTTTTACGCGAGGGAGACAGTGCAGACATCCTTCATGGCACGTCGTTATGGGCCCGTTGATTGATGGAGCGGATGAAGCCGAGCCATTCTCCCAACAATTGCCCCCCAGCAGAGGGTATTCCGCGAGTGCCCCATGTTCAGTTTGTGCGGCTCGAGATGGCTCGGCTGAAGGATACTTCTTTGTTCCACTCTTCTTGTTCACGCGGTTGTGTTTACGCGCTTCCTATAGCGAAGTCTTCCTCAGGTGCTTGTGCATTTGGTCCACTTTTCTTTCGCAGGGTGTGGCTTTACTTTTTTTTTATTTTTCTCGTTCCGCTGGTGTATCTTGCCCCCCAGGCGGGGCGCGTGCGTAGTGTGTGCGCCGCCTATAGGGACCAATCACCATTTGATCATCGTCTACGTGGCAGCATCCTGTCCGCCCATCGGGCGGTTACTTTTTGGTTTCGAAATTTGAATTCCCGATGTGACGCTTACGCTTCCCAATGCGGTTACCTCCTTTTGTCTTCTCTCTTTCTTTCCCTTATAATTAGAGGTTTTCGACTTCAGTCGAACACAACTATTGCTTCTCTCTACTTTGCGAAAGCTTTTGCTTCCCAGATTCTTCTACTTCGGTTCTGTCTCTGCTCTGTTTGTTTTTTAATTTTCCAATGCTGATAGTGGTTCAATCCTTGAGATCGAGGTCGTTTTCGGCGAAGAAGGTAATCTTCTCCTTCCTCTCATATTTCTATTGATCCGTCGTTGGAATTGCGTGCTTACGGCGACGAGGGCAGCGGCATAGTTCCATCGATGCCGTTGTACGGCATCGACGCCGGTGGTGATCTCCTCCACGGCTACTCAGAAGCATGTGAGTATGCAGGCGAAGCCGGTGGGTCAAGTTTGGGGGGCTAGGGGAGTTTTGATCATCCATCGGGACGTCGCCGACGGCGTTCCGTCATCTTCCGGCGGGGCGATGGAGATTTCGGATACTGAGTCCGACTCGCCTCGCGAGATAGTCCACGTCGCCATTCCCCGCGTTTCCGAGACCATGAGTCAGTTGGGACCGCGCTACATCAACGCTCAATACAAATTTTTGGATTGGGCGGAGATGTTCTACCCTCATCCCGCCCCAAGTGATAATTTGGTGCGCAGACCAGACCACATCTCTGTGTACGGGTGGAGAGAGGTGGAGGAGATTGTGCGCGGGTTGGGGTTGCCCCCCTTCTGGAAATATGCAGTGCCATCCGCGCGGAGACGAATTGGGAACTCCCCCTTGGATGGTTCGGTATTTATACTGAGTACTAGAGGATGGGGTTTAAGTTCCATGTGGATTCGCTCATGTGTGCCCTACTTTGGATGTTGAAGTGCTGAGTCTCCCGCCTGTCGCCGTTCGTGATGATGCACGCGTCGATGCTCCGCCTTGTGTGCAAGCGGTGCGTCGTCACGCCGACTTATGACTTGTTCCGAAAATTCTACAAGATGAAGGCCCCAACGGAGAAGAGTAAGAGCGATTGTTTGTCGCTAAAGCGGTGCGACAATAGGCCTAACAAGTATGTCTATGGCTCGCCCAAGCTTGACAAGAACTGGTTTGAGCGGTTCTTCTTTGTGAATCCTACTCCCGGGGAGTGGGCGAGCGAACATGTTGATGAGACAACTATTTGGAAGAATGGCAGCATGAAGGGGGGCTTGAGTCGGATGTGGGCGCTTATGACCGCTTGGAGGATAAGTATGAGATGCTTCTCGAGGAGAAGATTGACCTCTATCACAAAGGAGTCCGCGCGGCTCGTCTGGCGGAGTTGTTTAACGATGGTTAGTTCCTTCTTTTGTTTGTGTATTCTATAGTACTAACAGACTTCTTACGACTTATTGTTGCAGGCGTCGACTACTTGACCATGACGAGCATGATGTCCGTGGACGATATTGTGAAAAGAAGAGGAAGGAAGTGGAGCATACTGTGGCGGTGGAGTGAGCGAGCAGGGTTGCTCGAGTTGCGGAGAAAGCACCGCCCGCGGCAGGTTGCGGACAAGGAGGTCTGAGTGGGCAAGCCTCCGCGGCCCGATAAAGCAGTCGCTGGTGGTTTATCTGGGCACGCTGTGCAACAAACACTGCCATATATGCCTGGGTTCAGAACGCTTGTTTCAACCCATTTCCGAGACGTGCAGGTGCATTCTGGTGCCGCATCATCTTTGATTGTTACTCAGAGTGCTCTGAATACTCTGGGCCCCATCTTTAGCATTCCTCCACGGATAGAGAACACTGATCCGCTCCACTACCTCGCACAGATCCACTTTACGGTGAGTAGCATTTGCGTATGGGCGCGACATTCAACTCGCTTTCTGCCTCTTTTTTTTTTTTAAGGTATGCGGCGGTTTGTTCCTTCCTGTAGGGTTTGCTGGAAACCTTCTGCGCCCAGCAAGAGAGGGCCAATGACACCGCTACGTTGAAAGCGGAAGTGGACAAGAGCGTTGAGGTTGAGGGTAAGGTGGCTGGGGCTGAAAGTCGTGTAGAGAATGCGGCAAAGAAGGAAAACGAAGCCCTGGACGGCTTGGTCTTCTGCAGAGCAAGCTTTCGGATGAAGTCGCTGCTGCAAAGGAGCGGGATCGCGCCGAGGAGATGGACACCATCCGCGAGGAAGTGAAGAAGGAATATGAGGCGGAAATACAACGGATGGCGGTGGAGCACCTTGGGGAAAAGGAGTGTCTCGAGACGGACCATGCTGAGATGCTGAAGAACTTGCGAGACGAGTTTTGCTAGGAGAAGGAGGATCTCGTCCGCGTGCATGAAGTGTCAAAGGCGACTGCAATCCGTGAAGCACAGACTGACCTTGTCCGGCAGTATAGGAGCAGTGCCACTTTTAGTCGCATTCTAGCAGATTGTATGACCAAGACGGTCATAGCCGTGCGCAAGAAGGTGCATTTGTAAAATCCCGGGATGCGCTGGAATACAGTGGCGATGGTCAATCATGTTAAAAAGTGGTTGGGTAAGAAGCGGTCGCTGGGGCCAGACTCCGAGCCAGAGGATGAAGAGGAGGGTGAGGGTGTCGCGAATGCCCCCTAAAATGTTATAATAGATTAGGCCAAGTGTCCTCGCGGATTTATGTTCCCATTTTGAGTTGTTGCTTGCTCGTTTTTTTTTACTAGTTGGTTATTTCCTGTTGAAAGAATCCAAAGTTATTTTTTTCCGTGCGTAATTCATGATTAGCACTTTTCGTGTTCCGACGACATTTATATCCATCTCTTGCGCGTCCATGATCGCGCGGTTACGTTGACGATGATCTCCTAAAGTTGTCTTTTGTTTCGCGCGTAATTCATGATTAGTGCTTTTCGTGTTCTACTGAATATATATATATCTTTCTTTATATATATATCTTTCGTGATTCATGCACGCGCGGTTGAGTTGAAGTTGCATTATCATGTTGTGCTGGAAAAGCAAAGGTACCATCATTATTATTTCAAACTCACGCTTGTAGGTGAGTGATACATCAGGTAGGTCGACAATATTTCCTAAGGTTCTGTGCGTTCCATGTCCTTGGGATTTTGTTACCGCCCAATTCGCTTAGCTTGAAAGTATTGGCGTCGACGAACTCGCGGATTAGGTATAGACCTTCCCATGTGGATGCGAGCTTTCCATGTTTGGGTTCAGGACAGAAGTTCCGCCGCTGGACTTAGTCTCCTAGAATCAACTTGTGGGGAACCAGCTTCGCGTTGTAGTATTTTGCTATCGGTTCCTTAGTCGCGGCTAGTTTCATAGCTGCCAATTCTCGTCGTTCATGTGCCAACTCCAAGTCCAACAGTCGCACTTCATCATTGCTCTCTTTATCGTACATTGTGATCCGATAAGTATCATTCTCAAATAAATTATATGATCAAAATAAATTATCATTCTCAAATCGAGAAACACATTGCTGCAACTATAAGTATTAATCGCTATTTACATATGAAATTTCCACAAAATGAAGTTTAAAATTGATGCAAAGATAAATATTATATGCTTAATATGAATCAACATTCTTAAATCGAGATACACATTGAAAAAACAAATAAAATAGCAAATATAGCTTTTTCCAAGAGAATCGGATAGTCCCGATGATGCAAGTGCACACAAAAATTTAATTAACTATGCACACAGCTTAGAGCACTTTTACTATGCTATATAGTATTGGTGCTTTAATGTACAACTCAAAGTTGTACCATAACATTAAATGTATAAGTTTAGGTTGTACCATAAAGCAATTTGTACCATTATGTTATGGTACAACTTTACAAGTTGAAGTTGTACCATCACATAAAGGTACAAGTTCAAGTTTTACCATAAAAGAATTTGTACAAAAAGTATAGGTACAATATAAATTTGTACCATAACGTAAATGTACAATTTTAAGTTGTACCATAAAGACAAAAACCTAGCACCAATACTATATAGCATTGTAAAATTTCTCCACAACTTATTATTGCTTTTATACTGACACAGATCAAGAGGAGAGAGAAATGATTTGGGTCTAACTGTACACATTTTACCCCAACTTTCTTGATAGTTTGACTTTGTATTTTGTTGTCTCTCGACCTATTTAACGCTAAGTTGTGCTATTGTTGATACATTTTAGGTCCTAGCACGTGTGGTAAGGTCTAGGACGAGTTTCAGGACAAATGGAGGCAAGAATGGCAAGAAATGAAGAAAACAGAGAGAACACGCATAGGGACACGGCCGTGTTCAACACCTTCAGCCTGGACACGACAACGTTTCATGCGCCAGAAGATTCTTGCAATTCGATGAACACGGCCTGAACACACTAGTGTTCATAGGCTGTGTCCGCAACTGAGTTCCAAAGGCTTTTGGCGCGTCTCACTAGCAGAGAAGATTATCACGGTCACTCAGACCGTGATAGTCAATGAAGAGGCCATGAAGTCGGGCAAAAATGGAGCGTTTCTTCGAGATTGAAGTACACGGCCTTAACACGCCTGTGTTCACTGGCCTTGTTATGGGTTTTCTCGCAGACGGAAAAACGCAGCGCACTTGGGATAGAACACTGATTTCTGCAGACTATAAAGTCTGCAGCAGAAGGAAGAAGTGAGCAGCTTTTGAGGTTTTAAGTCTGTAGAATAAAGGAGGGTTTCTAGTGAGAGATTAGGGTTTCCTCTTCCTATTCTAGAGAGAGAAAATGACATTCAAAGTAGGAAGAAGGAGATTTGGGTTTGCCCTAAGTTAGAGGATTGAAGGTTTCTTCTTCTCAAGGGAGATTCAAGCAATAAGGAAGGAAGATTGTCATCTATTCATGGTTCTTCTCTCTTTTTTGTTTTTTCCCTTTGCCTAGCTATGGAATATCCTACCTACTCACTTGGGTATTGTGAATCCTAGTCTATATAATATTTGAGGTATTAATCATGAATGATAGAGTATTGCTTGCATTATCTCATTATTGGGTTAAATTAACCTAGAATGTGGAAATCCCCCTTTGGCCCATAGGGAACTTGATCTCCTAGCCACTTGGGTAACCCCTTTTGGGTTGATCTATGGCCAAAACACCAAGTATCGGAGTAGTACTATGATTTTGACATGATTGGTCTTTCCGCCGTCCGAATTAACTTATGAGGGTTGGGTCTTGCAATCCTTAGTTGGTTAGTTAAAAGGGCTAGATTGCCTAGCCTATTGTTGTCATCCTTAGCCAAAAGGTTAAGAGAGTTAGACCACTAGCTTGATGCAACAATCCTAGATTGGACAACTAAGAGAGTTGGGTTTCCTCGGTTGATCGGTTAAGAGAGCTAGATTCCCTAGTGATTCGGGATCATTTGTACACTTTTTATCCCCGATTTGCTTGGTTGTTTGGGGCATTTTTACTTTGGGAGGTTTGGTTTTACGCCGTTTAATGCTTTGTTTTGGTGTTTTTCAGACTTTGGCTGGTGGAACCAACCTCATGTCAAGTCAAAGGGTGGAAACAGCAGCAGATCACGGTTTGGGCTGTGAGTTCACGATCACTAAGACCGTGAATTAGAGGTGATTCCCGCGAATAGCCTAGCATCCAGAGCACAAATGGTTTTCACTGGACACGAGTCAATTCACAGTCGTAAGACCGTGAACTCAGGCCATTGCCCGTGAACTGGGATTAGTGATGCGGCACATTTCGACTTTGGTTCGCGGTCTGAGCTTTCAGGTCACGGTCGTGAACTAAGACCGTGAACTAAGCCCGATCTGGGTATATAAAGGAGGTTGAGCTGAAGGAAAAAAGGGGAAGACCTAGTGTGAGAAACTTCTTCTTCTTCTTCTTCTTCTTCTTCTTCTTCTTCAGATTTATAGAGTGAGAAAGTGACAAACCAAAGAAGAGGAGAAGCTAGGTTTTCATCTTCAAGCAAGGATTTTGGAATTCCTCCCCCAAAGGAGGATCTCTTCAACACAAGGAGAAATGATAGCATATTTTTTATGGTTTTCTTCTTCTCTCTTGTGTTTTCCCTTCTCCTAGCATGGAGTAGTCCCTTCTTTCACTTGGGTGTTTGTAAACCATAGCTACAATTATGTGAATGCTTGTATGGATTGAATGATTTGTGTACGGTTATGTTTAATGTGAATGTGGAGGTATTATTCATGAATGATTGTGTTGTGTGAAAGCCTATCAATCTAATTGCCATTCTTTGAAAGAGGCTTGAATGCTGGATTTTCTTAGGCAATTCATTGTCTCTTGATTAGGTTAATGCAGGGCAAACCTCCTATTTCATATTATCACATAGGGTTTGGTTGTGGGTGGTCGTCTGAACTCCGATTTGAGATTAAAGTCTAACCCATCCTTAGTCAATGGGTCGAGAGAGTCACGTTGGTGGTTTGGATCGTATCCCCTTCCCTCGACCTAGAGACTAAGAGAGTGGCGCTTGGCTACTTGTTACACTTCCATACGGTTTACAACCCCTCACCACACACGACCATTCGATCCAACAAGTCGTAATTATTAGCTGGGGGGGGGGGGGCAACACCCGGGTGAAGCCTTCTCAATTAGTGTCAAATCCATTTACTTTTGAAAATACTTTAGCTTTAGATTGTTGTTTTCACAAAAATCAACCGCTAGATAATGTTTCAAGCAATCGAAGCAGTGGGACATGAACCGGCCGAGTCGATATTTAAACATTTTGCCCTGTACTGCACCCAATTAAGGTTTATACTTGGGCCTTAATTAGGAGTTTTAAAGTGGTGAATTCGGGTTTAGTAAAGTTTTTGGCGCCGTTGTCGGGGAACCAACGGTTCATTATTTTGAAAAGATTGTTTGGTTTTAATCTAGCTTTTACTTTTCGCTTTTAGATTGTGAATCTTGCTTGTGCTAGACGTGTTGTGGTTCTTTTGAGTGTGTGCAGAGAGGTGTATGAACCAGAGTCCTCCGACAGCCTGGTGCCACTAGACGAGGATCTCAATCGCACTCTCCGGCACTTGGCTCTTGAGAGGGAACTAGCGGAGGCAGGAAGGAGGATAGAAGAGGAAGTTGTAGTTGAGGAAGGGGTTGATTTCGAAGAGGAAGGAAGTGAAGCCGAGATGGCGGCTAATCAACCCGCTCAAGGAGGAGCGGCTGCGGAGGAACAACCGAGGACCATGGGCTATTACATGGCTCCAAGGCCAGTGGATATTCAACCCGCCATTCGACATCCACCCATGGTCGCAAACAATTTTGAGATCAAGCCAGTCCTTGTCACAATGATTCAGAACAATGCCCTATTCCATGGGCTTAGCAAATAGTCTCCAAGGGAGCATGTTCAGAAGCTCATTGAACTTGCTGAGAGTTTGAAGATCAATGGTGTCCCCGAGGATGCTTTGAAGTTGAGGCTATTCCCCGACACCTCCGTCCGTGAACTAAGGGTTCTGCCTATAAAAGGGGCGTGAACGACTCAGTTCACTTCACGACCGCCCCTTTTCACCGAAAATTTCAAAAATTTGCCGAAAAACTGCGATTTTACATTGCATTTTGTAGATCCCGATGACCTCCGACCACCAAACCCAAAAAAAATTGCAGACCCACTATCCCCTCATCTAGGCGCACCTTCGCCTGAGTTTTGGGGTGATTTGGGCGCATTTGATTTTTCCGGCGAGGCTCCTCACTTCCACCTCGAACCTACTTGATTCTCCAGGTTTGTTTTCAGCCTTTTCTTTATCAATTGTTGGAGAATCGGATTAGGGTGTGAAGTGAGGTGAATTTTTGTGAATTGGTGCTTGAATGTAGAAAGGGCGAGGGATTAGCCGATTAATGTGTTTGAATGATGTTTGATGTTGCATGAACTTAATTGAGTATTGGTGGGCATAAATTTGGGTACAATTTGTGATGAATGTGAAAATTTCCCACAAAGTGCAAAAATATAAATGAATGTGGATCAGTGCTTGTGGTTGATGGTTGGAAGCCATCGGGGCATGGTTCCGGTTTGTTATTCTGTGTTGATAATACGTGAACCACCTAGAAATATGCCTCGATGAGCTTTGTGAGCATGAAGCTTAATTTTCCAAAAGCTGGTCTTGTGAAAAGCCTTCAAGGCACAGAGCCGTAGTGGAAGCTGGTCTTGTGGGGGAATTCTTTTCTCCACTTGATGGAAACTGACAAATATTTCCACGAATGGTGTGTGTGTTTGGATGCTTTGCAGGATGGTCGACACGGAGCACGAGTTCATTAGCTACTTGGGGAACCACGCGAAGTATGGGGCCAAGTTTGGCCGTTGGTGGTACAGTGAGGCTGGGCCTCAGTGGAGGTACAGTGAGGATGGGCCTCATTGGATGCTCGATCTGGACATGTTCAACATGTTCAGATGCTGGGCAACGATATCAAGGGTCCTCAGTAACCCCCAGTAGAGGCAGCTGCTGGCAATAGACGAGCTTATCTACCGAGAGCTCTGCGTGAAGTTCTACTCCACTTTCTCCCACGTCATTCCAGGGAGTAAGAGGAGTAGACCCTACGTGGAGTTCATGCTGGGAGGTCAGCTAAGGGTGCTAACCTACGATGGCTTTGCTCAAGTCATGGAGCTTGACCCCACCCACATGACGTTAACAAAGAGGCAGTACACTGCCGACTTCCACTACCAGGCAACCTTCCACGCCATATGCCGCATCGAGCATCAGGGGGTCGAGTTTGAGGGCTCCAAAACCAATGCTGTGAGGCTCAGGACACCGTTGAGGATCCTGCACACCCTCCTCACGAGTTCTGTCATCCCCAGACTGTTGGCAGGCACTTGATCACGAATACAGGGTTGATAGCGCTCCATCCCCTGAACCGGCCAGCTGATCCGCTCCATTTGGGAGTCGTGGTTGCTACCACCTTCACTCGATGTGAGGGTTGGGACCGACTGAACACGATGCACTAGGGGAGCATCATCACCAGACTGGCCCGACACTTTGGGGTGCATGTGACCCGATGTTCTATCATCGGTCGGATGGAGTAGTTTCTGGTGGAGACCCTTTAAAACATGATGCTGGTGCTTCAAGGGGAGAGAGGGATCGAGTTCCTCCAAGGCCTTTGAACCTCAATAGCTTTGCAACCCTAGGTCAACCATACACCAGGGCAGTCTGATCTAGAGGTTCCTCCCCAAGAGCAGCCACCCACCAGAGCTCCCGGACGGCGCCGGCGCTCTGTAGCACAACCATCATTAGCTGAATCATCATCATCAGGGGCCAGACCCTCTACCTCCGGACCCCACCTCGAGGAGAGAATGGATCACCACGATGCACATTATGTGGGAGTCACGGTTCGACTCGACCGGACCGCCGATCTCATAGAGCGGATGGCTCGACGCTAGGGCATTCCCTCGGATGACGAGGAGTGAGCTTGCCATGACGAGGTAGCCATCGAGGGAGAGATGTGGCGGAGCCGATTTCTTTCGCACCACTTCTCCACTTGCAAACTCTGAACTCTTTTTCTTTTTATTTTCTCCTTAATTAGTGTGTGAACTAGTACCTTGTGAGTTCTTTATTTTGAATAGTATTCTGAAACTTTTTTATGTGCAATAACCTCACCTCGAGCGAGAATGTGCTTGTGTTAGTATTTTACTTTGTTTCTCCCTTGAAGCTCAAACATCCTACCTCGGGAAATTCTCCAACTTTCACCAAGCCATGCGGTAACATCGTTCTACCTCTTATTTTACGCCATTGAGGGAAATATTGAGCATAAGTGGGGCCCCGGGGGGGGGGGGGTAGTTTATTACTATGCTTGTGTGTGTGATGAATGCTTGGAGCCTTGATATATGCAAAAATTTGAGGGCTCCAAGCAATGCATGATCAAAATGGTCAGTTGGTGGGTGAATCTCGTGCTTATTTGGCATCGATCTTGAATTGTTGCATGTAATCGAGTGCATCCTATTATGATGACTGAGAATGCATTAGGGTTGTAATAAACTACCCATGGGTGGCTAGGTATCCATGTGAGTTTTGTGTCAATCATCTTTTTCATGCGTGATAGATCCCTCTCTCCATGGTGTGTAACATTCACCGTTGTCACTAGTGAGTATGATGGAGGCATAGGATTAGTCCACGCCCAAAAGTTGATTGTCCCAAAACATTTTATCCCCTAGTCAACCCCTTTAAGTCGTGTGACTTTGGGGGTCGTTCACGTGTTAGGAGCTTGTTGCTTGTGAGCTTAATGGTGATTGATAGAATGACCCCTCATCCTTTCTTCGTGTCTAAACTTTTGTTAGTCATCCTTGTGTCCTGGATATTGTCTCTTTTGAGCTCCTTCGAGGTTCTACATAGGTGGACTTTGCACGATTCATGCTAGGAATGAAAACCCTTATGTGAGCCACTAGGGGAGCTGATTTGAGCCACCAACGAAAATTGAAGCTTGATTCCTTCCTCTAGGAGTACCAATCGCCTATCTGGAGTCCCAAAACATTTCACTCATCTGCACGATGATGACCATCTCTAGCCTTGTATTCCTTCCTCTCTCTCCATAGAGTAAACTCTTCTTCCACTTAGGTACGAAGAACCTGATCTCTATTAGGAACAATTGTATGAACCTATTTTCGTGGCATTTGATTATTATATGTTCAGTTGAGGCATTAATCAGAGTTATATGAATCTTGATCACGTTTGTATGATTCATGCTTTGACCTAGAACGATAGTCTCTGAATAGGTCAATAGAGCAACCTGAATTGAAAGTAGTGGATCATCAGTATGAGAGTCAATCAGTTCATTACTCTCTACTGGAGTTCAAACCCAGTAGATGAGGTCTTTCCAAATTACCTTGGTAGTTTATTCCAATGAATGATAGTATCTCACAAGATATTTTATTCAAAAGGGTCTGGAGTGCTTTAGTCGAGACTCAGACTATCTCAGGACATTTTGCAGTATAAACATCACTGGTAATGTTTCCTAATACGTAAATGAGGGTTTTGGAGCAAGTTCCGGGAAGATTTGGAGCAAGTCTATAGTGGAGCCGGGGAGAGTATGATTAAAATCTTTCATAAAGTGTGGTCTAATGACAAAATAAAATTTTAAAAAGTAATATATGATTTAACTGTTATTGCAAAGTTAACTAACTGTTATGTCAAAGTTAACTAATCATGAGTTTATGGTAAAAATGGATGTAGGAGAATAAAAATTATTACATAATGTTATTACATAGATATTTTATAGTGTGTGGTGTAATAATAACATCACATTTTAGAAAGTAACATATGATTAAACTATTATGTGAAAGTTAACTAATCATGAGCTTATAGTAATATTGGATGTATGAGATAAAAAACTATTATAGAACGTTATTACATAAAAATTATATAGTGTGGTTTAAATAATAAAATCAAACTTTACTAAGTGACGTATGATGAAACTAATATGTCAAAGTTAACTAATCATGAGCTATCATAAAATTGGATGCATGAGATTAAATTTTATTATAGAACGTGCATAAATATTTTATAGTGTGCGACATACTAATAAAACTAAATTTTAGAAAGTAACGTATGATTAATCTGTTATGTCAAAGTTAACTAATCATGAGCTTATGATAAAATTGAATGTAAAAAGTAAATAAATAACTATTATAGAACGTTTTTACATAAATATTTTATAGTGTGCGGTCTAATAATAATATCAAATTTTAGAAACTAAAGTACGATTTATGTGTTATGTCAAAGTTAACTATTCATGAGCTTATGATAAAATTGGATGTAGGAGATAAAAAAAAAAATTATAGAACATTGTTACATATATATTTTATAGGGTGCGGTCTAATAATATGTTTATATATGCATAAGAAATAACTATCGTACCATAAACTTTACATAATGTATAATAATTAATATGGTTCCACAATTTTTACATATGCTAAACTAATATTATGTAAATACATAATAAGCATTGTAACACACAATGGTTATCTATGCTAAACTAATATTAGTATATATAAAAAGCATTGTAACTTAATATTGAAAATCTTTTTAAAAAGCTTTGAAAGTTAATGATGGGACGGTAATAATAAGGGACAAACAAAGTTAACTAATCATGAGCTTATGGTAAAATTGGATGTAGGAGATAACAAAATTGTTATAGAATATTATTACATAAATATTTTATAGTGTGTGGTCTAATAATAAAAATCAAATTTTAGAAAATAAAGTAGGATTTAAATCTTTCATAATGTATGGTCTAATAACAAAATATAATTTTAAAAAGTAACTAACTGTTATGATTAAACTGTTATTGCAAAGTTAACTAATCATGAGCTTATGGTAAGATTGGATGTAGGAGACACAAAAACTATTATAGATATTTTATAATGTATGGTCTAATAATAAAATCAAATTTTAGAAAGTAACGTGTGATTTAACTATTATGCCAAAATTAACTAATTATGAGCTTATGATAAAATTGGATATAGGAGATAAAGAAACTATTATATAATGTTGTTACATAGATATTTTACAGTGTGTGGGGTAATAATAACATCAGATTTTAGAAAATAACGTATGATTAATCTGTTATGTGAAAGTTAACTAATCATGAGCTTATAATAAAATGGAATGTAGAAGATTAAAGAAACTATTATAGAACATTGTTACATAAATATTTTATAGTGTGTGGTCTAATAATAACATCAATTTTAGAAATTAACGTATGATTTAAGTGTTATATCAAAGTTAACAAATCATTAACTTATGATAAAATCGGATGTAGGAGATAAAAAAAACTATTATAGAAACAACTATTGTACCATAAACTTTATGTAATATGCTAAACTATATTATGTATATATATAAAGCATTGTAACTTAGTAATGAAAAGCTTTAGAAAAGCGTTGAAAGTTAATGATGGGATGGTAATAATAAGGGAGAAACATATTAGAATTCGGGTTCCTAAAAATTGCTACCGTGTGCGCTATCACAGCGGATTCAAGTACATCATGCAGCATGTGAACAGTAACCCGGAATTAGAGTTACTAAAATTAAACATGCTAAAACGTAACATCGTAATGAACAGTGAAAATAATTAATAGGTTGCTTACACTTTCAATTATTTAATGGTTGGTTAAAAAGAAGAAAGGGAGGGAAATAATGAGTGATAAAAAATTGGCCCAAGAAGAAGGAAAAGAGGACCGGAGTTTGAAAAAATTGGTCCAAGAAGAAGGAAAAGAAGACTGGAATTTGTGGTGGGTTCGGCCACACCTAATTATATCACTAATGAACAGTAATTTGGGGAGAAATTTTCGTGAGGAACAGTATAATTACTTCAGGCATACTTGTGCCTTTAATATATTAATTAATTAATTTCGTATGGAACAGTGCAGATTACTTGCACTATTAATTAATTAATAATTAATTAATTAATTCTTCTTGTTGTTTTGCAGTCACAGCTTGTGAATCTAGTGTGGCTTGAACTCTCTCGCTGCATAAATTTAGAAGCAGTCCCAAACCTATCAGGGTCTCCGAAGCTAGAGCGCCTCCTTCTCAGCGGGTGCAAAAGGTTGATTGAGCTACTATCTCACGTTTAAGATCTGTACAAGCTGGTAGTACTGGACCTCCAAGATTGTACAAATCTACGGAGCCTTCCACCCAAACTCAACTCAAAGTTTCTCAACACGGTGCGATTGTCCAACTGCCCCAAGGTCACTCGTTGTCTTGAGATTAATTCAACGGAGTTGGAGCGTTTGTATTTAACGGAGACACCTGTCACAGACTTGCCACGTGCAATTTACAATATCAAGCAGGGTGGCGAACTTCGCCTCTGCGGCAAACACATCACCCGCTTCCCTGCGATCACAACAAGCTTTGAAGGCTACAAATATGGAAAAAGAAACACATAGCTAGCAAATCTCCAGAAGATAGAAAGAGCTGGATCGATGCTTTGAAGGCTGTCGCTGAACGTGCTGGTCATACTTCACAGGCAATCAAGTAAGTCTTCCTTACTTTCCTAATTAAGAGCCAACTTTGTTACTAATAGTAATTGCTTCTCTCAAAACATGACTTCCCTTTTCTCATATGGATTTTTGTTTTCCGTTTTCCTTTTGTTGTACCCTTTGGGGTTATTAGGATTGATTCTGAACTAGTAGAGGAGATAGTTAATGATGTTCTGAAAAAACTCGCAGAGATTTCACATAGAGTGAAGTTTGATCACTTGGTTGGCATGGATACTCGAGTTTCCGAGGTCGAACAGCTATTAGCCATGAATGTAGATGATTTTCACATTATTGGTCTTTGGGGGATGAGTGGTATAGGGAAGACCACTCTGGCTACAGCTTGCTACCACTCATTTGTATCCTTCAGAAAAGAAATGACGCATCACTTTGTTCTGAACGTAAGTGAGAAGCTTGAAAAGCAATATGAAATCGAAGGAATGGTACAAGAACTCTATTCAACATTATTGTCAGAGGATAACATAAACGGCCACAACCTGGGTATTGGTTATAGAAGGGAGCGCCTTTCTCGTCTTAGGGTGTGATTGTTCTTGATAATGTGGAAACAGTACCCAATTGGAATAACTGTTGCTGGGAGATAAGCAGGCTGCAAATCTCTTTGGTCCGGGAAGCAGAATTATTGTGACAACTCGAAACAGAAGAGTACTTGAGAATGCAGGGGCTCATATATATGAGGTGAAGCATTTGCATGCTCATGAATCGCTTCAGCTGTTTGGGATACATGCATTGAAAAACTGTCTTCCGCCTGATGATTATTTGGATCTATCGGGTGTCGCCGTATCATACTTCAAGGGAAGCCCTTTAGCTATAAAGGTCTTGGGATGTGCATTGCTTAATAAGCAACAAAGTTATTGGAAGAGCTTCCTGTCTGAATTGGAGAGAAATCCAAAGCTAGAAATTCTTGATGTTCTTCGAAGAAGCTACAACGAGCTTGAAATTGTCAAGAAAAGAGTATTTTTGGATATTGCTTGTTTTCTTCCAGGAGTTCTGAAATCTATAGTGATTAAATTTTTTTCCACTAGTTACATAGAGGATTTAATTGAGAAATCCTTGATTAGCTATGTCTTCAGCAAAGGTGTAGAGAGGATTGAGGTTCATGACTTGCTAAGCGAAATGACTTGGGTTATAGTTAATGAGGAATCAAAATTTGAAAATCGCAGTAGATTGAAGAATGCTGATGATGTTTACAAGTTATTGGCAGTCAGAGATATCAAAAATATCAAGAAGATTCAGTAATTTGAACATTATGAAACCGAAAGAGAAGCAAAGGAGTGCCTTTGAGCGAGGTAGAACCACTGAAGGCATTCTGTTGAACCTTTTCGAAGCCATGGATATACATATGGAAGCCAACGCCTTTGAAGGGATGACATCTCTTAGTTTTCTCAGGTTCTCCTATTGGAGAAATGGGCATGAAACCTCTAAAGTTCATGTACCATACGGTGGCCTTGTCACTCTTCCAGATAGTCTAAAATGGTTGGAGTGGCAGAAATTTCCTTCAAAATCTCTACCATCAAGATTTTCTCCAGAAAACCTTGTTGTACTTAATCTACGTGCTAGCCCACTAATGAAAAGATGCTGGAAAGCCAAGGTATGTTGAAACAATGATTTCAATTTTTTTGGATGGGTAGATTCTCTCCTTGTAATTAGGGCTGGGATGCAAGGAGGTAATACGAAATGTGGAAAAAGAAAAGTGATGATCATTCTAACTATGTTACTTGGTGGAATTAAAATCTTCTATATTGCCTTTCTTTTTATTTTATTATTATATATATTCTTGTTAATTTAATCTCGATCCGGTTATACCTTGAGTATTTATGTCTAAATTAGAATATTTCTATTTATTTTTTCACAGGAATTAAAAGTTAATATGTTATTCATAAAATTATAATCAATCTGAAGTAGAACTAGTTTAGGCCTCCCATAGACATGTCACCTAGTGGTTCAAAGATGGTTAAAGGTCCATGGCTTGATAGTAAAGGTAAAAACTAAAGCACCAATACTTTATACCATTGTAAAATTCCTCCATGTTCATATGTTCCGTCTTATATAACTACATCATGGTATAAAATTTATAAAATCATGGTTACAGCAAATGCTATATCTAGCTGGATATTACACGTACAAGTATAATAACCGCCAACTAAACGTCTATAAACAGATGCATCATCCAAAAAAGTACCATCCTTACTTGATAATCTAATACCAAGATTGGATGGGGTTGAAACAGGTTTGGCAGCAAGCAAACCTGAGTCTGCCAATTAATCTAACACATCTTTTCGTTGGCAGACTAATATTCCAAGTAGATTTCCTTGCAATTTCGAGTCCGAGAAAATATTTGACATGACCAATATCTTTTATTTTGAAACCAGAATCAAGATTAGACTTAAGAGACTCTATTTCAGTTAAAAAATCTCCAGTCATGATCACATCATCAACGTACACCAAAACAACAAGGAACTTACCATCTTTATATTTAGTAAACAATGCATAATCTGCTTTAGATTGTTGGAATCCAGCAGTAAGCAAGAAATTCCATTGTCTACTTGCCTCCTTAAGGCCATAAAGGAATTTGTTTATTTTGCATACAAGATTTTTGGAATTAGGAGGAAGGGGCAAGCCTGGTGTACTTTCATGTAGATAATTTCATCCAAATCATCATGTAGGAATGCGTTATTTACATCCAATTAGTAACAATCACTGGAATCCTAGGCCAAACATGAATAATTCTAGATTTATGTAAATTGTGTGAGATAGTGACTTTGACTTTTTTGAATCACAATCTTGAAAATATCATTCGTTGACACTTTATACATCTCTGTGGAGGACTTGATTTTATATTAAGTATCATTGGTTAATATGTTCAATGTTGGAATTTCAACATGAACATGCAACCAACTTAATTAGTAAGAACTTAAAAATATCATTTGAGTGTTTGACAAATTTACCCAGAATAAAAAGTGTTTTATTAAATATTGAATTACAATATGAAAGACTTTAAGTACTATGGTAAGTTGGTCAATATAAATGATATATGAAACGCTTATCCGGCCAACGGGCCGGCTATAAAGCTAGTTAGTCAAAGAGAGGGTTGAAGGACTTTTACTCAGGAAAATTACTTTGTTAATGAGTCGGTGAATTCGTAATGCTTAGGGATCGAAACTCTTAATAAATTATTTTTCTATTATTGTTGGAGTGGATTTATTTGTCATTTTTTTGCCATAGGTATTGATTTATTTGTCAATTGAGAAGTGCGTTTCTTTTATCATATACTCAAAAGTGAACAGAGAGATAATTATATTTTAGTCTTCTTGTTGTTTTGCAGCCACAACTTGTGAATCTAGTGTGGCTTGACCTCTCTCGCTGCATAAATTTAGAAGCAGTCCCAAACCTATAAGGGTCTCCGAAGCTGGAGGGCCTCTATCTCAAGGGGCGCAAAAGGTTGATTGAGCTACCATCTCACGTTCAATATCTGGACAAGCTGGTAGTACTGGACCTCCGAGATTGTACAAATCTGCGGATCCTCCCACCCAAACTCAACTCAAAGTTCCTCAACACGGTGCGATTGTCCAACTGTCCCAAGGTCACTCGTTGTCCTGAGATTAATTCAACCGAGTTAGAGATTTTGGATTTAATGGAGACACCTGTCACAGCCTTGCCACGTGCAATTTACAATATCAAGCAGGGTGGCAAACTGCGTCTCTGCAACAAACACATCACCTGCTTCCGCCGCAATCACAACAAGCTTGGAAGTGTTGCGGTTGTGCCATACTACAATAACAGAGATGGATTGTTATGATGGTGATGATCATCATCAGCTGGCTTCTTTGCCAAGATTTGTTGGATTGGCGTTGGTTGGCAACCCCCAACTCAAGTGCTTGTCAAGTAACGTCTGGAACATGGTCTCTCAAACGCTCATTCTCGGAGATTGCCCGTCGATTGAAAGTTTGCCGGAAATCTCACAGCCTGTGACTGGCTTAACTATGCTTTCTATAAAAGGATGTCGCAACCTGAAGAGCTTTCCAACCGGCATCAACAATCTGAAATATTTGCAGATCCTCGTTTTTGTTGGCACGGATATTGAGTCCCTGCCTTCGGCTATTGTGGAACTTGACCAGCTCTCCCATTTAGAGTTGGGTTCCAACAAAAGCTTAGAGTTCGTCCCGAGCGACATCCATAAGCTTATCAAGTTATCCTACTTGTCATTGGCGGACTGTTCGAGGATTAAATATTTGCCAGAACTCCCACCCAATCTTCTAACTTTGGTTGTAAGTGATTGCACTTTGCTACAAGCCTTACCAAGCATCATAGGCAAGCTGAGATGGAAGGAACTCTACTTTGAACATTGCCCGCAACTGGATCCGTATCTTCCTCAAGAAGTAGTGCTTAATTTCCATAATCATGCAACGTCAAATCTACATCCTCAGGTATTTAAACATTACAACACTATAATTAATTATGTTATATTTATGATTAGTAGTGGCGGTAAATCTTGAAGATGATTTTTATAATAGTGTCTCTCTCTGTTGGTTTTAGTGTGTTCTTCAACATTCCGGGAGTGAAATTCCAAGGTGGTTTGCTTACAGAAGCCCGAATTATGCAAGTGATTCATGTCCGATGCTGCAATTGACTCTTTCAAACTGCACTACTAAGCGGCTAATCAAAGGGATTGCATTTGGAATGGTGTGTTCTTCTAATGTTGGGTTTGTCGATATATCTATCGCTTGCGTTTGCACTACCACTCCTGTATATTGGAGATCTCCCAATTTTGGTTTTGGTGGGGCCTCCCAATCAGATAACGTATATATGTGGTACGACAAGAACCTGTTAGGTACGACCCTGGAAGGAATACAAGATGAAGCAAAACCTTGGTATGAGAGAGATGCTGGCCTCACTGTTACCTTCATATTTTCCCTTCAGCCAGTCAAGGAAGAATATGCCAAGAATGTAAAGAGAATAAAAATCAAAAGTGTTGGCGTCTCTCTATTGGACTAACTGCTAGCTCATATATAGTTTGTTGGTCTTATGGAGAACAATTGTGTTTGTTTTGTTGTAACTCGTCTCTAGACATTCCTCAATCATTTGCTGTGTATTGCATAACATAGTTGTTCATTCGCTCTCTTGGCCTCCTAAGAAATTGTCATCAATTTTGGACTTCATACAGAGTGCATTTAGAATTTCATATGGATACCAGCAGAGAGCATGAAAGTTCGTTGTGGGCAATTTGACCCCCTATGTTTGCTATATTTAGACTGGTTATTAGTGCAGGTTGGAATTGGATGCATCAAATATTATTCATGCCTAGCTTGTTTGTGCCGGGTTGCTGATCAGTTCAGATATACTAGCTTATTCTGGTAGCCGGTAATCCGTAATTTTTCACCCCTTCGTTCATATTCTGGGTTCTAGGTTTATGACTATAGTCCATGTTGCTGATCTATAAATGAACCGAAACCATGGGATCCCTTAACAGTCGCTAACAGACTTCAATTATTATTTGCTGAAAAAATGACTTGTCCATTTGAGTCAAGCTGATTAGTGATTAGAGATAACAAAGCTAATCCATTTTAAGGATTCCTTCTCCCTAGTTGCTTTCCATTGCCAGTTTGCATGATCCTCTTCTTTCTCCCTTCAGCTGCACCATCACCAAAGATATGATGGTCGGTCCAAGTTTCAGAAGGATCAAACTGCGGCGGATTAGAAGTTGTGGGTGCTTTTTGTAAATAGGCAACTACCTAGTAAATAGCTTATTCTTTGTTTCAGCCGTTACGGCGCCGTTTCTCTTTAGCTCCGGCGTTCCAGGCTTCCAGCGGCAGTGACACTCGTAACATCTTCGTCAAACCCCGATTACAAGAAGCTTTCCTTCGATGATTCCAAGCTGTTTCAGGCCGTCGAGGGAGCTTCGATTCCAAGCTGTATCATCTGAGTAACAACTAATAAGAATGAAAGCATATCTAAATTGGTTTGGTGAGAAATTACACTACGAATACTTCATTTTCATTCTTGGCTCTTCAGTTCTTCACTGTGAAATAGCGCTATTCCTGACCATTCGGAGTTCATGAGAGTTGGAAGCGATAGTTAGCGATGTTCCGAAAAGACTCACAAGGATGTCACCGAGTGTGCCGTTCAATACGTAAAACTTATGGAGGTAAAGTAATTTTTTATGAATTAATTAAATAAATATAATGCATAAACCTTCTGTAATATAAGTTCGAATGAAAACTCCTCAATTTTAACTAAAATGTTGACCAACTCAATTCGGTTAGTTTTACATTAAAATAATTTAATTAACGATGATCTTTTTTGAAACCTTCCACTCATTATTAAATAAACTTCCTTTATTGTTATCTATAATATTAACCATCTCTTCAATTAGTATTACACAAAGGTTCCCTAGTACAAATTAATTCAATATACTAATTTAATTAAATGTGAGATTTATATATAAATTAATTTACCAAAGATTTATATAACACGGTTCTAATTTCTATAAAAATTACGTAAAATTTTAAAATATATTGTTTAAACTTATAAGGTTTTAGTTATGTCTTATATACCGATTGAAAAATGCAATACGTAAGCCTTCCAAGAACAGACGCCTCACCGCTGTCCTACAAACCGCCTAGTACTTACTAGGCACAAACAGGGCTCTGGATAGTATAACAACACCCTTTGTGTTGTTATAATAACAACATGATTCATTAAGGGCAAAATCGTAAACTGACAATAAAAACAAATTAAATTTAAATTAATTATCTGAAAAAAAACCCTTCTCCTCCTCCTCTGTTCTTTCCCACTCGCATCTGACTTTCTTCCGTCCCTCACCATTGTGACTTCACCGGCGCCGGCGCCGATCCAAACTTTCGAGCAATCAATCCTCCTCCGCCATCCCTCAATCCCCGCCATCCAAGTCGTTTCTCCTCTTTCCGGCTTCGACGCCGACTCCAATTCATCGATTTCAAAGGTGCGATCATCATCAGATCTGCTAAGGTTTTGGAATCGACGATGATTGTGCCGACGAGGGGAATAGAGACTCGATCGACGGAAACGAGTGGAACTGAGTGTTCGCTGATGAGGCCGTTGCGGTAGCGGAAACTGGCAGGGAGATCTTCGGCTGCTGCTGCAGATCCGAGCCGACGGCGGAAGGAGCTCGCAAGGTGCAGAGCGAGAGGCTCTGACTTCACAAACTAGGCCGCTGTGGTAGCGGAATCCGCAGGGATCTTCATTTGTTGCTGGAAATCGAAGCCAAAGGCGGAAGGACTTCACATGTCTAAGTAGGTACGTGGAACTCGGAGATCAACAAGCAGCTGAACCAGGCGGAGTTCGAGGCCCTGCTGCAGGAGTTCAAGACCGATTACAACCAGACCCACTTCGTCAGGAACAAGGAGTTCAAGGAAGCTGCAGACAAGATGCAAGGCCCTCTCCGTGGGATCTTCGTCGAGTTCCTCGAGCGATCTTGTACCGCCGAGTTCTCCGGTTTCCTCCTCTACAAAGAGCTGGACAAATTGACAGAAAGAGGAAAGGTAAATACAAGTTTAATTACTACATAGCAATTAGAGGATTTATCATATGGAATCGTGAAAAAAGATGTTTGCCTAATGAATTACCTTTCTGCAGGGGAGCAGCACCGGCAGCCATGGAAGAAGGGAGGCCTCGCTGGAGTAAAAGTAGGAGAAGGGTTAGGGAGCAATGTGAAACAGCAATTATATATATTTCTTTCAATATAGATATGAATTTTGAGGTTTTTATATGGTTTTGATGGTTATTTTTATGTTTTTCTAGTGTTTTGGAATGTATTATTGTGTTTATGATATGTATTTAGGAGTTATTGGTATGAAGATCACAAGTATCTCCTAAGCATACCAAAAACTTTATAATATAGACCACAAACATGGTAAAACAAACCATAGAAAGCATACCAAAAACCTTCAAATGCAAAGCACAAGTCTCGAAAAACATACTAGAAACACAAGAAAGCAAACCAGTAATATTTCTAAAACACACCAGAAACTTCATAAAACAAACCACAAACATGATAAAATAAGCCACAAAAAGCATACAAAAAACCTACTAATCCAAACCACAAATCCTCTAAAACAAACCAGAAATCGCACAAAACAAACCACATAATTTTCAAAAGCAAACCATAAACCTCATAATGCAAACTAGAAACAATGTAAAGCAAACAACAAAAAGCAAACCACAAACGTCCTAATGCAGACCACAAATATATTAAAACAAACCAGAAACCTCACAATGCAAACCACAAAGTTTTTGAAAGCAAACCAGAAACTTCTCAATGCAAACCACAAACACGATAAAGCAAACCATAAAAGGCATAAAAAAATATGAGAAACCAAACCATAAATCTCACAATGCTAACCATAACATCCGGTGATTGTTGACCGTTGACCGGTCAACGAAGTTCGTTGACCGAACTCCGGTGACCGTCAGTGAGCAGATTCCGACGCCGATAGGCAAATTCCGGCCCCGGTGACTAGATTCCGACGCCGGTAAGCATATTCCGACGCCGGTAAGCATATTCCGGCCACAAAATAGCATATTCCGGCGACAAAAAGCATATTCCGGTGACCGGCGACCATTTTCCGGCGACCGGTGGCAGAATTCCGACGACCAAATTTTTGGGCAGAAAATAAAAAAAATTTATTTTTTTATTTTTTTTATTTTTTTTAATTTTTTTATTTAAACATATTTTTCATAATGACAATTATACCCCTGTTTTGATTTTACACTAGGTCAACTCATCTAATAAAAAGTCATCACAATCCTAGCTTCCTATTGGTTGGGGACTAGTGTTGTTACAATAACAACACAATGGGTGTTGTTACAATAACCGGTCCCCACAAACAGTTAGGGATTAAACAAACGAGTACTATTACACACTATTATATGATATAATTTTACTAGCTACTGCTTAAGCAAACTAGTGTAGGTTGAGAGTTGAGACTGGAGCCCAGTATTGTGTCCACAAAACCACTCTGGAATTGGATCAAGGCCCGTTTGAGTTAAGCCTGGAAGACCATAAGGGCTAGGGCTGGGAAAATAGACCAGACCGTTAGAAAAAACCATGGTCCAAACCGTACCACACAGTTTGGTCCGGACCGTAGACCGTTAAGTATGGTCTGGTCTGGTCTATGGTCTGTATTATTTTATGTTTTGATCTCTTGGTATGCTCTGGTCTGGACCGCGGTTTATCGGACCAAACTGTGGACTCAACCAACTTGTCAATACGTGTTAACAGCCCATTCGACCACTCTTCCAACTCCCACAACGACACCCAAGTCTCAACCTTAGTTTGTGAATCTCGTCCCTCCTTCATTCACAACCCCATTTAACCAGAGAGTAGAGATAATTGTGTCTCCATATGATATTATGTTAATGTTTAGGACATTATGGTGCAAGTTGGGATGCTTTTACTTTGTAGTTTGTATCTTTGTTATGTACTAAGATTTAGGGTATCAAAATTATTCATGCATGTTAGGATTAATGTGTTAAGGAAAATAACAATGATTTTTCTTGGTTATTTGTTCAATTTTTTGTGTGGTTGACTAAACAAATTATTCATTTTTCGTTGAGTGTGGTCTATCTGGACCAGACCAGACCGCACATGCGTGGTCTGGACCGGATCGTATAGTTTGTGGTTTGTTCTATGGTCTATACTTCAGCCTCTCGGTCTGGATCATAGACCGTATATATGGTCTGGTCTGGACCAGATCGCACCGTTTTCCAGCCCTAATAAGGGCCTTCTGCTTACGAATAGGGATGACAATAGAGGGGATTTAGGTGAGATCTCCTAAACTATCTCATCATCATCTCTAAATAGCTAAATTTATACCCGCAACATACCCATGCGAAAAGAGATTTTGCAACTTCATCTCTATATCCACATTTTTCGAATATATAATGTTCTCACCCTATATCCAATATTATACCTAGAACTAATATAGTAAAACTTACTTAATATGTAAATTTTCGGTTATAACATTAAATTAATAAATTGTAAAATCAACAAAGGTAGAACCATTTGTAATTCAAAATCTAAGCATATAATCCTACAAAGTAATAATAAAATCACTATTTTAGCATCCAATCACTCTAACTTTTGTATATATAAAAAATAATTATGTGGGTCGGGAGAGCATAAAATCATACTAGCTCAATCTCCATCAATCTTTTGCAGTGTTCTATCCATATCCGCCTCATATCCGATCAATACATGGATTCTCCGCGTTGATTGGGTCGGGATGATCGGATACCCACGATCATGGATTTAGTTACCCTCTATAATGATGAAGGATCCCTCTCGTTCCCCGATACATAGTTTATATTGTAAAGCTTGAACCTTCTAGCGACATGATCACTAGTCTAATGTATATGATCTAATACATTTTGCGGTAGTAATAGTACTGCAAACTGCCATGGTACTTACAACACCATTTCAAAGGATCGATCTTCTTACACCGTTCATTGTCATTGAACTGTATGGATATATTGTGATCGTTAGATGAATACAGTGACAATTCTATAAATAAGATATCCATCTACAATCGGGGAACACCAATTGTAAAATACAACGGCTGCCAAATGTTGTATGGATGTTCCTATAATAAGATGTAAGCACTCTAGCCGAATTCCTATAAAAAATATCTCTTTTTTGTGGATGGGGAACGTGACACAATAGAATGTAACTGTTCTTGTTATAAATGCATGTATATTTTTTATGACAAGTTTTGTAGCGACGCGAAACAAACTTTGATAGAGAACATGCATGGTCCCTACCATTAAATACAAAAGGATTTCTTCTTAATTATTTGAAGTTGTCAACTGCATGCAATTAATGCATGGACTACTTTTTTTTTTTTTACTTTTGCACTTCCTTCCTTCCATGTGTTAGCCCAAACCCAAAAACAGAGCAAAAAAAAAAAAAATGCAATGCATGCATACTTTATGACAAGTGTAAGTTTTAGTGACCACAAGCGAAACTTTACCATAAAATATCCAACCGTTACAAAATGTCAATTCCTTCAAAAATAGTTTTGGTGGGCTTTTGTCGTGTATAATTAATATTCCATTAATAGATATATGCATGTGAGTTAATTACATTATTGATAATTTAAATATGAGTATTAAATATATGAGAAGCTAAATATATACGTGGAAATTAGAAACCAATTTACATATATAGCAACATATTAAAAATAGATGTGGAAATTTGAAATCAATTACATATATGGCAGGATATTAGATAGGTTTATGTCTTATTGAAGAAAGTATCTTTTTTATGTAATTTTATTTGGAGTTGATGTCGGAAACTTATTAAGGTCGTGACAGTGAACTAACTAATGTACGGAATTCCGGACTTTATTTATAACACGTGTGAGCTTTTTCCTTTTATAGATTCATTTGAAGTCGGCGCAAAAATAACTTTTAGGTGGTAACATAAAATAAATTGATTTGCAGAGCTCGGATAGGTTCTTGATGCCATGCGTAAGAGCATCTTCTTACGGCGCCAAACTAATGATTAAAGGTTGTGACGTGGTCTGGCCACACTGACATCAAATGTTAGTTGATATCACGTGAGATTTCGTTTAATTTTCGTTACAACTTTGTTTTAAATTAGGCGTGAAAGTTAAATTATGTTTGGGGTAAATAAAAAATTCAAGATTGTTGTGCATAGAAAATTCAATCCAATAATACACAAATAATGTTGCAAAAAATCTAAAACGTATAAAAGTACAAAGACACATAAGAACGTTGATATAGCTACAAAAACTTATATTTTCTCTTCTCTTAACCAAGTTTCAAGAAAGCACTATATCGTAAGGAGGGTGTTGGATCTTGCCTAGTGTCTCCACTTCGACATCACCTAAGAATGTCTAACATTTAGAACGAAAACACCAATTTGAATTTTGAATGGAAAAGACACTTGTATGAGTTAAAAGTTTGGATGACAATATCTAACTCGCGAGAATGAATATCATATAACTAAGCCTATTTGCTTAGTCAAATGGCTAAAATAATATCAACATAAGTTTGGTTAAAGTCAAATGTCATTTGATCTGACGGTCCACAATATCCATTGCCAATTAATTACACAAAATGATAGTTATGAAAATTTTGAAAAATTTATTAAATGTAATTAATTATTTTCCAATTTTCCAACATTCTCTCTCACCTAACCTCTTTCTCTAAACCTATGATTTTTCATCACTTCTTTCGTGTTCTATCCATATCCGCTCCATACCCAATCAATACAAAGATTCTCCATGTTGACTGGGTTTGGACCATCGGATACCCACGATCATGGATTTCGTTGCCCTCCCTAATGATGAAGGCTCGCTCTCGTTCCTCGGTACATAGTTTATGTTGTAAAACTTGAACCTTCTAGTGACATGATGATCACTAGTCTAATGTATATGATGTAAGTAGCAATAGTGCAAACTGCTATGGTGCTTACAACACCATCTAAAAGGATCGATGTTCTTAATTACACCGTTCATTGTCATTGAAATGTGATTGATGTTTTGTGATCATTAGATAAAAACAGTGAATTTTATAACTAACTAAGATATCCATCAACGATCGAGGAACACCCATCGTAAATCCAACGGATTCCAAATGCACGTTCCTACATGTATGATGTAAGCACCCTAGCCAAATTCCTGTAAACAAATCAATTTTTTTTGGATGAGGAACGTGGCATACTAGAATGTAACTGTTATTGTTCTATATGCATGTATACTTTTTATGACGAGTTTTGTAGCGACGCGAAACAAACTTTGATAAAGAACATGCATGGTCTCCACCATTAAATGCCAAAGGATTTCTTCTTAATTATTCTAAGTTGTCAACTGCATGCAATGCATGGACTACTTTTTTTTTCCAGTTTCTTGCTTCCATTTGTCAGCCAAACCCAAAAAACAAAGCAAAACAACAAAAAAACGGTAAGTGTAACTTTTAGTGACCGCAAGCGGTAATTTACCCTACATTTTACAACCGTTACAAAATGTTGATCCCTTCAAAATAGTTTTTGGTGGGCTTTTCTCGTGTATAATTAATATTACATGAATAGATATATGCATATGAGTTCATTATTGATAATTTAAATATGAATGTTAAATATATGATAAGCAAATAAATATATACGTGGAAATTAGAAACCAATTTTACATATAAGGAAACATATTTAATATAGGATATATCTTAATATTATTTTTTTGACAAAAAAAGCATATTAAATATAAACGTGGAAATTTGAAACCAATTACATATATGGCAGGATATTAATTAGGTTTATGTCTTATGGATTATAAGACATCTTTAAGTTAAATTTCATTTGAAGTTGACACCGCAAACTTATTAGGGTTGTGACAGTGAACTAACTGATGTACGGAATTCAGGACTTTATTTGTAACACGTGTGGGCTTTTTTGCTGTTATAGATTCATTTTGAAGTCGGCACGAAAAGAATTTTTTACTTGGTAACTTAAAATAGATCGATTTGTAGAGCTCGGATTGATTTTTTATGCCACGCGTAAGAGCATCTTCTTGCGGCGCCGAACTAATGATTAAAGATTGTGGCGTGGTCTGGCCACACTGAAATCAAAAGTTAGTTGGCATCATGTGAGAGTTTGTTTAATTTCCGTTATAACTTTGTTTTAAAATTGGCGCGAAAGTTAATTTATGTTTGGGGTGAATGAAATTTTCAAGATAGTTGTGCATAGAAAATGCAATCCAATAATACACAAACAATGTCGTAGAATACCTAAAACATATAAAAGTAGACACATAAGAACGTTGATGTAGCTACAAAAACTAATATTTTTTCTTCTCTTAAGTCATAACCAAGTTTCAAGAAAGCACTATGTCGTAAGGCGGGTGTTGGGTCTTGCCTAGTGTCTCCACTTCGACATCACCTAAGAATGCCTAACCTTTAGAAGGAAAACAACAATTTGAATTTTGAATGTTAAAGCCACTTGTATGAGTTAAAAGTTTGGATGAAAATATCTAACTCGTGAAAATGAATATCATATAATGATATAACTAAGCTTATTTGCCTAGTCAAATGACTAAAGTATTATCAGCATAAGATTGGTTAAAGTCAAATATCATTCAATCTGATGGTCCACCATATCCATTACCAATTAATTACACAAAATGATAGTTTTGAAAATTTTGAAATTTCATTAAATGTAATTAATTATTTTTCAATTTTCCATTATTCTCTCTCACCTAACCTCTTTCTCTAAACCTATGATTTTCATCAATCCTTTCTTGTCTTTCTCTCTCCTAATACAGTTCTCTCTCTCTCTCTCTCTCTCTCTCTTTCTCCTCAGAGTTTCTAGTGATGGTGGCCATATCTATTACCACCCTTGTTTGATATCTTTTCTCTTGCTCCGATTCTCTCTCTCTCTTCTTCTCTGATATTCTGGTGGAGGTCATCACATTAGTCATCAATGTTTCTATAAAGTTTATCTCTTCGCCGTTTCTAACTCTCTCTCTCTCTCTCTCTCTCTCTCTCTCTCTCTCTCTCTCTCTCTCCTTTCTTCCCTTCTCATAGCTATATGTTTCTGAGTCCATCCTCTTTTAGGCATCCATTGTTGAGGTAAGCAACTCTTTCTTTTTCCTAGTGAGATTTTCAACTATCTAATCCGCCATCTGTCTTTTTGTTGGTCACTCAATATATCATCCCTAACTCGCGACTTTCTTTCTGTCGGTTATAGATATTTCAAAAAATGGATGAGTCACCACTTTATATAAGACAAAACGTTTCTAAGTCCACACCTGTCCACATCCCATCAATCTCACTTAATTGCGTTCACCTTCTCCATGTTTCTGCTCTCCTACTTAGAGAAAATGATGAAAAACTTTCTCCCTTCCGTTTTCTTTTCATTTCTCCACTATTCATGATTCCATCGTCGCCTTTGAATTTCTCTTTTCTCTCAGTCTCTCCAACGAGAAACTTCTATTCTTTTTCTGTGTGGGTTCGTCGATTGTAGTTTGAAAGTTGACTACTACCAAATTCACCACTACGACAAGAGAACAACACATTGATCGTTGCCTGAATGGGTCGCTCTTATTCTCTTGTCGTCTTCATAGCTGTATGTTTTTTGAGCCTTGTCTCTCATAGTCATCCTTTGTATAAGTGAGCAAATTTTTCTTCTTCCTAGTAAGATTTCCAACTATCAAATATGAAATATGCATTTTTGTTGGCATAGTTACGATTTTGCCTATTTTCCCTTGTTGACGAATTTCTTAATCATTGACAGAAGTTCTTACGTTGTTATCTTTTGGTTTGTTCATGATAGTTTCAATTTTGGAATTCAAACTAAGTTTTTGTCAGTTTGCTTGTTTGGGTGTAGGTTTCTGCTAGGAATTGAAGTTGATCCTTCGGATCAACCATGCTTGAAGAAATCAAGATGCCTTCAGAAAGGAGACGAATATTTTCTGATGGAGCCAAGTTTGACAGACTTAGTGGGCTTCCCGATGAAGTTCTGCACCATGTACTCTCCTTCCTTGATACCAAGTGTGTTGTTCAAAGTAGCATTTTGTCAAACAGGTGGAGATCACTCTGGAAAACGGTTCCCGTGCTCAATTTCGATGGTGAATCCTTCAACGAGCACAACTTCAAGGACCATGTGGACGAACTTCTAAAAGTCTATTTTGTCAACTCATACAGGCTTTGTCGTGTATCGATTCTCAATTGTCCTGGATTCGGAGAGAGGTCTGATATCTTTGTCGCCATCTTCCGCTCAATCTCCCTCTGCGACCATTCAATCGAGACTCTGGACTTAAAACGAGTCCAGTTTGATAATATGACATTTGGGTTGCAAAGCTCTGGTTTCAAAGTGCTTACCACTTTGACCTTGTCTGAGTGCTACTTGGATTTCTCTAGCTGGAACCAGCCGCTCAACCCGTTTGCTCGTTTTCCCATGTTGAAGAATTTGGCACTAATATCTTGCAGTTGTTCTCTTGGTGACAATCCCGAAGATGACGAGACAATGAGGTGTTTGAAAGTTGTTGGACTCCAGTTGCTTATCCTAGAAGTAGACGATGTATTTGGTTTTGATGAGATAAAAGTATTTGCACCAAATCTGAAACGGTATACTTACAAGAATCGGATTCTTGACTTTTCTCCAATGACAGAAGTCTTGGTTAATGTCCCTTCCTTAGAGCATGCCGATATCAAGTTTTTGGGATACAAGGGCTTGTATGATGAGTATAAGCAAGAGGCAAACCGACAATATGCAAACTTATTCCTTGGTATGAGTAGAGCAATGTCGCTTGTCTTCCAATTCGATACCGCCAAGGTAAGTTTCCTATAACTAGTGTAATGCGAACATGTTCATATCATTATCATATGTCATATATGTTGCAAAACATTTTCCTAATTTGTTGATCTACTGAATGTTTGTGATTACATTTGTTATGAAAGTCGTGCTCATCTCAACTTGTTTTGTTACGTGAGTTGGGTTTATTCCACCAAGACATTTGTGGAAAAATGTTAATGTTGTTCGTGTTTTTATTTTTTTCCTTGTGCTCCTGTTTTAGGAAGTCTTCGATGCTTGTGGCTTGTTAAGGGATCGACTCTCTCCTTTCAAAAGATTGAAATCCCTTAGTCTCCGTCATTCAGAACAAAAAGTCGACATACCAAACTACGTGACGCGATTCTTTTTTGGTGACTCCTCTCTCAAATATGAAAAAGGTGTGAATGTAACCAAGGTAAGTCGATGGAACTACGCTCTTCTAGGCTGACTTGATATTGAACCTCAACTACATTTATAGTTGTGTATATTGAATGCATATTTTTCATGATAATCTATGTAGAATGTAGCTCAATTTCTTTTTTTTATGCAGGTGACTACATCATTTTGACTTTCAAGTGCTTGGAAGATTTCGCAAACTGCAAGTCATATCCTCTTGTGAAATTTCTCGGAAAGTAGAAGCTCAAGAGACTTCGGTTCCTGTCTGTATTGCTTATTGGAAAATTAGGGATAGGTCTTACTACTAGACCAAACTCATATAAGTATAACTAGACAACTGAGTGGTATCTTTATGTTTGCTCTTATTGTGGACCATAATGGAAATCGAATGAATATCCCTCTATTATCTCAACGTTTTATTTTTGGAATTATGTTATGTTTCTTAATATTTTTTTTTGAATCAACAATTTGAATTTAGCGTGAAGTAGATAGGTTGTCACGTGGGATGAATCAATCAATTTATGACTTGACAAGATTAGACTTAAAATTTTATGCTTGAATAATCAATAAATAAATTTGGCGCGAAAGTTGGAAAATATAGTTTGTAATTCGACCGATCAAACTACATGCATATAGTATTGCCCAGTAACGATAACTGTAAGATTATTCCAATCATTATGAAAATAATTCAAAATTACTATGAAAAGTAATTTTGAATTATTTCCTACCATTAATCACTTTATATTTTTTACCAAAAAACGTTAAGCCAATGACATTATTGGTTAAAATTCAGACTTTAGTTACGAAAAAAAGAACATCAGTTGCAAACCTTTATTCTCAACTTATATCCAATATTATACATAGAATTCATACAATAAAACACTAAATATGTAAATTTTCGATTATAACATCAAATACTAATAGATCGTAAAATCAACAAAGATAGAACTATTTGTAATTGAAAATCTAAGCATATAATCCTACAAAGTAATAAGAAAATCACTATTTTAGCATCCAATTACTCGGACTATTGTATATATAAAAAAATTATATGGGTAGGGAGAGCAAAAAATCATAATAACTCAATCCCCATCAATATTTTGCGTGTTCTATCCATATCCGTCCAATACCTAGTCAATGCAAGGATTCTCCACATTGACTGGGTCGAGTTGATCGAATACCCACGATCATGGATTTAGTTCCCCTCTGTATTGATGAAGGCTCCCTCTCATTCCATGGTACATAGTTTATATTGTAAAGCTTGAACCTTCCAGCAACATGATCAATAGTCTAATGTATATGATGTAACACACTTTATGGTAGTATTAGTACTGCAAACTGTGTTTCTACACCGTTCATTGTCATTGAACTGTGATGGATGTTTTGTGATCATTAGATAAATACAGTGACAATTTTATAAATGAGATGTTCCATCACCGATATGAGGAGCACCAAAGGTGAAATCCAACGACTGCCAAATGTTGTATGGACGTTCCTATATGATGTAAACATCCTAGCCGAATTCTTATAAACTGTTTTCCGGCAAGAAAACTTCTGTGTTGAATTGAGATGGATTGCACCTTTGACTTCTATGGACAACGATTTTTAAGACACGGCTCACACCTCTTCAAACAAAGTTCGAACGAGGGTGTTTGATTGATGGTTTTTGGGAAGGAGATCTAAATTAAGTTACTCCTACTCCTATGGAGGTTCGGCGAGAGCTCCAAACTACGAACTACATCTATGGCTACATGATAGAGAAAAGGTAAAGGATAAACTTGACATGTGTGTCAGAGTGTTGGTTTTGGAACCCTAGTCTCTGTCGACCCCTCCTCTTATTTATAGCCCCGAGGAGGTAACCGCCATAGAAAACCGCTTGATGGATAACTGCTACAAAGAACCGCTCCTTCTTCTTCGGAAGAAAACCGCCTCTTGGATAACTCCCAAAAAGAACCGCTCCCTGCTTCCTCGGAGTGGTGGTTACTCCTTCAACCGCCTAGGTGCCTCTCTTGGAACCGTCGTGGGTTTTGGAGTGTAGCTTGCCTCGCCTGGTCTTGTTCTGAATCTCGTGCCATGCTAGTCTTTTGACGAGCATGTGGTGTCTCGCAAAAGGGGGTCGTGGTCTACTTGTCTCGCGGCCATGGACTTCTTACTCATGTCCATGGCCTTCTTGTCTTACGGCCATGGACTTCTTACTCATGTCCATGGCCCACTTGGGACTTAGTCATTACTGATATAGTGCTCCACCACCACACCCTTCTCATTCGTGTCCATGGCCACTCTTGTCAAGTGGCATGGACTTCTCAATCATGCACAAGGCCCCTCTCGTGAGGCGACATGGCCTTTCCATACTTAGTATTTTCAATCATTTCTAATACTTCTTGCTTCGCGTCATCTTGTCTCACGTCCATACCCCTTCTCGTGAAGCGGCATGGACCTCTCGTTCAAGTGGCACATGCTTCTCCTTGAAGCGGCATGTACCTCTTCCAGACTTAGTTTATTTTTCAGTCCTTAAGTCTTGATCTTGGGGCGGCATGTGCTCCTTGATTTCTAGATGGACATGGCCCTCTTCATGAGGCGGCACATGCTTCTAGATTTTAGATGGACATGGCCCTCTTCGTTGAGGCGGAATGTCACTCTCCAGACTTTGTGGCTTGGGCTTAAAATCAATATCCATAAGGCCCAACTTAAACAATATTAATTGTTATAATGGGTGTGGCCTTATAAACTCATTAATTATCTTGTAACTCACCAATGTGGTACAAGATAAATTTTATGGTGTAAACAAATGCCCCCCAACTACTTAGTGCATAAGGATTATGGACTAAGTAGTTGAAACCAACTTGACCACTTATATCCCTTCTCTAACTGGTCCTCGAGTAACAAGGCTTGTCTCTACTCACCCATGACCATAGGTTCAATAAAACTTGAAAATTTTTCCTCTAAAACAACACCATGGTACCTACGTCTTTCAAGTGGCTAGCTATGCCGCCTATGTTGTCTTCATTCATGTGTAGCAACGAGAAACCCTTGCCTTGTTGGCTTCTCGTCAACAATTCAGTGAGGCCCCTATACTTTTCTTATTTTACATGCTCAAGCTGGCCATCACTCATCTCCAACGCACGATGCCTTAGGTCGTAGTCAACATCCAAACTGGTGGCCACTTGGGACAAGACGACATAGCATGGCAAGACGCAATCTACGACTCGGTATGCCAAGCCATCACTACGACTTGGTGGTAAGATCTTCACATCAAAGTCTAATAACTTCGACTCAAAATTTCCACTTTGTTATTTTCTCTCTATTTTTTCTTATATAGCCATGATTGGATTTTATTTATTGTTAATATATATGATATTTATTTATTTAAGATAAAAAGGAGTGACAAATGTCACTGCTCTCCATCGCCTCTGGCAACAACTAATGCGCCAAAGGTGTACACCCACTGCCAAGTCCATGGACTAAAACATGCAAGCCATCCATATACCACATGCTTCTTTTCCTCCATGGAACATGATTCTCCATACATTAATTTTGAATCTTCTAGCTTACCAGTGGGTGGTATATGATAAGCATGTCTAGCCTTGGTGGCCTTGCATGTGGTCTCATGCTCATATGCTTTAGCCACATCACTTGACATGTCAAGACGACCATGGGTTTTCCTCTGCCTTGGTTTCCTCATGGTTGAGACATGCTTACTCTCCTCATGTTGTTGGAGACAATGTCCAGTCTTGAAAACTTGGCGACCACCCATGTGGCCCACTTGACTTTGTCTTTCAACCTCCAAACCTTGTTGGCTCCTACCCCTAGCACATGACCATCCTTGGTTCTTTGTGAGGCCATGTCTGGTTTGTGCGTATGATACCTTCTTATGCATGCCCCTATGTCCATCATTCATGATTGATGGCATGTAATTACTACTCATGGACATGGACTTGCCCCCCTGTCCACACTTAGCAAAACTTGCGTACTTATCACAAGCATGTGTAGGTTGGAATTCTTTTAGCTTCTTGGACATGCCCCCTACTCCATTATTCATGGTGGGAGACATGCCTCCTTGCCCATACTTAGCTAAATTTTCAACACTACGAGAACTCTTTTTGTCTTTCCCACGTCTTTTCTTGTTGGACTTGACCTCATATCCACTGTTGGTGATTGGTGGGATGCCCTCTTGTCCAGACTTAACAATAGTTTTACACTTATAAAAACCATGGGTGGCTTGAAGCTGTTGTGTCTTCCAAGACATGCCCCCTACTTCATACTTCATGATGGGTGACACTGACATGCCCCCATGTCTAGACTTAGCCAAATTAGCATGCTTAGCACAAGCATGTGTTGCTTGTGATTGATGTGGTCTCTTAGACACCACATGCCCCCTAGATGGACTTCTAGGCTTCACCTTATGGGAAGTTAGACTTTCATGCCCCCCATGATGGGCTCTAGATGGTTTGAGTTCTTCATAATCCACTCCTTGCCTACTCACTGGGGGTGGCATTGGGGGTGGGTGAGCAGATCGTGGTACTTGATCCATTTTGGATGAAACGCCAGCACCTACGTCATCCACAGGGGTTCTTCTATCTAGCATGGGCGGTTGAACTCCATATTGTACAGACAAGTCACAATCATGGGTCGTGAACGTGAAGGCCAAATTTTGGCCACAACTCCCATGTTGAGATGGCAGTTGGCTTGTTACCGATGTCGGCTATGTTCCTTTCCATGATCGACCATTTTGAAAACCAGTGGAAGAAAGATTCTTACACCACGTAAAACTGTTTAGTGGTGGATCTTTGCTATTTATTGGCAAAGTCCTTGATTGAACCACAGATATGTCCGAGACATGTCTAGACTCATAAAAGTGGCTTTGAGTCTTGCTCAAGTTGCCAAACCAATTATATAGACATGTATCCATCCAAGAAATGAGAGAATCATGACGCTCAATGAGAGAATCCTGACGTTCAATGAGAGAATCGAGACGTTCAATAAGAATGGCTCTTAATATGAGAAGTTAAAGGACGGTTTACCTGTTGGGAGTCAACCATACCCTCCTCAATGGATTGATGGAGTGAAGTGATGGAAGCTCCTTCATCCAAACTTGTGGCTGGTGCTGGCAGAGCCTTCATCCCGCCATTGTTTCCGGCAACAACAGCCACTCAACCAACTTTGAAGCTAGTCACTTGATCCTCTTCTACAAAGACTTGTAGAAGATCTTCATCTTGTTGTCTATGTCGTGGAGCCATCATATCAAACACAAGGTCCCACCAGGTGTGCCAAATTTGTTTTCTGGCAAGAAAACTTCTCGTGATGAATTGAGATGGATTGCACCTTTGACTTCTATGGACAACGATTTCTAAGACACGGCTCACACCTCTTCAAACAAAGTTCGAACGAGGGTGTTTGATTGATGGTTTTTGGGAACGAGATCTAAATTAAGTTACTCCTACTCCTATAGAGGTTCGGCGAGAGCTCCAAACTACGAACTACATCTATGGCTACATGATAGAGAAAAGGTAAAGGATAAACTTGACATGTGTGTCAGAGTGTTGGTTTTGGAACCCTTGTCTCTGTCGACCCCTCCTCTTATTTATAGCCCCGAGGAGGTAACCGCCATAGAAAACCGCTTGTTGGATAACTGCTACAAAGAACCGCTCCTCCTTCTTCGGTAGAAAACCGCCTCTTGGATAACTCCCAAAAAGAACCGCTCCCTGCTTCCTCGGAGTGGTGGTTACTCCTTCAACCGCCTAGGTGCCTCTCTTGGAACCGTCATGGGTTTTGGAGTGTAGCTTGCCTCGCCTGGTTTTGTTCTGAATCTCGTGCCATGCTAGTCTTTTGACGAGCATGTGGTGTCTCGCAAAAGGGGGTCGTGGTCTACTTGCCTCTCGGCCATGGACTTCTTACTCATGTCCATGGACTTCTTGTCTTACGGCCATGGACTTCTTACTCATGTCCATGGCCCACTTGGGACTTAGTCATTACTGATATAGTGCTCCACCACCACGCCCTTCTCATTCGTGTCCATGGCCACTCTTGTCAAGTGGCATGGACTTCTCAATCATGCACAAGGCCCCTCTCATGAGGCGACATGGCCTTTCCATACTTAGTATTTTCAATCATTTCTAATGCTTCTTGCTTCGCGTCATCTTGTCTCACGTCCATACCCCTTCTCGTGCAGCGGCATGGACCTCTCGTTGAAGTGGCACATGCTTCTCCTTGAAGCGGCATGTACCTCTTCCAGACTTAGTTTATTTTTCAGTCCTTAAGTCTTGATCTTTGGGCGGCATGTGCTCCTCGATTTCTAGATGGACATGGCCCTCTTCATGAGGCGGCACATGCTTCTAGATTTTAGATGGACATGGCCCTCTTCATTGAGGCGGCATGTCACTCTCCAGACTTTGTGGATTGAGCTTAAAATCAATATCCATAAGGCCCAACTTAAACAATATTATTTGTTATAATGGGTGTGGCCTTATAAACTCATTAATTATCTTGTAACTCACCAATGTGGTACAAGATAAATTTTATGGTTTAAACATAAACAAATCATCTTTTTTTTTTGGTGGATGGGGAACATGACACACTAGAATGTAATTGTTATTGTTATAAATGCATGTATACTTTTTTATGACAAGTTTTTGTAGCGAAGCGAAACAAACTTTGATATAGAACATGCATGTTGTCTACCATTAAATACTAAAGGATTTCTTCTTAATTATTTGAAGCGGTCAAATACATGCAATGCATGGACTACTTTTTTTTTTTTTTTTTTTTTTGCTTTTGCAGTTTCTTACTTCTATTCGTGAGCCCAAACCTAAAAACAAAACAAAACAACAAGAAAATACATGTATGTTAGATGCATGTATACTTTTTATGACATGTGTAACTTTTAGTGTCCACAAGCGGTACTTTACCCTAAAATTTCCAACCGTTACAAAATGTCGATCCCTTCAAAAATAGTTCTGGTGGGCTTTTTCTCGTGTATAATTAATTATCCATGAATAGATATATGCATGTGAGTTACAATTATTGATACTTTAAATATGAGAATTAAATATATGATGAGAAGCTAAATATATACGTGGAAATTAGAAACCAGTTTTACATATATGGCTGCATATTAAATATAGATGTGGAATTTTGAAACCAGTTACATATATGGCATGATATTAACTAGGTTTATGTCTTATTGATTATAAGACATGAAAGTCTCTTTTTTAAAGTAAAATTTCATTTGAAGTTGATGTCGGAAACTTATTAGGGGTGTAACAGTGAACTAACTAATGTGCGGAATTCAGGATTTTGTTTATAACAAGCGTGAGCTTTTTTTCCTGTTATAGATTCATTTTAAAGTCGGCGCGAAAAGAATTTTAGGTGGTAACATAAAACAAATCGATTTGCAGAGCTCGGATAGGTTCTTGATGCCACGCGTAGGAGCATCTTCTTGCGGCGCCAAACTAATGATTAAAGGTTATGGCGTGGTCTGTCTACATTTACATCAATTGTTAGTTGACATTGCGTGAGAGTTTGTTTAATTTCCGTTACAACTTTGTTTTAAATTAGGCACGAAAGTTAATTTATGTTTGGGGTAAATAAAAATTTCAAGATTGTTGTGCATAGAAAATGCAATCCAATAATACACAAACAATGTTGCAAAAAATCTAAAAAATATAAAATTACAAAGACACATAAGAACTTTAGTATAGCTACAAAAACTAATATTTTTTTCTTCTCTTAACTCTTAACCAAGTTTCAAAAAAGCACTATGTGTAAGGCATGTATTGGGTCTTGCCTAGTGTCTCCACTTTGACATCACCTAAGAATGTCTACCCTTTAGAAGGAAAACAACCATTTGAATTTTGAATGGAAAAGACACTTGTATGATTTAAAAGTTTGGTTGGAGATATATAACTCGTGAGAATGAATATCATATAACTAAGCCTATTTTCTTAGTCAAATGGCTAAAGTATTATCAACATAAGATTGATTAAAGTCATATGTCATTCAATCTTATGGTCCACAATATTCATTACCAATTAATTAAATTAAAAATAGTTTTGAAAATTTTGAAAAATTCATTAAATGTAATTAATTATTTTCAAATTTGCCAACATTCTCTCACGTAACCTCTTTCTCTAAACCTATGATTTTTCATCACTCTTTTCCTTTCTTTATGTCTCCTACTTATAGTTTTTTCTCTCTCTTTTTTCTCCTTAGAGTTTCTAGTGATGGTGGTCATATCTATCACTACAGTTGCTTGATATCTTCTCTCTCGCTCCTATTCTCTGATATTCTGATGGCGGTGATCACATATGTTATCATTGTTTCTCTAAACTTTATCTCTTTGTCGTTTTAGCTCTCTCTCTCTCTCTCTCCCTCACTTCCTCCCTTTCTCGCAACAAAGATGATGACAAATTTGTAGTATTGTTAGCTCTCTTTTCCTTCTGCATTAAAATTTTATGTTTCAGATATTTCATAAATGGATAAGTCACCACTTTATATGAGATAAAACGATCCTTAATCCACACCTGTCCACATCCCATCAATCTCACTTTAATCATTTCACCTTCTCCTTGTTTATGCTCCATTGCTTACAAAAAATTATGAAAAACTCCCACCGTCGGTTCATTTTCACCATATTCAGAATTTTCATCGTTGCCTTTGTATTTTAGTCTTTATTTAGCCTCTCAACCTCACCACGAGCAACGTATTTTCTTTTCATGTTTGAGTTCGTCGATTGTTGTTTGAAAGTTGATTACGACCAAGTTCACCACTGTAGTGAGAACAAAACACATATAGTTTCTTGAAGTGCCAATCTTTATCTTTTTTGTCTTCATGGCTATATGTTTCTGAAGCCTTGCCTCTCTTAGACATCCTTTGTTGAGGTAAGTCTTTCTTCTTCCTAGTGAGATTTCCAACTATCAAATCTGTCATCTGTCATTTTGTTGGTCACTCAATATATCATCCCTAACTCGCAACTTTCTTTCTATTGGTTATAGATATTTCAAAACATGGATGAGTCACCACTTTATATAAGACAAAACGTTTCTAAGTCCACATCTGTCCACATTCCATCAATCTTACTTAATTGTGTTCACCTTCTCCATGTTTCTGCTCTCCTACTTGGAGAAAATGATGGAAAACTTTCTCCCTTCCATTTTCTTTTCATTTCTCCACTATTCATAATTTCCATCGTCGCCTTTGCATTTCTCTTGTCCTCAGTCTCTCTAACCAGCAACTTCTTTTCTTTTTCTGTGTGGCTTCGTCGATTATTGTTTGAAAGTTGACTGCTACCAAATTCACCACTACAACAAGAGAACAACACACGGATCGTTTCTTGAAAGGGTCAATCTTGTTCTCTTGTCATCTTCATAGCTCTACATTTTTTGAGCCTTGTCTCTCTTATTCATCCTTTGTATAAGTAAGCAACTTTTTCTTCTTCATAGTAAGATTTCCAACTATCAAATATGCAATATGCATTTTTGTGGCATAGTCACGATTTTGCCTATTTTCCCTTGTTGACGAAGTTCTTAATCATTGACAGAAGTTCATACGTTGTTATCTTTTTGTTTGTCCATGATAGTTTTAATTTTGGAATTCATACTAAGTTTTTGTCAATTTGTTTGTTTGGGTGCACGTTTCTGCTAGGAATTGAAGTTGATCCTTCGGATCAACCATGCTTGAAGAAATCAAGATGCCTTCAGAAAGGAGACAAATATTTTCTAATGGAGCCAATTTTGACAGACTTTGTGGCCTTCCCGACGAAGTTCTGCAACATGTACTCTCCTTCCTTGATAGCAAGTCTGTGGTTCGAAGTAGCATTTTTTCAAACAGGTGGAGATCACTCTGGAAAGTGGTTCCCTTGCTCAATTTTGATGGTGAATCCTTCAATGAGCACAACTTCAAGGACCATGTGGACGAACTTCTAAAAACCCGTTTTGTCAGCTCTCACAGACTTCATCATGTATTGATTCTCAAGGCCTATTTGGGTTGCCAAGCTCGGGTTAGATAAGGTCCTTAAGGCCTATTTCTTAAGGAAGATCTTAAACTCTTTTCAACCAATAGGAGAAGGAGAGAGAGTCATTAGTAATCATCGGGTAACTACCTACTTAATACGTTAAAGGGTAAGACTGGAATTACAAAATATTTAATGATATTATTTATTAAAATAAAAATGGCAAAACCCACACAACGTGACATTAATTGGGTTTTTGAGAATCAGTCTCCTCCCAACCCTAAAACCACTCATTCTCCAAAACTCGCCGGCGTACCGCGTAGCCGACAGGTCGCCTGCTTTCCACCGTCTCGTCGCTCTGACCTGCCATAGCCGTCAACCGTCGCTCCTCCTTTCTCCCGTGACGCCTCGGTGGTCGTCGTCGCACAGCCGGCTCACTTTCATAATCATCGGCAGCCGTCATCATTGGTCTGCTTCTACGGCGTCGCGACGATAACGCGAACAACGTAGCTGGCCTACCGACTCGATGGAATCGACAAAGGCCTTTATGTTTGGTAAGTTTTTGTATTTCTTTTTCCTATTTTATATTGATTTGCGTTGTTAATATTTAAGGGATGATTAATAATTTGAAAATGGATGATTAATAATAACGACATTATTTGGAAGTAATTAATGGTTTGAGAAGGTTACAAAATGAACCACCGGTCTAAACATCAAAGTGCAGGTGTTTTAATAACTCGGAGAGGGTTGATTAATAATAAAGACATTAGTTGTTAATAATTTTAGGTAATAAGTTAAGAATTATCTTTGAATGTAAAGCTTCAACGCCGTAGTGGATTAATAATTCAAAAATGAATGATTAATAAGAACGACATTATTTGTTAATAATTAAAGGTTTAATACGGTTAGAAAAATGAATCAGCGGTGGAGACATCACCGTCGAGGTGTTTTAATAACTCGGGAAGGGATGATTAATAATAACTGCATTAGTTGTTAATTATTAAAGGTGTTGAGTTAATATGTAAATTTGCATGTAAAGCTTAAATTTCGTTGTGGATTAATAATTCGAAAAGGGATCATTAATAAGAACTGCATTACTTGTTAATAATTTTACGTGTGATGATAGATTAATAAAATGGATGATTTCGTTAATAATAACGTGCACGTGTGTTGTTAATGTTAAATATGTTTGCGGGAGGACGAGATATTATATTAATAACGTCGTTCTTTATTAATAATTTGAAAAGGAAGAGTAATAAGAACGACTTAGTTGTTAATAACGTAGTGCATTGATATTATTGAAAATACTAATAATAATGTTATTGTGAGTTAGAAATTGTAAATGAAAATTTAAAAAATGTAGCGTATTCGTTTGTTGGTAATAACGTTATTGATTTAATAATCAAACAAGATTTATTTAATAATAACGTGTACGTTTGTTGTTAATGGTAAATATCTGTGCGGGAGGACGATTTATTATATTGTTGTATGTTTTCTTTGTTGATATTAATAACACTGTTTAATAATTCTGTTACTACAACACTTACGTATTTGTTATCTCGTCAATATTACAAACCTAAATGAACTATCTTGTGATGTCAACTTGGAAGGGGACGATATTGGCCATAACATGGACGGAAGCCAAGATGAGATTTCATTGGATACTACATCTGTTGATGGTTAAGGAAACATGAGGTGTTTGGTCTTGACATTAGTTTAGATGTGGATGGTTTGTTGGTATCGAGTTTCAGGGGACATAGTATGCGGTTTCAGATGATTTAGGATAGTGAATATTTGGTGACGCAGTTGCTGATGCTTTTGACAATGAAACATTATTTGTTAATAATGTAAGATTGTTGATAATGCCGGAAAATAAAGGTACAAATACGGGAAAAAATTCCTTAACCATTTTCTAATGAACTTTATGACAAAAAATTGAAACATAATACGAAAAGATTGATAATATCATTTAAAACATTACAGACGTAAGCAAAACACATTACATGTTATGCATAATGTAATTTGACTAAGTCACGAACATAGATTAATATTGTCATTTCGCAAATGTTATTGCTGACCGGTAGTAATTATTAATAAAACGCATAAAAACGTTGACAACGACCAGAGATTGATTAACAATACCAATTATTGCAGGCGGATTGTAATTACTTGTGTAAGGTTGTAGGTAAAAAAATTTGCTTTTTTTTATAAATGGATGCAGAGCATCTCAGCCTTCATTCAAAACCAGACGGGGTTCGGAAAGCCCCTGACGGTCATACAAAATCCAGTATACAAGGGTGGGGTCATCAACGGGAAAAGAACTGAAGCCCAACGGCAAGTGATGCCCTCGACTAGCTAAATAATCAGCACACTTGTTGCTCTCTCTGTAGACATGGGAGACGAAAACCTCCCAATTTCTTCCAATAAGCGCCTGGAATCGAGCTACTACTGCTGAGTGCCTATTATCCTCACGATGGGGGCACTGGAGAATCTGAAGGGCACATTTTGAGTCAAGTTGAACTTTGACCCAGCGGAAGCCAAGATCCCAGGCCAGCTGAAGTCCCTCTACAACGGCTCTCAACTCAGCTCGGGTAACAGAGCAAATCCCGAGTTTCATAGCGAACGCCGCATAGCAGCGCCCAGTGTGATCTCTAATCAGGCCACCAGCAGCCGCGTGGCCTGACTCAGAAATGACGGAGCCGTCAGAGTTGAGAGTTACCCACTCGGGAGGAGGCGGCGTCCAAGAGATCATCTCCTCCGTTCTAGCAGGTGGACTCGGATGGTGAACTGCCTTGTCCCTATCGATTGCAATCTGCACTATATTAATCCATGCCTGGACGCGATGCAGAAAGACTTCAGCTGAAACGGCCCTGCCTGCAAAGACGCGGTCGTTCCTGGTCCGCCAAAGGGACCAGCAAGTGATGCCGAACAGCAGGCTCGTGTGCGGCTGTCGAATATATCTCAGAAGCCAGTCCTGAAACTGGAGCCCGAAGAATGTCTGGTGTTCAGAAGGCTGGATGACCTGCAACTAAGTTAACCGGGGAAAAGGACAATCCCGCAACACATGCAGGATTGTTTCAGGGCCATTCTTGCAGTGGGTGCACAACGCCGAGGAGGTCAGGTGACGACGCTCACGCTCCGCGTTGGTGAGCAAGCGATCCCGGGCCGCCAACCACAGGAAGTGACGAACCCGAGCTGGCCCCTGCCACCTCCAAATAGTTCGCCAGTCCATCGGGGAGGTCGAGCCGTCCATCTGCGCAGCAATCTTGTAGGCGGAGCGAACCCGAAACCGGCCATCTTGTTCGGGTCCCCAAGTCGCCCAGTCCTCCCCCGCGAGCTCCTGGGGTGGTTGAACACCAAGAACCTGGAAGACCCCATCCTCGGTAAGAAGTTGTTGATGCACGAGAATATTGCACTCACCTGAGGTCTGCACGAGCGCTGCCACTGGGAGGTTAGGGTCGGGTTCAGGGCCCTCTGGGCGAGCATAATCAAGGAACATATCTCCACTATCAATCCAGCGATCCGCCCAAAAGTTTGTTGATTGGCCATTCTTGATGCACATTCTCGTCCCCTCGACCATAATAGGCCAGGCTTTGAGTATACCCTTCCAAAGGGATGAAGCCCGCGTCTGGGATTTGAGCCTCAATTCTCCCTGTACCGTTTTGAAGTATTTGGCCTGCAAAACACGCACCCATAGGTCATCCTTGTTTTTAGTAAACAACCAAGCAAGCTTAGCCAGGAAAGCAAGATTTAGCTCATGTGCTTTGCGAATGCCCAGCCCGCCCTCATCTTTGGATTGACAAACACCATCCCAGTGGACCAGGTGGATCTTGTGGGCATCAGCAGTCGAACCCCAAATGAAACTTCGGATCCGCCTGTCGATCTGGTCACAGATTGATATAGGCAGGTACGTCGTCTGCATGACATAGGAGGGGAGCGTGTTGAGAACAGACGTCGCCAACGTCACCGACCCGCATGGGACAAACTATCGGCCTTCCACCCCGTTAACTTCTTGTCCATACGGTCCAAAATGTACTTGTACGTATCCCTCGTCACCCGGCCATGTAAAACTAGGACACCCAAGTACCTCCCCAGATCCTGAGTCGGCGGGATACCCAGGATGCGGGCTACAGAACCGCTGCTCGACCTCGTAGTGTTTTGCGAAAAGTAAACCACCGATTTCTCCTTGCTCACCAGTTGACCCGAGGCTTGGCAGAACCGATCCAAGCAGTCAATGATAACCTGCCCTTGAGTCTCCGAAGCCTCTGCAAACAGGATAAGATCGTCAGCAAAAAACAAGTGGGAGAGGGTCGGGCCACCTGGGAGGTTTTAATCGGCTTCCAGGTCCCCTGCTGCACTTCCTTCTCTATCAGATGACTTAGGCGTTCCATGCAAAGTGTAAACAGGTAGGGAGAGAGGGGGAAACCCTGACGAAGTCCCCGGGAAGGTGTGAAGGGTTCAGTGCAGCTACCATTCCATAGTACATGCATTGTCGAAGTGGAAATACAGGCCATAATAACCTCGACCAGCTTCGTGGGGAAACCTGCGACAATGAGGGTGTACCCGACGAACGGGCAGCTGATCCTGTCATAAGCCTTAGCCAAATCGATCTTGACTACCATCTGGCCCTTCTTACCTCGCTTGAGATTCATAGAATGAACCACCTCCTGCAAGATAATAATGTTGTCAGTAATGTGACGTCCCGGAACAAAGCTTGATCCGATTCACCAAGCACTTAGTTAGGGACTTGTACACCACATTGCACAGGCCTATTGGGCGGAATTGCTTGATAGACATTGGGCTCTCCATTTTCGGGATTAGAACCAGGAGGGTCACATTGACTTCACTAATTAGGCCCGGCCTCCTGAAGCATTCCTGCACAAAGGTAGAAAAGGATGGCCCTACGGTATTCCAACACTTCTGGTAGAAGATCGGAGGGTACCCATCCTGTCCCGGAGCCTTGAAGCCACCCATCCCCTTCACTGCAAACAAGACCTCCTCCTGCTTGATATCGCCGGCAAGATAGGTCGCCTCTGCATCGGAGATTTTGTCAAAAGTTGCATAAAAAAACGGAGAAGGCCCATCCTCGGCAAGGAAGAGGTTGCGGTAAAAGTCACAGACATGGATCCGGAGAAGCTGGTCATTAGAAATCCAATTCCCCGTGTCGTCTCTCAGGCTAGCGATCCTGTTAAACTTCCACCTCTTAAAGGTAGAGAGATGGAAGTAATGGGTATTTTTGTCACCGTAGATAATCCATGATGATCTAGATTTCTGAAACCAGAGGAGTTGGTCCTGCCAGAGGGTGGTTTCTAGCTCAGATCGCACCGCCTGTTCTTCATCCCTAGAGGCAGCCGAGGAACCTGACTCATTGCGAACTTCCAGCTGACGAAGCCTGGTGATCAGCTTCTTTTTCCTCTTCAAAATATGGCCAAACACATCCCTATTCCATAGCTTCACGTCCTCCATAAGGAGCGAAGTTTGGCCAGTGAATGCCGAGGCCTTCCCCCACGATTCCTCCAACATACGAGGGAAGTCATCATGGCCCAACCATGCTGCCAGAAAGCGAAAAGGACGGGCTTGCCAGGGAGTTTTAGTCGTAGCTCGGATTAGTATGGGTCGGTGGTCAGAACCAATGCGCTCCAGGTGGTAGACCGTAGAGTTCGGGAACTTGAGCATCCACCTTTGGTTGCATAGAGCTCTATCCAACCGCTGAGACAAATTACCTCTACACCAGGTGTAACGGGGGCCCGAAAATCCCAAATCAACAAGCTCACTCCTTCACACAACGACGAAAAGGGCGAACTCGAGCTTCACAATAACCAGTACCCCTCATTGTATCAGCCGGGCCAAGAATAGAGTTGAAATCACCCGCAAGCACCCATGGAAGACGCGCTGTGTGGGAGACTCGAATTAACTCTGTCCAAAGATCCTGACGAAGCGAAGTGTTGGGGCTGGCATAGATGGCCGAGACCAACACTTCCTGCGCCGGCTCCCCTCTCCTTGAGACTTTCATATGAACCATTTGCTCCCAATCATAGACTGGGTCCACCTTGAGATCACGTTCTCGCCATAGGACCCAAATGCCACCTGCGAAACCGCGAGCATCCACCATTAGAACCCCATCAAAACCAAGGCGGGAAATAACCTGGCGGGCAGTCCTCCCGCTAATGCGGGGCTCAAAGATAAAAATCATATCAGGCCTAAAAGGGCCAATAAACGAAAACAAAAAAGGGACGAAGTTATCATGCCCCGCCCCCTGACAATTCCACGAAAAAATATCTAACATAACGGTAAAGCAAAAGACCACACCTAAAGAGAGAGCACAAGGAAGAAACTTCCCTGAAGCCCGGTGGCTCGAGGCCACGGTCGGCGATCAGCGCCCTGAGGTTGGGGCTGTGCTAGCCCCCGTTGCACGTTGCTCTTTAGCGCGTTGGGAACCTTTGCTAGCTACACTAGGTGGTAGCTTCTTGTGATCTTGTTTCGGTGGCCCATGTCCCTGCATGACTCCTCGGGCATCCCTCTTTGGGTAGGAGGAAGAAGGCCTTGCTGAGATTGAAGCGGCAGGAGCTTCAGGAGTCCCAACTCCTCCTCCCCTATCTTCCGGTCTCATAATGACAGTGGCCTCGGGGATGCACCCAACCTGATGAATGGGCACCTCGACCAGGCGTGGTGGATCCACCGGGCTGTCCAGCACCATCGGAAGTGCTTGCTCGGGGTGGGAAGTATTCGTTGGCTGGGGTGCGTCTTAAGCCATGACAACCTGGCTGTCAACCTTGGTTGAAGGTACTGCCTCGGGTGGGTTTTCCATCAGGATCTCCTCAATGTCATCGTCATTATCAGATTCCTCGACTGATGCCAACTCTTTGAATCTCGACCCAGCAGGAGCAGCCGCCACCTTTTCCATAGGCGCCTCATTAGTTTTGGTAACGGAAGTCCTCCGAGTCTGAGAACTTCTTCTTCCTCGGTTTCGCCATCATCCACTCTCCATCAACCTTGGGTGGCACGACCTCCTCCATGCTCGCTGGTGACGGTGTGCCCTACGATGGAGGTGGTGATGGCTTGAACAGTAAATGACAACTCTTCACCGAATGGCCATATTTACCGCATTCAGTACATATGTTGTGGAGCCCTTTAAAATGGATATAGTATGTTCTGCCCTCCACTTTGTACTGAGAAAGAAGAGGTTTTGTCAAGTCGACCTCGACACAGACACGCGCGTAACGACCACGATCCCCCGTCATGGTGGCTCGATCTACTTTCACAGGCTTCCCTATCCGCGAAGCTATTCTCTCTACTGCCTCACGGTTGATGAATTCCATCGGGAGTTTGGGAAGTTAGGCCCAGACCATAGTCGTAGCGACCTCAGCAGTCTGGGGATCAAAATTCTTCCGCCACGGGCGCACAGTCCCCCATCATCCACGGCCCACCCGCCGCCGCTTGCTCATAGTCGAACTGGGACGTGAAACGCACTACATAGTACCCCCATGAGATGCTGGATATTTGTAGCGTGCCGCACTTTGCCCATTGCTGCTCCAAACGTCGGGAGATTGCCGGGAACGGGAATGTTCGGCCTAGGACTTTGACAATCAGAGCCGATCTCCACTTTCGGCGCCAACGTTGTTTCTCCATGGCTCGAAAGGGGATTGTCAGACAGTGGGGATCATCATCCTCGGGAATCTCATCATCCAGATCATCCTCCCGCATTGCATTGGCTACATCCTCGGAGTCGGACTCCACAACATAGTACTCGTCCTGCAACAGGACCTCGCTGAAAAGTTTTCTGTTCGCTCCTCCCCATGCAGTATGATGCTGGGAACCTGACCAATCTTGATTGCCAAAGCCAGCAGTACCCTGGTTATCAGCCTCTGAACCGACGATAAGAGTGGTTTCCATTGTTGCATGATCGAATAGAGGGTTTGCCGTCATCGGCTTAGCCTTCTTTTTTGCCTATTGGGTCTCCTTCTCGCCTTTCCCCGTCGGCGACGAAGTGGTTAAGGCTGGCCGATACACACCAGCAGTGGGATCAAGGGGCTTCACCGCCGGGGTACCATTCCCCGGAAGCGCAGCGGCCATGGAAACGGGTTTTTTGGAAGGAGCTGCCCTAGGATTCCTATTTTCTCGGAGCGCCTAGAGTTTCTTAGAAATTTCCTAGATTCGGTAAAAAAATTTGCTCGCGTGTGTAATTGTTTCAAATTCAATTATCAATTTTTCCGTGTCATGTTTAGATTTTGAGACTTAAAGTTCAATAGAAAATGATAATATTAATTAGAAAATGATAAAGTACGAATGTATTAATAATCCGCTCAAAACACGTTGAAAACGACCATACATTAATTAATAATACGAATTAATGATAGTAAAACGAAACAGTGTCAATATATGGTTCGTACCAAGTTGGAGAAATAAAGACATCCGACCATAAAAATGTCAACATAAACCTTGACATTGTGACTTTTATTGTTTGAAAGAGGAAATCGAAATGTAGTGAAAGAAAAAGAGGTAGAACTCTGTTAAGTACGCATTTCACTAATGAATAATCTTAGCCGAGTTGGGAACCAAATTGTGAAGCAACCTGAAGTAGGTCGTTACTATAAACCTGCTCTGTCAGATATGGAAGCCTAAGGTTGGTCGATGCTACGCATCTGCAAGTTAAGAACGAAGCCGAACTCATAGCTTCGAAATCATAGCCTGACGACGGGGACTAATATTCTTAACCATCTTGCGGACCTGAGACACACTGTACCTGATCGGTAAGCGATTGTCTTCAGTTGTGGGTGCATCTGCCTTCTTTTGCAAAGTCTTACTAAGCGGTGCAGACTTACGCATTGTATTCTTTGTACGCGGCATATTGTGAATCACTGAAAAAAACTTACAAATGACATATAAATGTATTAATCACTCATTCTCGAATAACGATAAATACCATCAGAATATGTTAATAACATATCACGATTATATTCATAATGCCATTTCACAAAAGTCAAGAACATATCTTAATAATGTAAATAATTCGAGATAAGAAAGGTACAAATTTAGAAAAATGAACTTTATAATTTTCTAATGAACTTTAACATGAAAAATTGAAACATAACACGAAAAAATTAATAATGGCATGTTAAACAATTACAAACGTGAGAAACAACATTACAAATAATGTTACACAAGTAAAACTTAATAATGGAATAAAATAATTTATAGTAGAATCAACAAATTGATAAAGGTATTTTCAAAGTTACTAACGTCACCAAAAAAATTAAAACTAAAGACTATCTAGTTAAACAAAATGACCAATATAATCATATAACATAAACCAAACCCCAAAAATCCTATGTCCATGCAGTGTCAAAACCTAGACCCATGCATCACACAAAAACCCTAAACTACGGAATGAAATATGGAGACGAAAAAACCTTGAACGCTGCCGACTTGAGCTCGGGATTGACGACGGACTAGACAGGGAAGCGGTCAACGCGACTGAGGTCGGACGTGACCGCCTTCAACGGTGGCGATGAGGCTGCCGCCCCACCCAAACGTCCGCCGGACTATGTCTGGACTGGACTGTTCCGCCGGAAAATGGGAAATCATATAAGGTGAAACCGGAAGTTGTGAGCCGACAGCGGAGACAAGCTGGCGGGAGCAGAAGGGACGGCCGGCGACTGCAAGAAGGGAGCAGAAGGGAGCACCTGGGATCGACGACTTACAAGATGGCCAGAGAACGTGGTTTGACGACAAGAGAAAAGGTTCGGCTGTGAATTATGGAAAAAATAAAACAAGGGTTTATAGACGGTTAGGGTTACGTTTTTAATTTATTTATAATTTCCTAAATACCCTTAACAATTAATTAACTAATAACTCCTCCTTAACTACCTAAAATAGAATAAGCCAATCACAACTAGAGATGGCAATGGGTCGGGTCGGGGACGGATAATGCATATCCGTTACCCTACTCAAAGTAGTTCGGGTTTTACCCATGCCCATACCCGTTCGGGTTTCGGGTATCCACGGTTATCCATGGGTAGTCGTTTCTCTTTATAACTCCAACTAATATGTTAATATTCACATGTATTCACTCATTACATAAAACGAAGAGTACGACAATTATCCACTAGAATGAAAAAAATTAATTAAAACAACACAATTTTATGAAAATATTATCTTTATATGCTAAATTTAAAATAAGTTAGAGAAAAATAATGGTTATTTAGACAAAATACATATGTATGTGTATAATCGGGCGGGTTCGGGTTGGATAGTGAGAAAACCATACCCGCCCATTACCCGCAATGTTCGGGTTCGGATTTTACCCGTACCCACTAAAAGTCTTTTGGGTTCGGGTTCGGGTTTTACCCTACCCAATTAGGTCGGATTCGGGCGGATATCAATGGTTACGGATAATTTTGCCATCCCTAATCACAACGCTTTAAGATCCTCTTAAAAAAAAAGGATTTAAGGACCTGAACTCAGGCCTGCCAAGCTTTGGTTTCAAAGCACTTACAACTTTGACCTTGTCCGACTGCTACTTGGATTTCTCTAGCTAGAACCAGCCGCTCAACCCGTTTTCTCGTTTTCCTATGTTGAAGAATTTGGCACTGATATCTTGCAGCTGTTGTCTTGGTGACGATCTCGAAGACGACGAGACGATGAGGTGTTTGAAAGTTGTTGGATTCCAGTTGCTTAGCCTGGAAGTAGACTACGTATTTGGTTTCGACGAGATAAAAGTATTTGCTCCGAATTTGAAACGATGCACTTACAAGAATGAGATTCATGACTTTTCTCCAATGACAAAAGTATTGGTAAATGTTCCTTCCTTAGAGCATGCCAATATCAAGTGGTTGGGATACATGGGATTGTACGATGAGTATTAACAAGAGGCAAACCGACAATATGCGAACTTGTTCCTTGGTCTGAGTAGAGCAATGTCTCTTGTCTTCCAATTTGATACCGCCAAGGTAAGTTTGTCTCTTGTCTTCCAATTTGATACCGCCAAGGTAAGTTTACTATATAACTAATGTAATGTGCACATGGTCATATTAAAATCATATGTCATATATGATGCAGGAAAATTTTATAATTTGTCGATCTACCGAATGATTGTGATTGCATTTGTTACAAAACTCGTTGTTGGTCTCGACTTGTTATGTGAGTTGGGTTTATTCCGCTATGAAATTTGTAGAAATGTTAATTTTGTCTGTGTTTTGTCTTGTTTGCCTTGTGCTTCTGTTTTAGGAAGTCTTTGGTGCTTGTACCAAACTACGTGACACGATTATTTTTCGGTGACTCTCCTCTCAAATATGAAAAAGGTGTGAATTTAACCAAGGTGAGTCAATATAACTCCGCTCTTCTAGTCTCACTTGATATTGAACCTCAGTTACATATATAGTTGTGTATATGGAATACATATTTTTCATGATAATCTATGTACAATGGAGCTCAATTTCAATTTTTTTATGCAGGTGACTACATCATTCTGACTTTCTAAGTACTTGGGAGATTTCAGAAACTGCAAGTCCGATCCTCTTGTGAAATTTGTTGATAAGTAAAAACTCAAGAGACTTCGGTTCCTATTTGTGTTGTTTATTTGAAAATTAGGGATAGGTCTTAGTACTACACCTAACTCATATAACTATAAATAGACAAGTGAGTGGTCTCTTTTATGTTTGATCTTATTGTGGACCATAGTGGAAATCGAATGAACATCCCTATATTATCTCAACTTTTTTGGAATTATGTTATGTTTCTTAGATTTTTTGGAATCAAGAATTTGAATTCGGCGCGAAGTAGATAGGTTGTCACATGGGATGAAACAAACACTGCCAGATATGCCTGGGTTCAGAACGCTTGTTTCAACCCATTTCCGAGACATGCAGGTGCATTCTGGTGCCGCATCATCTTTGATTGTCGCTCAGAGTGCTCTAAATACTATGGGCCCCATCTTTAGCATTCCTCCGCGGATGGAGAACACTGATCTGCTCCACTACCTCGCACAGATCCACTTTGCGGTGAGTAGCGTTTGCATATGGGCTCGACATTCAACTCGCTTTCTGCCTCTTTTTTTAGGGTATGCGGCGGTTTGTTCCTTCGTGTAGGGTTTGATGGAAACCTTCCGCGCCCAGCAAGAGAGGGCCAATGACACCGCTACGTTGAAAGCGGAAGTGGACGAGAGCTTTGCGGTTGAGGGTAAGGTGGCTGGGGCTGAAAGTCGTGCAGAGGATGCGGCAAAGAAGACAAACGAAGCCCTGGACGGCTTGGTCTTCTGCAGAGCAAGCTGTCGGATAAAGTCGCTGCTGCAAAGGAGCGGGCTCGCACCGAGGAGATGGACACCATCCGCGAGGAAGTGAAGAAGGAATATGAGGCGGAAATACAACGGATGGAGGCGGAGCGCCTTGGGGAAAAGGAGTGTCTCGAGACGGACCATGCTGAGATGCTGAAGAACTTGCGAGACGAGTTTTGCTAGGAGAAGGAGGATATCGTCCGCGTGCATGAAGTGTCAAAGGCGACTGCAATCCGTGAAGCACAGACTGACATTGTCCGGCAGTATAGGAGCAGTGCCGCTTTTAGTCGCATTCTAGCAGATTGTATGACCAAGGCGGTCATAGCCATGCGCAAGAAGGTGCATTTGTAGAATCCCGGGATGCGCTGGAATACAGTGCCGATGGTCAATCATGTTAAAAAGTGGTTGGGTAAGAAGCGGTCGCTCGGGCCAGACTCCGAGCCAGAGGATGAAGAGGAGGGTGAGGGTGTCGCGAATGCCCCCTAAAATATTGTAATAGATTAGGCCAAGTGTCCTCGCGGATTTATGTTCCCATTTTGTGTTGTTGCTTGCCCTTTTTTTTTTTTGACTAGTTGGTTATTTCCTGTTGAAAGAATCCAAAGTTATTTATTTTACGTGCGTAATTCATGATTAGCACTTTTCGTGTTCCGACGACATTTATATCCATCTCTTGCGCGATCCATGATCGCGCGGTTACGTTGACGATGATCTCCTAAAGTTGTCTTTTGTTTCGTGCGTAATTCATGATTAGCGCTTTTCGTGTTCTACTAAACTTTATATGATCATCGTCAACGTAACCGCGCGATCTTTCGTGATTCATGCTCGCGCAGTTGCGTTGAAGTTGCATTATCATGTTGTGCTGGAAAAGCAAAGGCACCATCATTATTATTTCAAATTCACGCCTGTAGGTGAGTGATACATCAGGTAGGTCGACAATATTTCCTAAGGTTCTGTGCGTTCCATGTCCTTGGGATTTTGTAACCGCCCAATTCGCTTAGCTTGAAAGTATTGGCGTCGACGAACTCGCGGAGTAGGTATGGACCTTCCCATGTGGATGCGAGCTTTCCATGTTTGGGTTCAGGACGGAAGTTTCGCCGCAGGACTTAGTCTCCCAGAATCAACTTGTGGGGAACCAGCTTCGCGTTGTAGTATTTTGCTATCGGTTCCTTAGTCGCGGCTAGTTTCAAAGCTGCCAATTCTCGTCGTTCATGTGCCAACTCCAAGTCCAGCAGTCGCACTTCATCATTGCTCTCTTCATCGTACATTGTGATCCGATAAGTGGGTGCAGTCGTCTCGATGGGGATGACCTCGTCTGTGTCGTATGTGATCGCGAAAGGGGTTTCTCCCGTGGCTTTCTTGAACGTGGTGCGGTGCACCCACAACACTGTATGTAGCTCGTTCGCCCAATTGCCTTTCGCCTCATCGAGGCGGGTGTGTAGGCCAAGTAAGATTGCTTTGTTTGCCGATTCTGCCTATCCATTGGCTTGGGGGTATGTTACTGACGCGAATCGTGCTATAGCTCCCACTTGGTCACAAAAGTATATCACTTCCGCGCAGTCAAATTGCTTCCCGTGGTCAAATATTAGCGTGTTTGGGACGCCAAAGCACGCCAAGACGTTGTTTTTCAAGAAGCGGGTCATTTGTTGTGCTGTGATCGAGGCCAGCTCTTTTGCTTTGATCCACTTGGTGAAGTAGTCAACCGCCACGATTATGTACTTGCGTTTTCCCTTTGCTGTTGGGAAGGGGCTTAAGAGGTTCACTCCCCATTGTGCGAAAGGCCATGGGCTCATATTGCCTTTGAGCTCCGTAGATGGTAGATGATGTTGCCGAGTGTTCACCTGACATTTGTGGCATTGGTCTACGAATTTTTTCGTGTCCTTTTTTATTATGGGCCAATAGTAACCGTGTAACAGGATGGTACGCTCCATGCTGCACGCACCTATGTTCATTGTGCACAAGCCCTCGTGTAGGTCGCGCACTATGTTGTGCGCCTCTTCTTGTCCGATGCATTTTAGGTACACGCCAGAGTATGATCGGTGGTACAGCTCACCATCAATGAGGGTGCAGCGGGCTGCCTTTTTCCTTAAGGTCCATGCCTCTTTCGTGTCTTCCAGTATCGCACCATCATGCAAGTACTTTATGATTGGGGCTCTCCAGTCTTCCTCTTGCATTGTCTGTGTGGTATTGACCATGGTGTCTTGACGGTTTTCCTTTTCCTCTTTTTGGACCGAGACCAAGCGAGTCGATTCAATGTCGATAGCGATTTCTAGCTTGGACAGTGCATCCTCGTGTATGTTCTCTTCCCTCGGTATCTACACATATGTCATCGCCTCAAAGGTGGTTGCCCGCTTCTTGACACGCTCAATATACTGTGCGAGCGTGTCCTCCTTTGCATGAAAAGCGCCATTCAGTTGGTTTACTGCCACGGAGAATCAGACAGCACTCTGATCGTCGTTGCTCCCAAGTCACCCACGGTCGTTATTCCCGCCAAGATGACTTCGTATTCGGCCGCGTTGTTTGTTTTTAGCATTTTGAATCGGATTGCGATTTCGTACACGGCACCTGTCGGAGTGCGCACAAATACACCCGCTCCGACCCCTTGCTTGCTTGTTGCGCCGTCAACATATACCTCACATACTCCTTCTGGTACTGCATCGAGAGTTACTCCTTCAGCAATAAAGTCCGCCAATATTTCTGCCTTTATCGCCGGTTTTGGTGCGTACTGGATGTCGTACTCCAACAACTCGAGCGCCCATTTGACCATCCGCCCTAACACTTCCATTGAGCTCAAGATCGTTTTTAGCAGGAGGTTGGTTAAGACAGTGTTCGAGTGTGCTTGGAAGTAAGGGCACAGTTTTCGCGATGCGCTTACCAAGGCTAGGGAAGCTTTTTCTATTGGGGAGTATCTTGTCTCCGCGCTGAGTAGCATTCGCAATGTATTTATACTAGGTGCTCGGTCTGGTTGTCTCTCCTGGATATTAAGACCACACTCACAACTCTGGTCGACACAGCAAGGTACAAGAACAACTTTTCATTAAGCTTGGGAGCGGTCAGTACAGGGGGAGATACAAAATATGACTTGAGCTATTGGAAGAACGCTTCACACTCTTGTGTCCATGAGAATCACGCACCGCTTTTAAGTGTTTTAAAGAAAGGGCCGCATTTATCAACTGATTTTGATAGGAACCTTCCCAGGGCCACTATCTTACCATTCAAGGATTGTATTTCTATTGCGCTCCTCGACGCTCATAGTTGCTGAAAGATAGTGATTTCATTTGGGTCAACTTTAATGCCACGCCTGGTGATCATGAAGCCCAGCAATTTTCCTGCCTCCGCACCAAATATACATTTCAGGTGTTTAGGCGGAGACTGTGTTTATGGAGTGCTTCAAACGTCTAGCGCAGATTTTCTAAGTGGGAGCAGCCCACTTTGGTTTTCACGATGAGGTCGTCCACGTACGCCTCAATGTTCCGCCCGATCTGTTGTGAGAACACTGAATCGATCATTCTTTGGTAAAGTGGCGCCAGCATTCTTCAATCCAAATGGCATTCCTACGAAGCAGAAGTTTCCGAACGGTGTCATGAAGGCGGTTTTCTCTTCTTCATCGCGGGACATTGGGATTTGGTACTATCCTGAGAACATATCCAAGAAGGACAATGTTTCATAGTTGGAAGTGGCGTCGATCAGTTGGTCGATGCGCGGCAGGGGGTAAGGATCCCCGGGACACCTTGTTGAATGTTGTATAGTCGATGCACATTTGCCATGCTCCGGAGGATTTTTTTCACAAGGACCACGTTGGCTAACCATTTTGGATATTTGACTTCGCGGATTAATCCTGCGGCAAGGAGCCGCGAGACTTCCTCTTCTATGGCCTTTAGCTTCTCGCCTGTGAAGCTTCAACGTGCTTGCTGGCTTGGCTCTATGTTGACTGGAACCGCGAGACAATGCTAGGCGATTTGTCTTGGCACTCCTGGCATGTCCTCTGTGCACCAAGCGAACAGTTCCTTGTACTCCTTGAGCAATGTTATTAGTGGTCGATCATGTCGTCGTGGACGTGGGTTGAGATGCGGACCTTCTTAGTTGGTTCAGTTGGGTCAAGTGAAACCTCGAAGTCGGAATCCATGGACTCTAGGCGTGGATCTTCCACCCTTGTGTCGATGATGTTGCTTTGGCGTATCTCTCCCTCACCTTTTGGTACGCCCCAGGGTAACCCGCATGCTTCTCCAGTTCCTACCTTGGTTGGGAATTTGAGTTTCTGGTGGCACGTGGATGGTAGGGTCATGAACTTGGAGAGGAATGATCATCCCAGGATGCCATTGTGGGGTGAGTTACAGTAAAAAATGGTGAATTCGACCTGTTTTGAGATCCGCGACTCATGGTCTCCGATCACAATCGGAAGTATTACCGCGCCTATTACTGCTACCCTCGTTCCTGAGAACCCCACCAAATTACCTTGCGCGTGCTTGATCATGCACGGATTGATGTTCATTTGATCGAGGGTACTTTTGAAAAGGATATCGGCTGCACTGCCTCCATCTATCAGCAGGCGATGAATTTTGCAGGCAACTACCAGGGCGGTGATGGTAAGAGGGTCTTTTGACAAGACTCCTAGCGGAAATTCTGCATCGTCGAAGCTTAGGTTGCCTTTTTGCTGCACCTCAGCAGTTGCACATTCCATTGGGCACTCGCGCTTTGTCTTCATTGGTTGGGAATCGTGTTGTGACGAAGGCGGCGGTTCCGTGTATTGTTCCTTCAGTTCCTTCGCTCCGCCGACAAATTCGGACAAAAGTCCTCTTCGAATAAGAGCCTCAATTTGGATTAGGAGTTTTACTCAATCTTCTGTTAGGTGGCCTGTTTCTCTGTGGAAGTCACAGCGCCGACCAGTTAAGCTTGTAGCCTTTCTCGTGGAGCAGGTTGAACACGTTTTTCACCGAATTGTTGAGGGGCGTAAAGGTGTTTGGGGGGCACCTATCCGGTGAACGCCTTCCCGCCACTTGCTCTAGCGAGGCAAGCAGACGACTTGCTCCACTGTGCCTTCGTATCATTTGTCTCCGCTTCTGGTCTTCTCTAATTGGCTTTGATGGTTCGAAACGCCTTACCGATCCTGCGCCCAAGGTTTCTTCCAAGGTAATGGCTTTTTCGACTTTGACTTCTAGCTTCGTCGACAATGGGACTGGTCTTTTTGCCAGCGCCTGTTTGAGCTCCATGTTGGTGGTGGGCCGCGGTTTCGGGGGTTAGGTCCCGAACTGCCATTGCTACCCTAGACCATCTTGTGTAGAATGCCCGGAGGCACTCTCCGTCCTTTTGTTTGATATCAATAAGGGCTTCCAGGTGGAGGGGTCTTCTCTTTTGGGAAGCAAACTTGGTGGTGAATAGGAGCATGAACTCTTCGAACGAGTGGATGATCTCGTTTGGAAGCCTGTTGTACCGATCGAGGCATATGCCCGCGAACGTTGAGGGAGAGGTTCTACAAACGGCCGCGTTGGAGTTGGTTTGGAGTTTCATCCGAAGGCAGAAGGTGCTAACATGGTCCTCCGGGTCAGTCGTTCCATTGTATGTTGGGAGGGCGGGTGGCATTCCGCTTAGGTGTTCTGCCATGATTTCGACGCTCAGTGGTTGGTGGAGGGTCCTCTTCGGTTGAGGGCGGTACTGCGGAGATAGGTGTTATTCCAAGAAGCTGAGGTCCGCTCTTGTTTATGGCTCGGTTTGTTACGTTGCCTACGCAGGTGGCTCGACCGGCGCTTTTTGTGGCGTGGTCGTCGCAAACTGTGTCGTTGGCGCGATCTCCTTGCTCATCATGAGCGCTATGACTTGATTCATCTTGTTTTGAATATAAGCTATGACCTCGTTTTGCTTCGTCATTTGCAGCTTCATCTCCATGGTTGTCATCTCCGGTTCCTCCTCCTCAATGAGTACCGCGTTGAGGTTGCTAGTCTCATCGAACCTTCTCGCGTTTGTCATAGCCTTGACTGGGGTTGCTTCTCCCGGGGTGTTTGAAGTTTGTCCTAACATATTATCTCTTTTTTTTTACTCGCGGCCCCATGGTGGGCGCCAATTGTTTGTGTCTAACTGAGTGTAGGAGTGATACACAGAAGTAAGTGGGGTGCGAGTCTAGTTAAGAAGTCCTTCGCTTATTTCCTTTTACTTGATCGCAAGCTTACAAGGTTTAAAGTTAAAAGGAAATAAGAAAGAGTGAGAGAGAGTGAGAGAGGGGTGATTTCCAAATTTCTAGTGAGAGAGAGTTAAAATCTGATCCCCCCAGCCACCGATGTAAATGCTCTATTTATAGGCTACCACTCGGTGGGTGGGTTTTCGAGATGACACGACAATTGGCAAAAACAAGTATTTAGGGTATGATGAGGTCTACGAATAGGGCTGGGTAGCCTTGTTTGTCGTCCGGGGTCGTTTCTAAGTATCGCGCGCGGATGGTGCTGTCGCGCTCCCGCTCTTCTTGGTGACTGGCGGTGACGGACCGAAGTCTCCACAACTTATTCGCGGATGGCGTTGGCACGCTTCCGTTCCTCTTGGTAATCTGCGCTGCCCTTCTGCGCAAAACAAATGTCGCTCCCTGCTCAGCGTTGCCGCTTGTATAGCCTGCTCTGTCTTCCGTGAGTGAGACATTGCAGGCGTACTTCATGGCGCGTCGTTATGGGCGCGTTGATTGATGAAGTGGACGAAGTCAAGCCATTCCCCCAACAATTAGATACCCATTTTCGTTTGGACTTCCAATACTATATGTCCAATTTTAACCCAAACAAAATTATAGGTATGCCACAAAATCAAATTTTACCCAAACTTGATTTGACACATAACAAGTTGGGTTTGGGTAAAATAAGATCCATTTGCCATTACTTTTGAATTAATGTCGTCCATTACTTTTGAGTTAAATATGACTGGTGGGATATAAAGATGAATTTGTTTTGTATTTGGCTTGGTGCAGACCACATTTGCTCACCTCACCACACGACTTGATATCATCGTCGGAAAAAAAAGTAATTGTTGAGGTTATGAAAGTGCGTGTCACAACTCGATGTCAGATGTGACGAAGGTATGGATGATCCTGTTAGTACATTGTTTATCTACAAAGCGTAGGGGGAAAAATTCCTCCGATCCTTATATTGAAAATCAAATATTAGGCTAACAACCGACCAAAAATCTAATTTAAAGAGTCAAATCCAAACTAAGATAATATCACGGGTCCAGATCAAGTCAGTAACCCTATCCTCAGTAACCGTGCGTAACCCCTTCCTCTATCCTCCACGTGTCTGCATCTGAGCCATTCCCTTTTATTTAAATGAAACACGGAGGGGCAGTAGGGTAATTTGCATTCACCCCTTATTTAATGCTAACGACCTGACGCCTACTTTTGACCAAACGTGGACCCCACTCCCCATCATCCACACGTTTCCCTCTGTCACTCTTTTATCTATTGTTAAAAGAAAAATTAAATTATTTCTTCTCTCTCCCATCTACAACTAAAAGAGAGAAAAAAAGTACATGCTCTCTGCACACTAACTCTATCTCTAAAACAAATATGAATTCAACAATCTCAACTCTCTCTACCCCAATTCCAACTCAAATTGAATGATGATTTTTTCATTCTGCCAAGAAGGATAATTACAAGTATGAATATGACTATCACTTTCTACTACCATGGTAAAACATGGCAAAATATGCTAAAAAAATTACAAATCTAATTACCATACAATACCATATGGTATAAATGCTAAAATAAAATTAGAAATCTAACTACCATACAATACCACATGGTATAACCTGGTAAAACATGTTACAAAAAATTATAAATCTAACTATCATACAATACCACCATTGTAGAACATGGTAAATCGAATGACGATAAAATAATCATAATTACCATACAATACCATATGGTAAGACAATGCAAAACCATTTAAAAACAAATATAAATATAATTACCATCATCTACGACCATAGTAAAACATGGTATGCATAAAAATACATTTAGTTGCCACACATTACCATATGGTATAGTATGGTATATATATGATTCCAACTTTCTTCGCTTTCTTGTCCCCTTCATTGTCTTCTGAATCTTCTTTCTCTTAATTGATGTCGATTACCACACTCTATTTTCATGGTAAAATATGGTAACCATATTGCATACATCGAGTTACCACACATTACCATATGGTATAGTATGGTAACCACAATATACATCTAGTTACCACACAATACCAGCATGGTATAGTATGGTAACAACAATATACATAAAACTAAGACGTACTTCACATGCCTTTCTTCTGCCTCCTCTCGTTTCCTCCTCCGCAAACGAAAACACTAAAAGAAGAAAAAAAGAGAAAGATTGGAATTGAAAATCCATAAACAAAAACTAAAACATGCAAACTCGACTCACCTAGATCTGTCCCCTCTTGGTCGATATGGAGCGTCACCAATTTTGATGCTGAGTACTTGAAAAAAGGAGGCTGCACCATTCCTTTATCGATTGCTATAGAGAAAAAATGAATAACAGAATAAGAGATTAGATCTAGAGAAGAAGGAGATGGGAAGAGAGAAAGGAACAAAGAAAAAAGGAGATTGCTAGAGAGAAAAAATGAAGAACAGAATAAGAGATTAGATCTAGAGAAGAAAGAGTTTGGCAGAAAGAAATGAACAAAGAAAGAGGAAAAGAGAGCTGCAGAGATAAGACACTAACTCTATCTCCTCCATGCAAAGCTAATTAATAAATGCTGAGCAAATTAAAAAAAGGAAACAATTAAAAATTCAAAAAAGGGACAGAAATACCCCTCCTCACCCCGCATCAATCCCAACCACATGATCACTCCGTCCTAAATCAACGGCTCCGGATGAGATACTCACAAATCAGTAACCAACGGTTACTGACTGTATCCCAAGCCTAATATCACAACTGATACATTCTTAAAAGCTAAATTATCGATACAAAATCAAACGAAACTGTGGAGTGCTAAACTACAACACTGATAAATACAAAAGAACCACCGACTGCCATAATTTGAATTCAAGGATTCATATGTCACCAATGGAGGGACTAGCTTGAATTCTCAAATTCAAACTACATAGTGGTATAGTCAATATGGCTAATATATAACAAATTTATATTTATACTAGGTGTTACCCGCGTTTTGCTACGGTGCGTTATGGGCTTTATTACAAATTATTATTTTATTTTACTATCGTATTAAAGTTGAATTATAAATATCTATAAAAAATTGTTGTGACAATAGATTTGTCAAGATGATAAGTCTTCATTTCCAAATACATCAATATTCTTAAATCGAGAACCACATTGACAAAATATAATAAATAACGGGTTGAAGGCACTTTTTTGTCAAAGAAAATGTATAAGCAATGCGGGTGTACAAAAAAAAATATGTTTGGATCCAACACATGTTCAAATCGATGCGGGTACACATAAAATACCTAGTGGCATATGAGATTTTCTTCCAAAGAGAGAGAAGAGGAGCGCACAGAGAGAAACATATGCGAATATGAAACCTTTTTTGTTAAGATTCATTGTGGTTCTCAAATTAAATATATGCGAATATGAAACCTTTTTTATTGAGATTCATGCGGGTTTACATCAAATAACAGCCAACAGGCAAAGAGGACAATTTAATATACCAGGATGAAACCTCTATAATGCTACTTCCTAAATGATCACTATATAACGAGAATCAATCTTCGTTCTCAAATGAAAAAGCACATAAAAATCTACTACAAAGATGGATATTATATGTTGGAGATGAATCATCATTCTCAAATCGAGAAATACGTCACAAACACATGAAATAGCAACCAAAAGAAATGTTTTCCCAAGAGAATCAGATGATGCAAGTGCACAAAATTTTAAAAGGGATGCATATGATCACACTATATGATGGGAGTCGATCATCGTTCTCAAATGACAAAAAAAGCACATAAAAGATCGCCCCAAAAATGAATACTATATGATCGAAATAAATTATCATTCTCAAATCGAGAAACACATTGCTGCAACGATAAGTATTAATCGCTATTTACATATGAAATTTCCACAAAATGAAGTTTAAAATTGATGCAAAGATAAATATTATATGCTTAATATGAATCAACATTCTTAAATCGAGATACACATTGAAAAAACAAATAAAATAGCTAATATAGCTTTTTCCATGAGAATCGGATAGTCCCGATGATCCAAGTGCACACAAAAATTTAATTAACTATGCACACAGCTTAGAGCACTTTTACTATGCTATATAATATTGGTGCTTTAATGTACAACTCAAAGTTGTACCATAACATTAAATGTATAAGTTTAGGTTGTACCATAAAGCAATTTGTACCATTATGTTATGGTACAACTTTACAAGTTGAAGTTGTACCATCACATAAAGGTACAAGTTCAAGTTTTACCATAAAAGAATTTGTACAAAAAGTATAGGTACTATATTAAGTTGTACCATAACGTAAATGTACAATTTTAAGTTGTACCATAAAGACAAAAACCTAGCACCAATACTATATAGCATTGTAAAATTTCTCCACAGCTTATTATTGCTTTTATACTGACACGGATCAAGAGGAGAGAGAAATGATTTGGGTCTAATTGTACACATTTTACCCCAACTTACTTGATAGTTTGACTTTGTATTTTGTTGTCTCTTGACCTATTTAATGCTAAGTTGTGCTATTGGTGATACATTTCAGGTCCTAGCACGTGTGGTAAGGTCTAGGATGAGTTTCGGGACAAATGGAGGCAATAATGGCAAGAAATGAAGAAAACAGAGAGAACACGCCTAGGGACACGGCCGTGTTCCCAGACCGTGTTCAACAACTTCAGCTTGGACACGAAAACGTTTCATGCGCCAGAAGATTCTTTCCATTCGATGAACACGGCCTGAACACACCAGTGTTCATAGGCTATGTCCGCAACTGAGTTCCAAAGGCTTTTGGCGCGTCTCACTAGCAGAGAAGATTATCACGGTCACTCAGACCGTGATAGTCAATGAAGAGGCCATGAAGTCGGGCAAAAATGGAGCGTTTCTTCGAGATTGAAGAACACGGCCTTAACACGCCTGTGTTCACTGACCTTGTTATGGGTTTTCTCGTAGACGGCAAAACACAGCGCACTTGGGATAAAACACTGATTTCTGCAGACTATAAAGTCTGCAGCAGAAGGAAGAAGTGAGCAGCTTTTGAGGTTTTAAGTCTGTAGAATAAATGAGGGTTTCTAGTGAGAGATTAGGGTTTCCTCTTCCTATTCTAGAGAGAAAATGACATTCAAAGTAGGAAGAAGGAGATTTGGGTTTGCCCTAAGTTAGAGGATTGAAGGTTTCTTCTTTTCAAGGGAGATTCAAGCAATAAGGAAGGAAGATTGTCATCTATTCATGGTTCTTCTCTTTTTTGTTTTTTCCCTTTGCCTAGCTATGGAATATCCTACCTACTCACTTGGGTATTGTGAATCCTAGTCTATATAATATTTGAGGTATTAATCATGAATGATAGAGTATTGCTTGCATTATCTCTTTATTGGGTCAAATTAACCTAGAATGTGGAAATCCCCCTTTGGCCCATAGGGAACTTGATCTCCTACCCACTTGGGTAACCCCTTTTGGGTTGATCTATGGCCAAAACATCAAGTATCGGAGTACTACTATGATTTGGACATGATTGGTGTTTCCGCCGTCCGAATTAACTTCTGAGGGTTGGGTCTTGCAATCCTTAGTTGGTTAGTTAAAAGGGCTAGATTGCCTAGCCTATTGTTGTCATCCTTAGCCGAAAGGTTAAGAGAGTTAGACCACTAGCTTGATGCAACAATCCTAGATTGGACAACTAAGAGAGTTGGGTTTCCTCAGTTGATCGTTTAAGAGAGCTATATTCCCTAGTGATTCGGGCTCATTTGTACACTTTTTATCCCCGATTTGCTTAGTTGTTTGAGGCATTTTTACTTTGGGAGGTTTGGTTTTACGCCGTTTAATGCTTTGTTTTGGTGTTTTTCAGACTTTGGCTGGTGGAACCAACCTCGTGTCAAGTCAAATAGTGGAAACAACAGCAGATCATGGTTTGGGCTATGAGTTCACGATCACTAAGACCGTGAATTAGAGGTGATTCCCGCGAATAGCCAAGCATCCAGAGCACAAATGGTTTTCACTGGACACGAGTCAATTCACAGTCGTAAGACCGTGAACTCAGGCCATTGCCCGTGAACTGGGATTAGTGATGCGGCACATTTCGACTTTGGTTCGCGGTCTGAGCTTTCAGTTCACGACCGTGAACTAAGACCGTGAACTAAGCCCGATCTGGGTATATAAAGGAGGTTGAGCTGAATGAAAAAAGGGGAGAGACCTAGTGTGAGAAACTTCTTCTTCTTCTTCTTCTTTTTCAGATTTATAGAGTGAGAAAGTGACAAACCAAAGAAGAGGAGAAGCTAGGTTTTCATCTTCAAGCAAGGATTTGGGAATTCCTCCACCAAAGGAGGATCTCTTCAACACAAGGAGAAAGGCTAGCATATTTTTTATGGTTTTCTTCTTCTCTCTTGTGTTTTCCCTTCTCCTAGCATGGAGTAGTCCCTTCTTTCACTTGGGTGTTTGTAAACCATAGCTACAATTATGTGAATGCTTGTATGGATTGAATGATTTGTGTACGGTTATGTTTAATGTGAATGTGGAGGTATTATTCATGAATGATTGTGTTGTTTGAAAGCCTATCAATCTAATTGCCATTCTAACCTAGATAGAGAGAAAACCCCCTTCCTTTCTTTGAAAGAGGCTTGAATGCTGGATTTTCTTAGGCAATTCATTGTCTCTTGATTAGGTTAATGCAGGGCAAACCTCTTATTTCATATTATCACATAGGGTTTGGTTGTGGGTGGTCGTCTGAACTCCGATTTGAGATTAAAGTCTAACTCATCCTTAGTCAATAGGTCGAGAGAGTCACGTTGGTGGTTTGGATCGTATCCCCTTCCCTCGACCTAGAGACTAAGAGAGTGGCGCTTGGCTACTTGTTACACTTCCATACGGTTTACAACCCCTCACCACACACGACCATTCGATCCAACAAGTCGTAATTATTAGCTGGGGGGGGGGGGGGCAACACCCGGGTGAAGCCTTCTCAATTAGTGTCAAATCCATTTACTTTTGCAAATACTTTAGCTTTAGATTGTTGTTTTCACAAAAATCAACCGCTAGATAATGTTTCAAGCAATCGAAGCAGGGGTACATGAACCGGCCGAGTCAATATTTAAACATTTTGCCTTGTACTGCACCCAATTAAGGTTTACACTTGGGCCTTAATTAGGAGTTTTAAAGTGGTGAATTCGGGTTTAGTAAAGTTTTTGGCGCCGTTTTCGGGGAACCAACGGTTCATTATTTTGAAAAGATTGTTTGGTTTTAATCTAGCTTTTACTTTTCGCTTTTAGTTTGTGAATCTTGCTTGTGCTAGACGTGTTGTGGTTCTTTTGAGTGTGTGCAGAGAGGTGTATGACCCAGAGTCCTCCGACACCTCTGGTGCCACTAGACGAGGATCTCAATCGCATTCTCCGGCACTTGGCTCGTGAGAGGGAACTAGCGGAGGCAGGAAGGAGGATAGAAGAGGAAGTTGTAGTTGAGGAAGGGGTTGATTTCGAAGAGGAAGGAAGTGAAGCCGAGATGGCGGCTAATCAACCTGCTCAAGGAGGAGCGGCCGCGGAGGAACAACCGAGGACCATGGGCTATTACATGGCTCCAAGGCCAGCGGATATTCAACCCGCCATTCGACATCCACCCATGGTCGCCAACAATTTTGAGATCAAGCCCATCCTTGTCACAATGATTCAGAACAATGCCCTATTCCATGGGCTTAGCAAAGAGTCTCCAAGGGAGCATATTCAGAAGCTCATTGAACTTGCTGAGAGTTTGAAGATCAATGGTGTTCCCGAGGATGCTTTGAAGTTGAGGCTATTCCCCCGACACCTAAGGGTTCTGCCTATAAAAGGGGCGTTAACGACTCACTTCACTTCACGACCGCCCCTTTTCACCGAAAATTTCAAAAATTCGCCGAAAAACCGCGATTTTACATTGCTTTTTGTAGATCCCGATGACCTCCGACCACCAAACCCAAAAACAATTGCAGACCCACTATCCCCTCATCTAGGCGCACCTTCGCCTGAGTTTTGGGGTGATTTGGGCGCATTTGATTTTTCAGGCGAGGCTCCTCACTTCCACCTCGAACCTACTTGATTCTCCAGGTTTGATTTTTCAGCCTTTTGTTTATCAATTGTTGGAGAATCGGATTAGGGTGTGAAGTGAGGTGAATTTTTGTGAATTGGTGCTTGAATGTAGATATTAGGGCGAGGGATTAGCCGATTAATGTGTTTGAATGATGTTTGATGTTGCATGAACTTAATTGAGTATTGGTGGGCATAAATTTGGGTACAATTTGTAGATGAATGTGAAAATTTCCCACAAAGTGCAAAAATATGAATGAATGTGGATCAGTGCTTGTGGTTGATGGTTGGAAGCCATCGGGGCATGGTTCCGGTTTGTTATTCTGTGTTGATAATCCGTGAACCACCTAGAACTATGCCTCGATGAGCTTTGTGAGCATGAAGCTTAATTTTCCAAAAGTTTGTCTTGTGAAAAGCCTTCAAGGCACAGGGCCGTAGTGGAACCTGGTCTTGTGGGGGAATTATTCTCTCCACTTGATGGAAACTGACAAATATTTCCACGAATGGTGTGTGTGTGTGTGTTTGGATGCTTTGCAGGATGGTCGACACGGAGCACGAGTTCATTAGCTACTTGGGGAACCACGCGAAGTATGGGGCCAAGTTTGGCCAGTGGTGGTACAGTGAGGCTGGGCCTCAGTGGAGTACAGTGAGGATGGACCTCATTGGATGCTCGATCTGGACATGTTCAACATGTTCAGATGCTGGGCAACGATATCAAGGGTCCTCAGTAACCCCCAGTAGAGGAAACTGCTGGCAATAGACGAGCTTATCTACCGAGAGCTCTGCGTGAAGTTCTACTCCACTTTCTCCCACGTCATTCCGGGGAGTAAGAGGAGTAGACCCTACGTGGAGTTCATGCTGGGAGGTCAGCCGAGGGTGCTGACTTGCGATGGCTTTGCTCAAGTCATGGAGCTTGACCCCACCCACATGACGTTAACAGAGAGGCAGTACACTGCCGACTTCCACTACCAAGCGACCTTCCACGCTATATGCTGCACCGAGCATCAGGGGGACGAGTTTGAGGGCTCCAAAACCAATGCTGTGAAGCTCAGGACGCCGTTGAGGATCCTGCACACCCTCCTCACGAGGTCTGTCATCCCCAGACTGTTGGCGGGCACTTAATCACGAATACAGGGTTGATAGGGCTCCATCCCCTGAACCGGCCAGCTGATCCGCTCCATCTGGGAGCCGTGGTTGCTACCACCTTCACTCGATGCGAGGGTTGGTGATATGATCCCAATTGGATCAATCTTGAAGTTGGAATTGCTTGAGGAAGAAGGAAGTGGAGTCTGGAAGAAGAAGAAAGGAATTTGGCTAAGTGTTGGGTCAGGTTTGAGGTACCTACTTTGGGAGCTCATATCTCCCAAACCATTCAATGAAAATGTAAGTTTAAGGGCTCAATGTGAACTTCAAGTCTTTATAATTCGATTGATATGTCATGGAGCTCGAGGAGATGCCAGGAAGGATGTTTATCAAGTCTCACAAAATGCTATGAAGGAACCTGGAAACTGTCCAGATTTGGCTAAGGCAGAAACTGAGTTCAAGATGCTACCTTTGAAGACCTATAACTTGAGTTTGGGAGATGACTTCGAGCTGATTCAAGTTGGAGGAGACAGAGGAAGTTCCCTTCTACAACGACAAGGGATTGGGTGAGATCGAATCATCTAGGAAGACTATTTTCGAGGGCTTCAAAGATTATATTCGGATTATATTTGTAATTCAGTTTCCTTGCTTAGTTAGGTTAGTTTCAATCCTTATTCTAGTTTGTTTGTAAGTGTGTAAGCCTATAAAAGGCCTCAAATTCGTTTTGTACCATTCAGATTGCATTGAATAAGAAAAACCCCAAAATTGAACAACTTGCGAGTTGATTGTTGAGCTTAGGTTTTGGTTGCGATCAAACCTAGGAAAATTGAGTCTATTAGCTGAGCTTTTCACCCTCAGTTACTCGAAGACAACCCTATATCTCAAGTGCTTCTTCCCAGGTGTGAAGAAACCCTCAGATTCCATCTGTTTTGGTGCTCAAAACTAGCTACCTAGGCTGGTTTTGGGACTCTGTTTCGTCAGGAGCAAGAAAGAGACCTAATTCAATTGAATTCAGGCCTGTGCTGCGTTGATTCTGATCGTACACCCTCCCAGGGGCGTATCAGTTGGGACCGACTGAACACGATGCACTTGGGGAGCATCATCACAAGACTGGCCCGACACTTTGGGGTGCATGTGACCCGATGTTCTATCATCGGCTGGACGGAGTAGTTTCTGGTGGAGACCCTCTAAAACATGATGTTGGTGCTCCAAGGGGAGAGAAGGATCGAGTTCCTCCAAGGCCTTTGACCCTCAATAGCTTTGCAACCCTAGGTCAACCATACACCAGGGCAGTCTGATCTAGAGGTTCCTCCCCAAGAGCAGCCACCCACCAGAGCTCCCGGACGCCGTCGGCGCTCTGTAGCACAACCATCATTAGCTGAATCACCATCATCAGGGGCCAGACCCTCTACCTCCGGACCCCACCTCGAGGAGAGAATGGATCACCACGATGCACATTATGTGGGAGTCACGGCTCGACTCGACCGGACCGCCGATCTCATAGAGAGGATGGCTCGACGCTAGGGCATTCCCTCGGATGACGAGGAGTGAGCTTGCCATGACGAGGTAGCCATCGAGGGAGAGATGTGGCAGAGCCGATTTCTTTCGCACCACTTCTCCACTTGCAAACTCTGAACTCTTTTTCTTTTTATTTTCTCCTTAATTAGTGTGTGAACTAGTACCTTGTGAGTTCTTCATTTTGAATAGTATTCTGAAACTTGTTTATGTGCAATAACCTCGCCTCGAGCGAGAATGTGCTTGTGTTAGTGTTTTACTTTGTTTCTCCCTTGAAGCTCAAACATCCTACCTCGGGAAATTCTCCAACTTTCACCAAGCCATGCGGTAACATCGTTCTACCTCCTATTTTACGCCATTGAGGGAAATATCGAGCATAAGTGGGGCCGGGGGGGTAGTTTATTACTATGCTTGTGTGTGTGATGAATGCTTGGAGCCTTGATATATGCAAAAATTTGAGGGCTCCAAGCAATGCATGATCAAAATGGTTGGTTGGTTGGTGAATCTCGTGCTTATTTGGCATCGATCTTGAATTGTTGCATGTAATCGAGTGCATCCTATTATGATGACTGAGAATGCATTAGGGTTGTAATAAACTACCCATGGGTGGCTAGGTATCCATGTGAGTTTTGTGTCAATCATCTTTTTCATGCGTGATAGATCCCTCTCTCCATGGTGTGTAACATTCACCGTTGTCACTAGTGAGTATGATGGAGGCATAGGATTAGTCCACGCCCAAAAGTTTATTGTCCCAAAACATTTTATCCACTATTCAACCCCTTTAAGTCGTGTGACTTTGGGGGTCGTTCACGTGTTAGGAGCTTGTTGCTTGTGAGCTTAATGGTGATTGATAGAATGGCGCCTCATCCTTTCTTCGTGTCTAAATTGTTGTGAGTCATCCTTGTGTCCTGTAGATTTTCTCTTTTGAGCTCCTTCGAGGTTCTACATAGGTGGACTTTGCACGATTCATGCTAGGAATGAAAACCCTTATGTGAGCCACTAGGGGAGCTGATTTGAGCCACCAACGAAAATTGAAGCTTGATTCCTTCCTCTAGGAGTACCAATCGCCTATCTAGAGTCCCAAAACATTTCACTCATCTGCACGATGATGACCATCTCTAGCCTTGTATTCCTTCCTCTCTCTCCATAGAGTAAACTCTTCTTCCACTTAGGTACGAAGAACCTGATATCTCTCTATTAGGAACAATTGTATGAACCTATTTTCGTGGCATTTGATTATTATATGTTCAGTTGAGGCATTAATCAGAGTTATATGAATCTTGATCACGTTTGTATGATTCATGCTTTGACCTAGAACGATAGTCTCTGAATAGGTCAATAGAGCAACCTGAATTGAAAGTAGAGGATCATCAGCATGAGAGTCAATCAGTTCATTACTCTCTACTTGAGTTCAAACCCAGTAGATGAGGTCTTTCCAAATTACCTTGGTAGTTTATTCCAATGAAGGATAGTATCTCACAAGATATTTTATTCAAAAGGGTCTGGAGTGCTTTAGTCGAGACTCAGACTATCTCAGGACATTTTGCAGTATAAACATCACTGGTAATGTTTCCTAATACGTAAATGAGGGTTTTGGAGCAAGTTCCGAGAAGATTTGGAGCAAGTCTATAGTGGAGCCGGGGAGAGTTACGACTAGGGACTCAAAGTTACAGCCTAGCCCGTAACTTCTCCACTAAGCTTGTAACTCGAAGACAAGGGACCAAGAGGTTTCTTCAGAGTTATGACCAAGCCTGTAACTTTCCAAAGGAGAATGTAACTCTTGGTTTACAGTTTGTCGCAACTACAACGTTTCATCACAAGTTACGGGCGGAGGAAGTAAGTTAGGGGGTAATTGATCGTAACTCACGGATCCCCAGAGTATAAAGGGAAGACTTAGGAAAATTTGAAAGGATCCAATATTTTACTTATGAGAACTAAACCGCGAATTAATCCCGACTAGAGCACAAGTATTTAAAATCTAGTCGGGTGCAGTATAGGGCAAGTATTTAAGTCAAACTCGGGCCAGTCCTACTTCAATCGCTTAGGTTGTTATCTAGCAAACGGTTTTTGGTTTTAAAAGCTAAGAAAATTGCAAAATGAAAACAAGAAAGAAAGTAAATGGAGATTGTCCCAATGAGAGAATAATTCACCCGGGTATCACTCCCTCTCGCGTCATATCAAGATCGACCAAATCGAATGCACATGCGTGAAGGTGTGTTCATACATCGTTAGGAGGGCACAACAAGTGACGGAAACATCACTCTCTTAATCAATCAGTTAAGGAAAACAAAGAAGTTAGGAACCCTGGCTCTCTCAATCAATGGATTAAGGATTGCTACAATAAACTAGGAAGTCTAGCTCTCTTAACCTTTCGGCTAAGGATTGCAACAATAAGCTAGGAGTCCTAGCTCTCTTAACCGATTAACTAAGGTTCCAAGAACCAATCCCTCGGAACTTAATCCAGTTGGAAAGATAACAACCAAGTTAAAGTGCTAAATCAAAGGTTGAGGTTTGCCCTAATTCGTCCTAGGTAGATGGCTCAATTTGCCAAGGAATCCAGCTTGTCAAAGCCTCCTAACAAAAAGGGGGTTTCCCCTACCTAGGTCAAATTGGCATAGTAATGAGAAATGAAGAACACAACCAAAACATCATGAAAATACCTCAAACGTTGCATTAAACACAAACCCACACACAAAGCATTCAATTAATACAATCTATCACATATTTCAAGCTAGGGTTTACAACACCCAAGTGAATAGGTAGTCTATACCGTAGCTAGGCAAAGGATAAAAAGAAAAGGAGAGAAAGAACCATGAAGAGAGGACAATTTTCCTTCCTCCTTGCTTGAATCTCCCTTGAGAGGTAAGAATCTTCACTCCTCTAGCTTAGGGCAAGCCCAAGTCTCCTTCTTCCTCCTTTAAATGGCACTTTCTCTCTTTAGTTTTGAAGAAGAAACCCTAATCTCTCACTAGAAACCCCCTTTTATTCTACAAACTAAAAACCTACCAAAAGCTCTCTTTCTCTCTCCCAGCAGCCTTCTATTTATAGAGCCCGATAGTCACTTTCACGATCTACACTTCACATCCGTGACATTTTACCAAAAACCGTGACATCGGACAAAAATGGACCGTTTTGGCCAATGTTTAGTCCCACCTCACGGTCACTGGGTGATTTTCACGGTCAGCCGACCATGAAACACTCGGGGTCCACTAAGATGCGCAAAGCATTATGGAACTTGTCAATAACATGCTCTATGATCAATTGTCACGATTTGGTGACCGTGACATTTGACTTCTGCTTGTGACCTTGGATTGTCCTTCACTTTAATTCAATTTTTGGCACTTTATCGACTCCAATCGTCCCGAAACTCGTCCTCGACCTTCCCACACATGCTAGGACATTAAATGTATCAAAAATAGCACAACCTAGCATAAAATAGCTCGAGGGAAGATGATAACAAAGTCAAACAATCAAGGAATGAGGGCTAAAATATGTGTAATTGAGCCCGAATCAAGAACGAACTTAGAGAGCCAAATATCAAGCTAGTGACGAAGAACAACCCTAGGGGAGCTGAATTGAGCCACCAATTAACATTGGAGCTTCATTACTTCCTCTTGGAGTACTAATCGCCTATATGGAGATGATTTCACTCATCTAGACGATGATGACCATCTCCAGCCTTGTGTTCCTTACTCTCTCCATAGAGTAAACTCTTCTTCCACTTTGGTATGAAGAACCCTAGATCTGTTTATAAGGAGTAGTTGTATAAACCTATTTTCATGACATTTAATTATTATATGTTCAGTTAAAGCATTAATTATATTTATATGAATCTTGATCACGTTTGTATGATTCCTGTTTTGACCTAGAATGATAGTCTCTAAATAGGTCAATGGAGCAGCGTGGATAGGAAATAGTGGATCGATTGCATGAGAGTCATCGGTTCATTACTCTCTAATAGAGTTAAAACCCAGTAGAGGAAGACTTTTCGAATTCCTTTGGTAGTTTATTCCAGTGGAGGATAGTATCCCGCCGGGTATTTTATTCAAAAGGTTTGGAGTACTTTAGTCGAGACTCTGACTATCTTTAGACTTTTTCACAGTATAAGCATCACGGGTAATGTTTCAGGTCCTAATACATAAATGAGGGTTTTGGATCAAGTTCCACGAAGATTTGGAGCAAATCTATAGTGGGGCTGGGGAGAGTTACGACCAGGGACTCAAATTTACAGCCTAGCCCATAGCTTCTCCACTAAGCCTGTAACTCGAAGACAATGGACCAGGAGATATCTTTAAAGTTGTGACCTAGCTCGTAACTTTTCAAAGGAGACCGTAACTCTTGGTTTAGAGTATGAAGAAACGACAACGTATCAACATAAGTTACGGGTGAAGGAAGTAAGTTAGGGTCGTAATTGACCGTAACTCACAGATCCCTAGAGTATAAAGGGCGGAGTTAGGAAAATTTGTAAAGATCCAATTTTTTACTTCTAAGAACTAACCTAGAGAGCCAAATACCAAGATAGTGATGAAGAACAATCCTAGGGGAGCTGATTTGTGCCACCAACGAACATTGGAGCTTGATTCCTTCCTCTTGGAGTACCGATCGCCTATTTGGAGACGATTTCACTCATCTACACGATGATGACCATCTCCAACCTTGTGTTCCTTATTCGCTCCATAGAGTACACTCTTCTTCCACATCGGTATGAAGAACCCGAGATCTGTCTATAGGGAGCAGTTGTATAAACCTATTTTCTTGACTTTTGATTATTATATGTTCATTTGAAGCTTTACTTAGATTTATATCAATCTTGATCATGTTTGTATGATTCCTGTGTTGACCTAGAACGATAGTCTCTGAATAGGTCAATAAAGCAACCTGGATTCGAAGTAGTGGATCAATTGCACGAGAATTAATCGGTTCATTACTCTCTACTAGATTTAATCCATTACAGGAAGTCTTACCGAATTCCTTTGGTAGTTTATTGCAGTGGAGGATAGTATCTCGTCGGGTATCTTATTCAAAAGGGCTTGGAGTACTTTAGTCGAGACTCTAACTATCTTAGGAATTTTCGTAGTATAAGCATCACTGGTAATGTTTCAGGTCCTAATACGTAAATGAGAGTTTTTGAGCAAGTTTCGGGAATATTTGAAGCAAGTCTATAGTGGAGCTGGGGAGAGTTACGACCAGGGACTCAAATTTACAGCCTATCCCATAACTTCTCCACTAAGCCTGTAACTCGAAGACTAATGACCAAGAGACATCTTCAAAGTTGTGACCTAGCCCGGAACTTTCCAAAGGAGACCGTAACTCTTGGTTTACAGTCTGAAGCAACGACAATGTTTCAGCATAATTTACGGGTGGAGGAAGTAAGTTTGGGTCATAATTGACTGTAACTCGCGATTTGTACGTGTCTATTAAGTTGAGGCATTAATCAGTGTTATATGAATCTTGATCATATCTGTATCATTCCTCTTTTGACCTAGAACGATAGTCTCTTAATAGTTCAATAGAGCAACATGGATTGGAAGTAGTGGATCGATTGCATGAGAGTCAATCGATTCATTACTCTCTATTGGAGATAAAAAAACCCAGTAGAGAAAGTCTTTCCGAATTGCCTTGGTAGTTTATTCTAGTGGATGATAGTATCCTGCCGGGTATTTTATTCAAAAGGGTATGGAGTGCTTTAGTCGAGACTCAGACTATCTTAGGAATTTTTCAATATATACATCATTTGTAATGTTTCCAGTCCTAATACGTAAATGAGGGTTTTGGAGAAAAATCCGGGAAGATTTGGAGCAAGTCTATAGTGGCGCCGGGGAGAGTTACGACCAGGGACTCAAAGTTATAGAGTAGCCCATAACTTCTCCACTAGGCCTGTAACTCGAAGACAAGGGACCAAGAGAAATTTTCAATGTTATGATCTAGCCCGTAACTTTACAAAGGAGACCGTAACTCTTGGTTTACAGTCTGAAGCAATGAAAACGTTTTAGCAAAGTTACGGACGAAGTAAGTATGTTAGGGTTGTAATTGACCATAATTCGTTGATCCTCAGAGTATATACGACAGACTAAGAAAAATTTGCAAGGATCCAATTTTTTACTTCTGGGAACGAACCTAGAGATCCAAATATCGAGCTAGTGACGAAGAACAACCCTAGGGGAGCTCATTTGACACACCAACGAACATTGGAGATTAATTCCTTCCTTTTGGAGTACCGATCACCTACCTGTAGATGATTTCACTCATATACACGATGATGACCATCTCCAGCCTTGTGTTCCTTTCTCTCTCGATAGAGTAAACTCTTCTTCCCCTTCGATATTAAGAACCTGAGATCTTTCTATTAGGAGCAGTTATATGAACCTATTTTCATGACATTTGATTATTATATGTTCAATTGAGGCATTAATCCGAGTTATATGAATCTTGATCACCTTTATATGATTCCTGCTTTGACCTAGAACGATAGTCTCTGAATAGGTCAATAGAGCAACCTAATTTGGATGTAGTGGATCGATTACATGAGAGTTAATCAGTTCATTACTCTCTATTGGAGTTAAAACCCAGTACAGGAAGTCTTTCCTAATTCATTAGTTGTTTATTCAAGTGTAGGATAGTATCTCGTCGGGTATTTTATTCAAATGGTTCTGGAGTGCTTTAGTCGAGACTCAGACTATCTCAGGACTTTTCGCAGTATAAACATCACTGAATTGATTGGGTAAAATACAACTTGACACTGTAGACTTGGGAGACGCTTACCTGAGTGGTCTTTCCAGAAGTTGGAAATCAAAACTTTTACATGCTTTCATTTATGCTTTGCAAGCAATTAACATCTCTACATTTTGACTGCTAGATAATAGAAAATCCACCAAATATTCAGTAATCTAACAGTCCTGTTGACAAGTAAAACTATGCCCACTATACTACATTCCTGAATTAGGCTTATGCTTGTTCATTTCTTAAGGTGTTGGTTTTGCTAGTTAAGTTTTTGGCGCCGTTGCCGCCTATCGCCTCGTTGGCGCCGGCATCAATCTCGACGATGTGGTCGCCCCAACACCGTCGAGTTATTATTATTTGTTTTGATTTCTGTCTCTCCTCCGTTTGCTTTCCGATTGCAAATTTAGTTGGATTCTGGATAGGAAGTTGCATATTGGGGGGGATTTTGAACTAGCCTGTTTGGTTGCCGAGAAAATGCTGAAGAAAATCGGTTGTTTCGTTTCTTAGGTATTTTTGTGATATGATTGCAGTTCGTCGTGATGTTTCTGGCCATGATTCTAGCCAGAGCAACAGTGGCTGCCGCTCAACGCCGCCTACACGGCGGAAGAATTCGCCGCTTTGAAGCCCCAAATTGGTTGCTCACTTCGCGGGAGGGAAACATGGTGGCCGAATCCGCAGCTTCGAAGCTCTAAATTTGCCACGCCACCACCGCTCTCTCCGCAGAAGATTCTGAGGTCGCGTTCTCTCTTCCTCCTCCGTCTGAGTCCAGAACATCAAATCGGTCTACAAGCGAAGGAGGAGGGAGGCGCCTGCTGTTGATTTAATTTTAGGGTTTATATTTGGGGTTTTGTAGATTTTCTTAATTTTTATTTTAATTGAATTATAAAATTAAATTGTTTAATGACGTGGCATGCCATATCGGTGATTTTTTGCTGAGTCACTAACGGAATAGCGTTTGACCGTCAATATTAACGGTTAATGAAAATTTTGGGCCAAATTTATCTAATAGTTATTAAAGTAGGCCATAAGTGTCTTATTTGAAAAATGAGGTCAGAACTGTCATTTACGCCAAACTTTGGGCCAAACTAGGTTATTAACCCTGATATAAATAAGAATATTTTATTATTTAATATTTAACGGACGACTTCTCTGTTGTTTTAAGTCAAAATTTAATTTTTTTTGCACAGATAAATCAGATTAATTGTACTCTTCAAAATGATATCCATTTTTATATATTTTTAAAACAAAAAAATTGAGCAGTTTTTTACCAATCTATACCATGGTGACATTTATTTATTGGTATTAAAATAAAAGCAAAAATTGTCCAAATCAGGCCAGTAAACTTCAAATTCTTTGTCGCTCATTGATTTAAACTGATTTAACAACCTTGCATAAAACCGCCCCCGGTTTTGTCTGGTTAGTAGCTACTGTGTGCACCCCCAATGCCTGGGGCACCAGTTTCTTGTTTTCTCAGCCGAAACCATGTGCTCAATGCCACCACGCAATCCTTTCCAATACCAGGGTCTAACCATTCCTCCTGTCACATGTGGCAGGTGACATGGCGCCAACAAGGTGACAACAAGGCGGCTGCACATGTGGCATGTATGGAAGACTAGTAGCATAGAGATGCTCCTAGGATTCTCCACCTAAATGAGAGCTTAATGGTGCACTTATTAGGTACATTATGGGTAGCATTATTAGAGTGCATTATGGGGGGACTTAATGGGGTGTATTGATGTAGTAGAGGGACATTATGAGGGGCATTGATGCCTTGTATGAGGAGAGGCCTATATAAGGAGCCATCTCCCTCACTTGTAACTCATTCCATCATTTTTGAGAGTAATACACACTAGAGAGTTCTCCCACTTCCTTTGTCTTTGTTCTTGTTCTTTGCTTTCAAGTGAGTTGAGAGAAAGGCTGCCTAGCGCTCTAACGGATTTGAGAGCTAGGGCTGCACGATCGAGAGTAAGGTCGTGACAAGTGGTATCAGAGCCTGGTTCGGCTTTGTGCTAGCAAAGTTGAACCTAGAGCCAGAAGGAAAGGAAGAACCTCACCAAAGATGTCAGGAACAGATAGCGCCGTTACCGAGCCCGAGAAGCGTGGAAGGGATCACACCAAGAATCCCAAGCCAAAGGGTGACAAGTCAAGCACTCGTGATCCTATGGCGGCGCTAGAGAGGCGTGTCGCTCGAGTGGAAGTGAAGATTGCGGAAGACATCACTGCCATCGAGGATTTGGGAGGTAACATCGCCCAAGTCCAAAGCGATGTTCAAGGAATGGCTGGTCGGTTGACAACCTTGGAGATCAACCATGATGGGATGCGGGAAGAGCTTGTAGCCCTCATCAACAACACCATCACCGCCTCCATGAACAACGCCATTGAAGTTGTGAAAGAGCATGTCCAGGCTGAGCTGGTCGGCGTGAAGGAGGAGATTGCAGACCTCAAGAGTGAGGTCACTCTCGTGAAGAGAGCCATGGCTAGCGGACCAGCCCCGGTGCAATCCGTCCCACGTGCTGATGTTCCAAGACCGAAGAACTTCGGAGGTTCAAGGAACGCGAGGGAGTTAGAGAACTTCCTTTGGAGTCTTGAGCAATACTTCAAGGCATCCGGCATCCAAGAGGATGAGGTAAAACTTCGTACCGCTCCACTCTACTTGGTTGATGTTGCCATGGTGTGGTGGAGGCGATGTGAAGCGGACGTCGAAAGAGGTACTTGTGTGATGGTAACGTGGGAAGATTTCAAGAGAGAAATCAAGAAGCAGTTCTACCCGGAGAACGTGGAATTTGAAGCCCGTTCGAAGTTGAGAAGACTCACCCAGAGGGGTGGAGTTCGAGAATATGTGAAAGAATTCTCGGAGCTGCTTCTAGAGATCCCGGACATCACGGACAAGGAGGCCGTGCACGGCTTTCTTGATGGGCTGCAACCATGGGCCAAGATGGAGATGCAACGTCGAGGAGTGCAAGACCTTGCAACTGCCATGGCCACGGCGGAGTCTTTTGTCGAGTACAAAAGGCAAGAGAGCAGCGGCAAAGAGAAGAGTTCGAAGCCCAACAAGGGTGGAGAGCAGCAGAAGCCTTTCAAGGAGGGCACTCGCACTCAACAACACCAAGGTGGTTCGAGCAAAGGGGGTAAGTACGAGCAAAAACCCATGTCTTGCTTCCTTTGCGACGGACCACATCGAGTGCGGGATTGCCCAAGGAAGGCGAGATTGGCGGCCATGGAAGCTCCAGAAGAGGAGCCCAAGGCAGCGGAGGCCAAGATTGGCTCAATCCGCAAGCTTGGCGCGGTGAAGACCGACGTCAAGGAGAGCAAGCGTGGGAGGTGCTATGTTCTGGCGCAATTCATGCAAGGCGAGTCAAAAGCCTTGGTGGATACCGTTGCCACGGACAACTTCCTTTGCATCGAGGAGGCAAACCGGCTGGGTATTGCTTACGAGAAGGGGCAAGGGAGGCTCAAGACGATCAACTCGGAGTCCATCCCGATCCATGGAGTTGCTCACAAAGTGCCAGTGAAGCTTGGCGAGTGGGAAGGCCTCATCGAATTTTCCGTCGTCACCATGGACGATCACCCAGTCATCCTCGGCATCAACTTCCTCGACAAGGAGGGAGTGCTCTTGAAGCCCAACTCCAACACGATGTGCTTGGAGAAGGAGGGGGAGTTCCATGCGGTCCATCTCTTGAGAGAAGATGGCCCCCATAGTGCTCTATCGGCCATGCAGGTGTTGAAGGGGTTCAAGAAGAATGAACCAACCTTTCTTGTGTCCTTGAAAGTGGAAGAAGAAGGAGGCTCAACGGGAATCACAACTCCCATCATCGAAGGCGTCCTCGAAGAGTTCGACGACGTGATGCCATCGGAGTTTCCCAAGAAGCTGCCACCAAGAAGAGAGGTGGACCACAAGATCGAGTTGGAGCCAGGAGCGAAGCCCCCTTCGCGAGCACCATACCGCATGTCGCCACCGGAGCTAGAAGAGTTGCGGAGGCAGCTCAAGGACTTGGTGGACGCAGGCTACATGCGGCCATCGAAGTCACCTTTTGGAGCACCGGTGCTATTCCAAAAGAAGAAGGAAGGGTCGTTGCGCATGTGCATCGACTATAGAGCCATCAACAAGTTGACGGTGAAGAACAAGTGGCCGATTCCCCACATTGCCGACTTGTTCGACCAGCTTGGAGATGCGATGTGGTTCACCAAGCTAGATCTTCGCTCGGGCTACTATCAAGTGCGGATAGCAGAGGGCGACGAGCCAAAGACGACTTGTGTGACGAGGTATGGCTCTTACGAGTTTCTTGTGATGCGATTCGGTCTCACCAACGCACCAGCCACGTTTTGCACTTTGATGAATCAAGTGTTCGAGCCATTCTTGGACCGGTTTGTCATGGTCTACTTGGATGACATCGTCGTGTATAGCAAAACACTCGACGAGCATGCCGAGCATCTACGCCAAGTCTTCCAGGTCCTTCGCGACAACGAGTTGTATGTCAAGAGGGAGAAGTGCACATTTGCCGCCACGGAGGTTCCATTCTTGGGGCACATCATTGGTGGAGGCAAGTTGAGGATGGATGGCGCGAAGGTGCAGGCAATCCAAGAATGGGAGCCGCCGACGAAGGTGCCAGAATTGCGGTCATTCCTCGGCCTTGCCAACTACTATCGGAGGTTTATCAAGGGCTACTCCAACATTGCAGCACCCTTGACGGATCTCTTGAAGAAGAACAAGGCATGGGATTGGTCGGAAAGGTGCCAAGAAGCATTCGAGGCCTTGAAGCAAGCGGTGGTGAAGGAGCCCGTGCTCGTGCTCCCCAACCCGACGTTGGCCTACGAAGTGCAGACCGATGCATCCGACTTTGCGATTGGAGGAGTGTTGATGCAAGATGGGCATCCCATTTCCTTCGAGAGTCGGAAGCTCAGCGAGACGGAGAGGCGATACACCGTTCAAGAGAAGGAGATGACAGCCGTGGTGTATTGCTTGCGCACATGGAGGCACTACTTGTTGGGGTCAAAGTTCGTAGTGAAGACGGACAACGTGGCAACGAGCTACTTTCTGACACAGAAGAAGCTCACCCCCAAGCAAGCGAGGTGGCAAGACTTTTTGGCCGAGTTCGACTTCGTCATGGAGTACTATCCATGCAAGGCGAATTCCGTTGCCGATGCTCTTAGCCGCAAGAGTGCAGCCGCAAGCATCAGCCAGCCCATGTTTCCTTTGAAGGAGCGGATCGTTGAAGGCCTTGGCCATGACCCCTTCGCCAAAACCGTAGCGGAGTACATCGAGCAAGGCAAGACTCGACGGTTTTGGATGAAGGATGGGCTCATCATGACCAAGGGAGAGCGTGTGTTCGTGCCAAGGTGGGCCAACTTGAGGAAAGAGATCATGAAGGAGTGCCATGACTCCAAGTGGGCGGGCCATCCCGGCATCGAGAGAACGCAAGCGCTCATCGAAGAAGCATACTTCTGGCCGCGTATGAGAGACGACGTGGAGATGTGTGTGAAGACTTGTCTTGTGTGCCAACAAGACAAGATGGAGCAGAGAAGCCCGGCAGGCTTGCTAGAGCCCTTGCCCACACCTCAACGACCATGGGAGAGTGTAAGCATGGACTTCATCATCGGACTTCCCAAAGTCGATGGATGCGGTTGCATCATGGTTGTGGTGGACAGATTCTCGAAGTATGGAGTGTTCGTCCCCGACCCAAAAGACATGACGGCAGAGGATGCGGCGCGGCTATTCTTCAAGAACGTGGTGAAGTATTGGGGCGTTCCTAGCAACATCGTGAGCGAGAGAGATGGGCGCTTCACGGGCAGATTTTGGCGAGAGTTGTTCAAGATCATGGGCTCAGACTTGAACTTCTCGACGGCATTTCATCCTCAAAGCGACGGACAGACGGAGCGGGTGAATGCCTTGTTGGAAGTGTACTTGCGGCACTACGTGAGTGCAAACCAACGAGATTGGGTGAAGTTGATGGACACGGCACAGTTCTCCTACAACTTGCACCACAGCGAGTCGACCAACACGAGTCCATTCGAGTTGGTGACGGGGCAGCAACCTTTGACACCTACGACGGTGGCAACAGGGTATAGAGGCAACAGTCCGGCGGCCTACAAGTTCGCTAAAGGCTGGCACGAGAAGATGGAGATGGTCAAGTCTTACTTAGCCCGCGCTAGTAAGAAGATGAAGAAATGGGCGGACAAGAAAAGGCGGCACTTGGAGTTTGAAGAGGGCGACATGGTGATGGTCAAGTTCTTCCCTCATCGCTTCAAGCATCTCAAGAACGTGCACAAGGGACTGCTTCGCCGCTATGAAGGGCCATTCCCCATTGTGAAAAGGATTGGCACGGTGGCGTACAAGGTTGAGTTGCCGACGCACTTGGAGATCCATCCGGTCTTCCATGTGAGCCAACTCAAGCCTTTCCACGAAGACAAGGATGATGAGCAGCGAAGAGAGTCGCAACGCGCTCCAACACTCATCACCAAGACACACGACCATGAAGTTGAAGAAGTCATGGCGCGTCGTGTCATGCCTCGTCGTGGCGTACATCCAAGCTTTGTGGAGTACTTGGTCAAGTGGCGCAACCTTCTGGAAAGTGAAGCAACTTGGGAGAAAGAGCTCACGCTTTGGAAGAACAAGGACTTGATCGAGGCATTCCATCAAGAGGACGCGACGAGGGCGTCGCGAGCATAGGTGGGGGAGGATGTCACATGTGGCAGGTGACATGGCGCCAACAAGGTGACAACAAGGCGACTGCACATGTGGCATGTATGGAAGACTAGTAGCATAGAGATGCTCCTAGGATTCTCCATCTAAATGAGAGCTTAATGGTGCACTTATTAGCTACATTATGGGTAGCATTATTAGAGTGCATTATGGGGGGACTTAATGGGGTGTATTGATGTAGTAGAGGGACATTATGAGGGGCATTGATGCCTTGTATGAGGAGAGGCCTATATAAGGAGCCATCTCCCTCACTTGTAACTCATTCCATCATTTTTTAGAGTAATACACACTAGAGAGTTCTCCCACTTCCTTTGTCTTTGTTCTTGTTCTTTGCTTTCAAGTGAGTTGAGAGAAAGGCTGTCTAGCGCTCTAACGGATTTGAGAGCTAGGGCCGCACGATCGAGAGTAAGGTCGTGACACTCCCCACTGAAATCCAATCCCACCACCGCCCATTGCCTCATCCCAATTTATTATAAATGCCAAACACTCTCTTCACAGTAAACTCAAATCAATTTCACAGTCACTTTTCGATCGATTTCCAGACTCCAGCAATCTTCCCAAAGTTGTCTCAATGCAATCAATATACGTACGCAAGACTACTTCTCTCCAAATCCCTTCTGAAACTACATATAAAACGATGAGTTCAACAAGCAAAGCGTGGATGGCGGCGGCAAGCATTGGGGCAGTGGAGGCATTGAAAGACCAACTGGGTTTCTGCAGATGGAACTACATCCTCAGATCAGCCCATCACTACGCCAAATCCAACGTCAGATCCATCTCTCAGGCTAAGACCCTGGCTCCAGCTTCCTCTGCCGCGGTGGCGTCCAGCAAGTTGAAGCAGGAGGCTCAGAATTCTGAAGAGTCTCTTAGGAAAGTCATGTACTTGAGCTGTTGGGGTCCTTACTCATGAGTAACAGCACGCCTCTCTCAACAGTATAGATATACTTCTGTAATATTACAGCTGTTTTGGTAAATTAGACGACCTTGTACTCTTTCAACCAAGGTTCATTTGCTTGTGACGAACTCCCAGCTCAAGGAGTTCTAGCTGCAACATGTATGTATGTATGTATGTATGATCTGGAGCTAGCCGAAAAACGGAAATTGAAGCTCTAAAGATTTGAAACTTTCCTACCTAAATGTGGTTGTTATCGTTTCAGCTACTCGATCGTACTCTGTCATCTTTGATCATGTTCTGTGTTTCCGCATCTCATTTTACGCACCAATGCAGGCAGTAAATCAGAATACAGATTAATTACTTCCTTTGGTCACCTGGGCTTTTTCCAATAATCTACTACTTTAGGGTTTGTCGATCCGGTTCAAAAAAGCATCCGTAGTATTAACTTCAGAACTTGGATTGATCACGATTGAGCGCAGCTGGTTATTTCTGGAATTGGTTCAATTAGTAAATTATAAAAGAAATCCAAGGTAAGGCCTGGTTTAATAGTAACTGGCATAACTCCGCTCGCTTCCGCTTCGCATATGAGCGAGAATAACACATTTCGCATATGAGCGAGAATAACACATTTTAAAGATTAATAGTTTGAATTTTGATACAAAAGTAAAGGGAATGTCATTTACAATTTCATTTATGCAGCGATAAACTGGTAAAGGGAATGTCATTTACAATTTCATTTATGCAGCGATAAACTTTAATAAGCGAGAAGTGTCGGCGAGCAAATGATTTCTATGTTATATCTTCTCTCGTAACATTATTGATTAGTTTGTATTCTTTTTGCTTTTTTTTCAAGTTCATTCTCAACCAATAAGAAGATGAGACATTAAAGTGGATAAAACTTGCTCAAGATCCAAAATTCGGCAGTATCATGTTCAACTCTCTTTGATGGAGTTGAACCGAGTTTGTAACAAATTCACAACCGACTCGATCAGACCATTAAGAAAGCGTATAAAACTCACACCTGCTCGAGAAATTAACAAACACTAAAGTGGATAAAACTCGCTCACGACCCAAAACTCGGCAACATTATGTTCAACTCTCTATGATCTAGTTGAACCGAGTATGTAACAAATTCACAACAATCTTGACCCGCCAATTACAAAATCGAATAAAACTCGCTCCTTGATGAAAGCTTGTAAACATCGGGTTCAAGTCATTTTTATCAAGTTAAATTAGGTTGGATACCCATAGTGTTTGCTCTCGATACAAAACTCGTAAGCACCGAGTCCTGCTTCAATTGCCATTTTCAAAGAAAAGGAAAAATTAGATAACATAAAACACACAAATCTCGCTCTTGATCCAAAACTCGTCAACACCATGTTCAACTCGCTTTGACCTGGCCGAATTGAATTTTTAAAAAATTCACACTCGACCCAATATGCCAACTACAAAAGCGGATAAAACTCGCTCTCGGCACAAAACTCGTCAATACCAGATTTGGTTTCAATTGTCATTCTCAACGAAAAGAAAAATAGGAATTTAAAATTACTAAAGATGGGTTCAAATCGCTTGAATTAGGTTGGATACCCATGAGTTTGAGTTTAATTGTCATGCTTAACAAAAAAAAAACACTACAGAATATAAAACTCGGCCCCGGTACAAACTCGGCAACATAAAGCATGTTGGTATGGACTTTCGGTAGCGGTTTTGTGACACAATGGATGGGTACAACCTAGAATTCCACTGAAAGTATTTCCAGATATGGTATGGATTTTCAGTAGCGGTCGTAGTTTGGTGTTACTATTTATTAGTGGCTCTCACACTCCTCATTGCAAGTGGGCAAGTTTCAAGTTTCATCTTCTACTTCACTCTGTCATTCTAAAACATTTGTGTTCATTTATCGTCCGTTGGGTCTACATTTATTGTCCATAAGGTTTCATCTATTGTTCATTACGTTCCCTATTGCAACAATTATCTATTACGTTTCGTGTATGATCTTTCGCCCAAATCATCGTCTTGGCCCACCAATTCACAACCCATCTCGAAACACTATCGACAAAATTATAAGTTGTACTCTTCCACCGCTTACCACGATCGCTATGGAAGATCCATACCATATCTCGAAATAGACGAAACCTTATGGACAATAGATGTAGACCCAACGGACAATAAATAAACACGAAGGTTGTAGAATGAGAGAGTCGGGTAAAAGATGGAACTTGAAACTTGCTCACTTGCAAGGAGGAGTGTGAGAGCTACTAATAAATAGTAACACCAAACCTTGACTTATATATATTATTATTATTATAATTATTAAATCTGGGCCGTATGAAATATTGTTATAGACTCTCTTCGATCCAAAGGATTGGTCTTATAGTAATATAACTGATTTTGAATCTAAAATCTAAAATCCAAAATTTGGTTAAACAGCATCTTATTAAAATGCAAATCTATCACCCATATAAAAAAATGCGTTACTTCAAAATTGACCACATCGCAGTCTCACCAATTCTATAATAAGATAGCTAGAGATGTGACATACGAGTAAGGTGGGGTCGGTATCTCAATCATACTGGCCATTCAGTAAACACATATCAGTAATACTTATACGAATACTAGTCGAATTGAATCGACCTATTCTCACATGCTTTTGAGATTAATAAGCTCAAAATGATAATTTCTTATGATAAATTAAAAGAAGTAATCTTATGAATGAAAAATATCGATAATAAAATATGCAATTGTGAATAATTGAAAATTAAATCTCACATCTATTTAAAATTTAACTCGGTGAAAATATAATTGAAAAAGTTTGGCCGAGCTAGGTATATGCGGAGATTTTTTCAGAAATAGTACCTTTAAAAAAAATACAAAAATAGCACCCAACCCATAGAATTTACAAAAATAACACATTTTTTTTAAAAATCGCACCTCCAAGGTGCGGTTTGATTGTGAACCGCACGCCCAAGGTGCGGTTTAAGGTTTTGGGCCAAAACTGCATCTTGGGCATGCGGTTTCAGGTCTGACCTAACAGAATCGTATGGCCCAGGTGCTGTTCTTGGTCTGACCTAGCAAAACCACACCCTCAACATGGGGTTTTGCCCTTGCCGACACACAAACCGCACCCCCATGCGGTTTGTGTGTCGTCCCCATTTTTCCGATATCAAACATGTTGCCATGCAGGTTGACAGACGTGGGGCTGCATGGCAGATGAAAACCGCACCTTCCCCATGCGGTTTTCATTGATGATTTTGCCTATAAAAGACAGCCCCGGGAAACCTCTTCTCTTCACACCTCTCCTTCTCCGTTTTCAATTTTCTGTTGTAGCTCCCTACTTCTTTAGTGTTTTTGCGGTTAACTTTAACTCGTAAGTTTATTTTGTATTACTTTTTATTGTAATTTGTGAATTTTATGATATTAACTGAACTACGGTTTTTTTTGCAGATGGCATTCCAAAGTTCACGCTTGGGTTACGATGGAATGGTTACACGGAAGAGACCAGAAAGCGGGTCACCTACGTCGGTGGAAATTTTCAGAAAATAAAGGTCGCTACCCGACCGATGCTTGAAGACCTCTATCAAATGTGTACTAACGTTACTTGCATGGATGGCACGAGAAGAGTTGATCGTATGGTGTACCGATATCCAAACAGAGAAGGCGGGTCGTTGTGGCACGAGGAATATCTCATAACCACTTAGGATGAAGTAGATGCCATGCTCGAATTCTTGAGGTCCAACAATCTTTCCAAAGCCGAGATGTTCGTTTACACCGACGCGGTCGTATGCGTTGGAGGTCATTCTGGAGACGGTCAAACATCTGGTATCCATGGTGGAGGTGAATTATATGGTGATCATCCCTACCAAAGTTACCATGATCCTCATTCCTATTTTCAGTACCAAGAGCAAGGTGAAGGTCATCATCAATCTTTCCCATCATATGAAGAAGTTCAACCGGACCATGCCAACCAACCCGAGTACAACTTCCAATCAGGCAGCGGTAGTTTTCACAACTACCATTATGGAGCTGATGAAGGTCAGATGGAAGATGCCCTGCCAGCACCAGTTAGTGACCCCTCCGATGAAGAAGGAGAGAACAACGTCAGTGTAGACAGCTCCGACCCTCTTGAAGGTGCTGATGATTCAGGACCAGAGTCAAACTCAGATAATGATGATAAGGTGGCTCGTGACTAACACGCTAAAACACAACACCTAACAATGGCCAAGTGTAACCAATGAAAGGGACTGCAGTATAGGCAAGTTTAATTATGAACCCGGGGTCTAGATCTACTGCTTACTCCGTGATTCTCTATTATCTAGCAAACTAAGTCGAGTGATTGTTGTGAAAAGTAAAAGCAACAAGAAAGCAATAAATTGTTCGGGTTTCTAAAGCAGGCAAGAGTCACTCGGGATTGAGTCCCCCTAGCCCCTTAGTTAGGTTCAATTGTAATTCCCAGGGTTGATTTACTGTTGATTAGACTGCGGAAGATCCGTCAGTAGCTTGGAATCTCTTAAGCTGACCAAGCCCTCTCAGTCTAACTACCCGGCAGACGACTAGTCTTCACCGGGATAGAAAGCTGAGGCTATGAACACAGAACTCCACTACTGGCGCCAAGAACACCAGTACAAAGCAGTAAACTGGCTAACTCTCGTATAGCCAATCTCCTACTATCGAATGAAGAGGCTCTAACAACCTAATCAGATTCTATCTATCTCAGGTTGCAGCAGAAATTGAGAAAAGCTGATCAGACTCAAATCAATTCATTAAACATGCGTCATTCAATTAAAATCAAACAGTAATATCATCCCAAGTCATTACAATCAAATCCCTAACACAAGGAACTAGGGTTCTTCATACCCAAGTGAGAGAAGGGTTCTACTCCATAGAGAGAGAAGAGAAAACAAGAATCGGATTAGTCATACTCATAACGATGAGGATAATCTGCTCCGGGACGATGATTTCACTCCTATGACGATCTCCAGGCTCGATTCGATGAAATCCAGCTCTAGGACAGCTTCTAGGATGTGTTCTTCGCACTTTCTCTCTCTAGGCTCTGTTTTTGCTCTCAAAACACGATTCTCCCACTTCTGGCTCGGATTAGGCTTTAAAACCGGTTTCCCCGAGTTGCACGGCCAGGTGCACGGCCGTGCACATCACCATTCTGGCCGTGCACCCTGAAACGCGCCGTTTCACTTAATTCGATCTCAGCCTTCTTGCACGGCCAGGTGCACGGCCGTGCAAGGATCCCGGCCAGCCCGTGCATGTCCTCGGCCAGAGACGCACGGCCATAATTGCACTTTGCACGGCCGTGCGTCTCCATGGTCTGGCCGTGCGGCTCCCCAAAAAGCTCGCCCTTCGTCCGTTCTTCGTCCAATCGACCCCAGACTCGCTCCTAAGCCTTCATTCACGTACTAGGACCTGAAATAACACAAACAAGCACAACCTAGCGTGAAATCGGCCTAAAACACGAGAATCAACACCTCAAACGGTGTAAGTATGAGGGTAAAAACATGTGTAAATGACGGTCTATCAGTGACCGCGTACCTGTCCCCTACTACAATCACATTCCATACGAGAATTGGTGTGTCAACAACGACATGGAGCCGCCAGAGGTCCCAGTATGAGGTCCACTCACTTGGTTTATGAAGGACCAACAATTTGGCTCGAAGAAGGAGGTGCGGCACGCCATTGATACTGAAGTAATGTCTCCGCATTTTGAATGGCACACAACTCATTCCAACACGAAAATGATCATAGTCAGATGTCGTAATCATCACGAGGGATGCAATGTTAGGATTCGGGCCATCAACAGCAAGAGACACGGCCATTGGTTCATATCCCGTGCAGTGAACACACACACATGTGTGTCATCCATAACATCCCAAGACCATCGACAGTTGAAATCCAGGATGGTTGCTATGGCTATCAAGCATCTAATTGAGCTCGGGCGGGGATCTTGGGAGTGGCTCGGGCGGGGATCTTGATGTGAGCTCGGACCGCCACCGTGTGTCACAACCAAGGGGGCGGCACTCTCCACGCCTCCAACGGCGTTATCTCGGGCACGTTGGGTCTTTCCCGAACCTTTTTGCTTTTCTTTCTCTCGTATGGTGGTGGGGGTGGGGGACATCATCTTGTACCGGAGGTGGCACTGGTGCGGGCATGGATGGGTATCTACGATGATCACGACCCCGTGCTCTGATACAACCAAGCAGACTGTTTGTCATCCTCCGGATGAAGCTCACTTCTTCACTAACCATTTCATGTTTCCCATGGGTCAAATCTTTGATCCGCTCGATCCCATCAGCCTAAATCACATAAAAAAGGTTAGCAAGATAAGACTAATGATGTGCCTCCATGAAACAAGCAATAAATTTAAATGAGGATCCTAACTACCACAAGCACAAATGGTGGTAGATATTAGCTAGGCAAGCGGATGCCCAACTCAACTCCCCCATCTCATCCCAACTACCAAGGAGGATCCTAAGCCATCCACAGCTAATTAAATTGCTCGATTTTTTTGGAGAAAAACACTCCTCCGATCATGCCTATGAGATAGACACTAGCATATCTTTCCTTCTCTATCTCCGTCCTTTCCTCGATTAGGGGCACCTCATTTTTGGCAGGATCGTGATGGTCCCTAAAATACTTCATCAACCAAGTGATTGATACTTGGTGTTTCCTTAATGGTGGCAAGCGATCCGTCGCATCAACGCTCCCCTTGATTGGTACTTTCACCCCCAAAACACTGTGGATGAAATGCTGCCAATCGGTCATATCGTCACGATCCTGGGGGATGATCATTCACACACACCGCATTGTCGTCGATGGGTAGATGGGTTAGGATGGCGACATCCTTTAGCGTGATGGTGCACTCTCCTTCGTGAAAGTTGAAACAATGTGTCTCCTTTCTCCATCTCTTCACCAATGCGGTGATGAGCTGGCAATCGACTTTTATGCCTACAAAATGCCTAATCGACTCCAACCGTGCCCTTTTGAGAAAGGGCAAGATAATTGGGTTCCATGGGAGCACATTGGTCGTACCCCTGTAGCGGAGTATTTGTTGTGCCTCCTAGCGAAAATTTCCACGTTATTTATGATATATTAGTAACAGTTTTTCTTATAACTAAATTAATTAAAATTAATGATTTAATTTCGGCCATAATTTTATTATAATTATATTATTAACAATCAAATTTAAATAATTGATGGTTTTTTTCAAGATATATACATATTATCATAAAACAAACATACTCAATTAATTGACATAAATAACATTCTAAATGAATAATAATTTAAAGAGATACATACATATTCAAACATTTGAAATTAATAAAATTCATTTTGTACACATAAACATAAATCGTATTGGTTGTTTGGTAAATAATTATAATTTAATCGAAACATCTTCTTAGAAACGCAGCCTTTTTGACAGAAAAAGGGGGGATCCGAGGATCTCTTAATACCCGATTTTCCCAGGAAATGGGAAGATCATGATAATCGCTTAAAACCGCATTTCCTTAGACGTGCATCTCTTTATAAAGAGTAGAAGTAAGAGGCGCTATGTATTCGATTAAATTATTGAAAACAATCAATACGATTAAGTTATTTCAAATTTATTTTATATTCCACTAAGTACATTAGCAAAATAAAAAAAAGACAAATGATGAAGAATTGAATGTACCTCATGATCGTTCCAAACATCACTTGAACGATGGTTGGGTTGGTCGTCCAAGTCGGTTGGATCAGTAGGTCCTTGATCCAAATTATATCGTTGGTTGTATATATCCACGTCGTCCCCAACCTATGAGAGAATAACAACAATGTTAGTTACATATAATAATTAAAAAGCTTATAACAACAACAAAAATTGACCATAATAATGAGTACGTACCGCTTGAAATTTATCATAATAAACTCCCTATCCTTGGAACCACTCGTCCATTTTTTCGCGAAAGTCGGACAGAATTTCATCGGTTTTTTAGGGAAAAACCAAAGAAATGCTCTCTGATGGCAGATTGGACTTAGCCGCAACCAACAGACCACTATTTTCTAGCATTTTGGGAGGGGAGGGGATAGAGAGATAATTTTTGAGAGAGAGTGAAGAATGGATTGTGGTGTCAAGAAATGAGGAGGGGGGTACTTATACTATTCAGACTGCACCCTCCAGGGGCAGTCTTGTAATTTTGCACTCAATGAAACCGCATAAGGAGGGTGCGGTTTTCGTTTCTCGAGGCGCGACAGCGGGCAGGTGAGGTCTTTGATCCATGGCGCGGATCGCTGACATGGCGTGCGGTCCGCCGTTGGATCGCCGCCTCATCCAACGGTCTCCAAGGTCGCTCCCGAGGAAACACAAACCGCACCATCTAGGTGCGGTTCGCTGGCTGACATGGAATGGACCGCACCTCCAAGGTGCGGTTTATAAATAAAATGCACCTTTCAGGTGCGGTTTCAAAAAAATGGTGCTATTTTTGTAAATTTTTATGGACTGGGTGCTATTTTTGTATTTTTTTAAACGTGCTATTATTGGAAAAATCCCGGTATATGCGCTGGTGTAACGTGTAATTTGCAAAGAGACAGGATAGAGTAGTTAGGAAGTAGGCATCCATGTTCCACCTTCCATTGTTGTTATCAGAGTATGAGTTGTACAGTATATACGGAATATTGTTATGTAGTTTGACAGAGTTATATTTTTTTTATCAAAGTCAGTGAGTCACTATGTTGATAAATCCGTATTGAATTGAATATGCTTTTTCTTATTATTAAAACTATGTATGCTATATAAAAAGTATAATGACTAACTTTAACATTAATATGAAACTAGAACGGAAGTCGGCGCTTCACGGCGGGTAACAGAGTAATTTACAATAGACGTTCAAGATTAAGGGCTGATAATATCGGTTTGTCACATAAGTGAACAACACTTCAAGAAATGAATAAATAGTTCATATAATATGAACCCCTAATGACTAAATAATAATAATAATAATAATAATAATAATAATAATAATAAATAATCGAAGAAATTGTATTTAGTTAGTAGTATAGTACTGTATAAACAATTTCTCTATCGGCCTCATGGCATGACCATAGGTGATTTACACTATTCAAATTAAGTGAACTTGAGCAATTTCAGACTGAGAAGAGGAAAAGTGAGAATTTGTGGTTGTGATTATTCGGTGAAAATAATGATTTAGGAAGTAATAACGGCAGAAAATAAAAAAAACCCAAAATGACCACAAAGTTCATCTTAATTATGAAAATGCTATTTTTTTTATGTGACTCAATGTAACAACACCCTATCTAAACCGTCAATTATAAAAGTGAGTAAAGAGAATTAGGTAACGACCCAACCCGACACATGTAAAACTTGTCCTCGACCAAAACTTCATCAATATTGGGTTCAACTCGTTGTAGCCGGGTAGACATGAGGTCAAATATCAATTGATTTAAGCATGCAAAACTCGTTATCGACCCAAAAATTGTCAACGCCCTTTCAATTCGCTCTCGACAGGTCGAATTAGGTCGAATACACATTGAATGGGGTCCAATTTGGACTCAATTATCATAAGTTAATTAATTAGAACATAATGGCACAAAAACTCCTCCAAAATTTGGTTAATTACGAAAAGAACAACCCTTGTGATGTGACTCTATGAACGATAAAACCCGGGTCGAATATAATTTGTCAACACCGGGTTCAACTTGTTTTAAACGGCTCGACATTAGGTCGAATGGAATGGGCATCGATTTAAGTGTTTAAATTAGACGGCAACCCAAAATACAAAATCCGGCGTAACTCGCTTTAATCATGTTGATTCAGTTCGAACCCACGTTGATCTAGGCTCAATTCGAGTTCAATTGTCATAAGTAAATTAATTAGAACCTACAAATACTCCTCCGTGGTTAGAAACAAATTCGCAACACCGGGTTCAACTCGCTTTAATCGGGTTGAGGGAATGACGAAAAAACCCGGCATAAACCCAAAACATTTGCAAGGCTGGCACAACGAAAAATAGCATGGAAAGAACAATCAAATCTGGATCGAATAAGGTTGAATACAATTAGTCAAGACCGGGTTCAACTCGTTTTAACCAGCTCGACATTAGGTCAAATGGAATGTGCATCGATTTAAGCGTGTAAAATTAGACGACAACCCAAAATTCATAAAACAGGCATAAACTCGCTCTAACCAGGTCGATTTAGGTAGAATGCCGGTTGATTTGGGATCAATTCGAGTTCAATTGTTATAAGTTAATTAATTAGAATCTACAAAAAGTCCTCTATGATTAGAACAAATTCGCAACATCGGGTTCAACTCACTTTAACCGGGTCGAGGGAATGATGATAAAACCCGGCACAAAATCCAAAAGCAGAAACCCATAACATTTGCAAGGCCGACACAACAAAAAATTTGCAAGGAAAGAACAATCAAATCTGGGTCTAATACGACCGATACAATTCGGTAACACCGGGGTCAACTCGCTTTAATCGGTTCGACATTAGGTCAAATGGAATGGACATCGACTTAAGCGTGTAAAACTCCCCGACAACCTAAAATTCATAAAACCAGTGCAAACTCGCTTCACCAGGTTCAACTGTCATAAGTTAACTAATTAGAACCTACAAGAACTTCTCTGTTAGTTCAATTTGCTTTAATCCGCTCAACATTAGGTCGAAGCTTGTAAAACTCGATGTCAACCGTAAACCGACTTCAACTCGGTTTATAAAATACCCATTGATTTAAGCGTGCAAAACTCGCTTTAACTGGGTTCAAGTAGGTCGAATACCCATTGATATGGGTTCTAATTAATTAGAACCTTAATGGCACAAAAATTCCTCCAACGTTCAATGATTGAACCTTGCAAAATTTGTTGAACCAAAATTCGTCAACACCGGGTTCAACTTGCTTTAACCGGGTCGAAGTAAGTTGAATACTGATTGATTTGGGTTCAATTTGGATTCAATTTTCATAACTTAATTAATTAGAACCTTAATGCAAAAAAATCTTTCAAGCTTTGGCTAATGAAAAAAATTTAAGCGTGCAAAACTCGTTGTTGAGGCAAAATTCGTCAACATTGGGTTAAACTCACTTTAACCGGATCAAAGTAGGTCAAATATCAATTTATTTGGGTTCAATTTGAATTCAATTGTCATACAAGAATTAATTAGAACCTTAATGCACTAAAGCTCCCACAAACTTTGGTTAATTAAAAAAAAACCTTTGTGATGGGACATTATACAATAGTAATTTGATTGCTCGTTCTTTTGTAGAGATAAAATACATAGCTTCTACAAGTCTAGTAAGCAGTATAACTTTGTCAAATCACATCACAATAATTGTAGTATAATATTATATACTATAATATAATAACTATATTGTCAGATAATACTGCCAATACAATAAGATCGGGTAATACCCAATTGGTCATACTCAATTTACCATCTCCTAGTTAAAAAATAAAGCAAAATCCAACTTGCCGCGGATCCAACCAACATGGCACATGCTGATTTCTTCCCATGGACAGCTTATCTTGTCTTCTTCACCCATTTCCCAGGAAAAAATCCAAAACTACCACTGTTTTAAAAAAAATTTACAAAAATACCACTCACTCCAAAGAATTTCCAAAAATACCACCCTTAATTTAAAACCGCCCCCCTGAAGAGCGGTTTTCAATGAAACCGCGCCTCTAAGAGGCGTTTTCCTATCTAACCGCTCCTTGGAGGAGCGTTTTTATTTTCTGGAGTAAACCGCCTCTGCGAGGCGCGGTTATAGGGTAAACCCTACCAGAAAACGCTGGTAGAGGGAGCGTTTTATTGTCGGCAAGAAAACCGCCTGGGGAAGGGGCGGTTTACATTGTCAGGACACAAACCGCTCCTCTGGGGCGCGGTTTGTGCCTGGTCACCCGACATCCGACATGTCGGCATGCAGGGGTAGGGCTGCATGGCAGACCCAAAACCGCTCCCCCCCCAAGCGGTTTTGGTGCAAAATTTGCCTATAAAAGGCTGTTTCGGAGAACACAATTCTTCACACTTCCTTCCTCAATTCACACTTCTTCCTCAAATTTCAGCTTTGCACCTTTAAATTATTTAGTTTTTGCGATTAACGTTAATTCGTAAGTTTGTTTCGTAATTACTTTTCATTGTCTTTGTGATTTTATGTTAGTAACTTAATTACTTTTGATTGTCCTTTGTGATGTTATGTTAGTAACTTAATTACTTTTCATTGTCATTTGTGATTTTATGTTAGTAATTTGAATTACTTTTCATTGTCCTTTGTTTATTAGATAATGTATATTTGTTGTACAATAATTTACATAATTGTTAATCGTATTGATTATTTTCAATAGTTTAAATCAATACAATACAACACTTATTGAGACTCTTTATAAAGAAATGCATGTCTAAGGAAATGGGGACTTAAGCGATCATCATGATCCCCCCATGACCTGGGAAAATCGGGTTCTAAGCGATCCTCGGATCCCCCCTTTTTCTGTCAAAAAGACTGTGTTTCTAAGGAGATGTATACCTCTCCTAAGAGTCTTTCGAGTGTACTTGTATTGTTTTAAATTATTGAAAATAATCAATACGATTAACAAAATAATTTTTATGTTAGTAACTTGTGTTACTTTTCATTGTCATTTGTGATTTTATGTTAGTAATTTGAATTACTTTTCATTTTTCTTTGTGTTGTTATGTTAGTAACTTGTGTTACTTTTCATTGCAGATGGCATTCCAAAGGTTCACGCTTGGGTTGCGGTGGAATGGTTACACGGAAGAGACCGAAAAGGATGTAAGTTACGTCGGTGGCAATTTTCATAAAATGAAGGTCCGTACGAGACCGATGCTTGAAGAGCTCCAGCGAATGTGCACTCAGATTACCTGCATGGATGGCAGTAGAAGAGTTGATCGAATGGTGTATCGATATCCAAACAGACATGACGGGTCCCTGTGGCATGAGGAATTCCTCCTTAACACTCAGGAGGACGTTGATGCCATGGTCCAATTTTTGACCACCAATACAATTAAGCAAGCGGAGATGTTCGTTTACACCGAGGCCGTCGAAGGCAGTGTAGGTCATTCTGGAGATGGCCAAACATCTGGTATCCACGGTGGGAGTGTATTATACGAAGATACTCCCCACCAGGATTTCCATGCCTCGAGTTGGAGTCAGGAGTATCATCATGGTACTGGAGGAAGTCATCAATCCTTCCATTCATATGAACAAGAAGCTCAACAGGCGGATTACAACCAACAAGCAGTCTACCAGTACACACCCGAGTACAACTTCTATCAAAGCGGTGTTAGTTACCACAACTACCATTAAGGAGCTAGTGGAGGTCAAGGTGCCTTTCATGCTGAAAATCAGATGGAAGAAGAGGTCAATCCAAGTCCAGTTAGTGACCATGAGGTTGAAGAAGAGGAAGGCGAAGTTAGTGCAGACAGCTCCGATCCGCTGGAAGGTGCTGATGATTCCGGTCCAGATTCAGACGCAGATGGTGATGAGGTACCTCACGACCGTGTACCTATTCCATACTACAATCACATTCAAAGTGAAGATTGGTATGTTGATGCCGACATGGACCCGCCAGATGTGCCATTATGGGGTCCACTAACTGGCTTTACGAAGGGCCAACAATTTGCAACGAAGAATGAGGTTCGACACGCTATTTCCACTGAAGCAATGACTCGGAGTTTTGAATGGCAGACAACCCATTCCGACACAAAGAGGCTGATGGTTCGATGCAGAAACCACAATGAGGGATGCACAGCTAGGGTCCGGGCCATCAGGAGCAAGAGAGTCGGTCATTGGGTCATATCCCGTGCGGTGAACACACACACATGTGTGTCATCAATAACATCACAAGGCCATCGACAGTTGAAATCAAGGGTGGTTGCCGCGGCTATCAAACATCTAATTGAGGAGCAGCCCGACCTGAAGGTGAAAACCATCATCGCCCACATTTCTAGTCGTTATGGTTATATCATTAACTACAAGAAAGCGTGGCATGGGAAACAGAAAGCAATGGCTGCCGTGTTTGGTGACTGGGAAGAATCATATGCATTCCTTCCCAAACTGATTTTGGCGTTGGAGGTGTCTAACCCTGGAACCATTTTCTCGCCTCGCTACCAAGATGAAGAAATTCAATCGCCGGTTGCTGGTAACAATCGTCAATTCAAGCGTCTTTTCTGGGCCTTCAAGCCATGTATTGATGGTTTCCCATACTGTGTTCCTGTGATTCAAGTTGATGGAACATTCCTTACCGGCAAGTACAAGGGTACTCTACTGATTGCCAGCGGAGCAGATGCAAATCGATTAGTATATCCATTAGCCTTTGCCATTGTGGAGGGAGAGAATACCGATAGCTATGGATGGTTCTTCAGACAAATTCAGCTCCATGTCACCAGACGGACGAACTTGACTATCATCTCAGATCGCCACGCCGGTATACGGGCTGCTATTTTAGGCTTGGATCCAGCCTGGAACTGGTCACAGAGATGGTGCATCCGGCATTTCAAGAGCAACTGGAACCATCATTTCAAGCGAAGGAAGCTTGCTGACAGTCTATGGTGGATTGGTAAGCGTTCAAATTAATTGACTAGCTGTAAATTTTTAAAACTGTATACAAGTATTGAGTGTATTGGCTTTTAGGTCGATCTTGCTTTTCTCACGTTTTTATTATATTCATCAGCTGTCGCGTACCAAGAGAAGAAATTTAAAGAGAAGATGCAGAATATCCGTCAAATATGCCCTGAAGGTGCGCAGTGGCTTGATCAACATGACCTTGAAATGTGGACTTTTCATAAGGACGGAGGTCACAGATGGGGTATTGCCACAACAAACTCAAGCGAGAGTATCAACAACGTCTACAGGGAATGTCGTGCACTCCCCATCTCTGCAATTGTTGAGATGACATTCTGGAAAACAAACAAATGGTTCGTCAACCGTCTCCACTGGTGTGAGAAGAGGGAGGCGCTCGGTAAGGTACACTCCGATAATGTATTGAAAATAATGGAAAAAGATAATCGGAAGAGCTCTCGTCACACAGTCACTGTGATGAACCGTCATGCTGGCGAGTATTCGGTCGAGACTGGGCACTGGGAGGATGGGAGACGTGGTGGTCATCGCCATGAAGTCACCATAAACTTTAGGACTAAAAAGGGGGAGTGCTCCTGTCAGAAGTATCAGGGTAGAGGGATACCATGTTCTCATGCAATGGCTGCAATAAAGCACAGGAGCAAAGACCCTCGTCATTTCGTTAGTCCGTTCTTCAACATTGACTCACAAAAGAGCAGTTATCGTACTAGTTTCCGTGCATTGGCGGATGAAGCTTACTGGCCAGTTTATGAGGGTATGGTAATCATTCCACCAATCGGTCTTAGGCGGGAAACAGGGCGCCCGCGGCGAAAAAGGATTCCAAATGAAATGGATCAAAGTGGAAGACCACCGCGAGGGCCAAGGCGGTGTTCCATATGTAAAGTACCCGGTCATGATAAACGAAAATGTCCCGGACCAATTGGTCCTCAAAATGCTGGGCCCGATGTGGATGTCCCGGATAATGGCGCTTAGATTGATTTTATGCGTGTGTTCCATCTTTGTGTATTAATTTCAATGGTTACTCTACTTGCATGTTGTGTGCTTAAATGACATTGTAGATTTGCACAATTAACAAACTTTGGTGCAATTGTTCCATCTTTTTTAATAAAACACATCACGACTTCAAGTAGCACTACTTTGTTCAACTTAAGTTAACTTGTACCTTAACTACACCTAAAAACATCATTGTTCAACCTAATTTAAACAAACATCACAACTTGAAAAAAAAACACCATTGTTCCACTTAATTTAAACAAAACCAATCCTTGAAATAAAAACACTCATGCATTGTTTCGACGGTTTGCCCTCTGCTTCCTTGTGCGATGGGCGACTGGTCCACCGGGTGTCGAAGATGGTGGAACGGGTGGCAGAATCCTATTCGCCATAGAACCGCGATCCTCCGTGCTATGCCGCCTCGGTTCCGTGATAGGTGGCTCCTCCGTCTGCGGCCGAGGGCTATCCATGCTCATACGGTGGGGAGAGGATTGCCATTGTTGTTGCCATTGCTGTTGTGGTCGAATCCAAGGTGTGAAGTCTTGTTGTGGAGTGGATTGCCATTGTTGTTGCCATTGTTGTTGTTGCCATTGTTGTTGTGGTCGATGCAAAGGTGAGAAGTCTTGGTGTGGAGTGGAGTATGAACCCTCGGCCCAAGTAGCTGAAGATGTGCCGTCATGAAATGTAGTTGGACGTTGTTCATACTGGAAACTGGGCCTGAAAGTGTACTGGAAACTTGACCGCGGATCATACTGGCTTCCGGGCGTAGGGCCGTGCTGAGTACTCCCCCCCTCACCGGTGCACACCTCCAAAGGAGTAGGCGCCTTCCAAGCCTCAATCGGTTTGATCTCCGGCACGTGAGGTCGATCCCTCACAGCTTTGTTTTGCCTTCTTTGGACCGGCAGAGGCACCGGGTCAACATCAAGCGTCACCGACGGCGGTCTCACTGGGGGGACTGGAGGGTATCGCCTATGGTCACGTCCGCGCGCTCGCATACAGCCAAGGAGATTGTTCGCTATCCTTCGAATCACCCCCACCTCTCGACCCGCGGCCGAATGTTCTGCGGTCCGTGCGAGGTCGTGGATTCGCTCGATGCCATCAACCTAAATCGAACAAAATAACAAAGTTAGACAAGGTAAAAAGTAATTCACCGCATGACTAAACAAATAAAAACTTAATTTCTTACCAAAGCTCCGTCCGCCGCTCCTTCGGGGGTCATGTAACGAACAGATTGTCTTCGGTAGGTTTCCATGTATGGGTCATGGTAGCCCATCCGCCCCACATGAGATGCCGTCACAATATCCTGATCTTGCCTAGCATTCCACAGCCGGATCAATTTCTTATACTCCTCTGGCCAATTAGTAGGTCCTTGTCGACCATCTTTCCCGTGGTACCCCTTCTGACTCTCCGGGACATCCAATGGTATGCATTGCTCACGTCCAAATTGTCGTAGACATCGATCCGGCAAGTGCCACTCCACTATGTGGTGGCAGATTAGTGGAACTCGGGTGCACCATTGACCGGGATGTAACGGGAACTTATGGACGTGATGCGCAACAATCCGTTCTGGATACGGATCGAACTTAAGCTACGAAGGTTTAAATAATAAAACCATTAAGCAACATAATAATATAAGTTAAAAAAAGTAGGGTTTTAATAGCGTATTATGATGCTCACCTCTGCTTCCCATAGGTGATCAAGCCTCCTACGATACTCCTCCAGCTTATGCGATCCAAGATTGTCGCATGTTGTTTCATCAAGCCACCTATTAATATGGACAAGTACACAATGTTAGTACCTTAAAAAAATAGCTCGTTACAACAAACTAAATTAGTAAAAAAAATGTGAGAACTATGAGCGGGATAGAAGATATTTACCTACAACCATAAGCTTCGTGTCGTAGGGGATGATCGGGTCCCCAATCCTTGTCGGGGTCTACCTTCGGCGCAATCCATTGCAAATGCTCCCAAGCCCAAAATTGGACGATGAACATTGCCCCATCAATCTCCTTCACCGCTCTCGCACTAGCATTACATAGGGATCGGTAGAGCTGGGCTAAGCAAGCAGATGCCCAGCTCAAGTTTCCCATATCATCCCAACTACCAAGTATGATCTTCAACCATGAATTGCTGATTAGGTTGTTGGATTTCTTGGGGAAGAAAACTCCTCCGATCATGCCGAGGATGTAGATACGTGCATAAATTTCTTTATCGCGCTCCGAACTTTCCTCCGTGAGGGGAACGCCTCCGAACTCAGGGTTGTGCTTACGCCTGATCTCCGCCGTCAACCACGTGATGGATACTTGCCCCTTGGACAATGGTGGATGACCATCCGCATCGTGATCTCCCTTTTCTGGCGGACACAACCCGGTGACCGTCCATATAAAATGTTGCCAACCACTCATATTGGCCACAACTTTAGGTGGTGGCGTAGAGTCCACACAAACAACATCACCATCGATGGGGAGATCGGTTAGGATGGCGATGTCCTTAAGTGTGATCGTGCACTCGCCTTCACGAAAATTGAAGCAGTGTGTCTCCTTTCGCCATCTCTCTACCATCGCCGTGATGAGTTGGCGGTCGATCTTAATTCCGTTGAAATGCCTAATCGAATCCAATCTTGCCCTTTTTAGAAAGGGCAAGATAACGTCGTTCCATTCAAGCACATTCGTTGTGCCCCTATAGCGGACTATATGGTATGCATCCTAGAGAAAAAATTAAATTTCACTATAAGTTGATGATTTATACATATATAAATATATTATAAGATACAATTTATATATAAATCAAGGTTGTTTTAGAGAAATATACATTATCTAATAAACATTAATTTTAACATAACTAAAATAATTTAATAAGATGCAATATTAATTAAATCAAGCGATTTTATAGAAATATACATTATCTAATTAACATTAATATTAACATAACTAAACCAATTTTTTAAGATGCAATAGTAAATTAAGCGATTTTATAGAAATATACATTATCTAATAAACATTAATATTAACATAACTAAAATAATATCCAAATATATTATTTTGTTAATCGTATTGATTATTTTCAATAATTTAAAACAATACAAGTACACTCGTAAGACTCTTAGGAGAGGTATACATCTCCTTAGAAACACAGTCTTTTTGACAGAAAAAGGGGGGATCCGAGGATCGCTTAGAACCCGATTTTCCCAGGTCATGGGGGGATCATGATGATCGCTTAAGTCCCCATTTCCTTAGACATGCATTTCTTTATAAAGAGTCTCAATAAGTGTTGTATTGTATTGATTTAAACTATTGAAAATAATCAATACGATTAACAATTATGTAAATTATTGTACAACAAATAAATTACTTTAACAAAATACAAATTACAAGTGATGATAAATAATATGTACCTTATGGTCGTTCCAAACGTCTCTTGAACGATGATTTGCTTGATCGTATAAAACTGTCGGATCAATCGGTCCTTGATCAACGTAATATCGTTGATTGAAAATATCAACATCCGGCCCAACCTAGGATAGCATAACAATAACATAAATCATTAGTATATAAATTAAATAAATCATTATAACAACAACAACAATTGGGAAAAATGAATACGTACCGTTTGATAATCATCATAAAAAAGACCCTCTTCTTGAGCGAAATCGGCCATTCTCTCGGAATCCGGACAGAGGTTCGACGGTTTTTTAGTGAAAACCAAAGAAAAGTTTTTTGGAGGCAGATCGGACTTAGGCCGCAACCAACAAAAAAACTAATTCTAAGGTTGGGTGGGGAGGGGTTGGGTGGAGAGAAGTTAGAGGGAGAGAGGGGATGTGGTGGATGGTGTGCAGAAATGAGAAGTGGGGGGGGGGGGGGGGGGGTTTATAGCCAGCAAACCGCGTGGGGGAGGGTCGGTTTTGTAATTTCTCGCCACTAAAAACCGCGCCTCCACCACGCGGTTTGCTTTTCCCGATGGTCAAACCGCGCCTCGGGGACACGGTTTGCGTTTTCCAAACGGTCAAACCGCGCCTCGGGGGAGCGGTTTCTGTGGGGGACGCGGATCGCTTGGTTGGCAGCCGTTTTAGCCGTTAGATCGCTCCCCGGGCAAGCGGTTTGATGCACCGCCACGTGGCAACGCGGTTTGACAGCCATGCACGGTCAAACCGCGCCGTGGGAGCGCGTTTTACATTGTAACCGCCGCCTGGGAGCGCGGTTTATCTATAAACCGCCATTTAGAGGCGCGGTTTTAAATTAAGGGTGGTATTTTTGGAAATTCTTTGGTGAGGGTGGTATTTTTGTAAAATTTTTTTAAAACAGTGGTAGTTTTGGATTTTTTCCCATTTCCCAGCCCTTTTACAAAACCAAGTGCTGAATCCCACCCAAATCTGCCACGTTCACACAGATGTCACACAAGCAGCGGGCTGTCAGATTTATCATCACCACGTAGTTACTTCTTCTATTATATCATCACCTAATTAAAAGGGCAGAGAAAACAGGGGGCTACTACCCACTGAAAACCAGCAACACTACCAAGCCTCAAGTTCTTGGTGTCCTCCCACTATATATGACTAAGACTTTACATTCAGATCTTCAACACATAACAATCACATTTTCGCTCCCTAAATAGTCACTTCCTCACCTTCATTCATTCACTCCCTCCCTCGCTTGAGTTTCCAGAAAGCTGCTCAAAAGTTTACATTGGAGCTATCTATGGCTATGAGTTCGACAAGCAAAGCTTGGATGGTAGCCGCCAGCATAGGAGCCGTGGAGGCACTCAAAGATCAAATCGGATTCTGTAGGTGGAATTACATCCTCAGATCTGTTCATCATCACGCCAAAACCAACGTTAGATCCTTCTCTCAGGCGAAGAGCCTTGCGCCTTCCTCTGCCGCATTGGTCTCCAATAAATTGAAGGAGGCTCAACAGGCAGAAGACTCTCTAAAGAAAGTTATGTACTTGAATTGTTGGGGTCCTAGTTGAGATCGATACCCGGAATTGTAGGTTTATTCATAGAGATAGAAAGAGGTTTTTGGTAATATCTGTAGCCTCTGCTGATGGTTCATAGTGGAATGTAAAAATGTGATTGTACTACTAGAACCTCTTCAAATGACAGAAAAACAAATTGTCTAAGGATCAATAATTGGGAGCTCGGTTTTTTAGTTATTATGGTTGAACACAACAATCGGGTTTCTACATCGAACTAATTAAAGGTTCTAAGTAGTGATGGCAATTTATCCATTCATGGGTAATTTTGCCCAAATCAAAGTAGACTAATTTTGCCCAAATCCAAGTAGACTAATTTTGCCCAAATCCAAGTAGACCCATTTATTATGAGTAGGGTTTGGGTGATGTGTGTATGGGTTTGGGGTTTGTATATGGGTTTGGGTTAGATATGGATATTATCTAAATGGGTATGGGTTGGATATGGATATCCATTAATTGAGGGTATTTTAACTACACATGCAAAAATTGGATTTATTTGTAAAACTTGAAAATTTTAGGTACCAAAATATAAGACCAAAAAAATTTAGGTACCAAAACGTAATTTTCCATCGATATTTTGAGGACTTATATGCAAAAAAAGTTAAATTTAGGTACCAAATATGCATATTTATTAAGTTTAGGTACCAAACTGTAATTTATATTTGGGCATGGGTCCCAAATCTATTTGTTATAAACCCAACCTAACCCAAAGTAAATGGGTATGGGTACAAATCCATCAAACTTTACTCATATCCATATATTTGGATTTACTACCCAACCCAATTAGGTTGGATAGTAAAATACCTATGGGTATAGGCAAAATTGCCTTCCCTAGTTCTAAGTATCCGAAAGATCAAAATCGACTGTATTTGGAGTTTGGACCTGCGGTCAGAGAATAGAAACATTGGGCAATATGGGTGGGTGCGATTTTGAGGGAGAAGTAAGCAGTCTCAAGGGGAAGATAGCAGCCTCGCTTGTGTCGACCGACCTAACGTCCATTGTCTCTCATTCTCATACCAACGTTTTTTTATAATAAAAATAGAGTTCAGCAGCATATCATATCAGCAACGCTGCAGTTGGTTCCGGGCAATGACGGGTTAATCAGCAAAAAAAAAATTTTAATAGAGACCTTCATGTTATTATTAATATAAAACTAGAGTTCCAAACTTATAAAAAAAAAAATAGAGGCGTGTTTCAGCCATGGTAAAGGAAACCGTACCGGATATCATATCGAATTCCTTTCTGGTAGGGTATTTTGTGGTACAACCGTGGTTCAACCATTTCGTACCGGTAAATACCGTTTTTGTAATAATAAAATATATTTTTTGTCAAAAAACCGTGTCGGCAAAATTAGGGTACCGTCTCGGAGTAGTACCGGATGTATCGGAATATACCGGACAATAAATACAACTAAATTAATATAAAAAAAATTAAACAATATTTACTTTTTATAAAAAAAATACCATCATTTATTAACTTCCTCGGTATCCTCCCCGTGCAGGCGTGCACCTTCTCCCTTCCCCCACCTTCCATTTTGCCTCTCTCTCTCACCCACATCCCTTCCCCCATCTTTCATTCTGCCTCTCTCTCACCCACATCCCTCCTCATCAAACTTCATCGCAAACCAAATCTCACCGCCACCCCCGCGCTCAAAGCCAAAACAATGGCACTCCCTAATCAGAAACTCTCGTCTCTTTGCCGGTTGCCTCGCTGATCCGTCCAATCGTAGCCTCGTGGGTCGCTTGTCGTCACTCTCCACTCGCCAGAGGAGAAGAGAAGAGGAGCGGCGGAGAGATTGGCTTTGAGCGCGGCAAAACGATCGCGGGAGATTGGCGTTGATCTCTTCGATCGCGGGTCGTTAGTTCCCACTAGCCACAGGAGAAGAGAAGAGGAGCGGCGGGGCTGGGCAAGGCTGGAGAAGAGAACAGGAGCGCCTGGGGTTGGGAGAGGTTCAGAAAACCTCGACTGCCATTCACTCATTTGATTGTCTTTTTTTTTCTATATAAAACGACAACGTTTTTTATTGAATATAGGCTACCGCCAGTTAGAACAAAATCGGGCGGTTTCTCGCTTTGTGCCGGTTCACCCGAAAAAACCGGCCGACACGGTAAAAAGGCTCATAACAGCCTACCGTTTCATTTTTTGTCCAATTCCCGGTTAAACCGGTTGAACCGGCCGGTACGATCCGGTTTCCTGGTCCATGGTTTCAGCACCAGTAATGGAGAATTGATCAAGTCCCCAAGATGCAGTTCCAACGGGAAACATGGTTCTCAGCAACGGAATACTAAAGTTGCTACTGAAAAGAGTAGTAGAGGAAGAAGAAGACGACTTAGCTTGTTAGATTGTGAATTGTTTTAGGTAGTTTATGATTCCTTTTCGTATTAGATTGTAGTTAGGATAAATGAGGACGTGTGCAACCCTATCTAGGCCTATTTAAACTCGTCTTGTAAATTGTAATCGTCAGACTTTGATTAATTGAAAAGACCGTTTGGTTTGTTCAAGTTTGCGAACTTTTGATGAATTCCAAACTTGTTGAGCTTTGTATCGATTGAATAGTCCCTTCAATCGTGGTCGAGCAACTACCCTTTAATCCAATCGAGCGTTTCCTAGGGGTTCCGTTTTATATAAGTTCGTATTAAGAACGCTTCGTTCTTGATTCGAGTTCAATCGATCCTTCGATTGAATCGTTAGCTGCGCATTCTGAACAAAAACACCCCCTGGCGAGTTTACGGTACAAGACCGTGAAGATTGAGGCCAAACCGTGAACTCCTGATGGCGAAGCGGTGCGTTTCGACATCGCGCTCTGGTTTCACGGACACGTTGAAGAGTTCACAGCCGTGAACTGAGCCTGATCCTGGTATATAATGTGAGCTGAAAGTAAGAGAAAGGAGGAGGCCAAGTGTGAGAAAGTGTCTTCTTCTTCAGATGTTAGAGAGAGAAAGGACGAACCAAGGAAGAAAAAAGGCCAGGGTTTGCTCTAAATGGTGGATTGGGAAGATTCTCCCCAAGAGAAGATCAACACAAGCTCAAAGGAGATTGGAGGCATCACCATGATGGTTTCTACCTCTTCCTCTTGTGTCCTTCCCCTTCCTAGCATGGAGTAGTACTCTTTTTCACTTGGGTGTTGTGAAACCCTAACTATTTGTCATGTAGTTGTTGGGTGAATTGAATGATCGTTTATGGGTGAGGTATTTTTCATGTTGATTGTGCATGTTTGGGCTTAGCAATACAATTGGTCATTCTAACCTAGACGAGAAGGAAAACCCCCTTTCAAGGGAGGCTCGTTGGGATTCCTTAGGCTTTTTAACCCACCTATCTAGGTTAATGTAGGGCAAACCTCTATGTTCAATTAATCCATTTGGTTAAGCTCGATTAAGCCGACCAACCATTGGGTTGAGTGAGAGAGTAAGTCAACCATCGATTTCCTTAAGCAAGAGGGCTACTTGAGTAGCCTATAATGTATCCCTTCGTTAGGAAAACGAGAGTGTGGTCTACGACCATAGTTGCGTTTCCTAGCGGTTCGTGGTCACCTTGCCCGTCACAATTAATTCCATTCCTCGTGTCATGTTAGTATTTAGGGGGAAGTGACACCCGAGTGATACTTCTCGCATAGAGCTTTCAAAACCATTTACTTTTACCTTGCTTTACTTTAATTGGCAATCTTTTCAACCAAAACCGATTCTCTAGATAATGTTTCAAACAATTGAAGTAGGGTTACACGGACCGTCCTATCTCGATATTTAAACATACTTGCCTTGTATTGCACCCTACTAAGGTTTATACTTCGACCTTAGGCGGGAATTAATTGTGATATTATGGATGAGTCAAGTTTTTCGCGCCGTTGCCGGGGAACAACAATCCGTTATCGTGAAAAAGTTATTTGGTGTTAATCTAGCTTTTAATTTCCAGTTTTGAAAGTGTGTGCGCTTCGCTTTTGCTAGACTTGGTACTATTTTCAAACTGTGTGTAGGGAGGTGCATGACCCGGAGCAATCCGACACCTTTGCTACCACGTGACGAGGACATAAACTGAACTTTGCGACTCCTAGCACGGAGAGGGAGCTAGCGGAGGCAAGGAGGAGAAATGAAGAAAGGGGACAACAATTTTGTCTCGGTGTTAGTGGAGTAGAAGTTGAAGAAGTGGAAGGTGAACCCGACATTGGAGTAGAAATAGCGGGTAATCAAAGAGAAGCAGGAGCCGCCCAAGCTCGTAACCTAAACGATGCGGCGGCAGAAGAGGAAATCCCGAGGACAATGGGATATTATATGGCCCCACGGCCGAATGACTTTCAATTGCCAATCTTCCACCCTCCTGTGGCGGCCAACAATTTCGAGATAAAGTCGGCTTTAGTGACCATGATACAGAACAATGCTTTGTTCCACGGTCTTCCGAGCGAGTCCCAAGAGAGCATGTGCAGAGATTCTTGGAGCTCGCGGGAAGCTTGAAAATCAATGGCATGTCGGCTGAAGCTTTGCAATTGAGGCTTTTCCTCTACTCACTAGTGGGGAAAAGCAATCTGGTGTCTAAACAACCGCCCTCCTCGTTCAATCACCTCATGGGACAATCTTCTCAACAAATTCATGAATCGCTACTGCGCGCCTTTGAAGACGGTCGAGTGGAGGAAGAAGATCACCCATTTCGAGCAAGAAGAAGACGAGACCTTGAGGGATGCTTGGGAGAGATTCTCCGATTAATTTCTTCAATGCCCTCACCATGGGTCACAATTCGCTCGTTCTTGGAAGCAAGCCAACGAAGTAGAGGTAGGGGTGGTTACTCTTCGAAGCAAAAAAGAGGCCAAGGAGTTACCCCCAAAGAAGAAGCCTATCTCAATAGAAGAGAAACAAGTGGCCGGTAACTTCCCCGCACAGCAGGAGGCCACAAGTGAAAAGGAAAAAGATAATGTCATTCTGACCCCTCAACCGGGCAAGAGAAGGAAAAAGCATCCCCAACTCTCCCCTTTCCTTCTCGACTCCGCAATGACCGCATGGCAGCGGACTTTGCCCACTTTATGGATTTGATGAACTAGTTGCATTTGAACATCCCCTTCATGGAGGCCGTTACCCAAATGCCTAAGTATGCCAAATACTTGAAGGACCTCCTCACCAACAAGAAAAGCTAGAGGGGGTAGCAACTGTGAACTTGAATGAGGAATGCTCCGCCATCTTGCAAAACCAATTTCCTGCGAAGCGCAAAGATCCAGGGAGTATCACTATCCCTTGCTTTATTGGGAACATATGCATAGGAAAATCCTTGGCGAATCTAGGAGCTAGTATAAATGTGATGCCCTATAAGTTGTTTCAAAAGCTATAACTACGAAAACTTAAATCCACTAGGATGAACATTCAATTAGCGGATAGGTCTATAGTACGGCTTAAAGGTGTTATGGAGGACTTGCTCATTAAGGTAGGACCTCTCATTTATCCTATCGACTTCGTCATCTTAGACATTGATGAGAACGTCGATGCCCCCTATCTTGGGTAGGCCTTTCTTAGCCACCGTCGACGTTTTGATTGATGTGCATGGGGGGAAGTTAGTGCTTAGGGCAGGGAAGGAAGATGTTACATTTTCTATTGATGATAGCATGCATTTGTCTCATTGCCATGATGATTTTGATTATTGCGAAGAGGTTTTTGACTTCATGGAGGCACTCGCATCCGCGGGTGCCCTTACTTCTGACCTTTTCGAAGAGTGTTGTTTGCTAGGAACGGACATCCCGAAATCCCCGGAGAATGGAGGCCAACCCCCGCAAGATCAAGAAGTGGAGGCCTTACCCTCAATGCCTACAATCCCTACCTCTTTGGAAGGACCCCCCCCCCTCCGGGAGTTAGAGTTAAAGCCTCTGCCTCCTCGCCTCGAATAGTCCTTTTTAAGCGATGATGGAAAGCTTCCAGTCATCATCAACGCCAATCTTACACTGGAGCAGAAAGCGGAATTAATTGTGGTCCTAAAGTGTCACGATAGGGCGATAGCGTGGAAGATCATAGATATCCGGGGAATTGGGCCGAACTTTTGTTCACACAAGATCCACCTGGAAGAAGGTTCCAAACCGGTTCAGGAACCAAAAAGGCGAGTGAATCCTAATCTGGAAGAAGTGGTGAAAGCAGAAGTGATTAAGTTATTGGATGTCGGGATTATCTACCCTATATCGGATAGCCAGTGGATGAGTCCAACCCAATTAGTCCCTAAGAAGGAAGGAATGACGGTGGTAGCCAATGAGAAGGAAGAACTATACCAACAAGAACAGTGATGGGGTGGAGGGTGTGCATCGACTATCGAAGATTGAACGAAGCCACTGTTGGAAATGTGTATGAATAGCTTTGAAAGCTATAGAGTCTCAAGTGGGAAAACTACCACATTGGTAGTTTTACTTGGTGAAATGTGTATAAAGATAGGAGCCTCTCTCCTAAGGGCATGCCCCTTGGGGTGACCCACTTTTGTGGGAGAGGGAGGACCTAACGGACCACCACACACACGTCCGTCCGACCGGTCGGTCGGTCAGTTGGTTGGTTCACTTGAGACTATATACATATTTTTTGGAGAAGTTCCGAACGAAATTAATTATCTAACAATTAATTATTAATCGGTTATTCTGAGGAATATTCTATGGATAATTGATTAAAAAGGAATATTCGAAGGATAATCCCGCAGGATTTATCCTAACCGACGGTTTTAATTAAGGAAGTAATTATCTTCCTTAATTAATCCGACTTATTCCCCAAGCAAGAGGGTATATTCCTAGGGGTTCGGCTCCTATAAATAGCCGCCTCCCCAGCCCCTCTAAACACACCACAACGAGCATAAACACAATAGAGAGAGTGTTCAGAGAGCTCCGGTTTTTGCACCAAACCGCGAGTACACAGAGGAGCTGTGTTATCCTGGAGACGACCGGTTGATAGTCTGCCGTGCGCATCAAGGGCAGTGCCGCGAACGTCTTAAAGAGAGCGACCTAGTCCGGGACTCAGCTCCAGATTCGATAACCTCGTTCTTGTTGTTGTTCCGTTCCTAACAATTTTAAGACGTTCGGCTGCTGCTATGTCGACTGAATAGAACAACATGGCCGGATCTGGTGCTGTCGATATCAATCGACCTTTCCGCTTTGTTGGAGTCAACTTTCGTCGCTGGAGACAAAAGATGGAGTTGTACCTGACGACCAAGAAGTTGGCACACTGCCTCACCAGCATGCTCGTCGAGCTGCCGGAAGAAGCGACCGATGAGGAGAGGTTGCTTCTGCTAAGGAAAGGGAGCATGACTTCCTATGCAAGAACTACATCCTCAACGGCCTGGCAGACGATCTCTACGACTACTATGCGGACAGCAAGAACACCGCAATGATCATCTGGGATGCGCTCCAAAAGAAGTACGACGCGGAGGAGGCTGGAGCTAAGAAGTATATTGTCAGCCGCTACCTGCGCTACCAGATGGTGGATGACAAGTCTGTCGAAGTTCAGTCCCACAAAATTCAGAAAATAGCTCATGAGATCGTCTCTGAAGGTATGCCTCTGGATGATCAATTTCAAGTTGCTTGCATTATTGATAAGCTGCCCCCTTCGTGGAAAGATTTTAAGAATATGCTTAGACATAAAACCAAAGAATTTTCACCGGAAAGTTTGATTACTCGCCTAAGGATTGAGGAAGAGTCCCGCAAGCAGGATATGAAAGAAGAGGTGATGGTCGTCACTGCTAAACTACCTACCCCTAGAGCTCTTAAACCTAACCAGAAAGGGTTTAAGAGTAAGAACCAGCAGGTCCACCCCCACCAGAATGGTGCCTCTCGAGGTAACCAAAGGGTCATGGCCCAAACCTCTAAGAATGACCCACCGTTTATCTGCTATAACTGCGGAAAACCGGGTCATATGGCAAAAAAGTGCAGGAACAAGCAAAACCACGCCGCTGCGGCCAGGGTTAACTTGACAGAAGAGGATTTGATAGCCATGATCACAGATATGATCGCTGAAGTTAACCTCACCGGTGACTCAGAAGGATGGTGGCTGGATACAGGTGCATCGAAGCATGTATGCAACAATCGTGCTATGTTTAAAACATACACAGAAGCACCTGCTGACAAGAAAGTGTTGTTGGGGACTACTCACACCACTATGGTTGCTGGTTCTGGTGAAGTGGAGCTGAACTTCATCTCTGGGAATAAGATGGTGCTCAAGGATGTGTTGCACACTCCAGAGATAAGGAAGAATCTTGTTTCGGGATATCTTCTTAATAAGGCTGGGTTTAATCAATCTATTGGGGCAGACTTGTATACCCTTACTAAGAATGGGAGTTTTGTGGGAAAGGGATATGCATGTAATGGTATGTTCAAGTTGAATGTCGAAATTAATAAGATGAATTCGTCAGTTTACATGGTGTGTGATTTGAATGTTTGGCATGCTCGTCTTTGTCATGTGAACACACGAATTGTGAAGAATTTAAGCAAGCTAGGACATATCCCTAAACTCTCAATGAATGAATTTGATAAATGTGATTTCTGTAGCCAAGCTAAAATAACGAAAACGCCCCATAAATCTGTGAGTAGAGAATTAGAACCCTTAGATCTGATTCATTCTGATATTTGCGAACTAGATGGGACATTAACTAGGTCTGGCAAGAGATACTTTATCACTTTCATAGATGATTGCTCTGATTATTGCTTTGTTTATTTGATGAAAAACAAAAGTGAAGCCCTTGACATGTTCAAGGTATTTGTGGTTGAATTTGAAAATCAGTGCAATCGAAAGATAAAAAGACTTAGGAGCGATAGAGGATCAGAGTATGACTCTAATCCCTTCAAGGAATTCTATAGCTCACATGGTATCATTCATGAAACCACGGCACCATATTCACCAGAAATGAATGGTAAAGCTGAGCGGAAAATAGGACGTTTACAGAATTAGTTGTGGCTATTATGCTCAATTCTGGAGCAGCTTCTTCTTGGTGGGGTGATATTTTGTTGACGGTTTGCTATGTGCTAAATCGTCTTCCAAAAACAAACAGAAAAGAATCACCCTATGAGATTTTGAAGAATAAGCCACCTAATCTGTCCTATTTAAGAACGTGGGGCTGTTTGGCCTACATAAAAATTCCGGATCCTAAGAGGATTAAGTTGGCTAGTCGAGCATATGAATGTGTCTTCGTTGGCTATGCGGCCAATAGTAAGGCATATAGATTCTATGATTTGAATGCTCGTACTATAATAGAATCCATTGATGCTGATTTCTTTGAGACACGATTTCCATTTAAAACGAGAAATAGTGGGGGTAATGTACTACCCGCTATTAGAGATAACGGAACTAGTGGGGGTGTTGGATCTGAGGATGAACTAAGAAGAAGTAAAAGAGCTAGAATCTCTAAAGATTTTGGTGATGATTTTACTACAGTATACACCCTCGAGGATCCAAAAAGTTTGCAGGAAGCATTAACTTCCATAGATGCAGATTTTTGGAATGAGGCCGTTATAGATGAAATGGAATCGTTAGAGGCTAATAAGACTTGGCATCTAACAGACTTACCTCCTGGCTGCAAAGTCTTAGGTAATAAATGGGTTCTAAAAACGAAACGGAAACCTAATGGTACATTCGAAAGGTTCCGAGCTCGCCTAGTAGTTAAGGGCTACAAGAAGAGAGAGATTATAGATTTCATCGATACCTATTCACCAGTATCTAGAATAACATCCATTCGTGTCATGATTGCTCTTGCTGCCTTGAAAAATCTTGTGGTACACCAAATGGATGTTAAGACTGCTTTTTTGAACGGTGATCTAGATGAAGAAATCTATATGGAACAACCAGAAGGGTTTGTTATCCCTGAACATGCCTCGAAAGTCTGTAAGTTAGACAAATCTTTATATGGTTTGAAACAGGCTCCAAAACAGTGGCATGAGAAGTTTGACACTCTCGTTCTCTCACATGGCTTTAAGGTGAATGAAAGTGACAAGTGTATTTACTGCAAGTCAGAGAATAACACTTGTACTATCATATGTTTGTATTTAGATGACATGTTAATATTTGGTACAAATATTCACGTGGTCAATGAAGCGAAAGCCATGTTAAAAGAGAGCTTCGAGGTGAAAGATCTGGGAGAAGCGAAGTTTATGCTTGGAATCCAGATAACTAGAACAGCAAATGGTTATTCTCTAGATCAATCTAGCTACATAGAGAAGATCTTGAAAAAATATAACTATTTCGACTGTAAACCTGCGTGTACTCCGTATGATGCTAGTGTAAAGCTATTTAAGAACACTGGAGACAGTGTAAGACAATCAGAATATGCTAACATCATTGGCAGTCTCCGTTATACGGTGGATTACACTCGACCAGACATTGCATATGTTGTGGGATTGCTTGGCAGGTTTAACAGTTGTCCTAGTAGAGAGCATTGGAATGCTATAGAGAGGGTCATGGGATACCTCAAGAGAACAGCAAACCTTGGTATACACTATCAAAGGTTTCCCGTTGTACTAGAAGGGTATAGTGATGCGGATTGGAATACCCTATCAGATGACTCCAAGGCAACCAGCGGGTATGTTTTTAACATCGCTGGTAGAGCTGTGTCTTGGAAGTCAAAGAAACAAACAATCCTAGCTCAATCATCTATGGAATCAGAGATGATAGCACTAGCAACGGCTAGTGAAGAAGCAAGTTGGTTGAGAGGATTGTTGTCAGAGATTCCCCTTTGGGAAAGGCCGGTCCCTCCGGTATTGATACATTGTGATAGTACCGCAGCTATCGCTAAAGTTGAGAACCGTTTCTATAACGAAAAGAAACGACAGATTCGTCGTAAGCACAGTACTGTAAGAGAACTCCTAACGATAGGAGCAGTGAGGGTGGATCAAATAAGATCCGAACAGAATCTAGCTGATGCTTTGAAAAAAGGATTACCTAGAGAGAAAGTCCAGAATACCGCCAAGGGTATGGGACTTATGCCTACCGAACCACGGACTACAAGTGATGGTAACCCGACCCAATAGACTGGAGATCCCAAGAAATGGGTTCAATGGGTAATAACAAGTCATGAGTAGTATGCGAAAAGTTCATGCATAATGAAGCATGAATCCCAAAGCAATGGAGGTTGAGTTAAGAACTCTTAATGAGATATATACCCTATGTGGGGTGGAGTACTTTACTTTGGGGGTACTCCTGATAGACTCACCTATGTGAATGTGGGAGTGGGGCCGCTCCCTATAGAACTTTGGAGGCACAAAGTTGCTAGAGCGTTCACTAAACCAGGATAACGTGCATGTCCATAAACGCACGGGCTAAGAAGAGAACACAACTCAATGAAAAGAGCCGGTGTGCTACACTGTCTGAGATAGGGTTCAAGACTACGAGTCACCCTTATGAAATCAGAAGTGTAACCACTACGCTAAGGTTCAAATCTTCGCGATACCTTAGCTTATGCCCGATCTTATGGAACTGTTGATGCTCAGAGATAGTTTCAAAACTATTCAAGTGGGGGATTGTTGGAAATGTGTATGAATAGCTTTGAAAGCTATAGAGTCTCAAGTGGGAAAACTACCACATTGGTAGTTTTACTTGGTAAAATGTGTATAAAGATAGGAGCCTCTCTCCTAAGGGCATGCCCCTTGGGGTGACCCACTTTTGTGGGAGAGGGAGGACCTAACGGACCACAAAACACACGCGCGCGAGCGCCGCCCGTCCGGTCGGTCGGTTGGTTGGTTCACTTGAGACTATATACATATTTTTTGGAGAAATTCCGAACGAAATTAATTATCTAATAATTAATTATTAATCGGTTATTCTAAGGAATATTCTAGGGATAATCGATTAAAAAGGAATATTCGAAGGATAATCCCGCAGGAATTATCCTAACCGACGGTTTTAATTAAGGAAGTAATTATCTTCCTTAATTAATCCGACTTATTCCCCAAGCAAGAGGGTATATTCCTAGGGGTTCGGCTCCTCTAATCACACCACAACGAGCATAAATACAATAGAGAGAGTGTTCAGAGAGCTCCGGTTTTCGCACAAAACCGCACAGATGAGCTGTTTTATCCTGGAGACGACCGGTTGATAGTCTGTCGTGCGCATCGAGGCCAGTGCCGCGAACGTCTTAAAGAGAGCGACCTAGTCCGCGACTCAGCTCTAGATTCGGTAACCTCGTTCTTGTTGTTGTTTCGTTCCTAACAGCCACTCGTAAAGATCACTTCCCTTTGCTTACATGCGCATCCCGTTTGGATTGTGCAATGCCCCGACGACATTCCAGAGATGCATAGTAGCCAGTTTTGATAAGCTAGTAGGGGAGATAATGGAAGTGTTCATGGACAAATTCTCAGTGTTTGGAGGTTCATTGTCTTGCCAACTTGGATAATGTACTTGAGCGATGTGAAGAAACCAATCTAGCTTTGAGTTGGGAGAAGTTGCATTTTATGGTTCGGGAGGGCATTGTGTTGGGTCACAAAATCTCCAAGAGGGGGATTGAGGTGGATCGAGCCAAAGTTGAGACAATAAGCAAGCTCCCTCCACCAACCACGCTCAAGGGCATCAGGAGTTTCCTTGGGCATGCTGTGTTTTACCGGCGGTTCATTGAGAACTTCTCAAATATTGCATTACCCTTGACCAAGATTTTAGAGAAGGATGCCCCATTCCTTTTTACAAGGGAATGTTCTGAAGCTTTTAACATACTTAAGGAGAAGCTTTACAAATGCCCCCATAATGGTATCACCGGATTGGAGCTTTCCTTTCGAGCTCATGTGCGATGCTAGTGACGAAATGAGGCGAAGACCGGGCAAAGAGGGTGCTCCAGGCGCAGTTCACGATTTCCCATGGGAGTTCAAGGTCCACTATGACCGTGAACTAAAGCCCAAAACCGTGAACCGCGATGCGTCCAGGGAGAATTCTGCAGTTACTACCGCGGGACGAAATCACAGTCAACAAGACCGTGAAGATTGAGGCCAAAACGTGAACTCCTGATGGTGAAGCGGTGCGTTTCGGCATCGCGATCTGTGTTCAAGGACGCGTTGAAGAGTTCACGGCCGTGAATTGATGTCGTGAACTGAGCCCGATCCTAGTATATAATGTGAGCTGAAAGGAAGAGAAAGGAGGAGGCCAAGTGTGAGAAAGTGTCTTCTTCTTCAGATTTTAGAGAGAGAAAGGATGAACCAAGGAATAAAAAAGGCTAGGGTTTGCTCTAACTGGTGGATTGGGAAGATTCTCCCCAAGAGAAGATCAACACAAGCTCAAAGGAGATTGGAGGCATCATCATGATGGTTTCTACATCTTTCTCTTGTGTTCTTCCCCTTCCTAGCATGTAGTAGTACTCTTTTTCACTTGGATGTTGTGAAACACTAACTATTTGCCATGTAGTTGTTGGGTGAATTGAGTGATTGTTTATGGGTGTTGTTTAATTTAATTATTGAGGTATTTTTCATGTTGATTGTGCATGTTTGTGCTTAGCGATGCAATTGGTCATTCTAACCTAGATGAGATGGAAAATCCCCTTTCAAGGGAGGCTCAATTGAGTTGGGATTCCTTAGGCTTTTTAAGCCACCTATCTAGGTTAATGTAGGGCAAACATATATGTTGAATTAAGCGATTTGATTAAGCGCGATTAAGCCAACCAACCATTGGGTTGAGTGAGAGAGTAAGTCAACCATCGATTGCCTTAACCAAGAGGCTAATTGAGTAGCCTATAATGTATCCCTTGGTTTGGCAAACGAGAGTGTGGTCTACGACCATAGTTGCGTTTCCTAGCGGTTCGCGGTCACCTTGCCTGTAACAATTAATTCAATTTCTCGTGCCATGGTAGTAGTTAGAAGGAAGCGACACCCAAGTGATCCTTCTCACATAGAACTTTCAAAACCGTTTACTTTTGCCTTGTTTTACTTTAATTAGCAATCTTTTCGACCAAAACCGATTCGCTAGATAATGTTTCAAACAATTGAAGTAGGGGTACACGGACCGGCCCGCGTCGATATTTAAACATACATTGCACCCTACTAAGGTTTATACTTGGACCTTATGCGGGAATTAATTATGATATTCAGGACGAGTCAATCTCATGTGTCGTACTTATTTTGGAGAGCATCGCAAACCATCATCGCGGTGTTGCTCTAATCCGCGTATTAGTCGTTGAGCTCACTCTCTAGCCCATTGAGGAGCTAGTTCTTGAACATGAAGTCCTCCTCTTTCAACTTTGCGGGAGCAACCCTCTCTATATCAGTTGCTTTTTCGTTCAAGTCCACCGACATGTTGGTGAGACAGTGTGCCAACTTCTTGGTCGTCAAGTAAAACAACATTTTTTGTCTCCAGCGACGGAAGTTGGCTCCAAGAAAGCGAAGGGTCGATTGATATCGACAATGCCAAAACCTTTCATGCTCTATTCGATTGCCATAGCAGCAGCATGTCATCTTGGAATTATTAGTAACAAAACAATGGGAAATCGAGGTTACCGAAATCTGGATGAGTCATGGGCTAGGTCGCTCTCTTTAAGATGTTCGGAGCACTGCCTCTTTGCGCACAAAAATTCTACTCACCTACCACCTCCGGGATAAAATAACATTCTCTTCTAACTCGGGACTTTGTGCAAAAACTGAGGCTCCTTAAATTCACTCTCTCTCTCTCTCTCTCTCTCTCTCTCTTGTTTCTACTTGTTTGTGGTGTGTCTAGAGGGGTTTAGGAGACGGGTATTTATAGTAGCCAGACCGCCACGAATATACCCTCTGCCTTGGGGAATAAGTCGCGTTAATTAGTAAGATAATTACTTTCTTAATTAAAAAGCGTCTAGTATGATAATTCTTGTCGAATTATCCCTGGAATATTGCTTTGAATTAATTATCCTTATATCTGTTACTGATACAAAATAAATAAATAAATAGTAAATATCTTTAAAATTTTGCCAAAAAATATTAGTCACAAGTCGACCCACCAACCCGCATGCCCACTTAATCGGCAGACAGACGACATGTACACGTGGTGATTCTTTAGAACCATTTAGTAGAAGTTCACCTACTAATATGGTAATCTTTCGTTAGGACATATAATTTTCGAAACTATTCACGCTTCATTTCCAACAAACCTCCCCTATCAAATATCACAAAGGATAAAAAAACTAATAAAATAATAATATCAAGTAATAATTAAATCTCAATTATATAAAGAAAAGCCCACACGAGGTAATCGTTTTATCCGGACCTCAAACCAGAAAAGGAAGCCCCGAGCTTGGTTTTGTCCGGTCATATGGTATCCCCCAATTCCGGGGACACCATTTTCTAGTTTCCTCAGCTGAATCCGTGTGCTGAATCCCTGCCCAATATGTCACGTTAGTACGTTACCAACAAAGAGTCAAGACAGCCAAGGGGCGGGCGGGCAATTCCCATCACCATCCCACTCATAACAATGCACACGGAATGATAATTAAGTCATTCTACTCCTCAAAATTCCACCACCCATCATTCCCAATACCAGGGTCGCCCATAGCCTCATCAGGTTTCTCCTTCCTAGCATTATAAATACCAAACGGGTCTCTTCAAAGCTTCAATAGTCAAATTCAAATCATTCCTTCCAAGTATACGCAAGACTTCTCTCCAACTTCCTTCTAAAGCTACATACATACAAACGATGAGTTCAACAAGCAAAGCGTGGATGGTGGCGGCAAGCATTGGGGCTGTGGAGGCACTGAAAGACCAACTGGGTTTCTGCAGATGGAACTACATCATCCGATCAGCCCATCACTACGCCAAGTCCAACGTCAGATCCATCTCTCAAGCCAAGACTCTAGCTCCATCCTCTGCAGCGGTAGCGTCCAGCAGCAAGTTGAAGCAGGAGGCTCAAACTTCTGAGGAGTCCCTTAGGAAAGTCATGTACTTGAGCTGTTGGGGTCCTTACTCATGATTAACGGCATGCTTCTCTCAACGATATAGATAGTTCTGTAATCATGTATAGTTGTTTTCGGAAAATTGGACTCTGTACCCTGGCAACGCAGTTTCATTTGCTTCTGGCAAACTCCCAAATCAAGGAGTGTTTGCCATCTATATGTATATGGAAATTGCCAAAACGAAAATGGAAGCTAAAAAGATTGAAACTTTCCCACATAAATTCATTCGTATCCTTCCCCTCTGCTTGTTCGTTTCCACTCTTTTCTTCCTCTAGAAACCGCGTGGGAATCGAAGAAGAAGAAGATGATGATGAAGCCTGCTGCTGCGAGCTTTCCTCCCAACTGCTGGGGAGTTTCGGAAAAAAGAATCGGATCAGGGGAGAGAAAGTTCTTGGAGGATAATGGTAGTCTGTTTCACCTACTCGCATCCTCTCATCTTTGATCCTTTCCAATAATTTAGTACTTCATGGTTTGTGAATCCGGTTAAAATAGTATCAGTTAGATCATGATTTTGTTCTGCTGGTTATTTCTGGCATTGGTTGAATTGGTAAATTGAAAGCAAGTACTTCCAGATCGACCACATCCAATCTCGGCAATTCTACAGCAAATAAAAAAAAAATAATTGCAAACCCAATTTGCCTCGGATCCAACAACATGTGCCGTGTCGGTTAGTTTCTTCCCATCCCATGGATGGCTGACCTTGTCTTCTTTCCCCCAATTCCCTCAGGATTTTAGAAAACCAAGTGCTGAATCCCACCCAAATCTGCCACGTTGACACAGATGTCACGCAAGCAGCGAGCAGTCACATTTAAGATTCCATCACCCATACCATCAGCTCCTAAACAAGCCATAGAAAACTAGGGGCTACCACCCACTGAAAACCAGCAACACTACCTAACCCTCAGGTTCTTTTGACTCCTCCTCCCACTACTATATAACTGAGCCTTTCAATTACTCCTTCAAAATCAACACTACAGATAACATTGTACTCATCAAACAGTTACTCCCTAAGCTCATTCACTTCCTCGCTCGAGTTTCCAAATATAGCTATGAGTTCGACAAGCAAAGCTTGGATGGTAGCCGTCAGCATAGGAGCCGTGGAGGCACTCAAAGATCAAATGGGATTCTGCAGGTGGAATTACATCATCAGATCTGTTCATCATCACGCCAAAACAAATGTTAGATCCATCTCTCAGGCGAAGAGCCTTGCGCCTTCCTCTGCCGCATTGGTCTCCAATACATTGAAGGAGGAGGCTCAACAGGCCGAAGAGTCTCTACAGAAAGTTATGTACTTAAATTGTTGGGGTCCTAGTTGAGATCGATACCCGCAATTGTAGCCTACGCAGTCATGCAGATGATCATAGGAATGTATAAATGTGATTGTAGTGGAACCTCTTCAAATGACCCAAAAAAAAAACCAAAATTGTCTGTGGTTCAATCAATAATCACAAGCTCAGTTTGTTGATTATTATGGTAAACTAGAATCAATACCCGCGGCGTAGCCGCGGGAAGTTATTTTGCAGCAATGGAGATGTTCTGGAGATTATTCGGGCTTACATATTTGGACAGCAAAATGGCCACAGTTTTGCGCATGCCGACCGGATCAGAACACACTGCAACGCCACCTACAAACAACCCAATCTGCACAAAATTAGCCGGTGTTCTTCCATGGACAATTGAGATAAGCAGACGAAAGGCAGTCCAATAGAGCGACGAAAGTGTTGGAAAGTACAGTCTGCACGCAGAGATAGGTTATGGAGCAAAATGGGGTGCCAGGATGTTAATTTCTTGAAGGCAGACCGATTCAAATGGTTCAAGAAACTGGATGTAATATTTCATTTTAAAATTTAAACTAAACGGTTTAAGAAATCGGTACTATCCACAAAAAGTGTAAAAAGGAAAAAAAAAATACGTAAAATCTGAGAATACCGGGTAGAGTTGCAATGGTTACATGGCCACTGTCACGGTGGTTCTCTCAAACCCTTTATATGTAAGGAGTTCAGTCAAGTGAGTGTGTTTAATCGAGTACCGATTTGCAGGTGATGATGACCGTCTCTCCGGCACTGCGACGGAGGGTTTGAGGGAGGTGGCTATGGAATCGATGATAGCTACTCTCTTGTTTAGCAGGCCGGACGACCCCCAAACAGGGTTGGCTATTTGGACCGGGACCGTATGAAAAACCGGAAACCGGACCGTATAACCCGGACCGAGACCAGACCGGGACCGGATAGTAAACAATCCAATCCAATCTTTGGACTTAGATTTGAGGTAAAAAACCGGATAAAGACCGGATAAGAGAGTTCAACACCCAAAACTTAAGGGTAATTTGCATAAACGGTCACAAACCTTTACACTTAGTACAAAACTTAACCAGCTCCTCACCCTTTTAGGCCTTAGGCCACTCAAATTCCCACAATCTCAATATAAAATCAAGACCGAATTGGGACCGGACCGGGTCAAGACCGGACCGGATCAAGACCGGACTGTATCCAATCCAATTTTCGGTCCTTATATTCTCAAAAAAACCGGACTGGACTGGATCAATTTGGGCCAATTTAACCGGACCGGACCGTATAGCCACCCCTACCCCCAAACTTCTCAATGGCTGTACGCTGTACTTTGGGCCGGGGGCTTCATAGGCCCATCAGTTTTTCTAAAATTATAAACTCGTGCCAAGCAGTGGCCCAGGTGCCATAAGGCTGTCATAAAATTGGCCTGCAAACCTATGAATAACATTACACAACATATGGAGGCAAAATGTATTGGAACTGAATTTTTGGGCATCACATATGGCCCCTTAGTGTCAGCTGACATGAGAACAAAATGGTTCCCAGTTCCTAACAAACTTAGCTCTAGAACATGAACCCATGCAAGTACATATCGAACACAGTATAGTTAGGAAGAAGAACCACTTGAGGCACGTGTCATAGAGCACATCGGTAATGACGGTAAAAAACATAGTCAGCTGGTCCACGAACGGCAGAAGCTTTCCTCAGTCACTCTACCCGGCGTGTGGTACATGGGGGTCGACTTCGGGACTGGAACTGGCGAACCATGTTCAGGGGTAGCAGTCAGAAATCAAAACCTGGCATGGTGGCGATACTCCAAAAAGGTTTTGTGGCTGGGGTTGAAGAAAGTGATGAGAAAGTTCACCAGAGGCCTCTCGAAGATTCCTGGGACCTGCAGGCATCGCCGCACAACTTAGAAAGCAGACAATCATGCTTCACCTACAGGACTCATCTGCCTACGGAGATTGAAATCCAAGTTATATTCAAGCATGCGTGTTTCACAGCACGCACATGGTGAAACTGCTTTCCACGTTGCAGGAGCAGCCTATAACTGCTTCCTCTGTTACTGGAAGAGTAATTGCGTACCTGTGTGCTTTTGAAAGGCGGTTGCATGTCAAAAGGGTGCATACAGGCCTGTAGACTATTGGTGTTGCTAAGGAACACGAATTGGCACATCCGAACCTATTAGACGACACAGAAAATGAACAGTCAATTGCAGGGTCACTTTGGGTAGGCTGGTAATATTTTAGTAACGAATGAGTAGATATTACCTGACATGGATAGCTCCGCAAACAATTCAGTGTAAACAACATTTTTGGTGCATGTTGCATCGCACCCGTCCTCATTGTGAATGAGGAAGCGGAGTCCCTCAGCTGATCGAACTCGGGAGACAGCCACGTATAACTGACCATGGCTGAATACAGGTTTGGGCAGGAAGACTCCCGCTCTTTCTAGAGTCTGGCCCTGGCTTTTGTTTATCGTCATGGCGTAGCATAGGCGGATTGGAAACTGTCGTCGTTTCATTGTAAAAGGCCATTTATGTTCACTGAAATTCAGAGCAATTCTCGGGATAGCAACTGTCTTTCCCTCATATGTGCCAGTTAGTATGAGTCCCTTGACAACATTATTCCCAAGATGTGTAACCATCAATCGTGTTCCATTGCACAGTCCAGCAGGTGGATCTATATTCCGGAGCAGCATGATGGGTGCGTACAGTTTGAGAGTAAGCTCATGCTCAGGTAACCCATTGAAAGACAATGAGTTTAAAAATTCTATGGGGTAGAGGCTGTCAAGGTCAGAACTATCAGTGGATTCAGTGCACAAACTATCTATGCTGTAATACACCTTTGTTTCTTCAGGAATACATGACAGCACTGCAGAATTAATCGCAGAAACAGTTTCGTTTGTTGGTGTAACTATAGCACGATTTTTAAGGAAGGAAACTGACCTATATAGATCAAGTAGTCCATGGAAGACAAAATCAATGATTGGCTGAATTGATGTGCCATTTGGTGGAAGGATGAGGTACTGCGGAATTTCGATCCGTGCGAGTTCCGCATTTCACCGAGGCACTTCACTGGTGCGAGCCCATCTCCAATGGCAAGCACCCATTGTGGGAATGTCATTCCACTGAATATCATCTTGGTATTGACAACATCATGATTGATGCGCATGTTTTGGTGCAAAAAGAGCAGGTGGCAATGCGTCCACAGGGGAGAGCGCACAATTGATGCATTCAAAGTTGCTTCCCGGCCTCCCCAGCCACGACCGGCAGAATTTGGTGAAAATCCCCACCCATGAGGATTGTTTTCCCACCAAATGGTTTGTAGGATTGACCAGCTAATGGCACATCCATGATGTCGCAGAGTGTCTTGCTAAAGCCTCAAAACAAAACCGATGAGTCATGGGAGCCTCGTCCCAAACAATGAGTGAGGTTCGTCGCAACAACTCTGCCAAGTGAGTACCTCTCTTTACTCTGCAGGTGGAAGAACCATCTATGTCAATTGGAATTTTAAACCTTGAATGACCAGTTGATCCATCTGGGAGTAGTGTCGCCGCTATGCCTGATGAGGCCACAACCAGTACTATCTTTTACTGACTGCGAAGTTTTGCCACTATTGTGTTGTACAAATAAGTCTTTCCTGTACCACCATGTCCATATAGAAAGTAAAACCTTCCCACCCCACTGTTGACAGATTCCATAATATTGTGATAGGCTTCAATTTGTTCACGGTTGAGTGTTGCAAAGATCTCGTCTGCTGTGCGTTGTTGCATGCATAGGTCATAGTTAAGGTGCTCACAAACCAGCCTGTTCCCAAGCAATTCGTCGCTGTCTCTGACTGGAAGTGGCAGATTATAGTTGGCAAGCTCCTTAGAATGGGCATGCAAAAGAGTTTCAATGTGCTTCAAGACCTCACTGCGTAGGAATTCAGGTGGTGGTTGAAAGTACTGTAGGTCCAGAGCTCTGCGGGTTTGATAACATAGATCATCTGCAAGAAGTTTCCAATTATCTTCAAACAACTTTCGCGGGTCAGCAACCTCTGAATGCAACAAAAGTAAGACAAACATAGATCTAAGCAAGGTCGGCATTCCCCACTGTCCAACCTCCCCTATAGTTGCCTGAGATTCATCATCATCGCTCAAAAAACCACGCCTGAGGCATGCATCTTCATAGTCTTTACATAGGTATCCATCAACAGTCATGAGATCCTCAAAGCTCGTAGCACCGCTGATCTTTGTAAGCAACAGACGAAGAAAATATACATCCGTTGTCCCGGGCGGGATAAAAACAATGCGACCGATAACATTACCCTGCTTTCGTCTCGCCCAATGTTTTGGTCGTAAATGGAATGTGTAGTGAGATGGGATATCTGCGTATGGTATTGATCTGGCCTCCGGATCGACACGATTGAGAGTGAAGTATTCTGTCAACATAGTCTTTGCCTTTTCTGGATCCTCTAGAACTGACTGTAAGCCTGTATCGGGATTATATGTTACCGATTGCTGGTCCTTCAAATGGACAGGAAGGCAAACAACTGCCGGGGTCCGCTCATGTATTGGGAACTCAAACAGTCGCCACACTGTTTCAAACGATGACAAAACACGACAGTCCAGGTATTGTTTGATTTCATCCCTCGCTCGTTGCGGCGGAACTCCTGACTCGCGTGCCTGGTCACTTGGACAGTTTTCTACAACGACTGTTGCACGATCGGGCCCTTTTGTCACATACTTGAACAAATACTTGATAAGTCTTCCTTTGTGGCAGATCTCAACATTTATGTGAGCCTGGAACATCACCAGCAGGTTTCGATTGTATGGCACAACATATCGATTATCAAGAATGCCATTGCCCTTGTCAAAAGTCTGGCCATGATCTCTGCGGCGGTAAACAATGTAGCCATTGTGATCATAAGTAGTCATCGAGTTGAAAGGTTTTGGGAAAAATTTCTTGCATTTTCCATCGACCATGCACGGAGATTTTTGGTTGCACTGACCGCATGGTCCATGAAGCATGAATTTTGTCACCGCTGCATAGCCAAGAGGGTCCTTTTGTGGATCTGGGAGCTCGGCAGAGATAACCGAGTCGATGGATTCGACAGTTCTGAGTTTAGCATTCTCATGCAGCCATACTAAAAGATGAACATGCGGCAGACCTCGCTTCTGGAACTCAATCGTATGTATGTCTGTTAAGCAACAACAGGAAACCATAAACTTATTTAGCAAGACATGAATGAACGCTTTGATGCACATGCATTTGTTTATTTTTTGAATGCAAATGAATAGGAAGTGGATGGACTCAGAAAGCATCGAAAACAAATTTGGTTGTCTTTGTTGGAAGCAAGTTGAATCTGTCACCTAGCAAGGGGCTAACAACGGTCTGGAGAAGCCAAACCAATCAGCTCTAAGCTACTGTAGTTTGGTTTATTCTCTACTTTTGTTTCCTATATCCCATGGCTCTTCATTATAAATATATAACATCATAAATTGTAAAGGTGAAAGAGTTTTATGTGTGTCTAACTGTATCAAAAGTTGAAGAGCAAGACAGATCTCGCGGTAACAGTTGAGATGATAAATGAATAGGCACTGACCTGCAACTGATTTGCCGAAGAACTGATGCTTGTGGATCTGTTCCTTCAAAGCGGTAACTTTCATTTTGAAAACACGAACAACCACATCAGGTTTATCTTCTGGCTTCAACCCAACAACTGTCTGAAAGGCTTGGGTTATTTCAGGCCACTGTGCATTGCATGTAAATGTGATGAACATGTCCGGATTTCCTATGCGCCTGCAGATGGCCATGGCATCAAGATACTGATGCTTCATGTACCGAGGGCCACCTGTATATGTTGCTGGCAAAATCGTTCCCACCTCGTTTCCAGTAGTGTCACCCTTGCTGTAAGCATCGTGAATTCCTTTGTAGAGTTCAGCACGCAGGAGCGGTTGGTTAAGCCTTAGGAACTTTAACCGATTCTGCTCGATAGCCGAAAATGCATTTACGCAGTAATGCTGTAGAGCCTTGCCCCCACGCATCAAAGACTGTCCTTCACTGGCACGGTGTTGTAGTCGAAATGCGTGGAACTCTCGTTCAGTTACATTCTTCCTTTTTGAATTTAGCGAGGCATGGACAGGATTATACTTTATACCCAAGTGGAAGTCGTCCTCCCCGTAGGGGAAAAGGATAGGGAATTGTAGAGCATGTAACTTTGGATTAAGGCAGTTTATGCGCTGCAGTCCCTCCTCACGGTGGTTTATAATGATGTCTCTGCCATCTTCCTCGGCACTGAAATCACCAGGTATAAGTCCTGCTATATCTGAACCAGTGGGTAGAGCGTACTGTCGGTTGGATTCTTCGCGAGCACCTGTTATCCTTAGCCGCAAATTGTGATTAACCGGATCCTGGACCTCCCTGGCAACTCTACAGAAACTCCTGACCAGCTCATTTGTTTGATCAAACATTTTTATCAAGCCATCAACAATGCGAGGTTTGAGAGAAAGACCGGAAGAGGCGAAGTTTGAAAGCCGATCACCAACCTCATCTTTTGTATCAAATACATACAGCTGCGAGAACTTGGGCTTCTTCCCTTCTGGAGGCAACAAAGAACCCATATGATGGTAGTTCGCTCCACAAATGACAAAGGAGTATGGTCCTGATGAATTAGTAACGCGCCGATCAAGTTTGGCGCCGACTGAACTCATTGAAAACATGCCATTGTAGGGACGGATTTCCTTCCTAAAGTGCCGTGCTTCTGAACCACCATTGACGTCCAAAAGGCTGTCAAGATATGGTGGAGTTTGCCGTAATAATGGGACTGATACCTTTCCATGGCAGCAGCAAAGGGAGAAAATCGGCATTGTTGTGTGGCGATGACGATCGAGTCGCTCAGCATACCAGAACAAAGCTCCACAGTACGGACATTCTGACTCTGGGAGGCCGAAATCCAAAATGGTATCTTCCCAAAAGTCTGTGGCATTCTGATCTGCACAACTGCTCGTAGTGGCAGTAGAACGGGTTCGACTCTTTTTTGATCGACCACCAGTATTAGCAGGAAAGCGCTGTGGGTGTGTGTCAGAGAATGACCTGGAGGATGGTTCTGTAAGCCCTGCTGTCGGTCGTAGATGGGAAGCTTCCATTTCTGGCAAAGCATCAGATCGGTGTTCTTCTGTTGGTGTGTTGCTGTTACATTGTAGAACCAATGTGTTCAGTGCATAGGGTGAATGAATCTTATGATCAGAATGCAAACGTCAAAGTGGAGGATGAGCAGTACCTTGGAATGGATGCGGCCACCGAGCCTGCAACAAAAGACCGAAAATGTTCAGGAGTGAAGGTAGGTTTCCTGACCCTGCGGTTGGTGATAGGAGGCGTTGTTGAGCCCTTTAGTGGCGAGCTGGTGTGAGTTTTTTTCTTTGGGGTCGAAGATATTTCTGGCAGAGGCCGCTTTGACTGCAACTTTTCAGGCATAAGTGTTAAGAAAAATGGTGTTCAGTCGGACGGGGGAAATAGGCGCCTGCACAAAGGAAGTTATCATAAGACACAAAACACGTTACCTCAACTGGCAAGAACGTAGGATAACACAATTGCCATTGAAAAGTACATAATTAAGAGTATCTGGATTTGCACTTTAAGAGCATGAGTGAATACAATCTGCCGCAAAGAAAACTCATAAAAAGAAAGCATACCTTTTGCAAAAGACACAGGCAGGAGAAGAGCTGGCCTAGCAAATGATCATGTTCCGCCACAGCAAGAGCAACAGCAGTTCAGGCTATAAGGCCTTCAATTCTGCAAAATAGAGAAGAACATGCTGGGAAACCACAGTGGAGAGGTGGAAAAGAGTCTGGAACTCATGTAATTATTAGGGTGGAGGCAAGTATATCAAGTGATCCAAGAGAAGAGAGGAAAAGTAAGGGGCAAAGTCCAAGATCAGGAAGAGGGGTGGCAAGCTAAGGCAGTGGTGTTAGGCAGTTAAATCAATCAGTCACATATGTGTGGTATAAAAGGATGTGTCTGAACCACCAACCCTGCAAAAAAGTACAGCATGGTAAGGAAAGTTTGGAACGTGAATTTCCACCCAAGACAAAGTAGAGAAGGAAACTTGCAAACAGAATAGAAGGCCATTTTGTGTTTTTTCCCCCTTCAATCTAAGACCACAAACATGGCCATACTTTGGTAGTTTCATTTTCCAAACACACCAGTGAGAGGGAAAAACTTGTAAACATAAAAGGGTACTGGGGTTCTGTTTTGATAAAACTTGGAAACGCAAGACAGGAATCCCTGACAGAAGCAAAATATGTTCCACTTAGCAAAATACGAAACATAGCTTAGTAGAAACCTTGCTAATCTAAGTTCAGGCATTACATAATCCGAAATCCAAATGACACACCTTACAAAGTCAGGGAGTCGCTACAATGAGGCCAAACATTGTTTACAGTACACGGAAGAAGAAATGGGATGCATTGTTATGGTAGTGAACAGGACCAGCGAGCAAAAGATGTTTGGCAGGATAGAAGCTAAGGTTGTCAAGCACAAAAGATGGATAGGAAAGGAACGAATGCAGTCATCAATCGAAGAGCTTCTTCGCGGCAGATTTGGTTTTGCTGGTTTTTTTCTTTAGTTCAGCGATAGGCACGTCATCAGAGTCTACTGGCTGCTGCTTCTTCTTCCTGAGAGAGGATTCCAGATTTTCTAGCTTAACTTTTGCAAGGGGATGAGTGTTCCTAGTTAAAGGCAAGGTACGAACTGTAAGTACGAAGCATGAAGGTGCACGAAAGGTGAAGAAGAGAAGGTTTGAAGAAGGGAATAAAGTTGCTCACGTGCGTATGGGAAGCATAGCAGGGGGGATATCCTTCCTCAACTTTCCACTGGGCACTATCTTTTCATGGACCTCATGGGTGTCCCCTACAGCGAAGTCATTCTCTGTATGTACACTATACAGAGGCATGAAAGGCGAGACAGTTGGTTAAATGCAGGCAATTGAACACGTGCAACATTGTTGCAAGTTGCGTAGCAAGAAACGCAAAACTAACCGAGGCAGTGCAGGGTCCACGCTTGGATTGTAAGGTTGGCCAGCAACCCCCTTGCCTTTCGCACTGGAGCACCTGGTTTCAATAGTGATTGCTGCCAACGGCGAGTTCAAACTGGAACAAAAGACATCTTAATAAAAACGTAGCTAGTTGTACATGCAGAGTGGGAGATGGTGCATGAGCAAGTACAAAAAGGATAGAATTCTCTGTAAGAGAAAACATAAAGGTTGACAAAAGGATGTAAGTAAGAAGCGACATACCCTGGGGAAGGGGACGAATGGTCATCGGTAAGTAGTGCAGAACTTGGTGTGGGCTGCAATTCTTTGGCAGGCGTGGCAGGGATGTTCGAAGGGGCTAGGAGATTAGTTAAGGTTGTACCCGTCGCTGGAGGTATCCTGGAATCGAGGGAAATTGGTAAGAAAGAATTTTCGAATTATTGTGAAGTGCAAGTCATTTGTAATGCCTGGAATCACAAAGGCATGATATGTTTTGCCACTGCAGTTTCGCCGCCACATTTGAAAATATGTGCATGGATAGATTGAAATGAGAGCTGGTCACAAAGCGTGGCCCGTGGCCTTTTCCACCGAGGGTCCCCAACTTGGATTCCTTCTCTACAGCTAGAGCGCAGAAATCGTCCATTGGGTCTTTCGACTGGCCCAGTGGGAGGTTGACCAAAAAGATACATTCTTGGCCTACCAAAGCTTCTATTTCTGGAGGGTACCCACCGCCACGGTCCGGCGCAGCCGCAAGCAGAGTACCTGCAGACACCTCGAGGAAATTCTCTGCAGTCTGGCCAAGCAGGACAAAAGGAGCAAACGCGCAACCATCATGGACCATGATGCATATGCGAAAACTGCATATAGAAGAAAATAAAGATCGTGCATGCGTCAGTGATGTGTGACCAAAGAAGTGTCACCGCAAAACTTGAGTGGGAGGAACAAACCATTGTTTCAGCTGATGTGGGTGAACTGTGGCCTGACACTTTTCACACCAAAAAGGTGCGTCACGACGGATGGCCGTTCTGAAACAGACAGCACAGCCGAGATAGCACCATTCACGCGATGTATCTATGTCTGTCACTTTCCCCTTGCAGCGAAACTTACCACCCTGCAGGTTAAACAAACAGTGAGCAATTGGAACATGAAGTGACCATTCTTAGGAGGAAGGCCGACGAAGGAGCTAGCAAGGAAGCCCGAAGCAGACCATGTTAGAATCAGCCTGCAAGTCTGGAATTGTCTTGAAGGAATCACGGTATAATGTGAGTGCCTTTTCAGGGGTGTCACACTCAGCTGGGACGATTCCGATTGCTGCAACAGCATCACCGAAGCTGCATAACACAAATGCAATTAGGAAGATGTTTAACTGGATTCACCGGTGCACAATAAAACACTTTACTGCGCCCGTACAATGCAGTGAGTGGCTGAGTTTCCTGGGCCGCTGGCGAGATGACTATGCGTGTGGCAGTTGTGTTTGAAGCACTGACATTTCCTGCAAAGGAAAAATGGTATTTCTAATGAGAATGCAAGTGCGGAAAAGTCAGAGAGTTTTTTTTTTTTCTGCCTGATCATGTTCTGTAACCTGAAACGCATGGATGTCATGACCAGGTTCTCATAGCAGGCCTTAGTTTCTTTGCAAAAGTGAATGATGAGGTTGGAACGTGGATATCAATACACTATGGGGTAATATATATATAGGGTTAGTTTGATGAATCTTAATACTGGGGGAATCTTATATATATATATATATATATATATATATATATATATATATGGGTGGCTTCTACGGTACCCCGGGTGAAATCAAGGGTACCGTATACCTTGAGTATGGAAACGCTGTCTAGACCTCGAATTAGCAGGATTTTTGGGTTTGATACTATACCCTAACCCTTAATAAGTGAACCGTGTGTCCTAATTATCTAAATCATAATCTATAAACCTTAAGATAGTGCATTCCTTTTTGTGCCTATATTGGGACGAATCATAATTGTCGATTATTGTTTCTAATTAAATTGATCTTGGAGTATAAGATTGGGAGAACTAAGACCTAGATTTTGATCTTTAAGGGTTAGAGTATAGTATCATGTCCGAAAGATCGGTCAATTCAAGGTCTAGATAGTGTTTACATACTCAAGGTATGCGATACCCCGAATTTCACACAGGGTACCATAGAACTCGCCATATATATGGGGTAAACTACAGTCAAAACACGGGAACAAATACCATTAAAACTAACTATGCAAGTGAAATCACGTCCTGGAACTTTTCACTATGAAAGAAAAGCATGGCATGAATATATACTCCAACACTCAGTTACTGGAGCTGCAAAGGAGAAAGTACTTGATCGCAGTGTGATCAGGACTGGCGTAGGAGTAGTTTGTTGGTCTGAACTGAATTTATATTTGTTTTTTGCAATGTAGGCAGACATATAACCATTGCCTACGTTACATATGTTCTACTTTTGATCAGAAGCATTCTGTGGTAGGGGTAGATTCTGGTTTTCATGAAGTTTTGGTTTTTCTTAGAAAGTAAAAGGTTGGCCGAGAAGACCACAATCCCACTGTAGTTCTATTTGGAAAAATTTCAGTTTGGAGAGGCAAGTAATATAAAAGCATAACAAACATATATTCATGCCAGACAACTGTAATGCAAACCAAATCCACCTAATGCATTCTGTGTTGAGTTTAAGTTTAAGGAAAAGAGAGCATCGTACCACGCCAGAGTGACAGATTGAGGCTGGTAAACGCGCCAATAACAGGTGCAGCAGCATCCACCTGAATGAGTTCAGCGAGAGCTAGTTTGTCCGCAAAGTCCGCCCACAGTGTGATGGAGAGGTGACAATTCCTGCAGGTGGACAGTCCAGCTGAGACACCATTGCAAGGCATTCGTGTCCAAATCATATGGAAGAAAGAAAGCATACCGTTCATTTTCAATAACAACAGTCTGTTTCTTAACAGAACGTTCTTGTTTCTGGAAATAAGTGACAGGCGTCACGGACACCAGACGGCCCACAACATCTACAATGAAGAAGTGTGTGAGGATCCAAGTGGGGAATGCATTCGATTTGCGGAGTGGAAGCAAAGGGAACTTACCAACCAAAGAAGTAGGCTGAAAAGCCATGGCAGGGAGGTCCTCAAAGCTGCGAAATTCAAAGGAATCAGCGCAGAAGTTGTCTTCGTTCTGGACGGAGAGCACGAACGAAGTGCTGGAAGTGAAATGCAAGGTCCTCTCATTGGAACAGGCTGCCCAGCGCTTCCGCAATTCACGCTGGGTAAAGTGTGTCACAAAGTAAACCTCCCCAACAATGAGGCAGGCGGTAAGATGCGAAGCCAGCTGACGCGCTGCAAGGCCCTGCACCAGTTTACCCTAGGAGAAAAAGGAAACCGTTCAGTAAGAGCTAGGGAGGTACACAGTGAGTGGGGAGCAGAGAAGAGACGAAACTCACCAGCTCATCTGTCCACAACGTCGCAAACTCGACAAAGCCATCCCCGCGCCATGGATTGCCGGCAATCCATGTATGGAGAAGGCGCAATTTCAAAACCGGCGCTTTATCTGTCCACGCTAGTTTGGAGAGGACGGTGTAATTCATGGTGGGTTGAGAAGAAGATGCCATTGCGATGACGGCGGTGAATCAATGAAGAGGAAACAGGGGGACGGGGGCTAAGCTGCGGCTCGACGGGCACTGTAGGAGAAGAAACCAGGACTACGTGGGTTCTGATTCCGAAAGAAAGGGTAGGCGAGAGTTGAATGGAGAGGAAATTGGGGAATGGGGGAGTAAGGCTAGCTTGAACGAAGGCTGGAAGAGAAAACCTAGACCCCGCGCGCATTCCGAGGCCGGAAGATGGACAGGGAGCATGGTCGTTGGCGTGTGGGAGGAGCCATCGAGTCGGAGAAGCAACCCGTAGAGGGGGGATTGACGGGAAGGAACTGTACATCCGGGAATTGAGAAAGTACATTCTCAACTGGGGAATTGGGGACAAAGTACATTCTCAACTGCTATGCACAAAGGAGGTGAGGGAAACGGTGGGCAAAGCCGGGCAGGGCTCATCTACGAAATGGAAGCAAAGGGAAGCTAGGAAGCGACAAAATAATATACAGTAACACTGCATTTTTTACCAATAAAGCGTAGTCACCTTTTATGGTTTAAAGAACAAGCCAAAAATCTCAGACAGGATTAAGGAATAGTTCCTGGCCTCTGAAACCTAGTGAATCCACACTAACCTCTGTAAGCGTACATGAAGGTTTGGGAATGATCAATGGAGGAAGGAATAAAGAGTTTTTAGATAGGAAACCGCACTCGACGGCGAGAGGTTCAATATAGCTTCTCGCCTTCTCCTCCCACTAGCCTAAAATTTCCCCTTCTCCGGCGTCGGACTTCCTGATGGTTTATTCCCTTCGACATAGCTCTCACTTCCTCTCTAGCGCGGCCAAGATTAGAGAGACAGAATTGAATCCTAAGTGGAGATGAAGAAAGAAAGATTGAGGGAGAGGAGAGGAGAGGAGAGGAGAAGTATTCCCTCGAAGAGTATGGGCGATAGCAGAAAATTCATGGGAGCTGGCGTGTTGGAGTAGGTGTGTAGAGGTCGCACTATCGAGAAGCAACCGCAGAGATGAGGGGAAGGGATTAATTCAAAGATAAAACATTAATTCAAACTAAAGTCTAAACACACATTGACATTGAACTAAACTTGATGATGATGATTTCCTCTAAACCCTTTCGATCCACTTTGACATTCATGGTCGCCGGTTTGAGTCTTGACGATATTATAATATATCCTGTTACCCCCCGCAAGCGGGTGAGTACAGAATGTGCACACCAAGCTTGGAGAGAATACAGTCTTGACTTGAGAATGTTGCTACACTGTTGGCTAGCTAACTTCCCTTCAATCTTCAAATGGTGAAGCTGCTGCATCTTGCTAGCTAACTTCCCAAACATCTTCTGAAAAGTTGCTGTATCTGTGGCTAGCTAGCTGAAATCTTCTTCTTCAACTGGTGATACCACTGCATCTTTGGCTAGTTGGTATCCCATCTTCTTCTTCTTCTCTTCTTCACCTTTTCTTCTTCTTCTTCAACTTCTCAACCCCCAACTCAGCTTTGTAGCTTGAGTTTCTCCAATTTAACTCGGATAAGCCCCTGCATTGGTAGCTAGCTAGCTGTCCGGTATTCTTCTTCAACTCCGCAACCCCCAACTCAGCTTTGTAGCTTGAGTTTCTCCAAATTTGATGGGATATCCTGCTGCTTTTTCTTTTGCTAGCTAGCACTCCGATGATCTTCAAATGAAATTGCCGCTGCATCATGGTTAGCTGGCTGAACTTCACATCTTCAGCTTTTTTGTTGCTTGAGATGGATCTTCAAAGTGGTCCGGATATGCTGCTGACTTTGCTAGCTAGCACTCCATCCGGAAAAAAAATCTGAAATCAGCAGGGGAGTGCTCTGTTGGCTACTTCCCTCTGCTTTGACTTGATGATGATATGCTGCTGCTGATTTTGAGCTAGCTAGCATTCCAAAGAGAATAATTTTGACTTCAAACTCAACAGGGGAGTAAGCTTCTTCCCTCTGTTGCATAATCTCAGGCTGCTGCCTTCACTCTTGTTTTGTGCAACAAGGAAATGTTCTTTCCCTTGCTTCTGATCCACTTTGCTGAAACATGAACTTCATCGTCTTTTTTTTTTTTGTTGCTGCTGCTGAAACTTGCAGCTTCTGCTTCGACTTTTTTTTTATGTTGAGCAAACACAGGAATGACTGCAGCATACACTCTTGGCTGCTGCAAGCTTCTTCTGTTGCTTCTCATTTCTGAAACTTCACTGTTCTATTTTTGTTTTTGCTGCTGCTGAAACTAGCAGCTTCTTCTTTGTTCATCTGCTTACTGAGAATCAGCAAGAGACTTGACACTCTTGTCTCTTGGACATTTCCTCCAACCAACCCATGTTAACAATCTGATCATACTTCTCATTCTCAAACAAATGTATATCACCAGAAAACCATTCAAACACAAAGTCCACAACTACTAATTCACTGCTCGACGCAACCCTCTTAACATAACTCCAAACAATTTCAATCCAAAAAACCTCCTTCTCGACAGCTTTCTTTTGAACATTCAATCGATTAATTTCAACCTTGTTTTCAAGAATCTCAACTTCATTCTGAAGATTCTTTTGACCGGCTTCTCCATGCTTGAGTTGAAGGTGCTGGTTCAGCAATTTCATGGTTGGATTCTGCTTTTTGTGTCCCTCCAGGGGCTTCAGGGATCCAGCTTCCCGCTTCTCCTTTGTTGCCGTCATTTACTGGTCTGAACAGGGGAGAAGGTGATATATTGTCTTCTTGGCTCTGAGTGACTTCACCGCCGGAACCTTGTCGGCGAACTTCTTCTCCACTTAGCCTCGTCTTGGCAGTGGTATGCGCGCCGGTGAAAAAGGAAACAGAGATCTGGATCTCGTCGTCACCTCTACACCCTTGGATTTCTTCGCCTCGGTACTCCTGTCGGAGTCTGGCTCGAATGGTGCTCGACGGCTGAACGGCTGGGGACGGCGACGCTGCTGTGGCTACGACAATGACTCAGATTTGCGAGTCGAGATGGTGTTGGCCTTCGTGGTCGCCGGGAGACGAAGAGGAGCAACCGAAGAAAACTAGATCTGTATTCTTGGGTTGAAAAGGGAAAGAAAAGCAACGGAAGGTAGAATGGATTATGGGAAGGGAAATGGGTCGCGACGTCGATTCATATATGCCGGCTCCTCTGGTCGTGAGATGGTCGCGGTGAGAAAATGGTTTTGGTACTTAGAAATTTGGAGGAGATGGCGATGATTTTTGGCGGAAGGAAGTGGGTTTTCGTGGGTACTGGGGATAGAAATGGATTTGGATTTTGAGTTCTAGGAAATGGGATTTGGGGTTTGGGATTGGGGGAAGAAGAAATGAATTTTTTTTTTGTTTACATCTGAAATTTTTCAGATCTGGACATAGTCCTTATTCTTGTGGGTTGAAAGTTTTTAGGGTTCCCTAGGACCTAGAGGCTCTTATACCATAACAACAAAGTTAAGTTGTGGGAAATGAAACCCTAGAAGTCTTGGGTGTTTCTCATTCATACTTGGGTTTAAATAGGCAAAAGCTTTGCATTACAAGACAACATGTGCAAGCTAGCATTTGGAGACTACAAAGATAAAACATTAATTCATACTAAAGTCTAAACTCTAAACACACATTGACATTAAACTAAACTTGATGATGATGATTTCCTCTAAACCTTGTCGATCCACTTTGACATTCATGGTCGCCTGTTTGAGTGTTGACGATATTGTAATATATCCTGTTAGAAGACAGAGAATGCAGAAAGTATGGCCGCAGTTGTGACGTGTGGGAGCAGCCGCAAGGAACCGTCAACTCGGCGAAGCAGCCCTGAGTGATGAGATTACAGGAGACGACGTGGAACAGGTGAGCGGGTACGGAAGCATGGTCTTCTGAAAGGGGAAATCCCGTCTCGGTCGAGGGCGGGCAAAATTGACGAAGTTGGGGAAGCTCTATTCAGTCCCATTCAGAAGACGACAAATAATGAAACAGTAAGCAGCAAGTTTGGCGATAAAGTGTATCTACATTTCATATGTAAGAGAAAGAGAATGGTTTGTGTATCTGAAAGATTGAGATTTACTGTTTGGCAGAGGATAGAAACATGTGGCAATCGGGGTGAGCGCGATTTTGAGGGAGAAGTAAGCAGTCTCAACGGGAAGATACCATGCTCGGTCGGGCAGCCTTTGTGTCGGCTGATTAGGGGTGGACAACAGGACGAGACTGGGTACCCGTCCCGTTTGAAACGGGTACCCATTCCCATTTGAAAAGGGAACTCCATCCCATATCACAAACCCTTATGGGTTAACGGGTACCCATTACCCGTACGGGACGGATAACGGGTAACCCATATAATGACAAAACAAAATTGGTCCACCTTAAATTACCAAAAAGCTACTCATAAACAAAGATACTTAGAAAACTAGTTTTCGTTGAAGACCCTGAATTCATAACAAATCACCCCTATCATTCTATATAAGTTCATCTCAACTAATCCAATCTAAATAAACTTATGACGATTAATGCTCGATTAGAACCAAATAGCAATCAGGATAATACACCTATGGCCTGGGTGCCGAATACAACAGAAGCATCTATGAGAAAAGAGTTTCAGTAACATGAAGTCGACATTCAATCACCATTGATTAGTGCTCACCCCATTGAGATTAATGAAGTCCAGAGATAAAATGAAACTACTCGAGGGGTTAGGCTAAGGAGCTAACTATAGACTAATAAACCAAAGATAATGGTAATATAACAGCAATTAATTGAAGAAAAGATACATGATACGACTATGATATCAACTGTGCAGTGGTAATGCAATTCCACCTGTCAATTATTTCATGGATCGATCAATGTGTATTTTTCAAGCACTTAATTGATTCATAAATTGTGAGATTCATTTTTCTTGTTAAATTTGAATGATAACTATTAAGAACTAAGAACGTGATTCGGGGATAATGATATGCATGATACAAGAAACCCCATCGTAGTATTAGTCGTGGTGGGGATACAAGAAACCCCATCGTAATTTGGGTATCCATTTGCAGTAGGGAAATAAGTCCAAGGACTGTAAGGAAACGACCAAGTAACTGGAGTCCACAGCAATGAAAGTACCCCTGCAGTTCTTACAAGAAAGTCGCTTGTTCACATACTTCCGAAAATCTACCTCCAATGGCTTGTTGGGGCAGGCTGGGGATGGAGCTGGGCTCTAGCCTCGGACTGGGTTGAGCTGGGATTGGGGTAGTCAATGTTTTTGCTAACGGGTATTACAGATACCCGTATTACTCAAACGGGTATTAACGGGTAACCCTTAGGTACCCGTTGTAGAAATCATTGATCCCAATTCCCAACCCGTTAAAAAAAAGATGGGTATTTGGATACCCGTAATCCTAAAAAAAAAGGGACGGGTACGAGTATACCCAAATACCCGTTTTCCGTTGCCCACCCCTACGGCTGATCCAACTTACATTCTGTAATACCAATTTTTTTTTCTGTAATATATATATTTGGTGAAATACCAATATATCCTAACACTACTGTATAGACATTCCCCGTCAAAGCATATGGAATTCTAAAATTCTAGGTTCATGCGCACTTCACGGAAGGGCTCTCATGTCTTTTCTAATGAAGCTTTTATCGGCCCGGCTATCTGCTGCTTCAGTTCCTTTCATTTTCTACGTGGGTTTGATTAATACATTGGGTTTGGTCTTGCTATATTATTGGCCTTGTTATTAAAACACATTAAATAGAAATCCAGAAACTCAAATGATAATTGTCGTTTAAAGCAACATGGGTCTAATGATCAGTTGGGTTTCATGTGATCATGCCACTGTAACTTTAGATTTGGTTGCACTCAAAATTTTAAAGTTCTAATTAACCGTTAGTAGATTTGTGGATAGGATTTATAATTAAAAAAGGCAGTGAAAAGGTACAAAACTCATGCCTGCAAAACCCCGCAAAATCTTAGTCGTATCATCGTATCACAATATCATATCAACTCGATAGAATTGTATAAGGGTGATACGATGATACGACTATTGTTTTGCAGAGTTTTGCAGGCTGGGGTTTCGTAGCAGAACCCAAGCCATTAAAAATTCTGAAATATTTTATTCCACAAATATAATTATTAGTCATGAATGGAAAACAACTTGAACTTGAAAAATACTATAATTCCCATATGTACCTGGGGTGCACTAAAAGTGCTATAAATTCCAAAATTGCGAATATTATACCCATATGTACCTAGGAGCACTAAAAGTGTTAAAAATTTCAAAAAATTGTGAATGTTATTGTACGGGGCGAGTAGACATCAAGTTATTTTTCATTCTCATATACTGCATATGCAACCTATCTCGAAATATTGAAGAGCACTCCAACGACTACTTTTGTGGGAATTGTACAATGATATAAGGAAGACAAAAAGTTCGTAATAATCTATCTCTATTTTTCATTATTTTCAACTTCATATTCATTTATTCAGGAAAAAAACTTCATACCTACGGAATCATAAATTATGTTAATAGATAGTTAATCTCATTTGTTTTCATTTTTACATATTCATGATCTACTCCGTATTGTGGACAAAACCGTTAAATCTAACTTTGTCGTTCTGGATCACAAATCATCTAGGTTTTTGGAATGTCTGTTGGGAAACTATTCCAAACCACTGATAGAATGAGAGGACCTCCACCTCTTTATCTCCTACAAATTGAGACAATGGAGTTGAAATTCGACATCAAGCTCACCGAATACAATATTGAGGACTCTATAAGTGAGAACACAGTTTTAAAGATGAGGAAGGGTAAATTTTACACGAGCTAAAAACTATATTTCTTATTTGCAAAGATGCCACCATTAAATTTTTGTTTTCAATTAATTGCAAGAGAAGAAGAAAGAGTATGCTAATGGTGAAGGTAGTTGATATGATAAGAGAGAGGATTTTGGCACTCAATCTGGTTTGATAGAAAGATAGTATTAGAGGAAAATTGGTCAAAATTAAGAGAGAATACACTACGGGATAAAGAAGAACCGAGACTAGATGGAGGTTAAGAGAATTGAGAAGGATTTGAAGAAAATTTAATAAGTTATAGAAATTCATGGATATGTAATACATAATGAGGGATTGGGGGCAAGAGTGCTTGGAGGCTAAAACGATTTAAAATATGTCTATAAACATTCTTACCCTCAATAATAATAACCAATCCTTCATCAATACATCCCCTATGAAAAGATCATTTCCCTCGAAAATTGACCCGAATTTGTATAAACTTCTTCCTGTACTTTCAATTCAAGACCCAACCACTCTTTCGTTTCCAATTCACTCCATCTCCCACAATAAATGCACTACTACAAAAGAAAGCTCTCAATGCACAATCCGAATGAAAATTTTCCAATTTATGCTGCCAACAACCACAAAGTAATTGCATCATCCTTCTTGATCACACTTGCTGTTTCTTTGGCACAGAAATATTTTTCAAAGCTTTCAAATAAATCTCCACAAGTTCATGCAAGACAATCAATGTGGGTTGTAATGACGTAAATGATGGTGTTGGGTGCTAGGGTAACTAGGCTATGAAATCAATTGATGAGAGAGATGATCTTGGTATCCTATATTGATTTAACATAAATATAGAATTAGAGGAGAATTAGACAAATAAGATAAATAAATAGACTATGTGACGATGAAGAATTGAGACTAGAGAATTAGGCGGTCAGAAGAGAATTAATAAAAATACAAGGAGATATAGAACAAAATTATTGTTTCAAAAATAATAGAATTAAGGACTAGAGAGGAGAACAAAGAGAGGTTTGAGATAATTGATTAGGTAAATCTTGTGTTTATTCTTTAATAATCTTGGCCGCCATCCAAAACTCTCAAAACACAATATCAATATCTCAGCTTCCCTTCTAAATAAATCCATATTGCGAGAATAATTAACAACAATAAAGTATTAACTAAGTATTTCTTCACCAGAATCAGATAAAGAAGATAATAGCGTTGTTGAGACGAAGAAAGAGACTATTTGATAGTATACGGTTTTAATTTATACGGGCTTCCAGAGCATCATTACCTATTCCAACTTCATTAATTGAAAAATGGAAATATGACTAGCTAATAATTATATTGTATATATATCGGCTTTAATTGTGATGTTATGCAGAACAGAAAAATATATCAGGTCTGGTTCAACGCAATTAATTCAAAAAGAGAACGTGTTGTAATTTCTGATGAAGATGAGTAATTAGAAGGGTCATTTTAATTTATCTTTGGGAGTTGGTTCTCTTGCATTGAGTTTTTCTTTTCATTTTTGTAAAAAGATTTTAGTCAATTAGTCAATAGAATGTCAGAAAACAGTACGATGTTGATCATTTTGAATTATTGAACTATTTTAATAATAAAGTTTCGTGAATTTAAAAAAAAATCATTATATTAATTTGTAACTCGAATACAAATTGCTATTGTTATTTAGGTTATTGCCAATTAAATTCGGCCAACTGGTCGGGCCAGTGACTAGTTTTGATAGACTATGTTCAGCCCCACGCCTGGGAGAGAAATCTATCAGCATCGGTGGGTTGGTACCCGGCAATGACGGGTTGATCACTTTTTTTTAAACGGAAGATATTCATATTGATAAAATAAAAATGAAGTTCAAAGAAAAAAAAGTTAGTTCCAAGTTCCAACAACAGTAATCAAGAATCGATCAACTTACCAAGATGCAGTTGCAACCTGACCAATGAATTTGCTACTAAAAGGAGGAGCAGAGAAAGAAGACAACAAACGGTGTCGTTCTCCTTTAGTTAAAATTTTGGGTTGAGACTTGAGATGCAGGAATCTAGATAACTTTTTCTTATTATGTTTGGTAGTTTTCTTGTGGTTGGCCCGATTTTCATAAGTTGTTTTCGGCTTCAAAGATTGAAACCGAACCAAGTATCTATAAAAACGCGGTTTTTAAAAAATTAGAAAGTATTTTGGTATAGCATGAAAGCAGAAACTTGATTTTGATTTTCTAAAAAAATTTATTTTGAAAATACAATATTAAAATTTTCATATTTTAACTTTATTTTAGAAAATATAATTTTATTTGTTTATATTATTTCACAAAAATATAAATAAAATCTATCAATAATTTTATTTTATGAAATTATATTATTTAACATAAATAAAATCTATCAAGATCCATTATGACTACTTTTTATTGTTTAGAATTTATATTCATATTTTATATTATAAATTATTTATAGTCATTTTACGCTATCTCTTATATTAAAAATACTTTTAATAATTTTCAGTCACACACTCAATTACTTTTCTGAAAAGTACTTTCTTAAAAGCTCTAAACAAAAATGGTTTCGGCAAAAACGGCAGCAGTGCCAAACTAGTCCACAATCACCACGTACAATTTAACTTCCTTATATATAATCATTACTTATAAATTATACAAAGAGACTTTTCTCCAACTTTGTTTTAGGTAGTAATTGAACTATATTTGCACAACTCTTCAAAATAACATTGTACATCAGATCATACCATTGTGATATTAAAGTTTATTCTAACCCTCTGCTCCTCCACCTGCCTTCGGATTGTTTTGTTTGGTTGTCGTGGTGGTCAGCGAGAAGGGCACGACAATTGACTTGGAATGAGATGTTTGGTGGTGGCTCTCCTCCGTTTCTCGTCTTTCGGGTCGGGTGGGTGCATGTTCTATGGCTTAATTCGGGTTGGTGGCGGCGACGGGTCAGGCGCGATGGCAGAGCTCAGCCACGGTGATGGAGGAGCTTCAGATGGGGTACTTTGCGGCTAGGATTTGGAAGATGTTAGTTTTGTGGTATATGATCCACGATTGAACCTCTCCTAACAACTCGAGTTATTGGGAGCAACTGGTTCTTGACATGGTATCAGAGCCTTCTGTGACCGAGAGGTCTTGTGTTCGATTCCCGGTGACCCCCATTTGTTAAGCACATGGTATTCTTGTCTTCAGACCTGTGCAAACTTCAAGCCCTTATGAGTGGCTTTCGTTTGAGGGGGCGTGTTAGTGTTGTGGTATATGATCCACGATTGAACCTCTCCTAACAACTCGAGTTATTGGGAGCAACTGGTTCTTGACAGAAGAGACCTAGATTTTTTTTGGCTCTGTGCCTGGACCCTATTGGGCTCTCGGGTTTTTCTTTTATGCCTCTTTTTTTTAATTTTTTCTTTCCTTTTTGCATGGTTTGCTTGCAGTGGCGGAGGCAGCCCTATTGGGCATTGTCCCGGGACATGGGTAAATTTTGGGAAGAAAAAAATACTTCATATATGTTTATAAGAAGGATGGAACACAAAAGTATTGTACTTCGTTCTTATATCACAACTCATTATTTATCATAAATTGACAATGAATTAATTATTATACAATAAACAAAATCTCAATTGGAACAGATCTCTTTTCTTTATATGCCTATTCGATTATTTGCAAGCAATCTTGAAGCAGTCCAGTGGTAGCGCCGATTCCACTAGTTTTAATGGCAAGTGTCGATAAAATATATTCAGCTTTGAGCTATCTAAAGAACGAACTTTGAAGTCGAACTCACGATCAGTTTGCTAATGGTTGTTTAGTGAGATCCATTGAAAAGGGACTTACTTAAGTGTGTAGACAAAGAATGTATTGTGTGTTTCTTCCGAATATGAAAACTCGTCATGGTTGTTTATGAAAATGCCGATTGTAATAGTAGTTATTTTTTATATATGAAAATAAATTATTTAGATATTATTAATTTAATTACATTCATTAAATATTTATATATTTAATTACATGCCCATCGAGAGAGCGGTCTTGGCAGTCGTAACAGCCGCCAGGAAACTCCGCCCTTATTTTCAAGAGCATCAGGTAGTCATCCTCTCAAACCTCCCGTTGAAAAAGATCCTAAAGGGAATGGATGTGTCTGGTCGGATGACCAAGTGGGCGGTCGAACTCAGTGAGCACGACATTACGTACACCCCGCGACCCACCATCAAAGGACAGGTATTAGCAGATTTCATCGCTGAGGGTTTCAGCCTGAGCAGTATGGAGGAAAAGACAGAAGTTTGGCGTCTGTTCGTCGATGGGGGCAGCCGGAAAGGGAGGAGCAGGAGCAGGGATAGTCATTGAGACGCCCGCCGGGGTAGTCCATGAGATATCCCACCGGTTCCTCGAACTGAAAACTAACAACGTGGCAGAGTATGAACATGGGAGCCACTCATATCCATATATACTCCGACTCGTTGTTGGTAGTCAACCAGGTGCTCGAAAGTTACGAGGTCAAGGAGGAAGCGCTCGCCAAGTTAGCAGGGGCAGTAAAAGGAGTCTTATCACAGCTAGACTCGTGGAAGCTGGAGCATGTGAAAAGGGAAGACAATCATCATGCGGACGCCCTCTCCAAGTTGGCGACCGCCATGGATTTTGAAGGGGAGCGCCGAATAACGGTGACAAAAGAAGTGGCCCCAGGGTATGAAGTAATGGTCCTGGAAGATGAGGACCTCGACTGGCGGTCTCCGCTGGTCAACTATTTGCAAAATGACGTCGTCCCAAATGATGCAGTGCTAGCCAAGGCACTTAGGAGAAAGGCCGCCCACTACACCATAGTAGAGGGACAGCTGTGTAGGAGGTCTTTCTCAGGTGCATATTTGAAGTGTCTCGGTCCAGAAGAGGCTAAGTGGATAGTCAAGAAAATCCACTAGGGAACATGTGCGACGCATTCTGGGCCGCGGAGCCTGGAGCGAACGGTCTTATTGCAGGGATACTATTGGCCAACAGTGAAGAAGGATGCAATGGAAGCGGTTCAAAAATGCCGTGAATGCCAAATTCACGCAAGCAAGCAACACTTGCCAAGCGAACAGCTGAAGAGCATCACGGGTTCGTGGCCATTTGCACAGTGGGGTCTGGATCTCCTCGGGCCATTCCCTACAGCCCCATTGGGCAAGAAGTATCTGGTCGTAGCGGTCGACTACTTTACGAAATGGATTGAGGCTGAACCGCTAGACACGATCACCAGCGCCAAGATCCAGAAATTCCTGTTTAACAATATAATGATCAGGTTCGGAACTCCTCACACCATTATAACTGATCATGGCACACAGTTTGACTGCAGACCGTTCGAGAACTTCTGTGCAAAGAACCGCATCATTTGCAAGATGGCATCCGTGGCGTTTCCCCAAGCGAATGGGCAAGTGGAGTCGTCAAACAAGTTAATCCTGCGAGGGCTGAAGAGGAGGCTAAAGGAGGGTGGACAGCAGAGCTTCCGCACGTCTTGTGGGCGCACCGAACAAACTACAAGAAGGCTACTGGGGAAACACCATTTGCCCTGACATATGGTTCGGAAGCGGTCGCACCAACGGAACTAGTGTTGCCGTCACTCCGCGTTCAGGCATATGACTTGGAAGACAACCACAGGAAGCTGCTACACCAGTTGGACATGATTGAAACGAGAAGAGATTCGGCTTTGATCAGGACGCTTGAAGAGAAGTTGAAGGTGGCTAAGGCATACAACGCCAAGGTGAAGCCAAGACCGCTGGAGGAAGGCGACATGGTGCTGAAGAGGAACTTCGAACAGAAAGAAGGTCACGGAAAGTTGGCAGCCGCATGGGAAGGTCCCTACCTTGTAGGGGAAAAGCTAGGCATAGCAACCTACATACTGGCAACAATGGAGGGGAAGCCAATATCGAAGACGTGGAACGCCATCCATCTAAAGAAGTACTTCGAGTAAAGTATTGACCGCCGAGTCTTTTGTTAGTAGACATGCTTCGCAGCAGGTGTCTATTTTTGGGGGAAACCCATGTAGGGCCACCACTATCATAGTCTGGTGGTCTGGAACTCTAAATTAAAAGCGCCGCCGAGCGCCTATTTCCTTGCTTTATACGACTTTCCAACTTGACCACTAACAACCGCCTCCGAGCATCGCAATGAATTGGAATATAAGCGCTCCTAAGCCATAAAACTACTAAAACCGCTACTCAGCGCTAGTAGACCAGTATGCAACCGCCCACAGGCACACAGGGCCTAAGCATGCATACCCGCTCCAAAGCGTAACTATAAAACTGCTAACCGCTACTTAGCGCTAGTAAGGCAATTCGCAACCGCTCACGGGCACATAGCCTGAGCATGTGTAACCGCTCCAAAGGCATAGCAATCGAAGTTAAGCATGCATAACCATCGCCACAAGGGGGATATCAAAGGCATAATGATTGAATTTACCACGACAGCATAGTAGCAAACAGAAAAATATCCAAATTAAGGCGTCTTGAAGGGACACCAAAAATATCCACTACTCGAAGCAGATTTAGTTTGCAAATTAAAAAGACAACTTAAATGAGCGATTCCTCCTAAGACTGAGTATCCGGGCCGCCGTCCTGGGTTGCAACGATCTCGGAAACAACATTCTCCGCGGTCTCCATAGGCTCGGCGACAGCACTGGCATCAGGGTGGGTAGGCGCCTCTGGAGACGGCACATACTCTGAATTGATGTCATCATCATTCCAGAACTCCACCGCGTCTCATATCCCATTGGTATCCCAGTACTTCTTATCATCAGCCTTCTGATACTCCTCCGAGGTCCAGAACGCCTCCCTTGCCTCCTGGGCGGCCTGCAACATGTCAGCCTCGCGGGCGTCCTGCAGTTCAGATTTCTCAGTACGAAGCTTGGCCAGCTCAGCCTGCAGGGCGCTCTCCCGGGACAGAGAATCGTTGAGATCGGACCGTAGGCGCTCAACATCCTCCAAAGCCTTCTTGGTTGCCTCCTTCTCCGCTTCAATCTGGGCGTCTTTGTCCTTCACCAGTTTCTCCTGCTCCTTCTGGACTTCCCCTCGCACTTCCGCCTTTATTTCTTCCCGGCCCTCCTTGATCTGATCCTCCAGCTTAAGGACCTTGGTTCACTCGTCGTCAAGGACGCTTTGAAGGCGGTCGTTGTGGAGCATCATCTGGTTTAAACCAAACTGGGTCTGCAAAGTGACAAGTCCCAAGACAAGTTAGAACATGAAATTGTAAAGGTAACCAGCTGAATGAAGGACACATACCGCGAAGAAGAAGCGCGAAGTCGCCGCCGCCAGATGCCTAGTATCGGAAGACAGAACAGGGGTGCCCGCGACGTGAGTAAAGTCGTCGGGGACCGCTAAACCTTCAGCAATCACGTGCATTGCACGTTTGGCGGCGACAGGGTAAAGGGACGCCTGTGAAGAGAAAGAAACGGAAGTATCAACGGACGTCCTCTTCTGCTTCTTGGCCGCAAGGTAGGAGTCAATGGGAGTCGGCGGCTTCTCGATCACAACCCCCTTCTGCTTAACCTCCCCAGCGGTCAACATCAGATCCTTGGAGGTGGTGATGTCCAGCGGCCGCTTGGTGGAATTCCTTGTCAACGTGGGCTCCGCCAGTTTGAGAACCCCGGAGCGGCTGGCGACCAGCTGTTTCTGAGAAGGAGAGTGGGGTAAAGCGGTTGCAGGGCTGGATGAAGCTGGGGCAGAACTCCCAGGCTTGGGTGGTCGAGCAGAAGCCGCATACCGCCGGGTCCCTGTGGAATAATTACATAAGTAAAGTAGATGAGAAAAAGCGGTCAACACGAAAGAAAAAACAACTAACCATGAAAGCGTCGAATAATGTCCAGAGCATTATCGTCGCCCTTCGGAGGAAGGCAAATTTGGAGAGCACTGGTGAGCCGCTTTACTAACGGCTTGAAGGCCTCTAGGCCGTCGGTATTGTTGTTCCAGTCTTTCTTGTCACCGAAGGAGAAACCAGTCGGCGGCTCAACTTCCCCAGAATACCAAGTGTCAGTGGGGCGAGCGAAGAAATATTCGCTAAACCAAGGAGAATCTAACTTGGGCGCCCCACTAACAATACCAACTCGCGACTCTCGACGGTAACAGGACCAGCAATTATCAGAGCCTCTAATCTTGTACAACTGGCGAAACGCGTCAAAAGAGGGCGTCTCGTCAATTTTCGCGCAGGCGGCCCTAAACGCGATGGAATGGAAGATGATGCCAGGAGAGAGTCGCCCCAATGTGCAGTTCAAGTAGAGGAGCGTCCGAGTGAGGATAGGGTCGACGGGGAAAGTTAAACCCATTCGAAGGTGCTCTACATGAATGGGAATCCAGCCGTCTGGACACGAACTAGACCGCCCAACTGGAGAAGGGGCCGCATAGTCCCACTCAGAGGGCAGGTTGTGCGTCTTCAGCTGCCGAAGGACCTAATGAGGCTTGTACGCAGCTTTGTTAGGCGGTCCTTGTGCGTAGGCGCTCTGGGGGACAACCTCCCCCTCCCACATATCCTCATGTAGACGGACGCGGTAAGTGGTGTCATGGATAGCCTGGAAGGCCCCCACGGGCAAAGCATCGGACACCGTCAAAGAGGGGGACAGCTGCAACTCCCTCTCCTCATCCACGGGGCGGTCCTCCCTCGCCTCATCCATAGGGCGGTCCTCGGAACCACTTTCAGAGGACAGGGCAACTAGGAGCACATTACGAGGCGGTTCACTCTCGGCCTCGGAATAGTTAAAGTCCCCGAGGTTGTCTCCAACCCAGGAAGACGCCCCGCGCGCCGGAAGTGCCCGCGTCAAAAGCCAGATCCAGTTCTACCCCTAAAAGGTCATAACGAAGACCGCCTAAGTATCACTAAATGAACCGTGCCAAACATATCGCGTGTGTTGCAGTCAATTCTAAACCCTAATACTAACCAACCGAGCAACGAATAAGAAAAGTACCTGGATTTGCTTGGCGGCTCCTGGATGGCGCTCCGCCAGAGTTGCCACCAGACTTGGCAGAGGACCGAGGTACACTAACGCCGGCGCTGGCAGTCCGAGCGTCGCCGGAAGCGGTAACGGCCACATCACTGGAGGTTGTGACGGCGGCGACGTCGTCGGAGAGATGTTGGTTCTGGCTATCGGAGGGAGTAGCGCTCTGGGATCCCTTCGCCATTTGTCGTCGGAGTTTCCTTTTCGCTCGTTTCTGACGTCGCCGAAGCTTAGCAAGAAAATCCGCTCTCGTCGAAGACAAGGAGACGTTATCTCGCAGGTAAGAGGAAAGGGAAAAGCGAGAGCACCGAGCAATCGTGGCGGAAGAATCGGAGGAAAGCAAAGCAGAGTGAGGGGAAAAGAGTAGAAGAATGGTGGAAAGGATGGAAATCGGGTATAAATAGGCGAATGCAGGGGATGGACAGGCGACGGTTGAGTGACCTAGGCAAGCCCTACCCTAGGAAATTCAAAAAGTCGGGCAGCTGATTGGACGCGAGGCTGCCCGTTGTCAGAGCACGAAGACCGAGATCAAACACGTGGCAACGCGCATGCGCGGCGCTGAAAGTGTAGAAGGCGAATCGACGGAAGCGGTTCAACGAGACGCATAGAAACGGGGACAGGAAAGCGGATAGAGCAGTCGACTACCAACAAACCAATCCAAAAGGGGTGGACAGCGGAATCGCTCAAGTCCGAAGGGTGCTGCAAGGGAGACAGATAGCGGAACCGCCCAAACTTTGGAACGACCCAGCTCACTAAGAAGGAGGTGGACAGCGGAATCGCTCAAACTTCAGAAGGCCTTCAATAAAAATGGACAGCGGAATCGTGTACGGGCATGAGGGAAGCGGCCAACATAAATCGTCACAGTGATCTTTGAGTGGAAGAACGCGAAGATCAAATAGCGGTAAGCAGCACAGCTGTAGAACGTTCGGGTACAGTGGAGATGGACTAACTGGGATAACTGGAAAAGCCGTGTCTCTATGGCGGCCAGGGGCAGAAGGGTAGACAGCGGTTGGTACAAGGACCGCTCAGCTGTCAGATAGCGAAATCAGTAGCCGCCAAAATCCGCAGCTTTTCACGACTAAGGGGCAATTGTTGGGCCATAGCTGAGCGGTATTGGGCTCGGAGGCCCAAGAAGGAAGACCCGTCAGAGGGCCCAGGAAGCAGGCATAGGGAGCTGGGAAAGGAGGGCGGCCACCCTAGGATGGGACAGGCAGTAGGCCGCCTGACACAAGGAGCCGTTGCTCGGGCAGAGGCCGAGATCCTCCTAGGATACTCCTCGAATACAGCAGGACAGAGCATTAAATGCCCGACGTAGGCGGTCTAGACAAAGCATGGCTGACCTAGGACGCTTGACAAGGGCATTTAATGCTCGAGACCAAGACAACCCACTATAAATACATTCATATCTGCATTGATGGTAACTCAACTACTCTCTCTCTATCTAAACACAAACCAAAACTCTTAATTCTCTCTCTAACTTGAGCATCGGAGGGTGTCCAGGGCAGCCGCCCACGGACCCTTGTTTTGCAGGAGCTTGGAGTACCCCACCATCCGGAACAGGCGCATCCCTCGTTCTTCACAAGACCGCCTAGAACATTCTAGGCTTAAACAAATACGAAAAGAGGACAAGGGTAGTTTCAAATCCTGCCTCCGCCACTGTTTGATTGTACACTTCTTAAGTGGGCTTGGCCTAGTCGTTAATCTAAATGAACACCTCTTTAACAAATATAGTGATATTAAAGTTTATCATGGTGCGGTATGTATCATTTTTCATCATCGTCTACCACCAATTACCACCTATATACCAGAGTGGTGTATTTTTTTTTTTAAATTTTTTTTTGAAAAAGTTTGTATGAGATTACCACCAAATTTGAAAAATAGAAGTGAATCCGTAGGAAAAGTTTTGCATACTCAAGAAATCGCTTTATTGTTTGAAATAAGCTAGCAAAATGTGGTATGCTAAGGCTTATGCCTTATAGTCTTTGCTAAGTCATGAATGTTAGTAGTATAGACTGTCTATGTTGATGATAAAGGCAAATTTACAGTCACTTTTCGAGACGAAGGATTTGGGTGAATTGAATTAAGTTCTCGGATTTATAAACGGTTGAATATGTAAGGGGATTCATGTTTGTCAACTAAAAAATTGCACGGAACTTTTGAAATAAGTTGGGTTTGATGTTCGCTGCCCTAACCTCTGACGTAGGCCTCTCCAAAAGTTGCCAATACATATAGCAACGAACCTTATCTTTCATTTCCCTGAGTACGAAGGAAGTTTACAGGTTTTGTGTCTCACTGATAAGGTCTTTTCTCTACAATTAAACTAACAAACAATTCATAAGACTCTTTCCGGATATGCTAATAATTAGCTCAGGTGTACGGACCCCAATTGCTGAAATACATGACTGTTCTAAGCGACTCCTCTGCTGCCTTTGCTCTCTGTTGGCCAATCCTTCCAAGCTGCTGGCTTGGTTCTGCCGCAGGAGCCACAGACGAATGAGAAGAAGCCGGCTTCTGTTTGGGCTTGGGTTGATGATGTGCCGCCATGATCTTGTTTTTGGCTTGTTGGTGCAGTGCTCTGATGCTGGTTATCGCACTTGAACCCATCTCTTATACGCCGCTAATTAACGAAACAAGCAGAAAAGCAACTCAAAAGGCTGAAGATATATATGCTCTACCTTTGTGGGTTAATTGGCGGAGAAGTGGATATATAATGGACGGAGAGTGCTGTTTTTGGACATAAAGGCTAGGTAGCAGAGTGGTCATATTGTTTGGAAGCATGGGCGATTAAGGGGCCAGTGGTTTTCTCATGAACCTTTGGTCCGGTACAATGTATATGTCACTCTCAGTCTCGAATGTCTCTGCTTTTTGTTCTTTCTGTATTCGATTTTCTCTCTTTCTCGTGAGGATCGGATAAAAGGTATGGGGAGTTGGAGGATGGATAAGAGAGGACGTACGACGCTACTCAACTGTACTGACTTGCTAGCCAACGGATAAATAGGCGGACCCAGGGGCATTTGGGCTGTGACGGACAACCACTGGAAAAACGATTATCTAACTTTCGGAAATAATTTATGTATGGACAAAAAAATTAAAATGAATAGTCCGGGATATTCTGAAATTTGAAAAAAAAAAACAATTATTATACTCTCGTTTGTAGTTTGCATATGAGAATATAGATGATAGTTTGGGTAATTCAAACTCGGGACACTACTATTATTAATAATATAATTTCCATTAGACTACAACTTTTCTGTTGTTCTATTCTAAGCACTGTATAATAGCAACACCCTATTCTCTATCTTTAATTATTTTCAAAATCTAACTATTGATCTAAGTACAAGCTATCCTTAATTTGTATTGACTTTATGGTTGTACGACAAGTGTTGAAAGTGTTTTTTCAGTTTTGAGTTATATCAAGAACAAATTTAGAAGTCGAATATGCGTCAGTTCGTGAATGATTGTCTAGTAGGATATACCGAGACAAATTTATTGAGCAGCGTAGACACCAAATGTATTTTACAATTTTTTCAGAATATGAAAATATATCATGAAACTTTTTTAACTTGTACGAGTTGGGTATTTTTCTTATTTAAGAATTATTTAATTTTTAAATTAATTTAATTTTTAAGAGAGTACACCCCTTTGTAAAATTCCTTGGCGGTTCAATCTCTTCTGCGGCGGTCTCTCGTTTGCTATCCATACGTTACCGGGATTTCATGAGAAGAGAATGTAACGGTATTAGTCTCTGTCTCGTCGTTCACTTTCCTAGTGTGCCGCCCTCACCACCCCGATTATGCTAAAATACCACTAGCTGTAGTCGCCAATAGTACAGTACTACAGTCCAAAAGAACGCCAACTACATCCGCCCTTATAGCTCCTGGTTTTTCTCCAAACATCTGGCTTTTCGCCTCTGTTTAACCCGTCATCAAACCATTTCTCCCCATCTATTCTATAAAAGCCCTATCCCTCTGCTCTTTCCTTCTCCAAATCGAAAAACACACAGAACCCAGATCCCAGTTCCCAATTTCGTTCCCACCCACAACAAAAAGTATTCGACTTGGAGCACCATAAAGAATCAATCCACCAGAAAAGGAGATCAATTAAGATGAGTTCAAGTAGCAGAGCATGGATGGCGGCAGTGGCTGTTGGAGCAGTGGAGGTAATGAAAGACCAAGGCCTCTGCCGATGGAATTACGCCATCAGGTCAATCCACCAGCACGCAAAGACCAAGATTAGGCCCTCTTCAATTTCACAACATAAACCCAGACAGCTTTCTTCTTCTACTTCTACTTCGGCTTCGCAAGGCTATCGGGGTGCCAGGAAAATGGTTGAGCAAGAGAAAGCGGCGAAAGCAGAGGAGTCTCTTAAGACTGTTATGTACCTGAGCTGTTGGGGTCCTTACAATTAGGTTATAAATTTACTTTAGCGCTCCATAGCAATTAATGGGAGCGGCGGAGCGCCATGTAATATCGAGTTGAACTTGTAAATGAGGAGGTGATGTATTGTCTTTGACTTTTTTTTCTTCTTCTTTTTCTCCATAGATATCCCAAAAGGACAGCAAGATACGCTATAGCACAATTAACCTTCTCAGGTCAATCAAAAAATAGAAGAAAGAAGGTACCATGGCTCTGTTACCTACGAGCCACGAAATGAAACAGGACACCCTGAAATGAGGAGACTAGCACAAGAATTTTTCTTAAGATGACTTCATCCAAAACGTGTGACGAATCATTCGCGTTAACCATTCGAACGATCACCTGTGCATCACCACAATACGCATCATTAGAAATAGAATGAGAAAGACACCAATGAATTGCTCTGAGTGCCATGAATTCCATTATGAAATGATCTGAATGTGGTCACAGAAATGGCAAAAAGCAAAATTCACATTCTCTTGTCCTTAATACCCAACAAATCCAATTATCCCCCTGCACGTTTTGTAGCCCATCAAAGTGGACCAAAGGATCAATGGACGGAATGGAGGGGGCGCGAAATGAAACGAGACACACTGAAATGAGGAGACCAGCAACAAGAATTTTCTCTTAAGATTGCTTCACCCAAAACGTGTGATAAATCATTCGCGTTAACCATCCGAACGATCACCTGTGCATCACCACAATACACAACATTAGAAATAGAATGGGAAAGGCACCAACGAATGTCTCTGAGCACCATGAATTCCATTATGAAATGATTTGTAATGTGGTCATAGATAATGTTTCAAAACCATTTACTTTTGCCTTGCTTTACCTTAATTAGCGAACTTTGCAACCAAAACCGATTTGCTAGATAATGTTTCAAACAATTGAAGTAAGGGTACACGGACCAGTCCGAGTCGATATTTAAACATACTTGTCCTGTATTGCACCCTACTAAGGTTTATACTTGGACCTTAGGAGGGAATTAATTGTGATATTTGCAGCGAGTCAAGAATGAGAAGAAATCTTTTGCTTTAGAAAATGCAAATTAATCATGCAAGATATATGTTATAAGTTTTTTTTTTTTGTGGGAGTTATAAGTTTTCATTTTGGCAATGATTTATTTTAGCATTTGCGTAAATTCTTCCTTACTCCTTTCATTATATAATACTAGCTAGGTGGTGATGCCGCGCATTGTCGTGGAACGGAAATGTCCTATGGACATATATTATATGGCCTGTTATGGTGTTTCGATAATATTATTAGTAATTAATTTTTTGTTAGTAGGTTTGTTAGTATTAGTGACTGAGAAAAGATATAGGGTGTGCCTACGGTGACATGCATGTCACGGTGACTTGCACTTTCCGGTCGACCTCAGTTAGGATTAGGTCGACCTCACATAGAATTCGGTCGACCTCATATAGGATCTGGTCGACCTCATTTAGGATTCGGTCGACCTCATATAGGATCCGGTCGACCTAATATGTTGTTTCAGTGTAAAAACAGTTCATGGTGCCTACTTTGGATATTCATATCATACAATTGGCTAGATGGAAATTGAAGACTAATAACTTGTTTTGAAGCTGGAGTGTCCCTCTACATATTGAAGTGATTGAGAGCTCGATAGGAAGTTCGGAAGACCATTTTTGAACCTCATCAAAAGGCTATGCCAAATTCGAGAAATGGCTAAGTCTGGAAACGTGTTTGTGAAGCCTATTTTTTAGCTCAATTCGAGAAGCATGAATGCGAGTCGAGTCCAGGAGCCTCTACCACGTTAAATTAGGTATGTTTTTATACAAATTAAAGGAATTGGATGAAAGATTGGATATCTTTAAGGCTTCAAACAAAAGGGTCGAAGTTGCTACGAAGGCTGTTTTTCTGGCAGACTTCGAGCACAAGCAAGCTGCCAGAAAAACAGCCTTCGTAGCAACTTCGAGCCTTTTGTTTGAAGCCTTAAAGATATTCAATCTTTCATTCAATGCTTTGCCTTTGTATAAAAAAATACATAATTTAACGTGGTAAAGACCCATGGACTTGACTCGCATCCATGCTTGTCAAATTGAGCTCCAAAGTAGGCTTGACAAACACGTTGCCAGACTTAGCCATTTTCAGGCAGTTTCCCAGTTTTGGCATAGCCTTTTGGTCAGGTTCAAAATTGGTCTTCTGGACTTTCTATTGAGCTCCCAAGTACTTTAATGTGTAGAGGGGCACTTCAGCTTCAAAACAAGCCTTTAATCTCCAATTTCCATCTAGCCAATTGTAAGATATGAATCTCCAAAGTAGGCACCATGAAACTGTTTGTACACTGAAACAACTGATTAGGTCGACCTGATCCTATATGAGGTCGACCGAAAAGTGCATGTCACCGTGACATGCATGTCACCGTAGCAAAGTCCAAAGATATATGGTGGTCAACATCCAATTTTAAAAAATTTAAATTTTTTGGCTAATAAATTATATTAACTTAAACTCAAGTAGACCCATTGATTATGGGTCGGGTATGGGTGGCGTATATATGGGTTTGGAAGTTTGCAGATGAGTTTGGGTAGTGTATGGATATTTATTTTCATAATCTAAATGTCTATGAGTTGGGCATGGATACCCATTTATTCGATGGTATTTTAATTACACATACAAATTAGACCTATTTGTAGGACTTCAAAAGTTTAGCAACCAAAATGTAATACACAAAAGTTTTTTGGTACTACAATGTAATGTTCCATCAATATTTTGAGGACTTATATGCCAAAAAAATAATTTTAGGTTATAAATCTAAAGATCTATAAAATTTAGGCACCGAACTGTAATTTGCATAGTCGAGGCTTAATTCCTTTTATGGTGATGTATTTAAGATGATGAATATTTACTTTTCTGTGGAAAAATAAAAACTATTTATTTGATAAGTGTAGATACCTAGCCAAACATTCCATGTATAATTGTTAAAAGTTCTAGCCAGGGTGAAAAAGAAAAACTCTAGAGAGAAGCAAAAGGATTAACAAACTGGAACTCACTTAAAATTTCATGCTTTCAAATTCCATTATGGAAAATGACGGCTTTCTAATTAGTAATAATCTTATATATTTATTTTTAATTGGACTCGACATTGAGTTGAAAAAGTTAGTGGTTCATGGTTCAATTATTAATTCTCTAGACTGTTGGTGAGTCGTGTATGGACCCGTTCATACTTGTGAGTAGAATACATAAGAATAATATACTAACTAGGGTTATACGATTAAGGCAAAGAAAGAAATAAAGGAAAGGTTATGGAAGGCGAGTGAAAAATGTAATGAAGAGGAAGTAGATGATGGAAAGGTTTTGAGCAAATAGTTGGTCATCAATATAACAGTCAACTCTTCAAACCGTTGCAATTTATCGACACTTGCTTATGTAGATTTCGCATATTTTGTTACATGTAGTTAGTAGAAGTTTGTTTATACCCCGTAAATGTACTAAATGAGTTTATAAATTCACTTTTGCAATATTTTAGAGTCATCTATCTTTTATCATTTATTTAATGTTTCACATAAATATTGTATGATACAAACATAAAAATTATAGATACAACATATATAATGGTCATATCTTTTCCTACAATTGAGTGATACGGCATATTGTATGATACAAACTAAATTTATACTTTTATTTTATGGGGGATTGAATTCATGCATTGGTTCAACAGGATTGGTGGATCCGGATCATGAATTCAAGTGAAATCTAAAAATTGGACCAATATATAAATTTAAAAAAATTTAGATACGAAAATCTCAAAAAATTTAGATACCAAAACATGTTTGTTCAATAATTTGACACTAAAATTAAATTTGGGGTATCAAAATATAAAATTTACATTCTAGTGACTGAGTTGTGATTTAATTAAATTTGAGGTATCAAAATAGTATTTTTTAAGGCAACAATAATTAAGTTTCAGCACTTAGATACCAAAACATAATTGTTCAATGAATTTATATTAAAACTAAATTTTGGGTATCAAAATATAAAATTTACATTATAGTGACTAAGTTGTGATTTAATTAAATTTGTGTATCAAATTATAATTATTTAAGTAACAGTAACTCATCTTCAACTTTTGAGGTATCAAAATAGTATTTTTTTTTAGGAAACAATAATTTAAATTCAGCATTTAGATACCAAAACATAATTGTTTTACATTAAAACTAAATTTGGGGTATCAAAATATAAAATGTATATTATAGTTACTATGTTGTGATTTAATTAAATTTGGCTAACAAATTGTAATTATATCGGTAACAGTAACTCATCTTCAATTTTATATTTTGGGTATCAAATTATAATTATTTAGGTAATAGTAACTCATCTTCAACTTTTGAGGTATCAAAATAGTATTTTTTTTAAGGCATCAATTATTAAGTTTCAGCATTTAGATACCAAAACATAATTGTTCAATTAATTTTACATTAAAACTAAATTTGGGGTATCAAAATATAAAACGTACATTATAGTGACTAAGTTGTAATTTAATTAATCTGGGTATCAATTATAATTATTTAGGTAACAATAACTCATCTTCAACTTTATATATATTAAAACTAAATTTGGGGTATCAAAATATAAAATGTACATTACAGTGACTAAATTTTGATTTTATTAAATTTGGGTATCAAATTATAATGATTTAGGTAACAGTAACTCATCTTCAACTTTATATATATTAATTATTAATAACTACAGTGGATGATAAAGAAAAATTTGTTATACCAGTGTGGCTATAATAGATTTTGTGGGTAAGTCGTTGTGGTTAGCGATTACCCACTAGCCACAAAAGTCATAATTTTGCTAACCACACCCAATCCAACACCCACAATGTGTGCTATTTGGTGCGGTTGGTTGTTTATCCGCAAACCAAACTTCCACCCTACTGAAAACGCCATTAAAAATTATGCAAAATTTACTAGCACAGCCATAATTATTGACTTTGTGACAAACATGTTTCTAAAATCTTGACATTATATGTATTTCTTATAAATTAGCTATTATTGTCACAAAGTCAATACTTATGCAAGACGAAGGAAAGGAAGCTCACTTGAGCACTCTATACTCACTAGATATTACAATTTTGACCTGACCCGTTTGACTTTTACCCTGCTTGTTTGACCTGTATTGGAGATGATCTGACCCGCCTTGGATACTTTCCTTGACCTGACCTACATTGACCCTCTGTATTCCCGACCCGCCTTTACCTAAATTACATGTAATTTTATTCAAACTAATTACAATTTTAGTCAAATTACTTATAATTTTAATTTTATTTTCTCACATTTTAGTTATAATAAATTTATTAATAGGTGATAATGTTTTGAATAATTGAACTACATTTATCATATTTTAATTTTATGGTAGATTTTTAATGAAAAAAATTTGAATATATCTAATTTTTTATTTTCAAACTACATACCATTGAGTTGATATGCCTTGATCCGCACTATTTAATGAATTACTCAATCTGAATCCACCTTGCTACGTTGTAGATATGAATATCGTGAAACCCATCCCGAATTTGTCCATTGTTATTTCTAATACTCACCCGCTCCAATAGGTGAGTTTTTTTTAGGGATGGCAAAAATATCCGTAACCGTGGATATCCGCCCGAATCCGGCCTAATTGGGTAGGGTAGAACCCGAACCCGAAGGACATTTAGTGGATATGGGTAAAATCCGAACCCGAATATTGCGGGTAATGGGTGGGCATGGGTTTCTCACTATCCAACCCGAACCCGCCCGATTATACACATACATATGTATTCTGTCAAGAAATAATCATTTTTTTCTCTAACATATTTTATATTTAGCATATAAATATAATATTTTCATGAAATTGTGTTGTTTTAATTAATTTTCTTCATTCTAGTGAATTATTGTCGTACTTTTCTTCTTACGTAATGTGAGAATACGTGTGAATGTTAACATATTGGTTATAGTTATGAAGAAAAATCATTACCCATGGATAACCGCGGATACCCGAAACCCGAACGGGTATGGACATGGTTTTAATTTTCTACCCGTTTCACATGTGGGTATGGGTATGGGTAAAACTCGAACTACTTTGGGTAGGGTAACGGATATGCACTATCCGTCCCCGACCCGACCCATTGCCATCCCTAGTTTTTTTCATATTTATGGGACCAAATTTGGAAAAGAGTCCAGTACAGTGGCTCTCACTGTTTTGACCTTCTTCCAATACAAACAATAAATAAGATTTGAATCCCAAATACAAGAATTACTGTCCATCGATTGATGATGATTCGTTGTCAAAACAAAAAAAAAAAAAAAAATGATGATGATTCTCTCATCTCGAGAAGGATAAAGAAAAATGAAACTATTATGGAGGGAGATGAAAACGCAATACAGGTGCAGTAATGATTACTGAAGCACCGAGGGAACCGAAATGTAAAAAGGTGGAAAAAGGAAAATCCACCGAGCTTGCACAATTTTAAAAGCGCGGACTTGGCGTTGGGCGTGGCCTTCTCTCAATCCAAAGCCAGACGAAGAAGAAGACGAAGGAAAGGAAGCTCCGGAAGAATTTTCACCAGCAACTGAAAATTAAGAAACAAAAATGCCGTTCTGGCAGACGGCCGGAAATGCGACCACATCATCCTCGTCTTCTTCTTCCTCTGCCACGAACTCGTCTTCCACATCTTCCAGCTCCATGAACAGCACCGCCCACCAGAACAGAGCCGGCGGCGATCCGAATCAAAACCACGGCGAGCTTCCCGGAGAAGAGAGAACACCACCGACGGTCTCTGCTGCTACTGCCGTTTCGCTCGTCGCCAAGTCGTTGCTGCCTACCCGAAGGAGGCTCAAGCTTGATCCTGCCTCCAAGCTCTACTTCCCTTGTAAGCCCTGTCTTCTCCCTTTCTCTTCCCCATTTAATGAGCCCTCTTTCCCTTTTTTTCCATACTTCTGTAGGGTCATTAGATTTCAATTCTGATTTTAGCCACCATTTGCTGAGTGTTCAATGATTTGAGTGTTTCTGTTTTCCTGGGGTTGCTTCACAGAATTGTGCTGCTCTCTTGTTACAGTTAAGAGCATTGTGAGGGTCGATTTTGATGTGTTACTTAAGAAACTCTGCTTGGCATTTTATCGAACATGTAGACTTCATTCAACGAGATGCCATTATATGATTCTGCTGCATGCTGTTAAGGGATTCGAGTTCTATTTCACCAGGGTGGTCTGTTTAAGAGACTTTTGATGATGTCATCATACAAGCTTTTCTGTTCCCAATTTAGCTTTTTATCATATCTCCGGAGCTCAATTACGCCCTGAACCCATGTTCACTGTTGCAGCTGATTGCTTGTTAGAGTGATTTCCCTTTCCTGATTTCTGATATGTTTAAAAATTGTGGTTTTGAAGATGAACCGGGGAAGCAGGCAAAGAGTGCAATTGGCATTAAAAACATTTGCAAGTCCCATATTGCTTTCAAGGTATGGATCAAATGTATACTCTTTGTTATTGTCTATCTGCAGAATCATTCTACTCCTTTTCTACTGTGGTTAAGAAAGAATCCCAATCTCTCTCTCTCTCTTTTTTTTGGGTGAAAGAATCCCAATCTCTAAGTTAATAGCTCTGCTTCTACATTTCTAGTTTGCAACCTTGATAATTGATGGGACAACAGCCATATATGAGACTGTATGACTTATGGCCTAGTAGGACCTTCAATGATTTTCTACAATGCTGCACCAGCTCAGCTGTTAATAAAATATATGAACCCTTTAGGGTCATTTGCCTTCTTATTCTTTTTAGTTGTCAAACAAACAAGATCGGCTTAATAGCTAATATAATTTGTACAGTTGGAGTATTAGAACATGTGTATGTGGATTGTGGAATGAGTTAGGGATAAGTTAAACAGTCATTTTGATAGTCTAATAGTCGGTCCATGTTCTCACATTGCTATTTGCCTACTATTAAGGAAGAAAGAAAGCTAATTGTGGCAGTTGGGGTGCTTGTTTTGCAGTTCCAGACAACTGCACCTAAGAGCTGTTACATGCGTCCTCCAGGAGCGATTCTTGCCCCTGGTGAGAGCCTTATTGCAACCGGTAAGAATCTAGTTGTACCCATGGCTGCTTGAATTATACAGTGGTTGATTTCCCGTCCCAGACTGCTGAATCATGAAAAACTGGACAGTGTTCAAGTTTGTGGAGCCTCCAGAGAACAATATTGAGAGGCAACTCGATTTGAAAAACAAGGTCAAGTTCAAGATCATGAGCCTGAAGGTTAAAGGAGAGATGGAATATGTACCAGAGTTGGTACGCAACATTTGTCAATCTATGTTTTGCAGTTTCTCTTCATCCATGGACGTTAAGACTAAAATTATCTGTTCAATTACCGTTACGAAGTTTGATGACATGAAAAATCAAGCAGCGGTGGAGCAAATATTGCGGGTTGTTTTTCTTGACCCTGAAAGTACAAACCCTGTAAGTAATCCCAAAATGAAAAGATCAACCTGCTCTCTCAACATAGAAAGAATGCAACTTTCTGAATCTGAAGACATTGATACTTTATTGGTTTACAAATCTAAGGCACTACAAAAGCTCAAGAGACAACTTGCTGAAGCTGAAGCTGAGCTCGAGAACCGGAAGAAGCCTGCAGAGGAACCGGCCCCTCGGCCTACTGGTGAAGGACTCATCATAGATGAATGGGTAATTTCGATATGCTTGGTCTCCTTACTCTGCTGATATAAGTTAACTTTTCACTGTGGCTTACACAGTTAGTAATGTTCCATTTGTGTGGTCTTTGCGCAGAAAGAGAGGAGGGAGAGATACCTAGCCCAGCAACAGGTTGAAGTTGGTCCAGTGTAGAAGTAACTGTTTCTTCTCATTCTTTTGTTATTGTTGAGGGAATCAAAGAGAGAATCATGTTGACAGAAGTGAGGTGTGAAGTAGCATTAAGGCGTTATCATATTGCTTTTGCTTAATGATGCGGCAACAGAATCTGATTTTGATCAGTTCAATGTTTGTCAATTATGAGTACATGTTAATAATTGTGAACCCTAGCACTATTATATAATCAATCAGTGGTTATCCTAATCGAATGAGATGATTGGCTTAGGTGGAGATATGTGCAGAAATATGCTGGCATCCATCACTTTCACAAACCATGATCAAAGCATGAATATAATAATCCACACTGAAAGGGAATAATGAAACAGGATGTTGAATTGTTGATAAGCTATAATTCATTACTGTTTCTGCACTTCGATTATAAATTATTAATTCCCTATCCCTTTTACGAAAAATCAAAATTGAGTCCCTACCTTATCAGTTATCACCGATGGTATGTGGGTCTCAACAATCAACCGATCCCTGATTTGAGAGATCAAGAAGAAGAATATAACTTCTGTTAAACGAAAAAAAGAAAAAGAGGAATAATATAACTGGAACAGGATATGGAGATGATGAAGCAAATAGGGTACCGTTTTTGTCAAGACAACTAAACGGTGACGTTTTCACATTCAAACGCGCCTGCTTTACCACACGACGTCGTCTAGACACCAACGGACAAAAGCAGAAGAATCGTCCTTCCAAGTCTTCGTCGAGAGAAGGAGATCATCGAGCTGCTCAAAACCTAGCCACCCACCTATGCACTCTCAGAAGCACAGCAAGTCGTACCTGGCGATCTTTCTCAAGAAATCACCGACTCCAGAAGATCAATGATGAAATCTACAGAGGAGCGTCTACGATTCCGCCAACGGTCATCTCTTCTAGTTCAGTATAAATAGCCATCTCTTCTCTTAATTAAGTTTTGACCGAGTGAAGTAGAAGAAAATAGCAGAGAGCGTATTTGTCTTCTTTTGGTCCGAGTTGTGTCTCTTCGAGTTACTTGATTCACAGTGCAAGGTGCTGGGTGAATTAAGTTTGGGAAGAGAGTTCTTCGTGTTTGTTTTGTCAAAGGGCCAACTTCGTTTGGCATGACTTAAGGGTTCTGTGTGATTAGTTCTTCCTTGTAATTTTGTTTTCTCAATCAATATATTATCTTTTCATAAAAAGGATTGAGAGCAGGAGTGATCGAGAAATTGAGTGTTTGAGAGAACTTTCCCATTCTTAGATTCAACAATTGGTATCAGAGCTGGGTCTTTGAAGGATTAAAGCTTCGTCAAAGACGATCACAAGAATGGCAGGAACACAACCAGCTTCCGGTTCTTACTCGGCAAACACAAATCCGCCATGGTTTGATGGCACAGACTACACAGTATGGAAGAAAAGGATGAGGATTTATCTTCGAGGAGTCGATGGCGGATTGTGGGCGGTTGTCAAGAATGGGCCAATTCCCATGGATGATGAAGAAGAAGAAAAATGGGAAGATGATCAAAAGCTGTCCTCTCAGCAGGACTCAAGAGCAATGCATATTTTATTCTCTGCTCTCAGTCCAGAAGAAAGGAGCCAAGTTGCGCAGTGTGAGACAGTCAAGGAGATTTGGGAGTCTCTTGAAACCACCCACGAAGGTACATCTGAGGTAAAAGAAAGGAGGTAAAAGAAAGTAGGATAGATGTTCTACTTAATGAATATGAGTCTTTTGAAATGTTTTCAGGAGAAACTATCACAAGCATGTATAAACGGTTTAATGATTTGATAAACAGATTAAAAGGCTTAGGAAAAACTTTTGCCACTAAGGATCTCGTTAGAAAATTCTTGAGAATTTTACCTAGAGAATGGCTTCCAAAGCGAACAGCTATAGAAGAAGCAAAGGATTTGAATGTTCTGTCAATTGAAAGATTAGTAGGTTCACTGCTTAGTCATGAAGAAGTAATTGTTCAGATGAACAAGGAAGATAATAAACGAAAGAAAGTCATAGCTTTTAAAGCACAAGACTATTAGAGTGAATCTGAATGTGAAATGGGAGAAGAATTTGAAAAAGAAGTTGCTCTAATTAGTAGGAAATTCCATAGAATGTTAAAAATGAAAAGAGACTTTGAGGATAGAAAAAACTATGGAAACACTCGACAGTTTAACAACAGGGCCTATGAACCTAGAAGAAGTAAAGAAACAGAAAGGGTAGCTGGACGATATCCTGATAAAATAAGTACTCAAAATGATAAGAACCTGTTTAGAAGAATAGAAAGACCAGCTGTGGAACGAGAGAGGAAAATCCAGGAAATTAAGGAAGACCATAGGTCTTCCAGTGAAAAAGATTTGACTATTTGCTTTAAGTGTGGAAAGTCAGGACATATGAGATCCAGATGCCCCTTAAATCTGAGGAAACAGGAGAAGGCTATGGCGGCTTCTTGGAGCGATTATAGCTCCGAGGAAGAGATAGAAACGAGAAACCTAGCCTACATGGCCTTTGCAACCAAAGACGACAATGACTCATCTTCAGAGATAAGTAGCAATCAAGGATATCCCTCCAGCTATCAGGTAATATTTGACTCAGAATCTGAGAAAAGTGAGTATCCTGATTCAAAGTCAGAATTTTTGCATGCCCTAAAAAACCTTCAAGAAGAATGTAATAGACTTAGTAGCAGATATTGTCTGCTGATGACTGAAAATCACAATATGACTAAGAAATTATGTGAATTGAAAGGAATAGTTGCAGTTCAGCATGAAAATGAGAATAAGCTCAGAAAACAAATCTTTAAGCTAATAGATGAGAATCAAAAGTTAAAGCAAAACTCACACCATAAATCTCAAACATCTTCTAGAGATAACACTGGCAGAATCAGAACATTTTACATGTAACCTAAGAAGATGTATGGTTTATCTAATGGTAGGATAGAGAATCAAAGAGGGTACACAGAAATATATATATATGCTCTCATTGCAAACGCAGAGGTCATCTAGCAAAATTTTGTTATGATCTACTGAAACCAAAAAAACCTGCTGCATATAAAACATTTTGGGTACCAAAATGTGCTAACGAATGATTGATTGCAGAATATGGGAGAAAAGGAAAACATTTGGTACCTGGACAGTGGGTGCTCCCACCACATGACAGGTAGAAAAAAACTATTTTCTTCATTAAAATATAAGAAGGGAGGTAAGGTCGTGTTTGGTGATGGCAGGCTTGGTAAAATCATAGGAAATGGGACCATTGGTAAGGGTCCTCTTCCTGTTGTAAAAGATGTTTTATTTGTTGAAGGCTTGAAACACAACCTCCTCTCGATCAGTCAGTTGTGTAGCTCTGAGAACATAGTAGTCTTTGAGGCAAATTCTTGCAAAATTTCTAGGATTAGTGATGACAAACTGCTATTTTGTGGCATAAAGAAAAACAATATGTATGTTGTAAATCTAAACAACTTAGATACATTTAATGAAACATGTTTTCATGCTGCATCAAATGAACTGGAAGTTCTTTGGCATAGAAAATTAGGACACATTTGCATGTCAAAACTGTCTAAACTATCAAAACTAGAGTCTGCACGAGGTATTCCCAGGTTAAAAGATAAGCCTAATTTCTTTTGTGATGCTTGTGCAAGTGGTAAGTTAACCAAGAAAAGTTTCAAATTGAAGAAGGACATAACCACATCTCAGGTATATGAATTGGTTCATATGGACCTGTTTGGGCCAACAAATGTGGTAAGCCTTGGAGGTAAATCCTATGCTTTTGTTCTGGTTGATGACTTCTCTCGTTTTACGTGGGTATATCTTTTGGCATCAAAAGATGAAGCCTTTGGAATGTTTAAAACATTTGTTTCTAAAGTGTCAAATGAATCTGATACTGGCATTAAGTCAATAAGAAGTGACAATGGGGGAGAATTTATATCAGACCAGTTCATTGCCTTATGCAATGACAAAGGAATAAATCATACATTTTCTGCCCCTAGAACACCACAACAGAATGGTGTTGTAGAGAGAAAAAACAGAACTATAATAGAGACTGCCAGAACCATGTTACTAGAATATGGAAGTCCCAAGTTCTTATGGGGAGAAGCTGTTATGACAGCAGTTTATGTAATAAATCGAGTACTAATCAGGAAACATTTAGAAAAAACCCCATATGAGATACTGAAACATAAAACTCCAAACTTGAGCTACTTTCACCCCTTTGGATGCAAATGCTATATATTAAATACCAGAGACCATTTATACAAATTTGATGCCAAATCCGAAAGAGCAATTTTTCTTGGTTACTCTATAAAAGGACAAGCTTATAGAGTATACAACCTAAGAACTAGAAGAGTAGAGGAATCAGTTTTTGTAAAATTTGATGATTCTGTTTGTTCTGAGAAAGTTGCTGCAGAAAACATTGATCTTCTGTTTCCAATGCCAAGTACTAATGATGTAAAGCAAGAAGATGAGGAGGCAAGTGTCAAGCAAGACAGAGAGCCTACAGAAGAACCATCCAGTCAACCAGAAGAAAGAATGGCACCTGCTCATATACAAAAACGACACCCTGCATCACAAATCATTGGAAAACTAAATGAAGGGATACACACCAGAGGTAAGTACTGCCCAGGTCAGTATGCATTTGTCTCACTTCTTGAACCAAAGAACTATAAAGAAGCTTTAACTGATGATGAATGGTTACATGCTATGCAAGAAGAACTTATACAATTTGCAAGATTGCATGTTTGGGAATTAGTACCAAGACCTTTTAACAAATTAATCATAGGAACAAAATGGGTTTTCAGAAATAAAACTGATGAGCTAGGGGAAATTACAAAGAACAAGGCTAGATTAGTTGCCCAAGGATATTTACAGGAAGAAGGAATAGATTTTGAAGATTCATTTGCACCGGTTGCCAGAATTGAATCTATCAGAATGCTTTGTGCCTATGCCTGCTATATGAAAATTCCCCTATACCAAATGGATGTTAAAAGTGCATTCTTAAATGGAGAAATAAACGAAGAAGTGTATGTAAGCCAGCCCCCTGGTTTTATAGATCATGAGTTTCCAGATCACGTGTATAAGCTATCAAAGGCGTTATATGGTAACAAGCTCCTAGAGCTTGGTTTGAGAAATTATCCTCATTTCTAAAAGCTGAAGGTTTTGTTCAGGGAAACATGGACAAAACATTATTCATCAAAAGAAAAAACAAAGATACACTAGTAGTACAAATATATGTCGATGACATCATATTTGGTTCAACTAGTCCAACTATGTGCACAAACTTTTGTGAATTAATGAAATCCAAATTTGAAATGAGCATGATGGGTGAATTGTCACATTTCCTAGGTTTACAAATCAAACAAACAAATTCAGGAATGTTCATAAGCCAAACTAACTACATAAACTCCATGCTCAACAAATTTAAAATGGAAACAGTAAACTCATGTCAAACACCAATGGCTACAAATCTGAAATTAGATAAAGATGTAACGGGTGTGCCTGTATGTGAAAAGAAGTATAGAGGAATGATAGGTTCACTCCTGTACTTGACAGCAAGCAGGCCAGATATCCAATTTAGTGTTGGAGTATGTGCTCGATTTCAATCCAATCCTAAAGAGAGCCATTTAAAAGCTGTAAAACGAATCTTTAGATACCTCAAAGGAACAATGGATGTAGGACTATGGTATCCATTCTCTGATTCCTTTGAACTCACTGGATACAGTGATTCAGATTTTGGAGGCAGTCTAGTTGATAGGAAAAGTACTTCGGGGAGCATTTAGTTTCTAGGACCTGCACTTGTCTCTTGGTTTAGCAAAAAACAAGGTGCAGTTGCACTATCAACCGCTGAAGCAGAGTACCTTGCAGCTGGAAGCTGCTGTGCACAAATCATGTGGATGAAAACACAACTAGCAGATTATGGATTTAAATTTCAAAATATCCCAGTCTGGTGTGACAATACAAGTGCAATCTGTATGACAAAAAACCCAGTACAGCACTCTAGAACTAAACACATAGAGGTAAAATACCACTTTATAAGAGACCTAGTTCTATCAGGACATGTATGCTTGCAATTCATACCTACTGAACAAAAGCTGGCCGACCTTTTTACAAACATTTATCTTGTGAACGGTTTATTCAACTCTGCACTGAGCTGGGGTTGAAATCTTTTAACCAAATCAAAGATCTAAAAAGATAAACACGTCATTGGGGGTGTTGCAATCTAGGCATTTTGTTCATCTTGATTTACTTAAACGAAATATTTCTTTTCGGCTCATGCGTATCCTTTTTCCCTTCTCTTTAATGATTATTCTTGGTTAAGGGAAAACAGACTCTTCGACTTCTTCTCCTTTCCCGCTCCTCTCAGTCCTTCTAGCCTATTTAAAGCCATCTTCTCATTCACCACTCCTCACACTGCTCTCACAAACACAAAAACACAAAAAAAGCAAACCCAAAATGAGTGATCAACTGCCTCGACCCTTTCGTTTCGATGGGTTGGTCCACACTTACCCAGGCTATATGTTCCATGAGCCTGTGGTAATAAACCACCATCTTCATCTTCAGCATTATGAAAATAGGAGGCTGCACCACAATATCCAAATCGATCCCTATGAGTTCAACTTCTATAAGTACGACATTATGTCCCTTATAGAGGCTCTATGATGGGATTTTCTTCTTCGACAGCCACTTCACCCAGTCTATCCCGGTGCAGTCAAGTATTTTTACTCAAACCTTCGTTGCCAAGGAATCAGCACCAGAAGCTTCTCCACAGTCGTTTATGGTCATCTCTTGACCATTCCAGTAGGAGCTCTCAACGGGATTCTTGGGTTTCCATCTCAAGGAATCGACATACCTCATCCATCAGAATTCTGGAAGCAAAACTTCATCCTACCCACTGAATACTCAAACTTTTCCACTGAGCCCACAGGAGGGACAGACGTGCCAATCCCCATCAACTGGCTAACACCATGATTGAGGATCTTCCATCATTTCATCACCCACGTCTTCCTTCCTAGAACCTACAATCTTGACGTGGTTCTACCACTCGACCTGTGGATCATCGCCAGTGCCACTGCTGGGCGAAAGCTGGACTACTCCAGTCTGATGTTTGGAAATCTTCTTCCAGGAGGAGACGAGCATTATCAAGGCTTAATGCCATTCGGGTCCATCATAACTCGAATGCTCATCAATCTAGGTGTTGATCTATCTGATCATCGAAGTGTGTCACACACCATGTACGTGGGGGCTCTCAATATTTTTTTTATTTCTGAATTTTGTTTTCTTTCGATTAATAAAAATAATAAATCAAAAAAATTAATTAAAAGAACGAAAAAGGGTCCATTTTTAGCAAATGACAAGAAAACAAAATTCAGAAATAAAAAAAATATTTTTTATGTCCTCAAAGTTGACATGGCAGGTGAGGTGGACATTGACTAACGGTCAACAAGTTTGACCGTCTAATTTAACGGTCAAACCCGCCTCCAGGCCAAATGAGGAAGTTTGCTACATAGTTCAGGCCAGAATAGCAATTTCCAATACCACGGGCCAAAGTAGAAAGTATGTGTATAATTCGGGCCAAACTAAGCTATTAACCCTATTATTTACTGAGATTTATAGTGTCAAAATTATTCATACATGTTAGAATTTATGTTTTAATGCAAAAAAAAACAATTTTTTCTAGGCTATTGGTTCAATTTTTGTGTGGTTGACTAATCATATTATTCATTTTTCATTCAGTGTGGTCTATTTGGACCAGATCGTACAAGACTATTGCGTGATTTGGTCTAGACCGTATAGTCTGTCATCTATACTTCAGTCTCTCCCTCAAGACCGTAGACCATATATATGGTCCGACCAAAATGATTATGCACTATACATTTTTTAATATGTATATAATTTAAAATGCATAATCATTCATATTAATTTCTAATGAACCATATCTCATTCAATTAAATTTAAATAATAATATTTTGAACAGAAATAGTTGTGTTTTATTGTATTCATCTAGGTAAATTATACTTGGTGAGTTGGTGTATGATTGAAACTACATAATCATCCCCCATATTATTTTCAATGAACTCTATATCATTTGTTATAATTTAAATAATACTTTTAAACATAAAAATCAAATTAATTAAGTTTTAAATATTATTTTATATCTTTTAAAATAAAAAACCGGTAGTAAAGCATAATATATAATAGCATTCTTGAACCATCACTTTTCCTATCGTAGTACCTGATCTATTTGACAATTTCTAACTATGCTCACTCTGCTTAAAATCAACCTAAAATGATCATGGTACTCCACAGTCGATTCAGGATTTACTAAATTAAAAATAAAAATGGGCATTCTTGAAAAATGTAATTATACCATCATTGACCACCAAACTTTCCTAAACCATCTGTACAAACTAGGCAATGAAATCTAAATATACAAGTCTTTTCCACGAATTAATTTGTTAGGAGCTTCATCACACACACAAATAGGGGTGGCAGTTCGGTTTCTGATTAGTGACTAACCAGTCGATTTGATCGAAAATAGTCGGTTAGCGGCTAACCAAAAAAACCAACGGAAAACATGGATGGTCGATATTCGGAGAGGGAGCGATTGGTTGCGTTTAGCCGAGTAACCGGAGGCTGTTAACTGCGGTTACCCGACTAACCGTAGCTAACCGACCTCCACCCCCAAAACCCAATTTTATCTGGCCACACCCCAAAAACTCTAATCCGCAACCACATAGAAAAACCTAATTCCACAAATAACAAATCTTCCCTTCCATTCTCTCCCCGCACCGCGCCTCTCCTTTTCAGATCTCCATGCGACGCTCCTCTTCCGAGACCAGATCGTTGGCCGTTGCTCCTCCTCGTTCGCCGCCGCGCTCGTCCCACCTCGACTTCCGTCATCTCAGCCTTCGCCGTCTCTGCTCTTCCACCAGCCACCACCATCGTCGCCTCCGCCTTCGGCAGCGATTCGTCCATTTCTGGCCGAAGTAGCTCGCCTCCGACCTCCGCCGCACCTCCTCCTTCTTCAATGAGGTAGTATAGAGAGGAGAGAAGAAGAAGAGATTTGGGGTAGCAGTCTAGCAATGGCAGAGAGAGGAGAGAAGTTTTGATTTTTTTTTTATTCTTGGGGGAAAAGAGAGGAGAGATAAGAGCATCTCCATCGGTCACATTTTGCAATTGCAAAGTGACGTGGAATGCTTGCAACTGTAATTGCATTGCTGTAGGCCTCAATTGCACTTTTTCAATCTTGCATATAATGCAAGTGGAAGTGAAAGCCAACATGGCTATTTTTATGGGAAGGACCGATTGTTTTCTTCTTCTTTTAATTTTTTTTTCCTTTTTTTACCTTTATATGTGGAATTAAATCACATATGCAATTGCAAATGAATTGCATTGATGTAGGTATAATAAAAGTAAAATGAGATGGATTGCAAAATTTTTGAGTTGGCAAAAAAAAAAATAACAAATGCAATTGAGTTTACAATTGCATTGATGGAGATGCTCTTAGAGCAAAGAGAAGAAAACGTGTGGTCTTCCATCTCTTTCTTTTTTTTTTTTTAATTTTTTATTGTTAGGTAATAGAGGAGAGAAGAAAACGTGGGTGGAGTTATTTTTTATTTTTTTTCTTTTGCTTTTCTAATAAATGTAGGGTGGGTCGGTTAATCGCGGTTATAACCGATCAAAACCGAAAATCGATCGGTCGGTGGTCGACTACCCGTAGCTTCACTCACGGTCGGTGGTCGGCAGTCATAGGGGACGACTTGGTTTAACCGATAACCGAGAAATCAGTTTTTAGTTAAAGCAAAACTGACCGACTGACGCCCCTACACACAAATTGTTGTGGTCCATATTTGAGCTTTGCATACCTTAAACTGAAAACTATCTAACCTCTATAATCCACCCACCATCTCCTTTCCTTCATTCCTCTTCCTCTATTCCCCCTCTCCTCTTCCTTTTAAGGGGTCAGACTGGGGGACTTTCTGAAAGCCGTTTTGAAGCTCGAATTAGTCGGACCGAGTCCATTTGGGGATCATGTAGGAGTTTAACAACCTTGATGTAGAAGGAATAATAATAGATTGGAACGCAGCCGTGGAGGTACCAGGACACCCTCGGGGGTAGGGCTGTCAATTTGGTTTGGTTTGGTTAACCAAACCATTAAGTATGAAAAACCAAAACCAAAAACCAAATCTTCAAAAACCAAAACCAAAACCATTAAGGCCCTTATTGATTTTCGGTTGCCGAAAACCAATAAGGGCCTTAATGGTTTTGGTTTTGGTTTGGATAACCAAAAAACCAACATGTATTCATACACTCATATTTATTCCCATTTCCCTCCTTTTTTATTGAATAAATGTCATAATAATGATAAATAGCCATTACAAATTATTGGTTGGCTCAAAAGAAACAAAAAAAATATTTGTTGATAAATAATATTATTCTTATTGGTTTCTTAATGGTTTCTATTGATTTTTTGGTTTTAACCAAACCAAAACTATTAAGTTGCTTATTGATTTAAAACCGAAAAACCGAAACCATTAGCTTTCCAATTGGTTTGGTTTCAATTAAAACCGAAAAACCAAAACCAAATGGACAGCCCTACTCGGTGGTCCTCATCTCAACAAGTGTCCCTCTTGCACGTGAAGGGTAGTGTGGGCTCTGTTAAAAGGGTAAAATACTGAATCGACCCACTCCCTCTGCTCTGCCTCTGCTACACTCCAAATTCATTCATGTCCTGTCATTTTGTAAGCTAAAGGACAATCATATCAATTTCCACTTACAAACAAAATAACAAAATAAAATGTAGATAACAAAAAAATTGCAGGTTTGGGACCCACCAAATTGCGTAAAAAGAAAATTGAGAAAAGGAGAGGATGGGCTCCAGCATCGACAGCTGATTGGTTGGGTGGGGATGAGTCACGAAGCAAACTCGTAGATAAGGCCGCCACCTGTTTTTCCCTACTTATCGCAATAATCTCGCCCGAGTCTCCCCTCGGCTCGTTTTTCTCCCCGTATTTTATCCCGATAAATTGACGATAAGAAACAGCCCCGGCCCCCGGTCATTCGAGATCGAGAGTCGACACGCATCCACAGTAAAGTAAAGACCAAAACTAGGGCTGGGAAAATAGACCAGACCGTTAGAAAAACCGTGGTCCAAACCGTATCGCACAGTTTGGTCCGGACCGTAGACCGTGAAGTATGGTCTGGTCTAGTCCATGGTCTGTATTATTTTATGATTTGATCTCTTGGTCTGATCTGGTCTAGACCGCGGTTTACCGGATCAAACCGTGGACCCAACTGACTTGTCAATACGTGTTAACAGCCCATTCGACAACTCTCCAAACTCCCACAACGACACCCAAGTCTCAACCTTAATTTTGTGAATCTCTTCCCTCCTTCATTCACAACCACATTTAACAAGAGAGTAGAGATAGTAGTGTCTCCATATGACATTATGTTAATGTTTATGACGTTATGGTGCAAGCTTGGATGTTTTTACTTTGTATCTTTGTTATGTACTAAGATTTAGAGTATCAAAATTATTCATGCATGTTATGATTAATGTTTTGAGGCAAATAACAATTATTTTTCTTGGTTATTGGTTCAATTTTTTTGTGTGGTTGACTAAACAAATTATTCATTTTTCGTTGAGTGTGGTCTATCTGGACCAGACCAGACCGAACCAGACCGCACAGGCGTGGTCTGGACCGGACCGTATAGTCTGTGGTCTGGTCTATGGTCTATACTTTAGCCTCTCGGTCTGGACCATAGACCGTATATATGGTTTGGTCTGGACCAGACCGCACCGTTTCCCAGCCCTTCCCAAAGGCCAAAAGACGCCAAAACGGCATCGATAGCTGCGCCCTGCAGGCTGCAGCGGCTTCTCAAGCTCCTCCTGATGAACCGCCTTTCAAACAAGCAGCTGCCAGCTCCCGGTTTTACCCGAACCCGCTGCCCCCTTCTATAAATACTCCCAGGGCCTCTCCTCAATTCTTCAGCACTCCAACTCAATAGCAAAAGAGAGAAATCCATTACTCCTTCATCTCTCAAAGCCAAAATGAATCACCTGAACAGAGTTTGGATGGCCGCCACCGTAGCCGCCGTACAGGGCTCCCACGCCGACCAGGGAACCAAATGGAAATCAGGCCTACAGGCACTCCACCACGGAAAGAGGCGATTTTTCTCCGGATCCGCCGATGCAGCCGATCTCCGCCCGCTTTCCGCCGCGGTCGTATCCGATCGGGCCGGAGTCGCAGGAAGCCGTGACGTGGATGAGGGTTTGAGGCAGAGCGACGAGTCAATGAGACGAGTCATGTACCTCAACTGCTGGGGCCAGGGGTGAAAAATTCCGTCGCTGCAAGGCCGGGAGTTCCTGGCCGGACGTGGATCAAGAAAAACTATATGTCGCCGGCTCTTCAGGAGAAGATAACTAACTAATTTGAGTTGCGAGCTCAAAGTGATCCGACGCTGACTCGAGGGAGGCATTGACCCCGACTCAGTCGCCGAGTCGACGAATCGCCAAGGGGTTACTGATGTGAAACAGTGAATGTTGTACAGGCTGATAGATCGAGTTGATTCTCAAGTGTATATATACTCGAATCAAAGCACTAATAACAAAGTTTGGGAAGGTTTCTTCCCTTCTTGCATATTGGAATTTGCTTTGACTTAATTATTATGCTTTTGATCCATGATTCAAGATTTGCGAGCTCAAAAAGCTCACAAGCCTCCGATCCGATGATTAGAAATAAGATACCCAGAGAACTACTGTGAAGCTCACAAGTCAGAACCCGAAGAACTTTTGGCCTTCACCGATTGCAAATTGGAGCAAGAACAACAATGAACACAAGACTACCAACCTCTGATTTCAATGACGGGCGACGGAGCTCGAATAATTCCTCTCACTTGGGTTTTTGTCATGTCCTATTTATGCATCGGCGTTCGTTTTCTGATCAGTTTTTTCTGCTACAGTGTTGCTCGCAGTTGAGCACGGAGTACTATTTGTTGACCAGACCAGGGGGCGAGATGATTGATTTGTACATGGGAAAGGCAGGAAACTCGGGATAGTGACAAAATGATAAGGAGAAATAAAATTACAAATATCCGAATTAAAAAAATCTGAATAAATAATATTCTTTTGTTAGTGAGGCAATAGGAAGGTTGGGAGAGAAGTTAGCTCTTGAAGGCATTCTAGCTCCCAATAGAAAAGCCCTGGCTCTCATTATTGATCCTCCTTTGTGGAAATTGACATGGGGCATTCAGACTCCTCCTAAACTAAGGTTTTTCATTTGGCAGTGCCTAAGAGTAGTCTTACCAACGACAGTAGCGCTCCGATCTCGTGGGGTCAATTGCCTAAGGAGATGTCCTGTTTGCTGGAGGAGTCGAGAGAGTATAGAACATTTGTTTTTTCATTGCCCCCTTGCCAATATGCTATGGTACTTTGTGGGATTAAGTGACATACTAGTTTCGGCCCCAACGATGAATTTTAGTGTATGGTGGCGTCAAGTTATGCTTTCGGAGCAGTCCCAAACCCATATTCTCCAGATTGTGTGTCTCTTGTGGAGGATATGGAAATCAAGAAATAAAGTGGTATTCGAAAATACCCAGCCTCATGTCCGTTCGCTCGCTCGCCAATTTTCCTTTCAAGTCCGAGAAGTACTCTCATCCTGTCTCCCTGCCTCGCCTTCTCAACCTCGCGTGTTGCCCCCTTCAAGCCAGCCCTGGGAATGCCCTCCTGAAGATGTTTTGAAGATCAATTTCGATGCTGCGGTTCATGCCTCCGGTTGCTCGTCTGGTCTGGTGGTTCGTGGCTCGGACGGGCATGTGCTGCTTGCCTCAGGTTTCCAGCATCCAGGGATTTCTGACCCGTACCTTGCAGAGCTCCTTGCAGCAAGGGATGCGATCTCTCTTGTAGCTTCTAGAAGTTTGCCTCGTGTCATCATTGAGGGAGATGCGGCTGTGGTCATTCGTCAGCTTAGCTTTGGTGCTGTGGAGGATTCCGTGGGTGGCACCATTCTTAGAGATTGTAGAAGTATCCTTGGGTCTCTGTCTCTTTGTATAGAATTTAGGGCGGTTCCGCGGACTGCCAACTGGGCTGCCCATAGAGTGGCACGGAAAGCCCTGTTGCTGTCTCGGCTAGAGTTAGCTTCTTTTGATTTTGTAGGTTGGATTGTTAGCAGGGTGGGGAGGGCGTTTGGGTAGTGTTTGTTCTAACTATCTTTCTGATATTACTCGGAAAAAAAAAAAAACTTTATAGTGATTAGCACCATCTTAACTAATATTTAAGTAGTCCACCACTATTTCATATTTAATGGCTACAAATAAGAAAAGGGTATATTAGGTATAGAAGAAAAAAATATTAAGTATTGAATTTATTTTGTTATCCGTTAATGTTGATAGCAACCAAATTTTGTGGGATCCTGGATAGACGGTTTGTATTTCTAATTCTGAGAAAATGGTTTTATACATTTATTCTTCTTTTTTTTTTATTTGTGATCGGAGAGGGTGTTTGTGGGGAGGGATGTTATATCGCCGGCGATGTTTGCAACATAATCACTACATAATAATCACTACTAATGCTCAATACAAAAACAATTTATACTAATGCTAGATGTGAAGAACACTACAAGCATTTGCAAAAATTGGAGAACACTATCAAAATAATGCCCAAAAAATAAAATTAAAACACAAAAATTATAGATATGAAGAACACTACTACAACCTACAAAACCTTACTACTTGCAGAATCATTACAAATGATAGATCTGAAAAACACTACAAGGTCCTACAGAAATTGGAGGAACGCTACCAAAAAAATGTCCAAACAATGAAAAGCACTACAACCGTAGATCTGAAAAGCAAAGCAACTGTAAATAAAATTAGAGAACACTGTGTAAATATTCCAACCGGAAAATTTACAAAACATAAATACAATAGAGCTGAAAAACATTACTAAGTCTACTGAAACACTACTAGTCTTTGAAAATCACTAATACTCTAAAACTCACTAAATAGTAGGGCGAGACATGTACCAGATATAAAATTCTAAACACACTTAAATGCCTCCAATACAGAACTTCAATTCACCCGTAGTCCATACACGTAGGCAAGGCGGATGCAGACGACGTAGGGGAGGCGGATGCAAACGACGACGATACTTGTGAGGGCATCAGAGGCAAAGGCGCCGGCGAGGCCGATGCAGACGACGACGCAAATGAGTTCAGCGGTGGCTAAGGCTGCATATGCAACATCAAAGCAGAAGACGGCGACGAAGGCGATGTTGCAGACGACGGCGACGCAATAGAGGGAGGCTAAGGACGGCTACGATGACAAGAGGGTAGAGAACATAGCCGAATAGAGAGAGAGAGAGAGAGAGAGAGAGAGAGAGAGACTAGAAAGAAAAAGAGACGATGAAGAAAAGAAAATTGGCTAAAAGGGGGAGCAGTTATTAGATTTATCACCTATAAAATTGTACACGTTTGTCAAGGATTTAATCACCTGTATGCTTACCAAAAATACACCATCATCAAAACTACCATTAGATTGACAGAAATATAAACGAATGGAGATGAGAAGGGTTATTACACTGCTAACCTATTAAATGGTTAGTATCCCATCTCATCCCACAGGTTGGGCAGCAGATGAGTATGGTTGGGTTGTAAGTTAATCCGTAAAATTAATTACCAACTATCAATTAAGCAAGTCAATATAAATATTAGTTCCTTGCAAACTAGTAAGACGATCACAATTTAGAAAATTCCTACTTTGTCTCCCGTGGATCTGTAGTATTTGCATCAAATTTTTCATTACTCTATCAATCAATTATGTTGAGAAATCTAGCGTATTTTGTGACTTTTATACAATTAATAGTTTATAATTTAAAAGAAAACTCTCGAAAGGGTTCCATTTTTCTTGGAGCGCTAGGCGGGTCCTCCCTCGGCTAGCCGACCGTTCGCTGTATGTTCGCCCCGGCGCCAGGGGCTCCTTTCCCGGAAAGCCAATCCTCCGACCAGACTTTGGGGTCCATGAGACCCCCATCGGCAAACTCATCATCCAACAACCGAGCAAACAAAGGAGATGCAACAGCTCCGTAAGAGGGCGAAGGCGTCGTGCGTCGGGCCGCTGTTTGGTAAGGAAGCGATGATGGACGAAGACACTTCTAATGAACTGATGCCAGCGGAGAATATGAAACCAACGCTGCCAAACACCTGGGCGAATAAGAAAACGTTCAACAGGATACTGTCACTAGACTCCTAGTACATGGCAAATTATGACTCAGAGGCTGTTGCGGAAGCAATGCGGGATGCTGAGCGGGATGACGAGATACCTGAGGATGATAGTTTGACCTGTCCAACGATCACTTTCACGGCGTTGGAGAAGCAACGTTTCCGAAGGAAGTAGCGATCTGCGGTGATAGTGAAACTCTTGGGACACACCTTCCCTTTCCCGGTTCTTTCCAAAAAGACGATGTGGGTCAAACACGGAGGTCTTCAAATATTCAGCCTCATTTTTTTTTATATGCTACGCTTCATCAGCAAGTTAGACTATGAACGGGCTCTTATGGATATACCGTGGATGATCGAAGGCCATTACCTCTTTTAGAAATATAAAACCAAATTGAAATATGAAAAGACACAGATTTACGTCGTATCCCTGAATGGTTTAGGACTAATCCACAGGAGAGCTTGAAGACTATATGAGCTACTGTTTATGATTGCTTAGTTGTCCAGGATTATACAAGAGACGTATATATATGTGCCGAGATCACCTGCTAACCCTACTCAGCTTTAACCCTACAATAATGGCCAATAAATGAACAGAATGATGCATGTGCATCGGAGCGAAGAATTTTTACATTCTTGTTGAATTGGGTGCGAATCATGGTTAAAAAATCAGTATTCACATCAAATAACGAGTAACATGGTAAATAAATAGGGAAAAATACTTATAGCCATTTCAAGATGTAACAGCAGCAGGGGCCCACAAATCAGCATGAACAAGATGAAATGGCTCAGTTATGACAGTGCTACTCGAGAGAAAAGATATGCTTTTGGCCTTGGCCTCAACACAACTAGAGCATGGCAAGAGGGACGGACAATGAACTATTTTATTACCAAGTATTGTTGCTTAAACATCAATTGCAAACTACTTAAGTTGGGGTGACCTAAACGGTTATGCCAAAGCTGCCACTGACTATATGATAAGCTAGAAAACACGACAGTAGCCCTTGAATGGGGAACAAGCCTCGACGCACTAGAAACTTGGGGCGAAGGGAAAACAAGAATCGACTCACTAGACACCTGGGGGACGACGTGGACCCTCGACTCGACAGCTCCTCCAATGTGAACGTACATATCGTCTTACTCCCTCTTTTGATCGGCCTCCCCGTCGTCAGATCCTGCAGAAAACACCTAGAAGGTGCGAATAGAGAAAACAATTATCATCAGTCAGCTGACCCATAGAGACAAGATTAGGATGAAATTTGGGAACGTGAAGCACATTAGTAATTTAACTTTCGGCTGACTGATTGATCCGAGTCCAGCCACGGGAATATGGGCACCATTAGCCACCTGAAGCTGCAGATTTTTGACGAGAGTAACTTGACGAAGGGAAGAGGAGTCACTCGACATATGGTTAAAACAGGCAGATTCGAGCAGCCAAGGTTTGGCTTTAGCTGAGACCTGAAGAGCAGCGAAACCTCTGTTGATGGCCACTGGAAGTGACCTGTGGAGGGCATAATTGATCATTTTCTCGACAACTTTAGTGGAAATAGATGAGAAGGTTGCCTCGGTAAGTTGAACAACAAAACAAGGGTGGGTGAGATGACTTGGTACGAAGTCAGGACGACTGGGGGATGCATGATATTGTTGACGGCGTTGAAGAGTGCGACACTCGCCGATGATATGCCCAACGCGCTTACAGTAGACACAAAAATTGCGCTTTTTGCAATGTTTTTGGACATGCCCTTTCTCATTGTAGAAGACATAGGTCAAATCAGATGCTGGAGCATGACGCTGGAATTAGAGACTGTTGACAGCATCAACATATAGGGGTGACAATCGGTTTACCGTTTTACCGAACCGGCGGTATCGGTAGTCGATTGAGGAAGGGGGTGTTCGGTAAATACCGATACCGGGGGACCAGTATACTATGTTTTGCCCAGCGGTCCTCTCCTTCTCCACTTCTCGTGTCTGACTCTTGACTGAAGAGGCGACGACCAGGTAGCCCCCAAAATCTGAAACCCAGCCCAGGACAAAGACCGTCAGAGACAGAGACGGTGAGTCATCCTTCCGTCCGCAACTCGACATTTGCTTCCTCCTTCCCTGTCCGTCGCGCGACTCCCCTGTCTGTAGGCCGTCGCTCTGCTCTGCTCTGCGATGTCAACGCTGCGACTCGCCGTCCCTCCGCAGCCAGCGCCGCCCTCGCCACCTCCTCCCTGTTCCCCTTCAGCCTCTCCCGATTCGGTTATTTCCCGGTAAACTGAACCGAAATCCTGTTGCACCTCCTCCTCGCGATAAATCGGTAAAACCGTTTACCGGGTATTCGGTAACCAGTACCGGTATTTGATCTCTCCCCCTACATTTTCGGCATACCGTTCACCAGGTCGGTCGGTAACCGATTTACCGATTACCAACCGATTGTCACCCCTATAAGCAGAACGCTCATCAATAGAGTGACCTTCAGTTGAGAAGACGGCTTTGCGAGCTCCAGGCTGTATGTCAAGCTTCTCTTGCTTCTAGAGATGGGTTTCCTCTTGGATCAGCCTTCCAATGACCCCATAAAATTTAAGGTCATCACGGCTAAGCAAGCTGGAGCACACAGACTCAAATTGAGGCTGAATCTTCATCAAGAAGAGATGGAGGCGGGACTGGTTGCGTGCGGCACGTACCTCCTCAAACACGACAGCAGATCGAAGTTTGGCCAAGAAAATATCTTCCTTAGTCCAAAGGCGGACAACAACATTGTAATAGGATACAACATCTAGTTCACCTTGTTGAAGTGCTGCTAACTCGTTCTCGATGTCAAACTGACGAGAGGTGTTAGACGTGGTGTATGTGGCCTCCAGGTGGGACCACATCTCATATGCAGTAGAGAATAATAGAAGCCCCAAGACAATGGAGGGATCAACCAAGCATAAATCCAATATTTGACTCGAGCATTGTTCAACATCCATTTCTCCAAAGTTTGCTCATAAGCAGGGGGTACGGTCGGTTTCTTAGAGGTACCATCAAGGATCGAGAGGAGACCCTTGCCTTCAACAAAGATGCAAAACTAAAATTTCCACACCGCATAATTCTTTGGATCAAGACGGATACTGAGGCAAGTAGACGATGGACTAGTCATTGAGACTCACTAAGGCATTGGCGGAAGGACTTTAACCCGAAGTTCCCCAATATGCCTCCACCATTGCATGGGTGAGGATGTTGGGTTTACCCTTAGACCTCTTCGACAGGGACGCTGTGGAGAACATTGCTCAACAGATTGGGAAACTGATCTGTGCTGATCAAACCAACTTAATGTGTTAACGAACGAAATATGTCCGTGTCTGCGCGGAGGTTAATTTGACTAGGACTTTTCTTTCCTAGTACCATTTCTAGGGAAAAACGTACTATATTGAGTACAAGGGTCTTTATAATATCTATTATCTGTTCTGAGTGAGACAAATATGGTCACGCTAAAACTACATACTCACTCCTGGTCCGCACTCTACAGCACAAACACCACCAGCGCCATCGCAAAGCGATCCAAACAAGCCGAGTGAACAAGCTAAGGATAAATTGTATGGTGTCCAAACCTAAGTCTAGGAAGAAGCAACCGACGGGTGCAGATGCATGAAAGCAGAAAGAAACTACCTCTGGACCAACGAGTTCGCGTTTCCAGGTGTTAGAAGAGGAAGAGGAAGCTATGGATATGGAGACCCAAGATCAGGCATCAAAGTCATCTCCAACGGGGGGCGTTGTTCTCACGGCCGACTTCAGTCAAGACACCTCCATCCTAGGCTCATCAATTGACTCCCAACTTAGTGCTCACTATGACATAGTCAACCGGCCCCAAAGCAACCAGACAACCAGATGTAGCGGAGATGAGAAGTGACGACTGATTTGGGTGAAATTGTACACATTTTACAACTAATTTCTTGATAGTTTGACTTTGAATTTCATCGTCACTGAACCTATTTTACACTAGGTTGTGATATTTTGATACATTTCAGGTCCTAGCACATGTGGAAGGGTCGAGAACGAGTTTCGGGAGGATTGGATGTTGAAAAGCGCCAAAAAGTGAAGAAAAGTCCAAAGTGAAGATCATGGGATCTAGAACAGTTTCGCGCGTCTCGCGTGCGTAAGGGTTATCATAGTCGCTTGACCGTGATAATTGCCCAATGATCGTGAAGTTGGACTAAAATTAGCCAAAACGTTGCGTTTTGGTCCTATGTCACAGTCAGAGCATAAAAGTCGTGGCCGTGAACTGCTGACCGTAAAAGTGACTATCGGGCTCTATAAATAGAAGGCTGTTGGGAGAGAGAGAGAGATTTTTTGGAGTTTTTTAGTTTGTAGAATAAAATGGGATTTCTATTGAGAGATTAATGTTTATTCTTCAAAGCTAGAGAGAGAAAGTGCCCTTTCAAAGGAGGAAGAAGGAGATTGGGCTTGCCCTAAGCTAGAGGATTGAAGGTTTCTTCTTCTAAAAGGAGATTGAAGCAATAAGGAAGGAAGATATTCATCTCTTCATGGTTCTTTTTATCCTTTTTTTTGTTTTCCTTTGCCTAGCTATGGAATAGCCTACCTACTCACTTGGATATTGTGAATCACAGTCTAGACGTGTGTTAGGATGTAAGAACGTGATTTTACTGTGTTGATTGTGTGTTTTATATAATATTTGAGGTATTAATCATGAATGATTGAGTGTTGCTTGCATTATCTCATTTTTGGTCAAATTAACATAGAATGTGGAAATCCCCCTTTAGCCCATAGGGAGCTTGATCTCCTAGCCAGTTGGGTAACCCCCTTTTGGGTCAATCTAGGGCCAAAACATCAAATATCTTAGTAGTACCATGATCCCATCATGATTGGTCGCTCTCCGCCGCCCGGATTAACTTCCGAAGGTTGGGTCTTGCAACCCTTGGTTGATTAGTTAAGAGGGCTAGATCGCCTATCCTATTGTTGTCATCCTTAACCGAAAGGTTAAGAGAGTTAGTGTACTAACTTAATGCAAAAATTCTCAATTGGTCAACTAAGAGAGTTAAGGTTTCCACGGTTTGTTTGATTAAGAGAGCTAGGCCTTCTAGCTTATTGTTTCAATCCTTAGCCAAGCGGTTAAAAGGGCTAGGTTCCCTAACTGATTGTAGCAATCCTTGATTAATCGACTAGGAGGGCTCGTTCCTAGCTAGTTGCACCCGCCTCGTGGTATACGAACACACCCTTCACACTATAGTTTTGTTAATGGTTTCTTAATACAAGAATAGGAGGTGCAATACCCGAGTGGAGTCCTCTCATATAGAATTCTCCTCGATTTACTTTTCTTGCTTGTTTTCATTTGTAGTTTCTTTAGCATTAAATAACCAAAAATCGTTTTGCTAGATAACAACTTAAGCGATTGAAGTAGGGGTACATGGACCGGCTCAGGTTTGACATTATAACATACTTGCCCTATACTACACCAGACTAGAGTTTATACTTGGGCTCTAGTCGGGATTTAAATCGCGGTGTAGTCCGTGCGGGTGGTGGATGTCCAAATTTTCCAAATCGTTTTGACATAATTTCTGCTAGATAGTTACAGGGCACCACATGAGTCGCCCTTTAACTCGGTGCATCAATCAACGCCGACCAGCTTTCGGCTACCCGGGATCCCCCAAGTTTGAGTTGTTCGAGTATGGGAGGCACAGGGCAGCCGCCGCAACCACCGGGAGGGGCTTCTCAACCGTTACCAATTAGTGCTCAACAAGGCAGTTATAGCCGCGAGTCTTCAAAGAAGGGGGAGCTAACAGCCCTGCATGTCCCTTATGCATTAAAGTCTGCTTTTTTGGTTTCTCAGGGAAGTGCCTCTCTCCTTTATTTTCATGTTAGATATTATGCCGTGGAACTGCCAAGGGGCAGGGAATGATCACTTTCTTTCGTTTTTGTTCTCTTTCTGTGGGTCTTACCGGCCTGACATTGTTTTCATTTTGGAACCTCGCATTAGTTGGGAGACGGCGCGATAGGTAATCCCCCGACAAGTTTCAATGGAGTCCTAATGATTGATGTTGTGGTTTTCGCAGGTGGTATTTGGGTGCTTTGGAAAGAACATAATTTAATGGTGGAGCAGATTGGTGTTTGGGAACAAATTATACATTTCCAGTGTGGACGGGGAGGTAGAATTTCCTTGCCATTTCTCCTCTGTACCGTTTATGGCAGTCCAAATGGAGCAACGAGAGGTGAGTTATGGGAAGATAACCATATACTGGCAAGAAGAAGTTGACTCCCATGGCTTCTGGCAGGAGATTTCAATTTGATTCTTAGCCCGAGTGAACAAATGGGAGGATCAGGTTTCCATGAAGCTCAAAATCCCCCGTTTTGACAGTGCATCGATGAAACCAGACCGTGGAGGTTGACTTATCGGAACCGCTTACTTGGAGAAGGGGCAATCTACCCAGAGGATCAGGCTTCCTGAGATGTTTGTGAAACATCTGGAAAGGGCAGGCCCTAACCACCGCGCGATTTTGATTCAAGGAAAACCTACAAAACAGAGACGACAAGGTCGCCCTTTCCGCTTCATTGCTGCATAGTTGAGCCATGAGCCATTCTCGAAGGTGTTGGATGTATAGCATGGAGGAAGGACGACTACCTCCCTCTACAACTTAGCCATCTGGGAATCGATATGAGAAAATGGAATGTCGAGGTATTTTGGAATATTCAGGAGCACAAGAGAGCCTTGATCAACAAACTCATAAGCAATTCCCGAATCTGTTTGTCTCTCTCTGGCTTCCCTAGTGTGATCCATGGACTGGGCAGTGGGTGTACACCGCACCTTTGGCGCATTGGTTGTTACCAAAGGCTATGGAGAGCAGTGGCTGGTTCACTCTTTGCCATATTAAATAAATAAATATTAAGTAATAAAAAAAGTCAATCATGGGTTAAAAAATAATAATAGAGAAGAACTTTGAAGTAAGGATCTTGATACCAAGATGTTGTAATGGCTTTGGCATGTCGAGTCTTGTCTTGGCTTCTTGGGCATGACATGTCTTCTCGTCTAGGTGGTCATGAGCTTCTAGTGGTAGCCACAGGGTGAGGGCATGTTTGTTTAGAGATGAGTGATGGCAAGAGAGAAATGTGGGCTAGGCATTTGATAATTGATACGGTGGCTCTAGCAAAAGAAAATAAGGATTAAATGGTTGATTATTTACAAGACATTTATTGTTTTTACAAGAAGGCCGGATCAATTATAACAATTAATGTAATTTAGACTGGGTCTCATGATACTAGATTTTTAAACACAAATAACTGTCTTGAGACACAGTCATCTCACGTCTGAAGACACGTCTGACGAAGAAGGAAGTAGTTCTTTTTGGAAGTTTCTCAGCAGACGGTTCTCCAGAATGGTTATCTTAGTATTCCTATAAATAAGAGAGATGGTTGACAGAGACAAGGCTTCCAAAACCACAAAACTGACGACTACGTCAAGTTTTAACTTTTTCTGTAAATGTAACTATAGTCGTAGCTTGGAGCCCTGCCGAACTTACATAGAAGTAGGAGTAACTGAACTTATATTTTGTTCCCGAAAACCATTGTTTGAACTTTGTTTATAAAAGTGTGAGCCGTGTCTTAGTAAGTCAAAGTACAATTAATCTCAATTTGACGCAAAACATTTTTACATACATTTTACTGTTATTTCATCTATAACGTGGACGAGAAAGGACGACGACTCATCCTACACACTTAAACAAATGAAACACGTTGGCATGTTTCCAAAGTTAACATTTGCAAGGAAATTTGTGTTTGGGGCTTCAATACTGATCGGTGTCCAAATTGTTCCCAATGAGTCTGGTAATTGGATTTATTTTATTTTATTTTCTTGAAACCACTGTGTGAATATTTTGGTGTTGGTGTTTAGATAAAGTGGAGATGAAATTAAGTAGCTACCTTATTAAGGTACACTATTGTTTCTCACCTCACTCCCGCAAGTTTATTATGATAAAGAGCTGGTAGATTAATAAAACATACTAGTCAGAGGTCCGGCCAGTTGGCCGGATTCAGTCACCAATCACATGAATAATATTATCTAATTGTATGTGAGATACGTGGGTTTTGATAGTATAAGCAAATTTAAATTATTCAAATATTTGAAACATTCAAATTGTTTGGTAGAATAAGAGAATCCAAACTATTAAAGCACTTCAACAATTCAAAATATGTAAATATTATTTTTCGACATTGTACGCAACTAACTCATCAACTTAAATCCTTTTACGAAAATGAAAGGCAAATTTAGATTGACTCCTAAAGACATTTTAAAATCATCTTTCTATTTACTCATCATCAAAGTTACTGCATATTTTCATTTTGACTTGTTTGCACTTCCTCCAACATGAGCAACATCATCATGTGCATCAATATTAATATCTTATCTTCATCTTCATTAGTTATACATTTATCTCCATCATTAATTTCCTCTTCTTTTCCTCTCTTGTATTTCAATGATCACTTCCTTGTTTTCCTGCATTTTATTGAGCACAAATATTTGATGGTAAACTTTTTACAAATACCAATTATCTCTTTCATTGGAGTAGTATTTACATCTTTCAAAAAAGAAAAGGAGTAGTATTTGCCTCGTCCAAGTTATGAACAATATCCAAGATTTTTTTTTCTACTCATAATTGGTACTTGTATCTTCCTCATGAACAATGTATATCTTCTGCTCTAGATAATCGTCATCTCTAGCACCAGATCTAGTACATCCACCATTAACCGTATCATTCTTGCTCTCTTACATTAACATTATGAATTAAGATCATTGTCATTCAAAAGTGCAATATATTTGTGATTTTGTAGAATCATATGTGTTTAAAATATATTGGAGTTAAAATTGTAGCTCGATACAATTGCTTGCATGTTAGTGTGAAAGGAAGCAAAGTTCTACTAGAGATTTATGTTATAAACGACATGCATTTGCCTATAGATTAAAGATTACAACTAAGTGTCATTTGTGCATGATTTAAAAATTGAAGGCATATATTTGTGCATGGTATAAAAATTAAAGACTGATACACTTGATAATACAACCAAGTATTCAATTATATGCATGCTAGTGGGTAATAAAGAAAGTTCCTCTGAAGTTTTAAGTTGTGCAATTAAATACATTTTTCAAAGTTAAAGAATACAGTTGAGTATCATTTTTGCATGATATAAAAATTGAAGAGCTATATACTTGATTCTATAGCTAAGTATGATTTACAACTGGTATACAGTTTACAACAATTTATTTATTGGACAATAGACGCAATTAATTTCCTTGCAAAATTAACATGTGAGAAGTAGACATGATAGGCAAGTTTGTTAAATAATAATCAGAGGGTGCATGTTCCAAATATACTCCAAATTCAATAGAGAATATCACAAATTTGTAATTAATATTGATTATTATATTCAGTATAATTTACCTTGATCAAGTCAGGAAGACTGTATGAGTGATGCTCTTTTCATCCTTCCCAATCATGAAAATCGTGTACTCACTCATTGATTATAAATGTCATATGTGAGCTTGCTACAGAACTTCAATATCATTTCCTCAGTTTGTAAGACATGAGAAACTGATAATCCTCTCATTCTATCGCCGTATTGGAATATAATTTTAGTTGACATTTCAAAAAATCCATCTCCCGCCTAATCCATAACAACAAAAGTTAGCCTCAGTGGTTTTGCCCTCAACTCGAAGGTGGATCTGAATAAGTATATAATGTTAGTAATGCCATAAACAACAATAGAATATAATACTTCTGTGGACAGGTTTCACATCCAACATAACACCATCCTTCTTAACTTTGACAACTTGATTTTTTAAGGAATACTTGTTACATAAAATGTTAGCATTTGATAGTTAATGAGCCGTTAAATTGAAATTGATATTTAGTACTTCTACTTCATTTGATTTAGCTTTTGCACTGTTTTGATTGGAATTAGTTGTTGATGTGCTTTCGAGCTTTTCACTGGAAGAGTTGGCCAATCTCGGTAACTTTTTTACAAAAAAAGATGATAATTAATTTCTATTTCAAACTTCGAACTTATAACAGCCAACCAAATACAGTGATTAAATTGTAATAAATTTCACCTTGCCCCAAAAATAATGATTCCTGAATTATTGGATTTTTCAATAGCAAAGTCGCTCCGAGGAGAAGGTTTTCTTGCATGCAAATTTGATCATCGTGTGATTAAATGTCATATTCATTTGCAAATTATTTGATTAATAATGACAAAGTAATAAAGATGTTTCCTTACTGTTGTATGAAACGACATGTAATGATGTAATGACCAGGATGAGAGGGTAGTTACCTACATTTGCAAGGATGATATTTACTTAGGTAACTATCGTACCAAAGAGATTATCTTGACAACCAATCCCCAGCACCCTTTTGCGATTAGTGTTAAAGTTATGCATGCTAGATGGCCAATTTGTTTAGGTTGTATGCACATTCGATTGAAGTAAACTTGAATTGAGAATAGTAATTCGTACCTGAAAGAAATTTTCTTTGCTTGATCTTCTTGTTAAAAGAAATTAAACTTGCAAATTGGTATGGCTGGAATATCATCACATGATTTAGCTTTTGTATTTGATTCAAACTTGATGGCCAATTTGTTTAGAATTGTCCTATAAGTCTATAACCTCTCGTTGTCATACTGGCCATAAAGTCTTGACAGTTTGTAAACTTTGTAGTCATGTAATAGGGGACGAAAGTACTTGATTTTCCCTTTGATAATTTGCTCCCAAATATCATTATCTTGAAGAAAAAAGTATGAATATTAAAAAAATTTAAAAATCGAATCATAGAGTTGAATTCGCATGGTTGTTGTTAGTTTACACTTTAAGTCGATAACTATCATACCGAGCGAAAGAATAATACATTTCTTGGGATTGATTGCCAGCCACTTCCTCAAAACCTTATGAAGAATCCAACTCCTCTTTTAAGTTGTGAGATTATATATCAATTTGGATTGCATATTAACTATTTTCCAATTATAACAATAGTGAAACATTTTTTTTTTCCACAATGGATATCATATTAACCAACTAAATGTGTAATAATCTAAATTTTGATTCTTAAGTGTGGGATTAAAGAAACAGAGATTAGTTTTTTTCTAAAATAAGAATCTTGGCATATATAATCATGTGTATTAAATTGGTAGTTAAATTAAGGGTAAATAAAATTTATTATTCAAACATTTCAAATTATTAGTCAAATTATGTTAATAATTTTGTTAATAATATTGATTTGACAACATGATACTAACTTAGAGGCATGTGTCGGTCAACAATCCAAAATTTTATTATTTTGACTAAGAAAATAGTTACAAAATTACGAACGATAATAGACAAATGACTAATATTTTAATGCATTACAAAAGATTTGACTAATATTTTGTAATAATTTGAAAAGTTTGAAAGGTTAGACTAATAGGCTTTATTTACCCTAAAACTAAGGTAAATATAAAAGCAAAGATTGAAAAATTGTAGCACTTAAATACAATTTAATCCTCCCGCAACCATGAATATACGTGAACTGAAATATTTTAATTTCTACTACCAACACATAATAACCTGTTAGCTTTTTAAACCATTCATGATATAATTTTGTATTTAAAAAAAAATGATAAATTAAATATTTACTAACACTTACCAGTTAGTATTTAGTATTAATAATATATTTGATCGTATTTAGTATTAACTATTTACTAACACTTACCTATTAACCAAAACCAACTTATACATGCTTAAAGTTTCCGCAAATTTGAATATCATGTGCTTAAAAAATTGGAGCGCCAAGATTCGAACACATTATCTCTCGGTCAACAATTATCAGTTAGAAGTGCCCTAAATTTTATTCTCTATTAACTATTATACTAATTTACTTATTTTTCGTCCTATGGAGTCACCCATTACACTCTCTCTATCCCTTATTATAATAAAAATATTTTTAAAAATTAGCTATGATTTGGTGAAAATTTGTTGTAGATATTGAATAAATACATCTTTAATTTTGAGCGGATCATATGCATCATTTTTATTTTACTTAACCCCTGTTAGTACGAAGGCAATTGCAGCTGGATAGTGAGTAGGAAAAAAATAAACTAAATTTAGTAAGACATCAACACATTTGAATAAGAACTTGTTGGTGAAAGTAAAAAAAACGACAATGGCAGTCATCATAGAAGTAGCATATATATGTCTTGTATATTATAGCGCATGAACGATTCTATCAACGGTTAACCAACAATTCTATACTAGTTAACCATTCAAGCATGAACCATTAACTTTTCCGGTTCACCATCCGATCCGATTATGAAAATTGTACATGCACTTTGCAAGTGTCTCATTTAATGGACTAAATGTCTAATAAGTAATAAGAGTTAGGTGTGAGTAATATAATAATCCATAACCTAAAATGCATGGATATGGTGAATTGTAGCCCATATACTGACTAATTATTAGTTAGCAAGCTGGAAATAAGTAGCCAAGCCCACTCGTCCTTTAATAAGTGAAATTGAAATGACAAAAGCCCCATTCCGTGGTATGCGCCGGAGCCGGGAAAAGTAAGATTAAGGGGGTGACTGAGGAGAAACTCCATAATATATTGTTTGATAACAGTAATGTAGATTAGTAAATCTCTTAGGGAACAATAAACTGAGTTTAGTTTATATATACTAATGTCACGATAGTTTTGTTGTCGAAGAAGAAAAACCTAAGGGGTCGTTTGGATGAGTGCTTTTGCAATGTGGTATTTGTAGATAAAAATAATTTTGAATTTGTGGTATTTATAGATAAAAATAACTCAAATTTTGAACTTTTGGTGTTTATGTATTATTTGAGAAAATTGAAAGTTAAATGTTTTGTTTGGATGAATCAAGACAATGGGTTATTTCACACGTGGTATTTGGTGTAAAATACCATAATGCCCTCATGTCAATGCCCTCTCCAAATGTATGCTTTCAATTTCTTTGTCCTGCCAATTTCAGTAGCAATAAGGTCACAATATTGCTTACAATCGACAGCAAAGCATCACTGAAATATCATCGAACCACCAAACCAACAGCCATCACTCCCATCCCAATCTTCAACTAGCAGCAAAACATCATCATACCTCACTAAATCAATAACAAACCATTAAAAACAAGCACCAAAACCTGCATAAAATTGGGTGGAGAGGAGACATACAGATCATCCCCAACTCTACAAATGGTGATCATACAAATTGTAATCAATTCCATTAACCAGTGTCCATGAAAACCAATTGCAATCATCTCAGCTCTTGAATAAAATTGATGACCAACATCAATCGATTTTGGCTCAGGAGCGAAGAATCAAAGGGGCGAAGGAAAAATGAAAGAAGGAAGGAGAGAGGAGGGAGGACAGGGGCAGAAAGGATCGAAAAAGAGGATGAGTGCGTTATTTCAGAATACCACCATACCCCGTGTTATTTGTTATAACGCGTTTTCGCATTATTCTCAAATAACGCAGGCACAAATGACGCGTTGGAAAAAATTGAAGCCAAACGAGTTATTTTGGCGCAAATACCTCGTAACGAATTATTTGAACCGAAATAACTCATGTAAATAATCTATCCAAACGACCCCTAATTATAGTCGGGTTTATCGTTTTGGCTTGTATATTCTTATATATAAAGCTGCAGCTTAGTTACTGTTGCCTAAAAAAATTATATTTTGATACCTCAAATTTTATTAAATTATAACTTAGTCATTATAATGTAAATTTTACATTTTGATACCATAAATTTAATTTTAGTGTAAAATTATTGAACAATTATGTTTTGGTATCTAAATTTTATGAGATTTCCTTAACTACAATTTTTTAAATTTACATATTTGTACAATGTTTAGATTCCACTTGAATCCATGAATCCGGATCCACCAATCCTTTTGAACCAACCCATGAATCCAATCCACCATAACATAAAAGTATAAATTTAGTTTGTACCATACAAGATGTTGTATCACTCAACTGTGAGAGAATATTTAACCATTTTATATTTACTCATTACGTGAAACATTAAATAAATGATAAAAGAGAAACGGCTCTAAAATATTGCAAGAGTGAATTTATAAACTCATTTAGTACAATTACGGGATACTAAACAAACTTCTACTAACTACATGTAACAAAATATTCGACATCTACATAAGCAAGTGTCAATAAAATTGCTACGGTGAAAAGGGTTGACTATTGTATTGACGGCCAACTAAAAGAATTGGTCAAAACCATTCCATCGTCTACTTCCTCTTCGTTTTATTTTTCACTCGCATTTCATAACCCTAATTAGTGTACCATTTGTATGTATTTTAATCACAAGTATGAACGGGTCCATACACGACTCACCAAAAGTCTAGAGAATTAAGAATTGAACCACGAACCACTAACTTTTTCATCTCAATGTACTGTCGAGTCTAATTAAAAATAAATATATATGGTTAGTACTTATTTGAAAGGTGTCATTTTCCACTATGGATTTGAAGGCGTGAAATTTCAAACGAGTTCCAGTTTGTATTCCTTTTGCTTCTCTCTAGAGTTTTTCTTTGACTATAATTTTCAACAATTATACATGGATGTTGAAAGTAAATATCCATACCCTACCCAAACATATCCGCAACTTCTAAACCTATATATACGTCAGTCATACCCTATCCATAATCAATGGGTGTACTTGAGTTTATGTAAATATAATTTATTAACCAAAAATTTTAAAATTTTTTAAATTGAATGTTTACCGTCATATATATCTTCTCAGTCAATCCCATATTGTCAAGTCAATATTACTAACAAAACTGTTAACCAAAAAATAATTGTAGGCTAATAAAACTAACAAAACATTATAACGGGCCACATAATATATGCCAATAGGTCATCTCCGCCCGCGACAACACGCAGAATCGCTACCTAGTATTCCTAAAAGTAGAAAGTGAAGTAGAGTAGTATATCTAGCGCTAGATGCAACATCATGACGTAAATGTTCGAGAATTGATTTCAGGTCACCACATTCAAATAGATATGTTTCAACCACTTCTTTGCTAATGAAAATTGATGGTAATTAACAAATTGAATATTGTTTTAGAGGGCACGATACAGTTGAGCATCCAAGTTACGGAAGAGACCAAGAGTCAGCAATTTTTTCTTTTATGAAGAGGGCATTTTTGTTTTTTGTTCTTTAGGAGGCTTGGTAGTAGGATAGGGAAAATGCTCTTGTGTATCTTATCCATAACAATGCTTAAAATCACAATTTAGTGCGACAATCATTAAAGCTGGGGACCAATAATAAGATCAAAATGGATATAAATACCCAAGGTTTAGCCATCAAGAGCTTATACCACAGCAAAATCAAATCAGAAGTACAAATTCCCAATTACTGAGTTACGATTCCTTCTTCGATCGTCAGCAAAACAAAAAAACCAGACTTATTGGAGAACAATGGCTAACTCCTCCAAGAAATCTGCCGCCGCCATTAACGTGAAATTGCTTTTCAGTCTACTAGTCCTCCTCATTTCCGCAGCTGAAAGCATTGACCCTCAGAGTAAACCCTAAACTATAATTACATGCAGCAGCGTTATGCTTTTCAGTTTGCTGCTTCTCGAATGAGAAATTGATTATTCGATGCTAATTAACAAATTGAACCTTAATTAGCTTGGTGCGTTGGAGCAGAATGCGGATGTAGATTGACGTGCCAAAAAGGATACGGAGCTCAGCAAGGGGATAACTGCGCCTCGGTTGCAGCTGCGCACCACATCTCTTTGAGTTCGTTCAAAGCTATGAACCCAGGCATCAACTGTTACTATTTCTTCGTCGGCCAATGGCTTTGCGTCAAAGGCACTACTGCAGCACTGTGATGATCCACCAGAGAGAGAGAGAGAGAGAGAGAGAGAGAGAGAGAGAGAGAGAGAATTGGTTTCCAGAATGCTATGTTATTAAAATTTTGTAGCTAGCTAGCTACTGCTCCGGATAGAACTCATGTATACATGCAGTGCAGGGGCATCCATATATTTTTGTTTCCTACGGTTGTATGAAGAATCTTTTCCCCAAATTTTATGAAGGAAATCTGGTAATTGCATGACTCTTCATTTTTTTATGAAAAAAAGTTTAATGATTAAATGTGAGTGCACTCAAAGGCATAATAGGTGGATTAATAAAACCCCCATATTATCCCCTTAATAAAAAATAAATAAAACCCCCATTTTAACCACACTTCTCCTGCAACTTCATTGGCAAAGTAATTGAGTAAAATACACTACAAGAAAAACAAATTTCGACGACCATAAAAAGTGGTAGGAAAAATTAGAAAATGGGTCGCTAAAACTTTTGGCTACCATAAAATCCGGTCACCAGACTAGTCGGGTATAGTGCGTCGGCTTATGTAGCGCCGACCACTTCATAGTGTGGGTTAGCGCATTTACAACTCACACATTATTTATAGCACTAATTTTAAATATTTTTTTCATAATTTTAGAAAGTTCTTCTCTCGTTGTATAATACTTATAAAAATTAATCAAATTTGTCTAAGTGCTGAATTAACTTTGTATTCTTTTAGATGATTGAGTTATGGAAATCGTATGACTTGCAAACTTGCCATATAATTAATCATAATTGGTAAAGTACATTAGTTACTAGTTATGGCTAGATCAACATTTCCATCCAATAGTCATATCACAACCACAAATTAAAAGGTGTACATGACACAAATAATTCAGAACTCATATTTAGTTTAAAACAAAACTTAGAATAACTAACTCCACGAACATTCAAGTGATGAAACAAAGTGGTGTCAGATATGTACAACTTCAATACGTTCGTGGCTTGAAGCTTAATTCAATTTAAGTTTATAAGTAAACTTAATTGTATATGTGCAGACCAATTCGATTAGATTCTGATTATATAGCTCCTAAACTAGCCTACTATTAGTCATATACCTCGTGGGTTGGTTAGATTACACACCTTTCAACTTAATGACTTATTATTAGTGATGTAACTCGTAGGTTAGTTATACTACATATCTTACCATTCAATGTGGTTTGGGACTCTGTATATGTGGCTAAATATCTATTGCATATATTTGTATTATTGTGTATCATATCTTAAATTTATGTATGCTAAACACACATATCACATAAATATCGCAAACCGAATACGAGTTACTTACTAGATAACATTTAGACTTTAGGGTTCAGTATATGAAATATATTGGTTTATTGAACAATGTTGAAATTTGTTAATGAGTTTCGTTTAAATTAATATTTAACTCACAACAATATCAATGTTTGGTTAAAATAGCACACCGTATAAAATTTTCTAGAAATACTACTATTAAACAAAAAAATAATTAAAAAATACCACCGTATTCAGAAAAATCCCATTCATACTACCCTTTCACGAAAATCGATACATAGGGTTGCAGTCAGTGGTGGAGGCAGGCCCTTTGGGCCTTATCCCGGGACGGGTAAATTTCGATGGAACAAAAATATGCCAAGGAACACAACACCTATAGGTGTATATTAGAGTACTTTGTCTCTATAACACAACTCATTACTTGTCCAAATTTAACATAAAATTAATTTATTATACTATAAACGAAATTCCAATTGCAATAAAGACCTAATCGGGTCTCTTTTCTTCTTATGCCTATTCGATCTTTTCCCCAACAACCATGAAATTGTCTAGCGACAATGACAATCCCACTAGTTTTGATCTACCAATTACAACTGCAAGTGTAAAAAGAGTATTTTCAACTTTGAGTTATATTAAGAACAAGTTTCCAAGTCGATTTGGTGACCAGTTTGCTAATACTTATTTAGTAAGATACATTGAAAGAGACTTATATAATAGTGTAGACAACGAATGTTTTTGCGTTTCTTTCACTATATGAAATTCCTTCCTAGTTGTTTCTGAAAAGTATGATTGTATAATCAATTATTTTTAATTTATGAATGAATTATTCAAATATAATTATTTTTTATTATTTTTATTAAATAATTCTTTTATTAGATACTTATATATTTAAATTATGAAAAAGGACAAGGGTGGTTTGAAATGCTGCCTCCGCCATTGGCAACAGTTTCCAAAGTAAATCGTCGGCTAAGGAGGCAGTCCTCATGCCCGCCACAAACCGCATGTCTAAAAGGCGGTTTGTCGGTCGACCTAACATAGACCGCAGGTAGACCCGACGGTTATACGAACCGCCATCATCCCCAATGGTTTGATTTGCTGACACACAAACCGATGGGGGTGGAGGTTTGTATGTTGTCCCCATCTCCCCGACAACTGGCATGTCTGCATGCAGGGGGTTGCAGACATGGGGTTTGCATGTCAATTGAAAACCTCCACCCTAGAGGTTATCAATTGACAATTTTTCTATAAAAGACAACCCCGAAAACCTCAGCTCTTCATCCTTCTCCTTATTCTTCTTATCAATTATGTTTTGCTTTTTTATTTTATTTTATTTATTTTAGCGATTAACGTTCTTCGGAAGTTTGTTTTGTATTACTTTTTTCTTGTGATTTGTGATTTTGAAATGCTTATCATTCAAAAAGTATTCTTGTGTATGTCTTTTACAAATTTTCTGGTATTAATTTAGTTACGGTTTTATTGCAGATGTCATTCCAAAAGTTCACGCTTGGGTTATGGTGGAGTGGTTATACGGAAGAGACATGAAAGGGGGTACATTAGGTCGGTGGTTGTTTTCAGAAATTGAAAGTCTCTACGTGACCGAACCTTGAAGATCTCCATCAAATGTGTATTGTGGTTACTTGCATGGTGGGCACGAGAAGAGTTGATCGTATTGTGTATCGATATCCAAACGGATAAGGCGGGTCGTTCTAGCATGAGGAATTGCTGATAACCACTCAGGAGGAAATTGATGCCATGCTCGAATTTTTTATAACATTTCCAAAGCAGAGATGTTTGTTTACACCTAGGAGGTAGAAGGCAGTGGAGTTCATTTTGGAGATGGCCAAACATCTGGTATCCATGGTGGGGGTGGAGTCTATGAAGATCATCCTACCAAGGTTACCTTGATCATCATTCCTACCATGAGTACCCAAAAGGAGGTAGAGGTCATCATCAATCCTTCCCATCACATGAAGAAGAAGCCCAACGGTACCTTGACAACCAACAAGAAGGCTACCGGTACCAACCCAAGTACGACTTCCACGCAAGCAGCTATAGTTATCACAACTACCAGCTGATGAAGGTGTCTTTCATGATCTGGATGAGATGGAAGATGGGCTGTCAGGTCCAGGTAATGAGTTTGAGGATGGAGAAGAGGAAGGTGATGTCAGTTCAGACATCTTCGACCCTCTTAAAGGTGTTGGGAATCGTGATAAGAACTCGGACGGGGATTGTGGTGCACTTTCAAAGGAAGAGGCACTTGCCATTCCAAAGATCTCTTAAGACCAAAGCGGTGAATGCATCACCGCGGTTGACAGTCGCGGTGAATGCACGACTTAACTCTGAAACTTCAAACAAACGTAACTTTGCGCTCGGTTATCCGATTGTAGCGAAATTTTTTTTGATTCCATATAACTTTTCAAGATCTTTCAATCTGCAACAAGACTTCATCTAAAAAAAGTCGTTTGTTACCCCGAACGAGCAATTTTTCGATTTTGCCAAACTTTGGAAGGACATAACTTTTAGCTCCTCAATCCGAACGTCGTAAAGTTTTTTTATTGCACATAACTTTTTAAGAACTACAGCTTTGACTAGGAAATAATTTTTTAAAAAAGAAGTGTTTTTGGGTATACGGGATTTTGGGAATAACTTTGCCTTTACTTTTCACAAATCCACATACTTTCCAAAATTATGGTTATAATCAAAGTTGTAGTGCTTCAAAAGTTATGCAAAATCAAAAAAAGTTTCATGACATTCGGATTGTGGAGTATAAAGTTATGATCTTCCAAACTTTGTCAAAATCGAAAAATTGCTCGTTCGGGGTAGCAAATGATTTTTTTTTGGGATGAAGTTTTTTTTTTCAAATTGAAAGATCTTGAAAATTTATGTGGAATAAAAAAAATCGCTACAATCGGATAACCGAGCGCAAAGTTACGTTTGTTTGAAGTTTCAGTGTTACGTCAGGCATTCACCGCTTTGGTCTGCCACGGTGAATGCATTCGCTGCGGTTGACAACAGCGGTGATGTCCAAACATGTGTATTTTAGGAAAATTTTTTATAACGTGTGTATTTTGGGAATTTTTTTTAAAAATATGTGTATTTTGGGATTTTTTCCTTGTTTATATAGTTACCATTAAATTAGTCGTTTTTGTATAGTGTTCTTAGCTAGAATTCATCTCTTCTTTTTACCTAGGTTAAAAATATACAGAGTAGAAATTGCTGCTGCTGATGAATGAGAAGGACATTAAGTCGCATTCCCAAAAACCCTAGTTAGCTCATACCTCTACAAAACCCTTTATTCCTTCTGCAGAGCTTTGTCTGTTTATAGAATTTCTCATGGTAACAGAACCTGGCTGGCTTTGATATCTTCCATTCTTCCGATTTTTCTTTCTTAGCTTTCTGGGTTCAAAAGAAAGATGGAAATGACATTGGCGGAAGATCAGGGTCTCGATTTGAAGATCCTTACAACAATCACTATTATCTTTCTCCGAGTGACAACTAATTTCTTTCGGTAATCAGTTTCAAGCTCACTAACGACAACTATCTGCTGTAGAGTGAATCTATGGGGGCAGCGCTAAAGACCAAAAACAAATTTGGTTTCGTTGATCGCACCATTCAGGTACTTGCTGAAACTGATGACCTTATTGCACTTGGGGGAGATGTAATGGCACTGTGGTGTGCTGGATAAGAAACTCTGTGTCTAATGATATAATACCTAGTTTGAGAAGCATTAGATCTGCTAGTGAGGCATGGTCTTATCTTAAATCCAAGTTTAGTCAAGGAGATTACATCCGCATAGCAGATTTGCAGGAGAATGTTGATCTTTCTAAGCAAGGCAACCTATCTATTAGGCAATACCACACAAATTTGAAGGTCCTGTCAAATGAGTTACATTCATATATGCCTATACCATTCTGTGATTGTGAAGCAGGAACTTATAAGACTGTCATGAAGTATCAGGAGAATACAATGGTTATCCATTTTTTGTAAGGGTTAAATAAAAAATTTCAGCAAGCAAGGACCCAAAAGACCCTCTACCTCACCTTGTCACTGTGTATAGAACTGTTGTTCAGTTAGAAGACAAATGAATGGAACTAGTTTGACTGGGGGAAAACACAGAATCCATTGCTTTGGCTGCTCCTACCAGTCAATCCAAGAATTTTACAACTCAGAATGCACAATCTCGCAATGTTCAAGGTGGTGCACGGAAGGAAGATAGGAGAGGGGACTTGTTCTGTCGTTATTGTAAGAAGGATAACCACGTCATTGAAGATTGCTGGAGGTTAAAGAAAAAGAACAGAGGAGTTTTTGGATCAGGGTATGGTGGAAATGGTTTTGGAGAAAAGAGATTTGCAAGCAGTGTTGACATTGTGTCTGAGGGTGGCATGCACAACTCACAACACAATCCTCCCCACCTTGGAAGTGAGAGGGGGAATAGTAATGCCATTCCTGATGCTCAAGCTCTTTTCACTCACTTCAACACTATTGTGGTGGAACTTGGGAAGCTCATGCAATATTTCAATCATCCTTCTATGCAACAAGCACTTGGATCATGATCAAGTTCTAATATGTCCACTAGGCAATTTTCCAATGCTCAAGTAAACTCACTGACAGTCAGAAATAGTGGGAAGAACCATATGGAAGGTAACATCACTCTGTCCTTGTCTAAAAATGTTCATGATAAGAATTCTTGGGTCCTAGATACTGGAGCTCGTGTTCACATAGTTTGTGATATAAATATGTTTTTGAGGTGCAAGCCTGTTCAGCGAGTACTAGTCACTCTACCAAATGGTGAACAAACTCCAGCCACTCACATAGGCATAGTTAAGCTGTCTTGTGGTCTTTTTCTTACCAATGTGTTGTTGGTTCCCACATTTGCTTATACCTTGATTTCAGTCAGCCAATTAACAAAGAGTTCACTAGTATCCTTGCTTTTCAAGTTCCATTTTTGTTTTGTCTAGGACCTTGTCTCTCAACAGAGGATTGGTTCAATCCGAGTAGATACGGAACCGTACCTTCTTGGAGATCCACCAACACAGAATACTCATCACTCTTCTTTTTCAACACATTCAACCACCAACAACCAAGAGACAGATTTATGGCACATGGGGCTAGGACACCCTTCCATTGCAAGACTTCAAGAAATAAAGAAGACACATAGTCATATAGTTTTACCTACTACTAAACATTGTGAAGTTGTCACTTAGCAAAACAAAAACGTATGCCTTTCAATAGAAGCTCTAGTACTAGTGATTCCAATTTTGATCTTGTTCATGTTGACATTTGTTTACCAGTTGATGTTGTTTCAATTGATGGTTTTAAGTACTTTCTTACTATTCTGGATGATCATAGTCATTGTGTGCAGATTTATATGATGGGAAACAAATCAGAAGCTTAGTGCAGTCCTTATGTGCTATGGCCTTGACTCAGTTTGAAAAGAAGGTTAAAACAAGAAGATCATACCAAGGCATGGAGTTCCACATGCCAGAATTTTATAAAGACCATGGCATAGTGCATGAAATGAGCTGTGTTAGAACATTACAACAAAATGGAAGAGTGTAAAGGAAACACCAATATTTGTTGAATGTTGCCAGGTCCTTGAAGTTCCAATGTGAGTTACCATTAAGCTTTTGGAGTTTTTTTGTTCTTCATGCTGCCTATTTGATCAATAGGACTCCGACACCTATTTTAGATAACAAGACAACCTTTGAAGTTTTTTTGGTGTTCCACCAAATTATAGCAATTTAAAGGACTTTGGCTGCTTAGCTTATGCCAAAAACCTAGACCCTGACAAAACAAAGTTTACACCACGAGCCAAAAAGGTAGTGTTCATAGGTTACTCCTTTGGCATTAAAGGTTACACCCTTTATGATCTGTAAGAACACAAAGTGTTCATTAGTAGAGATGTCTTGTTTCATGAAGGAGAATTTCCTTGCAAACTGAATTCTGTCAACATAGATCAGGTTTCTGTTCCCTTTAATACTAGATCAGAAGTTCAGGACAATGAAGAAGATGGCTTGAATACAACCATTACATATTTTTTCTTTCCAACGGATCATAATGTTCATGAAACTAATGATCCGGATTATGAACCTCAAATACCTTTCTTACCAAATTCATCAGACTTTTCTCCTGTTTCACCTCAAATACCTCCTTCTACTTCTAGCTACCATTCTAAAACTCCCTCCACCACTCATTCAACACCTGATCATGATGTTAACTTGCCTTCATCAAGTCATCATGATCTACCTATTGCCCTCATTCTAAAACTCCCTCCACCACTCATTCAACACCTGATCATGATGTTAACTTGCCTTCATCAAGTCATCATGATCTACCTATTGCCCTGAGAAAAGAACTAAGAAATCAAAGATAACCAAACTGGTTGAGAGAGTACCACACCAGCTTGCTGGTTACTTCTTATCAAAGCACAAGGCAAAGATGAAATTTACCCTATCTCTGATCATCTCAGTTATGAAATTTAAACCTTGCACATAGAGCATATGTTTGGAACATTACTACTACTCCTGAACCACAGACATATGCACATGCTTGTAAGGAAGAGTGCTGGAACAAAGCAATAAATGAAGAGATGTTTGCCTTGGAAGAGAACAAGACTTGGAAAGCAGTTGATCCACCTCCAGATAAACCTATCATTGGCAACACGTGGGTGTACAAAAGCAAATTTCTGGTAGACGGAAGTCATGAAAGGTGCAAAGCCAGGCTGGTGGCAAAGGGTTACACACAGGATTGATGTAAGTAATGCTTTTTTGAATGGATATCTAGATGAAGAAGTTTAGGTTAAAAAAATACATGACCAAAAAATACCACAATATACCACCCTGGTATGGGGGTGGTATCTTGTGGTACACAATGTTGAAAGTCGTAAATGATAGTTAGTATACTTCTACTCTCATGTATTCAAACATCCTATAGCCTTGGTATGTTCATACCAACATGGTACGCTTTCATACCATATGGTATGCTCTATTTTAATATCAATCAACACCATCAAGTCGTTTTTCCTTGTGCCACCTCATATCTTGGTTATGTGTTTGGTCATAAATAACCTTAGAAACCTATCCTTAATGAGGAAATATCTTTCCTTTTTAACAACAACGTTTTCCCCCTAACCAGGTCTATACCTAAGTTTTTGACACTTAGGGCATTTGGTTTCATTTTGAAGAGGGCCTCAAAATAAAACGTATTTGTCAAGGCATGCATTTATGGTTTTATAACCAATCCTAAGGTCATTAATACCACTTCACCTCATAATTCATCAGTTTCTCCTCATTTGCTAAAGCATCCTTAAATCACTCCAAGTTCAAGTTGAATGCTTTATCTCTACGGTTGGTTATCATTTTTTTGTTCATCGTTTTCATAACAAATGACAATTTAGAAAAACAAATTGCCCCCACGATAAAGGGGACAATTAGCATCTTTTATCAACCTGGATAGTTTTGGATCTAGCTCTCGTTGAGAGGTACCAAAATTAGTATTGTCACTCTTAGATGTTCTAAACTCGGTAGCTGTCGCTCTACCCAAGTCATATAACATTGAAGACATGCGTTACTCAAGACCCTCATCTACACTCATGCGATCATCATATCCCTAGTTTAACCCAGAACTATTACCAACATCAAATGATTCCCCATTATGTATCCACACAATATAATCCTCTGAAATTCCGTTGACGAAGATATATGTTTTCACTAGTTAGAGTGTTTCAAAGCAAGAGTTATTGCATTTCTTGCATGGGCACCAAATTCTACCGTGACCGTCAACACAGTTAGTTGCTATAGCTATAAACATGTGTGCATGATCAAATCCACCAGGAACCCAAAGAAGAAGAAACATGCACCTTGAAATCCCCACTTTCTTGTAATCCCTAAAGCCCAAAAAAACCCATCCCAACAACGATGATTGAAAACACTCAAGATGCTCAGCAAAACTACTCCAAACACAAACAAGAAATCATGCACGCAACCAGATCTTATTTCGGATTCAATTCCCCTCAATTTTGCCACACAACCCCAGCCCAAAGAATTGGCAATCTTCATCGATTAACAAGGGAGAGATTGTCAGTACAAGGACTAGTTACTTGTAGGAAAGAACAGGTGGTACTTCGATTCTTGCCGAAAGCAATGCAGAATGATTGGCGGCGTGGATGGGGATCAAAAATGGTTTTTGGGAGGTTCTTTTGGTTTTTGGCGCGACAGAGAGGGGGGAAAGGAAATATATTTTTCCGCAATTAAAAACCCACTCCCCTCTGATGAGGGTACAAAATATTTAATGAAAATGGAAAATCTGATAATAAACAAATACTTGACCTAATATGATGAAAATGTTTCGTTGTAAGAGCATCTTCATTGGTGCAATTGTATTTGCAATTGCATTTGTTTTTTTTTTATTGTTACTTCATTTTTTGGCAATTCAACTCATCTTACTTGCATTGCATCACATCAATGCAACTTGCAATTGCAACTAATTTTTTATTTAATTTATTAAAACATAAACACTCAAATAATAAAATTAATAAATAATTTAATAATAAAAAGATGATGTGGCTTGCATTCCATAATTGCATTATATGCAAGCTTGCAAAGATGCAATTGTCATCTACATCAATGCAATTGCAAATGAATGTCATGTCATAATGCAATTCTAATTGCAATTCCAATGGAGATGCTCTAAGATCGACATATAATAAGAGGAGCTTATTTGGACGAGGAATTTTACAATCCTATATAGTATTGGTGTTATAGGTTTTTACCTTTATGGTACAACTTGAAATTGTACATTCAATGTTATGGTATAGTTTTGGATTATACCTACACTGTTTTCTACATATTCTTTATGGTACAACTTGAACTTGTACCTTTATTTGATGGTACAACTTCAACTTGTAAAGTTGTATCATAACATAAGGGTACAAATTTCTTTATGGTACAACTTGAACTTATACATTTAATGTTATGGTACAACTTCAAATTATACATTAAAGCACCAGTACTTATAGCATAGTAAAAGGGCTCTATTTGGACTGCAGGTTTAGGAGCAAAACCCTTATGCTACAACTACATTTTTTATTTCCATCCCATCCTTATATCAACCATGCTTTTTTTTTTCCTTCCATGATGTGACCAAGCCATTGAAAGAAGAAAACCCACTACATGCCCGTGCACTGTACACACAGACTACTTTCACTGTACAACGTGACTGAGTTGTACTGTTCTATCTTAGCGTGGGTTGGCGTGTGGGCGGACGTTGGATGTTTCCTATTTGGAATCAGATGAAGTTTGGCGGGGTCAGTTGGGATGGAACTGGTGGTACCTCTGGTTTGTCTATGTTTGGTTGGTGGGGGTCTCGATCGCGTTGGTCACACATGACCTTTATGTACCCGAAGCTCATATGGGTGCATGGATCGAGGATTATTCAGTTTTTTTGGTTGGAGATATGTGTATGCTCAGGGCCCATGTGAGCGACTTCCGTTGAGAAGGTGGGACTTTTGTCGGGTTTGAGGCTCGAGGTACTGGAGGTGACTGGGATGACTTTGAATTATCCTTTTCAATTGCTCTTTCCAATCTCGAGTGGTTGCTTGGGGAGAGAGATTTGGTGTGACCTGGGTGTTGTTTCCCAGAGAGAGGCTTTGAGAGTAGGGATGGATTTCGCCTCTGCTACCTAAGCTGACTAATTTTTCATTTTTAGATTTTTGAATTTTATCCTACCGCATAGCTTGCCTGACGAGCGCGTTGATCGATTGCTGTTTCAATCATCAGATTACGGTGCCACTCAATTAGCCAAGGAGAGAGGCGAGCTTGGCAGAAGAGTTCTACTTTGTAAGAGGTCATAAACGACTTAAATTCACATTTTCTTTGTCTGTTCTCTCTCCTCCATGTTCTCAATCTCAAAGCGTATCGATTCCTCTCTCAACCTGTTTTCCTCTTTCAAGCTCATGCCAGATCAACTCATTTTTTTGTGATGCCTTCACCGACGATGGGCGTTCTTCCCTCGACGGGATCAAGGGATTGTGATGTGTGGATCCATGATTCTTTCGCTGTAATTCTCTGTTTCTATATCTCTTTGTTTCTCAGTTTCTTTTGTGGGTAGATTCCAGATTCTTTCTAATTCTGAAAAAATATTCCAGATGCTTTTCTCTTTGTTCTAGGGTTTTGTTGGGCGATGGTGATATTACTGGCCTCTTAATCGTATAATAATATAATAATAATAATTTTTGTGTATGTTAACTTCTTTTTTTCCTTCTGCGGATTAGGGTGTAGATCCACGTTGGAGAGGACCGCAGCGGATGGCGACTAGATTCTTCAAGGAGGCGAACCAAATTTGCAGATCCCATCGTTATAAGGTGAGATTTTGGCCTTCAACGTTTCTTCTTATTTCTGCTCTCTCTATCTCCCGTTCTGGTTTTGTACTCTCTCTTAACTTCAGATCCTGATTTATACCTTTTCTTCTCTGGCATCGATCTCTTTTGTTGTCAGGGATATCTTTTTTTGGTCGTCCGAATATCAGCGAATAGCAGCAGGACCAAGAGATGATTGAGTTGGAAAGATATCAAAGTGATTCCTAGGTTCGATTTAGTTTTAGCTTACCAATCTCTCTTTTCGTAGATGGTTCCTTATCTATCTTTCTCCGTTTGGCATGTTTTTTAATCTTATCCAGACGAAATATCGGCAAAGCGTTTGGTGTTAAAGCTTTCGGTCGTCGATCGTCGAAATATCTTGCCGCTTCTCTCCTCAATTGGATTTTTCCGCAGAAGGCCCTAAATCCTAATCAATTCTTTTCTTTCTCCCTTTGTCACTCTCAGATGGGTAGCCGCGAGCACCGGAATCAGCAAAGTAATTGAACAAATTAGAGTTGATCGACCATCTCAGCCACCGCTACCCTACTTACCCTGAAACATTGTCTGTGGGTTCTTCCTAACCTTCACTGTGGGATGCTGAAAAGCTGATTCGGCTCTCTCTCTCTCTCTCTAATTTTTTCGATCATTTTTCATCTATGCAACGGAAGGATTCGAGAGATATGTAGATTCTTGGGATACGAGGCAGATCCTCATATTTGAGGTGATTGTCTTTCTCTGGTGAATCGTTTTTTCAATATTTCCTTGCTTTCTTTCTAATGTCAGTTCTTTCTCCCATGCGGTTCTGTTTTCCTATTTCGGTGGGTCGAGTTCACCATTCATGGCAGAGGAATCTTTTTGCTAGGTTTTTCGCAGGAATCTTCTTTTCATTGGCGTTGGTCCATTTTGCGTCTGAAGCATGGTTTTTGTTGCAGTCTTGGTGGGTGGTTTCTCCTTTTGTTATGGTTATTGATTGCCTTGCTACTGCCGTTGTATTCTCAATCTGGCCATAATGTTTGGAGACCTTATTACCATGCTCTCCTCTATCTGGTTTTATTTTAAAATCTACCTTGATTTGCTTATGCTTGGTTTATTGTTCCTTAGTGATCAGGTAATAGTTGATATCTCATGTCTAGGTTGTTGGTAAAGGAACTTTCTTCTGTGAAGTTTGTATGTGGCTGATAGATGTTTCAACTCTTGGGGCCATATTTTATTGCATTGGTTGGTTTGAGAGACTTTCATTTGGACAATCAGGTGGTATATTGTGATGACGAGTTGAATGGGGATCATGCTCTTGGTGACTCTACAGTCAACCATGTCTAGCTAACCAGGAGCAGCAACTACCTTCTTCCCTGCATTTCTTGGAATTCATCTCTTTGTCATTTTAGTGGTACCTTTTCTGTAGATTATTCCTACCATGTTTTTGTATTAGTGCTAGCCATATTACCTGTAATTAGTTGTTAAGTTGTATCTTGATATGTTTTAAGGTCTTTCAGATTTTTTATTTTTAAGTACATGATTCATTTGTTGGAATGTTGGTACGTGCTCATGATGGATTGAAGGTTCTATGGACCCAAATGTAAATCGTCATTCTCATTCTTATACAAATAGAAATTTTGATTGTTATTTGAATTAAATGTTTGAAGTTCGATTCGGAGGAATCCAGCGTCAGTTCTCTAATATTTATGAATTTAAAATGACTTTGTTCTTCATATTGTTAATATTTAAAATAAACTATTCGTCTAAGAGTTTCACAGGCTGAGACCAGTTGATAACGATTGCATGAACGAAACCTATTGTTGTCATGTGAGGATGAGAATGAAAATATATATTGAACATTGTATATTGACCAGATCAGAATACAACTTGATTCAGTTTTAATAGCATTCTGACATTGTGCTCAAATGGTAATCAAATGCAAGAGCTAAATTTTTACCTCAAAATTAATTTAACAATACCACATATCCCGGCGCAGAGCGCTGGCAAAAACCTCGTAATCATTAATCACAATGTAAAATTCTCAATAAGATATAATTTTAGATGACCAGAGTCACCATGCAAAGCCATCTATCCCTTTTTTTCCATAGTATTTTTGTTATTGTTCTTCTTCTTCCAAACTCTCCAATCACCCGCCAATTGTACCGAAACAGGAAGGTCAACAATGAAAATGGAGTACATTTTAAGATTCTATTTTGAACCGGATTCAACCGGTGCCGCTAAAAAATCGGCATGAACAGAATTGGTACAACCGATATGATTTATTTATGATTTATAAATTAATAAAAATTATTTATTTTTTATTTAATTAATAAAAAATTATTTATTTTTTTAGTTTAAATATTAAATGTTGATTCTATTTTTTGGATTCAAGTATGAATTTTTAGATATTCACATTAAATGTCGTATGTAAATATGATTATTTTTATTTTATTTAAAATATATTATTATATTTAAATATGAATATAATTTTTAGGGACACCATCTTCACATTTTTATTATATATAATTAAATTCATTTGATGTTAATGATTTTTTACAATTCTACATATTTTGTTATACTGGCACAAATCGATTATACTATTGATCTAACTATTCTGGTTGCTAAATTGGCACAACTATATAACCCGGTTTGACAACTTGAGACTATGATAGAGAGAGAAACAAACAGCAAAATAAAAAAAATTATTAAAAGCGTAAAGCAGTTGATTAATCTTTGGGTAAATACAATATATTAGCCATAACTATTAAGCAGCGGGAAAATATAGCCACAGCTATTGAAATACAAATTATTAGCCAACCGTTAAGTCTCTGTTAACACTTCTGTTAGTAATGTTGACTAAACTTTTACGATGCTGAACTAGCTCCCACGTGGCAGTCATCATATCATATTTTTTATGGTGTTGGCATGGCCTTCTTCGTTAAAAATTTGAAAACAGTAACGGGTTGTTAGCCAAATCTTGACCCGCAACAATAATTATGGCTAATAATTTGTATTTCGATAATTGTATCTATAATTCCCCGCGGGTTAATAGTTATGACTAATATATTATATTTATCCTTAATCTTTTTATTTATTTTACTTTTAGGCTTTAGCCCATTATAAGTAATCAATGACTTGGGCTGCTGCAATGCACGGCCTTCAGTTTCTAGTCTTAATACTAATTAAAGTTACAATGAGATTACTGTTGCATAAGGGGTCTGCTATTTTGCACCATTGTCAATTTTTTTTTTTTGATAATGGTGATAATCAATTGAAAGGAAAAAAGAACTGAAACAGAGAAGGTCCTGGTTCACAAGCGCTGAACCCACTGCCCAAAAAACAAAAGGAGCAGACAACAGGGGAAACGAGAACAAACCCCAGACAGCAAGAAACAAAAGGAAAAACAAACGCAAAGGACCAGGCCACTGCCGCATCAGCGAACAACCTAACCTGTTCAGAAAAACAAAAGAAAACCCAGCAGAGGCCAAACAAACACAACACACTGAACACAACGAGAAAAGCCGCCCAGACCAGACAACAAAAACCGAACCACCCGCCTGATCACCCCTTAACACCCTGCCGCCAAACAAAGAAAGGAAGACCAGAACAAAATCGATCCCTCGCCAATTAAGTAGCCAGCAAGGTATCTTTCAACTAGTTCTCACCCTCCGATTTCTCCACTTTTCCATGCGCAACCAACCATTCCATAGAGTGTCTTGCAGCTTTCTTAGCCACCACGGAAGCCCACACCGCCTTCTCTAAAAATATCCTTTGGTTCCTCTCGATCCAAACTCCCCACCAAACAGCGTGTAGGATGCAACTCAAATATCCTTTCATTTTCTGATTTGCAGGACACATCATCACCGCGTGGCACTCTGATGGGGGATTATTAGTTAATACTTAGTACATTTATTATGCTATATTCGGCAACTTACGGATGTAGCTTTGGAATATTTTATAATTATTATGTTTATGAGTATTCTAATTAGGAGAGAGGGAGGCGGACTAGAAAGAGAAGGAAGGAGATAACAATTATTAGGTGGTCAAATAAGGGAGAAGTAGTATGAGCAAGGTTGTCTACTCGGTTGAGCAAGTGGGTTGAGGGTTAATGTCCAACTATTTTAGTCTGTTTTAGTCCGGATAAATGAATAAGTCATTATATTGTTCATACATTTATAAATTATATCAAACCTCATCTAACATATGAGCAATAAAATATAAAATTACACCAAAATAACATGTCATATGTGAATCCAGCATATAGTGAAAATTAACACAAACTTATACACATTTATATGACATCAATATTCAAATGTTAAACTTAGAATTCAAAAGATAGGGTTAAGCGAAGCAGTGTAGTCAAAATCGCGCTTTAAAACTTAAAAACTTACAATTCTACGTTTCTAGATCACTAAAACGCTTTTACACAAAATCTCAGTTTTTACAACTTATGTAGTTAAAAACTCCGCATTAAAACTTAAAAACTTACGATTTTACGCTTCCAAATCACCAAAACGTTTCTAATTAGAAACTCGATTTTGACTACATTGAAGCGAAGAGGAAGATCGAAAAATAGGGGCATTTCGCAAACCAGATGGAAAAAGGACATCGTATGACCTACAACCCGACAACCTTACAGCAGATTGACCCAGCAGGTGTACGACTCATTTTTCTCAGTGGGTTAGGTCAAAATGGGTTAATCAATTATAGACCCGCGGGTTGACAACCTTGAGTATGAGAGTTTTGGGTGGAATATGGTACATTTTAATAGGTTATTAAAGGTGTTATATAGATTTATAAGTATATAATATGGGAGCCATTATATGGATAAAAAATGAAATGATTTGAAATTAATACGAAAATAAAATATTTAAATACATAAAATAAGTACGTCAATATATATATATATATATATACATATATGGTGCCTTCTACTGTACCCCGGGTGAAATCCGGGGTACCGCATACCTTGAGTATGAAAACGCTATCTAGACCTCCAATTAGCAGGATTTTTGGGCATGATACTATGTCCTAACCCTTAATGAGTGAACCTTAGGTCCTAATGATCTAAATCATAAACTATAAACGCTAAGATGGTGAATTGATTTTTTTTGCCTATATTTGGACGAATCATAACCGTCGATTATTGTTTCTAATTAAATTGATCTTGTGGTATAAGATTTAGAGAATTAAGACCTAGATTTTGATCTTTAAGGGTTAGAGTGTAGTATCATGTCCGAAAAATCAGTCAATTCAAGTTATGAATAACGTTTTCTTACTCAAGGTATGCGGTACCCTGAATTTCACCCAGGGCACCGTAGAACTCCCCATATATATATATATATATATTCCTATCACTGACTCGTTCCATCTCAGACCTTTATTTGTATTGATGTACATTAGCCTGAACCTTATCAATACATTAGCCTGAACCTTAATAAGGTTCAGGCTAATGTACATCAGTACAAATAAAGGTCTGAGATGGAAGGTTCAGGCTAATGTACATCAGTACAAATAAAGGTCTGAGATGGAACGAGTCAGTGAACCTTAAGGTTCAGGCTAATGTACATCAGTACAAATAAAGGTCTGAGATGGAACGAGTCAGTGAAATAAGGTTCAGGCTAATGTACATCAGTACAAATAAAGGTCTGAGATGGAACGAGTCAGTGATAGGAAAAAAAAACTAGCTGTCAATTGAGGCGTTTTCCAATTTTGATTATTTGCTCAGGAAAAATGTTATTATTTCTTGACGAGAAATTTTTTAAAAATAAACCTAAAAATAAAAAGTTTTCATGGGCCGGTAAACAACAAACCAAAACTCGGTCGAAAGCCGCTGCGATAGCGCGACTCAATTTCCCTAGTATTTTATTAAACATAGACCATAACGAATCAGGAAATTGCAGGAGACAATACTTCTCCGATTGGCTTCTTGTTTAGCGCTAAGTCGCCAACCCATATTCCCATTTACACAAAAATTCAAGAGGGAAAGAGACAACTATTCTCAGAGACCTCTGCATACGAATCACAATCCACGATGGTTGAAAAAGGAACAATATAAAATGACCACCAAGGTAGAAACCATCGTTTACCATCAGCTATTCAAAAACCACGATTGAAGGACTTAGACTGGATTGGGAAGTTCGACAACAGAAAAAAAAAGTAAAAAGAACATAAATATTCACGTGGCTCACTAACATTATGTGTGTTAATTACGTCTACGGTAGGAGAGAGAATTTTCACTATATTTGAGGAGATACATGTTACAAAAATGGAAAAGGTATATAATACCTTATCGAGACCGGCTAACCTAATCTAACCTGGAAAAAATATTATAGTACCTTCTTGTCGATGGCAGATAATTTGTGTTCAAGTCGTAGCAACAAACGATTTTCAAAATTCTTAATTTTAAAATCTCTCTTCTTTCCCAAATGTAGAATTGTGCTTAAATCCGGTGACTGAGGGATTTGGGCAAAATTCCTTCCCAAAACCCTCATCCAAATGACCCCCTAGATAATGTGTCAAAATAGAACCCAGATCGAGTAACCCGCTATGTCAAACCGACCATCAAATCCAACCGCATTCCAAATTGACTTGAAGTCAACAACTCGCAACCCGTCCAACCCACAGCTAGATTGACCGCAACCCAATTAACCCGCAATCTGACTAGCCAACAACCTGATTAATCCAAACCTGATTGACCCGCAAGCTGATTAACTAGAATCGAATGACCCGAAACCCGATTGAGTCGAACCCAATTGACCCAAACCCGACTAACTGATGACCCAATCTAGCCAACCCAAACCAACCCGATTAACATAAATAGTTAGTATATTGCATAATATATAGTCTTTCAAAATGAAGTTTTTTCATTCTAAACCTAGATAAAACCATTTTTTGTTTCATAAATGGAAGTTCAAAATCTGAAATTCACTTGATACCATATATTTTTAAGAAAAGGAATTTTCTTATGGTTAAAAGAAAAGTTATTGGAAAGAGAGAAGGTGGAACATTGGTATTTTTAATTCTATGGAAAAAAGAAAGGAGAATTTTCGTGCTTTTGATTTATGGGATGAGAAAGAAGTGGAAATTTTTTGGCTTTTATATTTATGAAAAGAGTAATCAGAGTGAAATATTTGTATTTTAAACTTTTTGGAGAAGAAAAGAAGAGAAAATTTATTGTTTTCAATTTTTTGGAAGAGAAAGAAGTCGGGAAATTATGATTTTTACAGTTTTGGGTGAAAAGGAAAGAAGGAAATTTTTTGGTACTTTCGACTTTTTAGTATTTCAAAATTTTACTATTTCAAATATGAATCTCGAATTGTTATGTGGGCATGACTAATTGATACTTTTAGTTATATATGGAATGGAATGTATTATGTTTAAGAACCTATCAAAAGTTATATCACTCGAACTACCTTAAATGTAGGTTGTTTTATATTATAAATCATATACTTAATTATTTATCAATTTGATTATTACAATATTTACACATGATTGTTTAGAAGTTTAACAGTTAGTGACTAAAATGTTGTCTACAATAAACCTTATTATATTTTTATTGGGCATGACTAATTAGATATAGTATATTTGATAACATATATCATGAGTTATATTATCTCAATAACGTCACTCGAACTATGTCTATTTCACATTATATATCATATACTTAATTATTCTCTAAAAGTGATTATCACAATCTTTACATTATCTGTAATAAAACTTATTGTAACCTTATATAAGGAGTGGCTAATTGGCTATAATATATTTGAGAACCTATCATGAACTAATTTAAAAACTTCTGATAAACAATATACCTATCTCTATAAGGAGTGCACTGACCCGAACAACCCCTCAACCTAATCTGCTTGTAGCTCGCCCGACACGTAACCTAATTGACGTGCAATCCGATAAATCCGTAATCCAACTGACATGTTACTCGATCAACCCATATAGTCTGACTGAATCGCAACCCGATAAACCCGAATCCAATTGACTTGTAATCAGATGAACCTGAAATTCGACTACCCGTGACCATATTGAACAAACTCAAACCCATCCGATTGACATTATTTTATTTAGTAAACAAAATTTAAATCGTCAATTTCGAGGGAGGGCTTTTATATTAAGAAAAGAAATTCTTTTAAACACGAGTCCATCAAAATTGAGTACGGTCCAAACAGGAAATTGTATGGTAGTTAGCGATTTGTATTTTATTATTACATAGACAATATCGGAATCAGGAACCAGGAGATGAATTCTTCCACGATTGGCTTCTGGTTTCGCTCTATTACGCACAAAATTTCGAGAAGGAAAAAGACAAGACAACTTATACATATAACAATATATAGAGAATAAGAGACCTCTGTATCACCATCGTTGAAAAAGAAACAATAGAAAGAGACCCCCAAGGAAGAAAGACCAAGTAGATCTTGTCATCAGGTGCTCTAATAAAATTATTATCATCATTGTTCTTATCACATTATTGTTTTCTGTATCTACTATCTAGCTACGTAACATAAGAAAGCCGACAAATTATTATGATGTATATAAATAAGCAATCGGCTTTCCCCTTGAGAACCCACACCAACACACAGCAAACGCAGCTTGAGAAATATTTCCAATAAAAAACCTCCAGAGGAAATGGCCACCAACAGCTTCTGCATGATCAACAAATCCCTCCTGGCCTTCTCTTTCATTCTCCTGATGATTTCCGGCGCTGAAAGTAGTACGTATAATATGTATAGTTGTCGTCTTTATCAGGAGATATAACTCATCAATGATGATTATTGTTGTGCAAGTTCATTATATAACTCATCAGGTAACTAATGATTTTGAATATATGCAGCGGCATGCGTACAAACGTGCGATAGCGCTATCCAGGTGAAGAAGAAGGATACCTGCAATCAAGTTGCTGCTACGTATGGCATGACTCCGAACAAATTCCTTTCTTTCAACCCAAATTTGCCTTGCAGGCATCTCTTCATCGGCCAATGGATTTGCGTCGCAGGCACAGCGTGTTAATCAGATCCTAGTTAAAGCATTGCACGTCAACAATCGCACGCACGTCTTTTCCTTTTCCTAGTTAAAGCATTGCATCCTGTTGAAGCATGCGAATTCCGGGGATATATGTGTAATGCATGAATGAATAAAGAAATTAAGTTTGACAGAATAATAAAGGAAAGGCAAACATTTGCCATAATGTTACAGTATGTATCGTAGGGGATGGCGTTTTTAGGGTTTTCTCGTAAAAGGATGAAACACAAAGAACTCTGAAAGGAAATAACTAAGGAAATAGCAAATAAAGAACAAAAGCTAACTATTGGGTTCCAATCTTTTTCTAGAATATGACTCCTACTCCTCTTAAGACACGACTAACAATAACCCCAAACCAACTTGAACAAGGAAATTACTAATTAAGACAGTAATAATAAAGACCCAATAATATCAAATACGAACAAATAATAAAATACTAAAGATATGCAAGTCCAGTCTTCTACGAAATGCTATGATGGTTTGATCTCGTAACATCCCTCCCCCCTTAAAAGAATCTTGTCCCCAAGGTTCGTGGGATCACCGCACCCACTTCAACCGGGATCGATGTAAAAGAACCTTCTTCGTAACTTGTGGTAGACACTACAAAAAAAATGGTCTATGGCAAGGGTTATTTTCACTTATACCAAGGGTTTTAACCCTTGCTACAAGATTTAGCAAGGGTTTGGTCAACCCTTGTATCAACCCTTGCCAAAGCTACCCTTGCTACCTGTAGCAAGGGTTTTGAGCAACCCTAGGTGCAAGTCCCATGCAAGGGTTATAGCAAGGGTTTGAACCGCTGATACATGTAGCAAGGGTTAAAACCCTTGCTAAAACTTTGTGTAAATTTAAGTGGAGACATGTTTGATAGCATGGGTTAGAACCCTGGAAAAAATCCAAAAGTACCAATGTTTAAAAAAAAATTCCAAAAATACCACCCAACTCCAAAAAATTCCAAAAATACCACCCTTTTTGAAAAACCGCCACCCCACCCAGCGGTTTGGTCGAAAACCGCTTGTCGGGGGCGCGGATATGGACCAAACCGCGGGCCTAGGGGGCGGTTATAAAAAAAAAAAAATTTGGACCAAACCGCTGGGTGGGGTGGCGGTTTGGCCCAAAACCGCCACCCCAACCAGAGGTTTGGTCCAAATTTTTTTTTTTTTTCCGACCAACTCCTAACTTCGGTCGAAACTTCAATCGAACGTAACTTTGCACTCGGGTATCCGATCGTAGCAATTTTTTTTTTTTTTCATTTCGTATAACTTTTCAAGATCTACAACTTTTACTAGGATGAAATTTTCAAAACATGAACTATTTGTAGATATACGGGACCTTGAGAATAACTTTACCTTTACTTTTCAGAAATCCATGTACATTTTGAAATTATGATTATACTAAAAGTTGTAGATCTTGAAAAGTTTTGCGGAATAAAAAAAATTCATGACATTCGGATTTTGGAGCACAAAGTTATGGCCGCCCAAAGTTTGACGAAATAAAGAAAAAGGTCGTTCGGGGTGGCAAATGACGTTTTTTCGAGACGAAGACGGAACCCGACTGTTTGAGACTTGCAAGATCTCAAAAATTTATTCAGATTCAAAAAATGGAGGCCGCAAACTTTTTGAGATCTTGGAAGCCGCAAACCGCCGGGTCTCGCCTTTCGTCAAACTTTGGGCGGCCATAACTTTGTGCTCCAAACTCCGAATGTTATGAACTTTTTTTTTATTCCTCATAACTTTTCAAGATCTACAACTTTTAATATAATCATAATTTGAAAATGTACATGGATTTCGGAAAAGTAAAGATAAAGTTATTCTCAAGGTCCCGTATATCCACAAATAGTTCCTGTTTTGAAAATTTCATCCTAGTAAAAGTTGTAGATCTTGAAAAGTTATGCGAAATGAAAAAAAAATCGCTACAATCGGATACCCGAGTGCAAAGTTACGTTCGATTGAAGTTTCGACCGAAGTTAGGAGTTGGTCGAAGAAAAAAAAATTTGGACCAAACCTCTGGTTGGGGTGGCGGTTTTGGGCCAAACCGCCACCCCACCCAGCGGTTTGGTCCAAGATTTTTTTTTTTATAACCGCTCCCTAGGCCCGCGGTTTGGTCCAAAACCGCGCCCCCGACAAGCGGTTTTCGACCAAACCGCTGGGTGGGGTGGCGGTTTTTGAAAAAGATGGTATTTTTGGAATTTTTTGGGGTTGGGTGGTATTTTTGGAAAATTTTTTTTAAACAGTGGTACTTTTGGATTTTTTCCTAGAACCCTTGGATAAATACGTTGCAAACACTAGCTAGGGATAGAACCCTTGCTACAAGTCTTACATGATGAAAGCAAAATCAACATTTACCAAGCAACTGTTAACCATCGTTAAATAGTGTTGCTAAAGAGAAACGAGAACCAGAAGCTCAGCTTGGTTACAAAATGTTTTGGTCACTATAGACAACGCTGTACCAAATACCTATTTTTTGTAATAATAACCAAATTCATTACATGCACTGTACCAGTCAATAGTTCATCTTTCATACCATAAACATAATATGATTCACGATCCAAAATAATATTATTTACATGGCTACACGTTAATTACCAAAAACATTCAAACATAATCCAAAGAAGCATTCGTATCAGGAAGCTTGAGAACCCAAAAACGGAGCAAGAGCACTATTTGCACCCTGTTCATAAGAGAAAATCAAAGAAGTACGAAACAATATAAGATAACAATTGTTGACTATGCACCCACATTCATAATCTAAATATGCTTCTTCGATGTCATTCTATAAGGAAATCATATTCTGAAGTACAAAGACTTACCATGAATTGATTTTGATTCTGCAAGCGGCGAAGTTCCACTAAAAGACTGTAACAGAGCTTGGTTGACTCAATTTGCCCCAATAAACCATACCAGATATCTGGCTACAGCAAGTAGATATATCTTCACCATAAGCAGGTACTACCCTGTACCAAGCAATAGAATCAATGCCTCATAGCAAAACTTCAATACATCATCCTAAAGTATAAAAAACCAATTTACCTGAAGTTAATGATACATACGAAACACATTCCTGCCTACACAGCTGCACAACATGTAATAGGAATGACATCTGAAACCTGCTCCATGAAAAATCAAAATTGAAAGAACTAAGTAAGCTTTAATTGACTTGGCCACTTAGAATCAATGTCGGAAGTTAACTAAATAAGCTTTAATTGACTTGACCACTCAGCTTCTGATGCTAAAATAGACTCCGTGGGAATCACAACTTTCTAGGAGTACTGCATGCACCAAGCACCACATTGAATACCAATGCGGTTTTGAAAGAGCATTGATCTCACACACATCTGACTTTGGCCTCTTCAAGAGTCATGATGCATTGTGTTTTCTATAAATAACAAGGTATTGTCTGAATACATATAGTGGCAGATGGGCTGACTGCAAAATTTAAGCATCAAATTGGAAGTAATTATAGCTTCTACTGACCTGTAGCTACAGATAAGTGCAACGATCGAGTACTGTTCCTATCATTCTATCAAAGAAAAGAATCCCCTGCAAGTGAAACCATCTCAACCAACATATTCATACTTAACGATTTTCCAACCTGCAATGTGTATAAACAATGAAGATGTAACCAACTGCCTTCTGAAATGACAAAGAGAAAAAAAAAGGTACAAGAAAGTTGTAATATAAGACAAACATGCTCTTAAGAGTTAGGATTATTCCTAGCACTTGGACCCATCACCCTTTGGTGATTGTTGTGCATAACTTTTTCGGCAATACCTTCCACCCCGTCATGAATTTTTAGTTCAACAATGGATCCTAGCTCTTCTGCACAAATCTAAAAGCCAGCTTCTTTTACATCCTGAGGTAATGTGAAGTCACTGGACAAGCTTAAACCTGCAAGCATATATGATAAGAAGACATCGAACCCCGAACATGGAAGAACTTAGAAAACTTAAGAATTAAGAGGAATGTTTAACAGGGTCTCGCCCTAAATGAACTGAAGCGCATCTTTTCAAACCAAACCTGCAACTCTCAGCTTCACCTACAGTATTAACACAATAAAGAAAGAGTCAGAAAACTGAAAAGAACAGAGATCCACTTCGGCAGTTACTTAATTATAGACTTGCATTCTACGGCAGAGGGGAATTTGGAAGCCAATTCTGTCCAAAGAAAGGCTCTAGAGATAGACTATATGCAGAGATAAAAATTGGCATAGGAAATATATACCTATGCCAATCACCATGAAATGACATATGAAGATACCTAAATCGGCTTCTTTATTGTAACCCCATCAGCCCATCTATACTCATATCTATAACAGAAATTAGAAAGAGCATTAAGACACAAAAATATAGAGAAAGCAAAACAAATTATCTATGGATAATGTCCAATCATAATACAACTGAGATATGCTACAATTAAACAAAAAACAGAATTCACATACTGGAATCAAAGAAACGACATATATACCTTCTTGAAGCATTGGCATAGGAAATATGTAATGTGAGGAGATCGACTATCAGTTATTGGGGGATGATCATCCTGAAAGAATGAAGCAAACAAAAGAAAAAAGAAATGTCACTAAAGCTAGAAGACATAAACATGCAAACTACCACAGTTTGTATCCAATATCACATATCCCATTAAAGTCAAAACTCAATAGTAAACATTACTTTGGAGAGGACACATTCAATCTTAATAATTATACATAAGAGCATAGAAGGGTGACAAACTCGTAGATACATTAAAGGGTAACAAGAGATTAAAGCTGCAATATCTTGTTCATATCAAGAACAAGGCATACCTGCATAATACGAAGCCAGCATAGGCTGCAAATCATATTAGGGAGGTACACAAATAAGAAGTTCAATCATAGTACACCAAACACTCCTAATGTCTGAAGCTGCACAAACCCATGACATTTTAGTAACCTGCAAAATACAGCCAATTCATATGAATTTACGAACCATGAAAGTAAACTTTCCCATCATAACCTCAGCACCGTTAGCTGTAATTTCAGAGCCATTTTATGAGCCATTTTGGGCAATGAGGGAAACCAAAATGTTAATGATCTTGTTTGTCCAAATTGAATCAGATTACACATAGATTCAATTTGTCATTTTGATATAATTCCTACCAAGGTGTGATTGATATATCTTTAGACACCCTAGGAAGAGATTAACAAAAAGCAATAAATTCGTTCAAATGAGTCACTCAAAATTCAGAATTCAAGAGTCTAAAAATCCTACATAATACAATTGAAACTACAAAACTCCATATATAAGAAGATATAATTGCAAAAGCAGACTATACCAATAAACTAAGAGAGTGAGAGACAAAGTACGACTGAATGCAAGAATAGCAGTGCTGGAATGCATACAGCCAGCGGCGGCGACCAAGAAGCAAAAGCACGAGGCGAAGATCTCTCAGTCCTGTATGAAGCCAGCGGCGGCGATGACACTACAATCCTAGAGAAGAGAGAGTGAGCGAGCGAGCGGCGATGACACTATAACCTAATTGGAGGTCGCTCCCGAGAGAGAGAGAGAGAGAGAGAGAGAGAGAGAGAGAGAGAGAGAGAGAGCACAATGGAGAGAGTGCAATGGAGAGAGAGTGAGAGAGACAAGGAAATCAGAGTATCAGACCTTTCCGCCGGAGAATCGTATCGGAGCGAGTGAAGGAGACCGAAATCGACTTCAGCCAGAGCGATTGAGGTGGGAGACCGGAGACCGCAGTGAGGGAGTCCGGAGTGATTTTCAAACTTTTCCTCTGCGACGGAATCCCTCAACAAACAGGGACCAAAAAGAAGACGAAAATTAGATTTGTTTGCTTTCAATTTTGAACTATCAATTTTGGGTTCGTTTGGGAAAGAACCAAAATCGGAATCGGTGGAGAGGGATTTCCAGAAGGAATGTTCGAAAGGAAAGAGAACACAATTATCTAATTATCTTTAGTATAAAGCTAGCGAGGGTTTCGAACCCCTGAAACAAACCGCTGCTACGGGATCGGTTAGCATGCTAACCCTTGTAAGGGGTTGGAAAAATGACACCCCTATTAATTATAGTTATTTTTTGTATTAAATTCATGTTGCATTTAATAATCTTTGGAAATTAAAAACTCATCTTAATTACATTCCTTTTTTTAACTACCATTGTACTGATACAACTACCATTGCACCTGTATACTGAACTCATATTAATTACGTTCCTTTTTTGGAACTACCATTGCAGTGATACATCTACCATTGCACCTGTACACAACTACCAGTGCACTGATACAACTACCAGTGCACTGAAAAAAGGAAAGTAATTAATATGTGTTTTTAATTCATACAGATTATTAAATGCAACACAAATTAATTACCTTAAAAACCTATAATTAATAGGGGGTGTCATTTTTCCAACCCTTTTATGGGTAGGCATGCTATCTCATCCCCCGCTGCTACAACTAATTCGGAAAAAATTAGCAGAGGTTTAGTAACCCTTGCTACTAAACCCTCGGGATTGGTACCTTTTCTTGTAGTGAGACCATGGTAAGAGTAGAATGACGACACATTCGCTTTCGATACTTCCAATTACGTTCAGGCAATGTATCAAGGTGTATACCACCCCAAATTCTCACCTCAGCCAACTCTTCTCCAACAACATAACGCGTATCATCACTACCATGGCTATCAACCTCCTTCCTTTTCACGCCCATAATTTGACACTTAAAACTCACTTCCAAGACTATCACATTAAGCTCCTCCAGGTCTCCTTTAGATCCCAACGTGCAACACCCTACTTGCTTCCTATGCATGGAAATTAACCAATCTCCCTTCCCCAATTCATTCTTTTTATGATGAGCCCTAAACTAGGTCTCTTGTATTAGAATCGCACAGCTGAGGATTGGATTGGATTTCAATCCCAAGTTCTCAAGAACAGGGTCTGTTTTTTGTGGGTTTGGGGGAAAAGTTGTGCAACTTTCACAAGGGAAAGAGGCTCGAGAACTATGGTCGATGCTTGGCCACGATCAGGGTGGAAAGCTGATCGATACAAGTTGTTGATTGCTCGGAATCCGCCAAGCAATCCGTCCAATTCGTCAAGCAACAAGCTCGATGAACCAAAGCTCAACTTTGTGTACGTATTAATCCAAAAACTGCCAATTACAATTAACAATGGCACTTAAATAGACTCAAGCTAACCCTAATAACTCATAAGGAAGTCCTTGACACAATACAACTCAAACTACACCAAACAAACTCGGAAATAGACTCAAACTCCAAAACGGACTAAGAATCCTTATCCGATAAGGATTCGGATTACTTGATCCTAATGGCAACAAAACAAGGTCGACACGAACTTTGGAGCTCCTCGATCGAGCGCCTCCAAGCTCCATTCCGATCAGCCAATTCTTTGTCGTTGTAGCCAGAAACTTGTACTTTGATGTGGAACAATTCGTTGGGATTGAATCTCTACCATTGTTCCAGAATCAACCCATTACGTAACTAGCCCGAACATGCTTCCTGCCTTAAGCCAAAATCTAGCAGGTTTCCGGTTTTGCCATGCGTGTTTGAGAAGCCTCAAAAATGGTTCTCTGGATTTGATCTTGAGCTTCCAAGCATCTCACCTTGTAGAAGAGAACTCCAGATGTAATACAAGCCCTTGAATACCCATTTTCGTCGAGCCATTTGGAAGAACCATGATTGAGAAGGTGGCTACCTGAAACCGTGAAATGACTTAGCCAATTTTCAGGGCTCTTGCCATAACTCGACGTAACTTCTTGAACAAGCAATTGTGACTTGTAGAGGAGGCCATTTCGGATCATATCATTTCATGCCTTCTCCCACCAACTCCACGTGACAACAACTCGTGCCGAGAGTTGCCAAGCAACGTGGAGTCTTCATTCAAGAGTTGCGGGAGCGGATATGGTGACAACACCATATTTGTTGTTATAGTAACAACAACATAGGTGGACCAATAGGAACCCACCATTCTGCATACTTTTGAAATTCATGCGTTGACTAGGGTAAAATACAAAGGAAGGGTATTTTTGTCCTACCAAAAATTAGCAGCTCCTTTTGTCCGAAAATTTCCAGCTCGTTTCTCTCTCTCCGTTTCTTTCTCTGTCCAATCGTGCGGCGCCGAGGCTGAACGAGGGCGACGAATCCTCATCGGAGCAACGCAACTACTGCAACGGCGGCGACGAGAGCCTGATCGCAGCAGCTACAGCAACGGCGGCGACGAAATCCTGATCGCAGCAGCTACAGCAACGGCGGCGACGAGATCCTGATCGCAGCAGCTACAGCAACGGCGGCGACGCAACGGCGGCGACGAGATTTGATCACAGCAGCTACAGCAACGGCGACAGGATCTGATCGCAGCAGCTACAGCAACAGCGTCGAGATCTGATCGCAGCAGCTACAGCAACGGCGACGAGATCTGATTGCACCAGCTACAGCAACGGCGGCGACGGCGGAGCAAGCTCCTGATCGCAGCTACGAAATTGACGATGGACGAGAATCGTGTAGATGAAGTTTCTGTTGGTTCTGTAGATGCTCAACAACTCCTGCAAGTTGCAACATCTTATGACAATGCAACAGAAGTTGGATATCAGCTGGAAACCTCTATTTCCACCAACAGTGGCAACAATGAACAAGAAGAAGGTACGCTCAACTCAATCCTTCCTGTTTTCTTACGATCAGCACCACAATCACGCTTATACAAGCCATTTGCCATATCATAAGCACTACCAATCAAACCGCCCACAAAAATCCCACAAACGATACCAAAAGCATCGCCAAACACACCACATTCGTCCCAAAACAAACCACAGGAAAAAAAGAGACAATCAACCAAAACACTTTAGAAACAAACCACAATACTTCTTAAACGCACCAAAACACCTCCAATGCACACCATTAAAACCTAAATCGTTATATTCTGCAATCTGTTTGTAAAAAAAATCATACACTGTAATGCAAACCATAAATATCATAAAAGCATCATGAATAACTACAACCCAAACCACTTTTCACTTTTCTAGCAAAAATTATCGCAAGATGAAATGATCAAGTGCTCATTTCTTTCATCATTGCTTACAGGTGTGACATCAAACAGGTCCGAGTCAGACTACACTAGTTTGGGGTTGGCATTCAAAACCATTGAGGAAGCAAAACAATTCTACAAGAACTATGCTCACGATCTTGGCTTCAGCGTGAGGGACATGGGAGCTGTCAAACGTTCTACAAAAAGACAGCCAACCAAAACAGCACGATATGCTAGGTATTGCTGCAGCAAAGAAGGATACAAGACCACAAGCAAGTCAAATCCCAAGAATAAAGGATCAATAGATGTGAAGGCTTATCAACGTGCTGTACCAGAAACTAGAGTTGGCTGCCCAGCTATAATCAAATTCAGATATGATATCGAGAAGGATGAATGGCTGCTGGACAAGTGGATAACAGAACACAACCATGATCTCCTCCCTCCAAAATTCAAACATCTCTTGAGGTCGAACAAGGGGATCTCAGAAATGCATGCAATGGTCGCAAAAGTGCATGCAGATTGTGGAGTTTCACTACGGAAATCATATGAGTTGTTCACCACAACTTCAGGGGGGAGGGAGAATGTACCTTTTACCCCTCATGATCTGAAGAACTATATCACAGGGACAAGGCAGAAATCAATGAAACCAGGCGAAGCAACTATACTTCTTGAACATTTTCTCCATGAAGCTTACAAGAATCCATCATTCTTCTATGAAATTGAGGTAGATAGTAACGAAGATATTGCAAGTATATTCTGGGCTGATGCAAGAATGCGGTTTGACTACAGTTGCTTCGGAGATACGATCAGCTTCGACACCACATACAGGACAAACCAGAATTATCGTCCACTAGGTCAGTATTCCTTGCACTAGTTAATTTTCTTGAGATTTCGAAGTTGAATGCATACCAAACATTACATAATGCATTAGGAGGTTTCTGGTGGGATTTTGCAAATGTTGTGGTTTGCTTTGTGAGGTTTGTGGTTTTCTTTGTGAGGTTTGTGGTTTCCTTTGTGAGGTTTGTGGTTTGCATTAATAGGTTTCTGGTCTGCTTCCGCAAATGTTGTGGTTTGCTTTGTGAGGTTTGTGGTCTGTTTTATAAGATTTGTGGTGTGCATTAGAAGGTTTGTGGTTTGCATTAAGAAGGATTCCTTGCACTAGATAATTTCCTTGATATTTCGAAATTGAATGCAAACCAAACATTAAGCAATGCATACCACAAACCTCCTAAACCATACTAAAAACGTCCTGAAGCACACCATATATATCATAAAAGACAGCCTTTGTTTGTTTCAATGTTTAATTCTGTTGTTCTTTTTTTTATTTTTAATTTACAGCTTTGTTTGTTGGCTTCAACCACCATCGTGCACTTTGCATCTTCGGGGCTGCTCTCCTATATGATGAAACAACCGCTACATTCAAGTGGTTGTTCGATGCATTCTTGAAATGTATGTCAGGCAGCCGACCAACATCAATATTCACCGACCAAGCTGCTGCAATCGCCGCTGGGATTAGATCCGTCATTCCTGAAGCATTCCATGGCTTGTGTACTTTTCATATCAAGCAGAATGCAATGAAGCATCTCGACACCACAAACACAAACATTCTAGAAGATCTGCAATATGTCACTTTTGGAGTAGAAAATGAGGAATAATTTGAGTACAATTGGTCAAGGTTGCTAGACACATATTATCCAGAAGAAGGCACCAATTCAAGGAACTGGTTGGATTCAATTTACAAGGTGAGAAAACAGTGGTCTTCAGCATGGATTAAGGACCACTTCACAGCTGGTATGCGAAGCTCACAGCTGAGTGAGTCTTGTAACAGCAACCTCCGAAACTACCTTCAACCAGATGACAACCTAGTTGAGTTCTTCACATACTTCAACAAGTTGCTCGAACGGAAAAGATCAGACGAAATGGACATGGATTATCAAATGGCAAACACAGTCCCAAACAACATGTACGTATTACTTGCTTTATTTGAACTTTTTATACTGTAGAATGCATCCACAGAACAGTTGAATACAACCCAGATACCACCTAAACCAACCCAAAAACCCTACAATCCACACCACAGACAACCTAATCAAAACCATAAACACCACAATGCACAACGCACAAGCTTAAACAACCCAGATACCACCTAAACCAACCCAAAAACCCTAGAATCCACACCACAGACCACCTAATACAACCCATAAACACCACAATCCACACCACACACGACTTAAAATAACCCATAAATCCCATAATCCGCACCACAAACAGTACAATACATACCATAAAATCATTAATGTAGACAAGATGTTTTATGAATGATTGTATGTTGTATGTCATCTTCCAACAGGTATGACAGAAGCCCACTTGTTCAGCAAGTCGCAAAATTATACACAACTAAGATCTACAGTTCTTTCCTTGAGGAGTATTCAGAAAGCCTTGCTTTTTTTGTGTTCCTGAATGAATCTATGGATAAAGATGGAATGACAGCTTATGAAGTGAAGAAACTGGGAGGATTCGGCAAAAGAGTCGTGTTAGTGAACAAAGAGGAGAAGAAATACAAGTGCTCATGCCGTTTGTTTGAAAGTTCAGGCTGGTTGTGCAGACATGTAATCAGGCAGATAGAGATGGTTGGATTCAATGGTGATGATATTGAGCAATTGACTATCCCTGAGGAATACATTCTGCCACGATGGACGAGAGATGCCAAATCTGGAGAGAAGTTCACAATAAACACAACAGAATGTGCTGCAACAGATACTTATGCAGGGAGGTATCAAGAACTGTGTGCTAGCATGGTTATCCTAGCAACAAAAGTCTCAATGAATGACAAGGTCTTCTCAATGGTTACGGAAAAGATTGCAGAGCTCACTAAACTAGATTTCCAAAGCCTTCAGACTCAAGAAACTCAGCAAACAGTACCTGGTAATTTCACACATCTTGTTAGCATCCCTACTTATATTCACCAGTAATTGCTTAATCCAAGCCACTAATGATCTAATGCAAACCATAAACATCTTAATCCAATCCACTAATTGCTTAATCCCTACTTATGTTCACCAGTATCTTGCATATTGCTTTTTCAACAGATGGAACCACCAGTACATCACCCTCACAAAGCGCTGCTGCTTCAGCTACAAATGACAAATATGCCAATGTGAAGGGATTCAAGGCTCGAAAAGACCCATGGAAATCAAAGAAGAGGCCAAGAGGTGGACTTGAGGTAGTGCTGGAGAGGGCTAGAAAGCAAAGAATTGATGAACAGGCCGCCAACAAGCGTTACAAAAGCAACAATGAGTGATTAGTTTCCTTGTTGTTATCCGTGTTTTTTTATCTGTCATAAACTTTTAGATTTCAATGACAACTATGAGACAAATATGAATAGTTGCAGGTTTTGATAATATTTGATCAACATAGATACAGTTGAATACAACCCAGATACCACCTAAACCAACCCAAAAGCCCTACAATCCACACCACAGACCACCTAATCCAAACCATAAACACCACAATGCACACCGAACAAGGTTAAACAACCCAGATACCACCTAAACCAACCCAAAAACGCTACAATCCACACCACAGACCACCTAATCCAAACCATAAACACTACAAACCACACCATACAGGAAAGAAAACAAACCACGAAACCTCTTAACAAAACCAAACCACAAACATATGGAAACTTTCAAGAACACTCATTAAGCAAACCACTTATGTATTAACACAAACCACTTGTCTTATAATACACACCATACACGACGAACACAAATCCTCTTAATCAACACCATTAACACACTAAAACACATATTAACACACTGAAATCTGAAACTGTTCTTGCAAATGCATGCTAAAATCAGCTAGTCCACCTTGCGATCAAACTCCAAACTCTTCTTCTTCACCTCTTCAAGTACACTGTTCTCCTTGTTCAGCAGCAATGTTAATGTGATCTCATCCCGCCTCTGATTGATTTGTTTTTGCCACTTCCTCATAGCTGGATCCAGTTTGCCATCCCAAAACTCAGCAAAATTCATAGCAAAAACACCACAGTCAACCCCACCACGTTGTCTCACCCCTCGCATTCTAACCCACTTTAATTCTTCAAATTTGAAGGGCTCTTTTCTGCAGGAAGGAATGTATTCTGTGGCATAGCGGACCACCATATCCGCAACAGCACGAAACTTGGAATCAAGTTCGTCAGGGTAAAGGCTGTCAAGATAATCATACCGTTTGTTCTTCAGATTCACTACATACATCCTGTAGTGGTCATCAGAACAGTGGGGGAACATCCACTGCATGCAGAACAAAAACAAGTCAGTACTCCAAAAGCACAATGAAGAAAAAACACACATGAAACAATGTAGCAAATCTTACTAAAAAAAATACATACAAAATCACATTGTGAGAAATCCAAACCATCTGGTATCCACTTGCAACTTGTAATAATTTCATCAATCTCTTCAAAAAAATTAGGCAGTGGTCCAGAGTTGTTGACTATCCCTTGCACTTTTTGCTACAAGGTAGAACACAACATAAACACAGTAAAACAAACCAGACGTATTATAATGCGCACCACAAAAACCCTAAAACAAACCAGACGTCTTATAATGCACAACACAAAACCCTTAAACCAAACCAGACGTCTTATAATGCACACCACAAAAACCCTAAAACAAAACAGAACTAGCAGAAAATGTAACTCACCGCCAGCCCTGAATAGAACACCCATCTTTTTAGTTGCCCTCTTCTCACTTGCTCCCGATTCAGATAGGCAGCATAGAAGTCAATAACATCCACACTCACACATTTCCCATTTGCCAAAGTCTCTGTGTCCTTTCTATACAAGCAATCGAATCCATCAACACGACTGAAAAGGATTTCCTTCCTATTTTTCATAATCCATAACAAACAAAACAGTCGGCATTAGAAAAGTACTAATAAGCACTATATAAAAAAATATATACAAACAACCGCATATGTATGAAATCTATACACATTAACTTACAAGTTATTTGAATCCCTTGCATATCGCAACACAGCACCCTTCAACACATCAATATCAACACCGGATGAGCTTCCTGCATTCTTCACTTTAAATTTTTTCTGATTTTTAAAGCAACCCACAAATTAGATAAAACAATACTAAAAACAACTAACACAAACCACAAATGCGATAAACCACACTACAAACACAAACCAAAACTGAAACATTGTACAACAAATTAGCTTCTTTCCTTTTCTCATCAACCACCACATCTTCATAAACATCCCCCATAGCAGACTACAGAAACCAAACCACAAAAGTGTTTAACAAAACCAAATATATGTAAACCACACTACTAACAAATGCAAAACAACCTACTACAAAAGACATGACAAACAAACCAAAAACAGTATAATCCACACCACAAATATTCAAACACAAAACAGTAAAAATACCTTTACGACCTTCTCAACCAAGTTATCCAACTTAGCAGCATCAACACCATCAACATTTTCATCTCCATCATCACCTTGTCCCTTTTCCTCACAGCTGTCCATCTCCATCACCTTCTTAGCATTCTCAGAATCAACACTTTTTTGTGTCATCTCCATTGTTAGATTATCAAGATGATCATCAAGTCCCTCCGAATCTAATACTCCCTTAGGAGAGGTATCATCATTAGCAGTGCCAGCAGGATCATTGTGACCAACATCTGGCAACACAACATCAACAGTACCAGCACCATCCTTATCCATCTCCATTGACAAATCATCAAGACCCGGGGACTTTGGACTATTAGCACCAGTCTCATCATCAGCATTGGCAGCAGATGCATTGCGACCGACATCATTGGTTACCTTACCAACAGCAACATCATCAACTCTATCAGTGAAATCGACATTATCTTCAGGACTATGCTCTGGTTGCTGCCCCTCCAGCATCTTTATATGATCATCAACTTGTTCAATGCTCGAACTGTAATGAGTAGCCATCCTCAACAAAGCCCTCTTATAACTTTCCATGCCATTCTTCAACTGATATGCCTACAAAAACACGAAAACAGCCCAAAAGCAAACCATAAACCTTCTAAAGAATCTCACATTCCTTTTAATGAACACCTAAAACACACTTATACAAACCACATATGTTTGAGTTCTCACAGAAAAACACCTACCAAACGATGAGTACCATAAAATATTCCTTTAACGAAGTAATGCAAACCACTATTCTTTTAATAGAAACCACAAGTACACTAAAGCAAGCCAAAGAATAAACAACAGAAAACACAACTAACCAGCACATGAATAAAATAAAGTATTCCGTAAACAAACTAATGCAAACCACTATACTTGTAAAGCACACTGAAAGTATTCTAAAGAAAGACATAAATAGAATAACACAGAAAAATCACTCACTTCTTCAACCGAATGAATACCATCCAAGTTGAGGCCAAGATAGGGAAGCTTCGGAAGATCCCCTTCCCTCTCCATATCAAGATCATCTACCGGCCTTTTCCTCTTTGAACCCTGCACACGTCCTCGTCCCATTGGTTGACTGGAGGTTGCTTGTTCTTCCACCACTACATCTCGATGACCAATAGTGAGATGACCTTCGTCCATCAGTACTTGAAAAGCAGCACTTGCGACTTTGTACGACCTATGCTTACAGGTCGGTATGGGCAGCTCAGGGGGGTTCTTCAAACGGTCAAGAATCGAAATCTGCCACATATACAAACAGACAGAAGTCAAGCAACCACAAACAAACTGTACCAGAAAGATTATAATACACACCACACAACCAGGGGGGAAAGCAAACCATAAATATTCTTAAACAAACCATAAACATCTTCAACCACACCACATTCGTCAATAAACAAAGCATAAATGATAAACAATACCAGAAACATTATAACAAAGAGGGGGCAAAGCAAACCATAAATATTCTTAAACAAACCATAAACATCTTCAACCACACCACATTCGTCAATAAACAAACCATAAATGAAAAACAATACCAGAAACATTATAACACAGGGGGGGCAAAAGCAAACCATAAAAACTCTTAAACAAACCATAAACATCTTCAACCACACCACATTCGTCAATAAACAAACCATAAATGAAACAGTAAACCAAAATTCGAAAAGGGGTATATTTATTCACTTACAAAAAGAAGATGAACGTCACCAGGGAACTTTGATATTTATTGAACCACTTCAACCATACTGTCATTAAAATGGTCAGCCACATGCTTACACCAATTATATTGGGTGAAGTCAGCGACCATTTCATCTTGCAAAAAACCAGCATAGGCGAGGTTAATCTTCAAATTTCCACTGGGACACAGAACTGCCTCCATTGCATACAATACAAAAAGATCCCTCCACTTCTTATTGTCCCTCTCCTCTTCCAATGCCAGTTTAACATTTGCCAATGTCGCCTTTCCTTTCCTAGTATTGGAAAGCCCTAACTCAATTCCCCACCTGTGCCTCTGGGCTGCACTGAACATATCCAGCTTAACAGCATACGGTCCACGCGGCAAACCAAAGACTCTCTCCACATCTGCCTCTCCAATTCTAAACTTCCCTGACCGAAGCAGCGGGAAAGACCTTGAACTGACATCAAAGCTTTTGCAAAGCCATTCAATAAAATTATCCGGGAGTCTCGTAAGCTTAACCCTCGACACACCCCTAAAACCCAGAGGATCAAGCATCTGCAGTTTTTCTTCACTTGTACTGTCAGCATCCATGATGGCAAGAATACGATTAGTATTACTACGATGCCTCTTATCCGGCTTTCCAGGCACAGCAGAAGCACCATCTTTCTCTCGCTTAGGTGTTGCAACTTTTTCCTTTTCCTTCCCCTGTACTGCACCATCTTTCTCTTGCTTAGGTGTTGGAACTTTTTCCTTTTCTTTCCCCTTTACTGCACGTTTCTTAGCAGGTGCCATGCCTACAAAGCAACCAAAACACAAACCAACATAAGCAATCTCATACCAGAACATATAAAATCCAAACCATTAAGGGCCTAATGCAAACTGTAAAACCATCAAAACAATCCAATAATCAAATTTAAAGCAGACAAACAACAACTGCAAATGAACCACCAACATCACCCTGGAAATACACCAGAAAGGCCCCAATCAAACCCACAAACACCCTAAATGTCACCAAACACAAAGCGCACCACCAAAAAAAAGAACAAAACAACAGAACTACTGAACACCACCACAAACGACTCAATAATCAGATGTAAAGGAGACAAACAACAACTGCAAATGCACACCAGTAAATCTTCTAAACCAAACTGTGAAATCCGAAACACAAACCACAAAACCTTTTAAAAGAACCACCAACAGCAGCCTGAAAATACACAATAGTTTTATTAAAACCCTCCAGAAAGGCCCCAATCCAACCCAAAAACACCCTAACTGTCACCAAACACAAAACGCACCACCAAAATGTAGAACAAAACAACAGAACTACTAAACAACACCACAAACGACTCATGAGAAACCAGAAACCCTAAAATAATCAAAGCACACCACAAAAATGAAGAAACATCCAACAAAACCTAACCAGAACGCACAACTATGAAATTTCCTCGTCTCCTTCAACAAATTTAGACTGCATGCGTCAAAACATCGCAGAAAACTGGAAAACGAAAGTAACAGAGGGCAAACATGAAAACGAAGGTTGTAAATTCAATAGCAGAAGCAAGCAATGACAATGCTAACGAAAACGAAAACGGCGACGCCAAACTAACACCATACAAGTGGAACTCCGGCGACGCCAAACGACAACGGCGACTTCGCAGACCAAAACTGACGACGGAGGAGAAGACAGTTCCAGTTTATCGGAGGAAATCACCGGCATACCTCGAAATTCACTTCGGCGACGGAGGAAACAGAATCGCGCGAAGGAAATCCACAAGCCGCAGACGAAATCGCTCGATGCAGATGGAAATTTGGTGGCGAGAACAGGGAGAGAGCAACCGAAGGAGACGTCCCGTCGGAGAGCAGTTCGTGAGCAGAGGGGAAAGGGGAAAGCGGAAAACTGAAATGTCTCAACGCGCGCTTCAATAAATTTTATTATTAATTTTGAATTTCAAAATTAATGCCAGGTAAAAGAAAACAATTATTTAATTATTGTGCAGTTACCCTTATACCCCTGTTGTTATGCTATCCGGAGCCCAAGAGTTGCTTAGCCGTCATTGGAGTAAAAGGCACAGCAAGTAGAACTGGGGCTAGCGCCGCTTCATCATTCAGCCTCAGCCACAACCACTTCACCGCCTTGTCGTCCTCTTTCTCAATGCCGAGTAGTGGAGCCAGTTCTAGCCTCGTAACCGTAGTAACGATGACAAACTCTCGAGATGGCGGTCAAGCAATATTGATGAGATTAACGACTTCTTCTTCTTTGGCCTCCACAGATTCATCTAGGGCTTGCGATGGTGTTGGACTGTTGGCGCCGGCGCGGCAGTTGCGAACGGTGAAGTGGACTCCTCAATCGTCTCCATGGCCTCGAATGCCTTCGCTTCGTAGGCCGGGTCACCAGTATCCTTCCAAAGACGCCATGCTTCCACGCGTTTTAGGTTACGATTCAAGATCTCCAACGTATGGCTCAAATTCATGTCGATGGGGTGTCATTGGTCCCCTGGTGCGCGCCTCTCTGAGCTTTGCTCGTCGGAAACAGAGCTAACATGATGCAGCGCCTTGTATTTGGCGGAAAGCTCCGCCAATTGGTTCTCCCGATCGGCTGCTATGATTATCGATCCGGCGGTGGAAGTTGGCGGCTTCTCAATGGGTGGTGACTTTACGTGTGATGAAGATGGAGCCATGGTTAGCTCGGTGGCGACGACGACTATGGGTTGAGCAACGGTTTCCAACTCGGCAGCTGGTAACCTCATGGAGTCGATGCGGACGGTGCAATACTTCTCCACATATTGGTTCCACATAGTGACCCAACTGATGATCGTAACCCTGGACTTCGTTGGTTGTGGTTGCTTACTCGCCATCCCAAGAACCGCGCTATGGATACCAACGGTTACGGTGATGTGATGTAGGAGATGGCGTTTTTAGGGTTTTCTCATAAAAGGGATAAAATGCAAAGAACTCTCAAAGGAAATAACTAAGGAAATAGCAAATAAAGAACAAAAGCTAAATATTGGGTTCCAATCTTCTTCTCATTAAACAAAAGACAGTACATATATATAGGCATAAAAGTCTCTACCTTTTCCCATCTAGAATATGACTCATACTCCTCTTAAGACACGACAAACAATAACCCCAAACCAACTTGAACAAGGAAATTACTAATTAAGACAACAATAATAAAGACCCAATAATATCAAATACGAACAAATAATAAAATACTAAAGATATGCAAGCCCAGTCTTCTACGAAATGCTACGATGGCTTGATCTCGTAACACATCACTTTCGACTTTGTGATAATAATAGCCAATTTCTGAGTAATACACAAAATGTTCAGATTTTAGAAACATGTTTGACAAATTTAGCCACTTCCGTTAAAGATTCGGACAGTTACATCAACAAGATGCTGACGAGAATGCCACGTGGATACCACATCATATTTTATTGCATAATACACATGTATAGCCAAAACTATCAACTTTGTGACAATAATAACTAATTTCTCATAAATGTACAAAATGTCCAATTTCGTCCAAAATTTTAATGGAGTCGTTTTAGATACTGACCAGACTTACATTTTTGCTTATTTGACATATCGAGTTGTCGTTGACCTGTGCGTCTGGGTGAGATCCTCGCTAGAAACTTGTTAATGCAACTAAAATAATCTCTAGTGATGTTTAAGTTTTTAACGAAAGTGGCTAAATTTGTCAATCACGTTTCAAATTTGGAAATTTTGTGTATTTCTTAGAAATTGGTTATTATTGTCACAAAGTCGATAGCTATGGCTATGCAAGTGAATTCACTAAATTCAACATGTCAATATTTTTCATTAAGTATATTGTCGAGCTGCCCTAGCTCCCACCACTATTGTCATCTTTGCCCTAGTTCCCACCTCTATTATCTAGTATATTTTTCATATACGACGATAAAAAAGGATAATTATTAAAAGAAATATTATGAAGATAATCCGAGTTAATTATCTCAACAGAATGCGTCTTAATTATGGGAGTAATTCTCTTTTGAGTTTTAATTCTCACAGACTACACCGCGATTTAAATCCCGTCTAGAATTCAAGCATAAACTCTAGCCGAGTGCAGTATATGGCAAGTATGTTTTAATTGTCAAACCCGGTCGGTGCATGTATCCCTACTTCAATCGCTTAGGTTGTTATCTAGCAAACGATTTTGGGTTTAAAGCTAAGAAAACTACTAAATAAACAAACAAGGACAGTAAATCGAAGAGAATTCTATATGAGAGGACTTCATTTTGGTATTGCTTCCCCTGGTCTCGTGCTAAGAAAAAATGAACGAAACCCTAGTGTGAAGGACATGTTCATACACCGTGAGACGGGTGCAACTAGCTAGGAATAAGCTCTCCTAGTCGATCGATCTAGGATTGCCACAATAAGCTAGCAAACCTAGCTCTCTTAATCGAACAAACCGAGGAAACTCTAACTCTCTTAGTTGACCAATTAAGAATTGTTGCATTAAGTTAGTAGACTAAATCTCTTAACCTTTTGGATAAGGATGACAACAATAGGCTAGGCAATCTGGCCCTCTTAACTAACCAACTAAGGATTGCAAGACCCAACCCTCGGAAGTTAATCCGGACGGCGGAGGACCAATCACGTCAAATCATGGTAATACTCTGTTACTTGAGGTTTTGGCTCTATATTAATCCAAAAGAGGTTACCCAATAGGCTAGGAGGTCAAGCTCCCTATGGGCCAAAGGGGGGATTTCCACCCTCTAGGTTAATATGACCAAATAATGAGCTAATGCAAGCAACACTCAATCATTCATGATTAATACCTCACATATTATATAAAACACACAATCAATACAATAGAATCATGTTCTTACATCCTAAACACATCTAGACAAGGATTCACAATACCTAAATTAGTAGGTAGGCTATTCCATTGCTAAGCAAGGAAAAACAACAAAAAGGAGGGAATGAACCATGAAGAGATGACTATCTTCCTTCCTTGTGGCTTGAATCCCCCTTTAGAAGAAGAAACCTTCAATCCTCTAGCATAAGGCAAGCCCAAATCGCCTTCTTCCTCCTTTGAATGACACTTTCTCTCTCTAGAATAGGAAGAGGAAACCCTAATATGTTACTAGAAACCCTCCTTTATTCTGAAAACTAAAAAACTACCAAAAAGCTCCTCCCTTTTCTCCTTCAGCTCACTTCCCCTTTTATACCCAAATCGACGCATGTTCATGGTCCCAGTTCCTGGACCATGAAGTCGAGCAGATTCTTACTGTTTCACTAAGTCACTTCACGGTCTGAGGCTGGAGTTCACGGTCTTGCGACCATGAACTGGCTGGGCTCTAAAGAGATGCGCAAACTATTCTGGAACTTCGACGCTTCACGATATAGGCTCTCTTTTCATGGTCCATAAGAACGTGAAACTCAGCTTCCGTCGTGATCCTTAGTTGCTTCCACCCTTCGACTCGTTTTCGTTATTTTCTTCCCGCTTTGGATTCCGAGGTCAGTTTCACCTACTAGGATCTGAAACATACTAAAACAAAGTGCAACCTAGCATAAAACCACACCTCACGCAGTACAAATGCAACAAACGTCTAAGGAAAACGGGGATAAATGTGTACATTGTACCCGAATCATCTTTCTAATAAAACATGACTTATTCTCCACGAAAGAGGGAATATTTTGGATTTTCTGATCCTATAAATAGAGGACTACCCATACCCACTAAACACACCAGTTCAAAGAGTATAAACAGAGAAAATAAGCTTTAGACAACTCCAGTTTTTGCACAACACCATCGAGCACAAGAAGGGTTTTTTATGCTTGAGGCGACCACCTAATTTTCGATTGTGCATAACGAGGCAGTGTCGTGAACGTCTTAAAAAGAGTGAACTAGTCCAAGACTCAGCCATAGTCCATCCATGTAGCTGATACTCTCATGTTCATAGTTCAAAGTGAACATAAGGAGGTGAAATGAATGTTGAGGAAGTTAAATAAGAAATTAAAGCATATGGTGATTTAAGTGAACAATTCAAGGTTGTAGAAGCTTAGCCTCTTATATCACAAGTTCAGGCATCGAAAGAAGTTGATTGTCGAAGAGGCTATGAGCTCTACCCTTTTGCATTGAGGATAATATGGTATAGTACCTACATGAACAACATGTCCAAGCAAGACAGAAAGTTCATCCATGGTATTGTAAATGAGTATAGTGACAAGGGGCCACCTTGTCCCTTCCTAGATCTGAAAAATTCTACATTGATACTAAAATAAGCAATTTGTACACACAATTGTTGGGTCTTCGAAAGAGTTTGAATGATTTTAATAATAATTAGTTTGAGCTGTTTTACCGAGAAGGTCTACGGTGCAAGCTCGTATAGCCCTAAAAATGAAAAGAAAATACAAAAATTCGATAATTTTCCTTTCTTCTTTATTGTTTACTTTTTGAAACTTAATCTTTCCGGTTCTCGGTCCATCGAACAAAAAAAAATTCTTAGAAACCTGCCCATAGAAATCATTTTTTTTAGATGGGAATCTAAAAATTTCATTAAGTATAGGCCATTGGTAAACCCAGATGCCTCTCAAACAACTCCATGTACAAACAGCCAATCAGCAAGTACATCAAAGTAAGTAAAACCTATCTGTTATACTTCTATACTAACTCCAAGAAACAAGGAATTTCTTCAAATCTGGATCAACAATCGCCCTACACAGGATGTCACCTTTCACTTTGCTACTTATCTCCATAAGAGATCTAGCTGGCCGAGCGCTATACATTCTCGAACACCTCTCCCGCCAAATACAACTCAACGCAACACACCACCTGAGCCTGCAAGCTTTGGATTGAGTTGACACTCCTCCCCATTGCTGGATACACCAATCTACTAAAGCCTCCCAAGTATGAAAATAAGGAGGAGCACACTTCTTCATACACTCCTACATTATATAACCTGTATATAAACAATGGACCAGCAGGTGGGTTTTACTCTCAACACCCATTTGACATAACAAACATAAGCCTGAGACTAGTTTCCCCCAACGAATGAGTTTATCCTGGGTTGTTAAGCGATCATGCATAGCTAGCCACACAATGAATCCATGGCGAGGGATAATTTCCTTTCCCCAAATCAGTTTTGCCCAAGACACCTTTGGTCCAGGCTGCCTAATAGTTTGCTACACTCTAGTAACTGAATACCTTTCCATCAACTCCCCATTCCACAAAACATCCGACATCACCCCAATGATATATTGCACAACAATATTTTTGCACTTCAAGATCCTCTTCCATATCCACTTTCATGCAGAGCTAGGAGCAATATCCCAGATAATCTGTTGCTTTAACCGATATCTTGCCACCCAGGCTACCCAGAGTGAGCCTCCATTTGTTAGAATGTCCCAAATGTGCCTTAATACACATGCCTTGTTCTAGATTCCAAAATTTCTAAACCCCAGACCACCCTCCTGCTTTGGCTTTGCCAACTGATCCCAGGCCATGACAGCCTTTTTCCTTACACCTTCCTCTCCTGAGTTCCAAAGAAACTCATTGCAAAGCTTCTCCACTTCCTTCAGTATAAACTTAGGCAGCAGAAATAGATTAAGCCAGTACTGCAAAGTACTTGAAATGACTGTAGATATACAAGTTGAATCTTTCCAGCATAGCTAAGTGATTTAGTTCTCCAACTCCTCAATTTCTTAGTAATGCGATCAATCAAAACTTGCCAGTTTGTACGAGAGAGCTTACCTGTGAGCAAAGGGACTGCCAGATATTTTACAGGTAAAGTACCAAGGGGAAACTCAGAATAGGACGATATCCACTCTTTCTCATCCTGAGAAATCCTTGCACAGAATGGTTGACACTTTGTAGGGTTGCACCTTAAGCAAGAAATAGCATAGAATTTATCCATCAAACGTATGATTCCAGCCACCCCACGAATTGAACCATTAATGAACATCATCAGATCGTCAGCAAAGCACAGATGAATAATCTGAAGTGGTTTACATCATGGATGAAATGGGATCTGGTTATCAGCTACATCTTGTTTCACTAAACAGTCCAGTACTTCCATAGCTATGACAAATAAATAAGGGGACAAAGGGTCCCCTTGTCCAAGGCCTTTTCGCGCTGTAATTATTCCACACAATCCACCATTCACAACCACCCGAATTATAGGAGTAGAGTGTTAACGAGCTGAACGTAAACAATAACAGGAAACGATAACACTCGATATACGTGGTATCCCCAATATTCGGGACTAGTCCACGGGAGAGAGACCTCTCCAGCTGATATCTTATTCCAAATAGTGTAATCGGATGCCTCTCTACAGCTTCTTAACAAGCATATATATAGTTGGTCTCTAACCCTAACCCCATGCACGTAAACCCTAAGCCCTTTACAAGTTCCATGGGCTAAAACATACTTAGGCCAAATAAACAACCTACATACGACATACATATGTACAAGTGGGCTTAACCCAATCCGCTAACAACCTCCCTCAAATTGATGCCACTCGCGAAGCATCAATTTGCTAGACAGGTACCAATGACGACTGGAGGAGAAGGCTTTAGTGAAAAGATCGGCCACCTGCTCCTCAGTCGGCAAGTAATGGAGAAGTACCACCTCATCACGAACCAAGTCACGAATGTAGTGAATATGTATCTCGATGTGTTTAGTCCGATCGTGAAGGACTGGGTTCACAGCAATCTGAATCGCACTAGTGTTGTCCACATATAACGGCATAGGAGTCGGGCAAGAGATACCAAAATCAATGAGCAACCGACGCAGCCATACCAACTCGGAGCCCACTTCAGACATGGAACGCTACTCAGCTTCAGTTGAGGACTTCGAAACCTTGTCCTGTTTCTTACAACGCCACGAAATGAATGCCTCCCCGAAGCGAACACACCAACCACTCGTTGAACGACGTGTATCAATACACCCTGCAAAATCAGAATCTGAAAAGGCTTGAAGCTCCTCCCGCCCTTTGGACGGAAAGAAGAGACCCACGTGGGCTGTCTGTTGTAGGTACCGGAGTATACGCTGAACTGCAAGAAGGTGAGCATCACGCGGATGGGCCATGAACTGACTGACCACCTGAACTGCATACGATATGTCAGGACGAGAATGACATAGATTAATCAAACTACCAACGATAGACCGATAACGAGACCCATCTGGGAGAAGTGTGCCGGTATCACGACCAAGCTTAACGTTCACTTCCATGGGGGTGGAAGCTGGGCAGCTAGTGTCAAAGTGAGTATCCTGCAATAGATCATCAATGTACTTATGCTGGTTCAAAAAAATCCCATCAGATGTGCGAGTTACCTCGAGACCCAGGAAATAGGATAAGGAGCCGAGCTCCTTAAGACTAAAAGCAGCATGAAGGCCATCGGTCAGTGCGCGAATACCGGCATCATCATCCCCAGACACGACCATATCATCGACATAGATTAAGAGCACCACGAGACCCTTATCAGACTGGCGAAGAAACAAAGACGGGTCATTAAGACTTTGACAGAGGCCCAGATCTGTGACAGTCTTCTGCAGCTTATCAAACCATGCGCGGGGTGCCTGTTTCAGACCATAGAGAGACTTATTAAGCCGACACACCTGATTTGGGGTTCCAAGCTCATACCCGGGAGGTTTCTCCATGTAAACCACCTCCTGTAGATCACCATGAAGAAAGGCATTCTTCACATCAAGCTGCAGTAATCGCCAACCCCTCATCGCTGCCACAACAAGGAGGGTACGAACCGTCTGCATCTTTGCCACTGGCGCAAATGTTTCAGTATAATCAATACCGAACTCCTGACTAAAGCCCTGTGCCACCACCCGCGCCTTGTGACGCTCTAGACTCCCATCTGGCCGAAGCTTCAAATCATAAACCCATCGGTTGCCAATGACTGGGGTAGGAGGCGGGGGCCGATCAACCAGAGTCCAAGTGTTGTTGGCATGGAGCGTAGCCTTTTCAACATCCATGGCTGCCTCCCAGTCAGGGTGGCCACGAGCTTGCTTATACCTGGTAGGAATCACAAGACCAGTAACAGTATAGGTCAAAAAATCACGTAGATGGGAAGGAGGTTGACCAAACGTAGAGCGAGTCGAGTGCCGACGGGGCACTGGGGGTGGAGATGGCGAAGGGGAGGAAGCAGCGGAATCTGCTGACGACGAGGAACTCGATGAAGCGGGACTGGCAGGCGGTGATGGTGGAGGGGGCAGGTCGGGCGGTTGATCAGGTCCATCATCAGTAGTTAGGAGATCTCCCGGATCAGTAGACTCAAAGGGCAGAGGACATGACTGGGAGACAAAGGATCTAGACTCAGAAGACGACTCGAAGAATGGTAGGTGCTCGAAAAAGACCACGTTACAAGAAATACGAATACGATCAATAGAGGGATCATAACAGACATAACCCTTATGTACAGAGCTATAACCCAAGAAGGCACACTTAACAGTTTTAGACGAGAGCTTATCACGATCACGACGCGGAAGGAGAACAAAACATGTACAACCAAACACACGGAGACTAGCATAATCAGGATGAGACGAAAACAAGGCAAAATAAGGGCTCCTATCTCTAAGAACTGGTGTGATCTGGTAGTTGATCAACCGAACAGCAGTAGACACGGCTTCCGGCCAGAACCGGGGTGGAACAAATGACTCAAGAAGGAGAGCACGTGTGATTTCAAGCACATGGCGGTTCTTTCTCTCAACTACACCATTTTGCTGGGATACACCAGGACATGCCTTCTGATACAAGATGCCCAGAGCTCGGTAAAGATCAAGGAGAGTATTTGAGCTAAACTCTCCACCCTCATCCGATCTCACAATCTTAACAGGTTTATTGAACTGGGTACGGATCATGGCGAGAAACTCTATAGCAATGGGAAGGAGATCGGATTTGATACGGAGAAAGTAAACCCAGACAAAACGAGTAGCATGGTCCACAAATAAAGCAAAATAGCGATAGCCAGTGCGAAAAATCACAGGAGAGGGTCCCCACAGATCCGTATGAATAAGGTGAAACGAATCATCAATAACAGTGGTACTGGATGGGAAGTGTTTACGAGTGGACTTAGCCTCGACACAACTAGTACACGCAAGATTGGGGGAACTAGCAGCCATCTTATTATTTCCAAGTAACTGACGTTTAAACATGGATACAAGCCGACTCGAATGGGGATGACCAAGGCGGGAATGCCACAAATTAAACGTTTGATCAGCTAGACTCGAAAAAACAAAACAAGAAAAGACAGATTTCGACATACTACGAGACATAGACAACGACGAACGTGACGGTGACTGATCCGAGAGTTCCTCCAAGTGAAAAACGCGCCCATGTTTACTCCCGCGCCCGACCTGCCTCCCCGTCGTCTCTTCCTGCACAACACAACCAGACGGAGCAAACACAACCCGATAACCTTGCTCAGTAAGCTGCCCCACCGAAATGAGATTAGGTCATAATTGGGGAACATGAAGAGTATTTGGAAGCTCAATAGTCGGCTGCCGAAGACTACCAATGCCTTTAACATTCAACTTTTGACCATTAGCAACCTGAAGTGATAAATTCTGAACAGGAGATACATTCTTCAAGCAACTCGTATCACTCGTCATGTGGTTGAAACAAGCAGAATCTAAAAGCCAAGGTTTAAGCATACCTGAGGTTTGGAGCGTGGCAAACGCGGAGCTGAGGGCTGTAGGGAGTGAACGTTGAAGGGCAGCATTCACTAAGCCCTCAACGGCCTCGACGGTGAGAGGCGAGCTTGGAGCGGGAGCGACGACCTGCGTAGCAAAAGCAGGAGGAGCACCATTATTGTTAGCAGATGGGCCATCCGAACGAGGACCACCATTGTTGCGACGTCTCCGCGCCGATGGACAGTCGAGGATAATATGATCAGATTTCTTGCAATAGACGCAAAAATTGCGTTGCCGATAGTGCTTTTGGAGGTGGCCCTTCACATGGCAATGGTGACATTCAAGCTCGGAGATGGGTACGCGCTGTTGGAACTGTGGGCGTCCCACTGCATAGGCTGAATCAGCCGTGCCTTGCGCTCCTGTTGCTGCTGTCGTGGCGGAGAACACAGCCTCCCCCTCGCCGGGCTGCGCGTTCAGCTGAGACTGCGTCCGCAGTCGAGCTTCCTCCCTCATAAGCTTGCCCAGAATTCCTTCCATTGTGAGTGTGTCTTGGTTTGCTAGAGTGGACCGAACGGATTCGAACTCGGGACGGAGGCGCATGAGAAACTGAAGAATGCGCTGCTGTTGGCGATCGGCGATCACTTCCTCGGAGGCTTGCGCGGAACGGAGAGCGGCTGTAAGTAGGTCTTGTTCCGTCCATAATTCTTGGGCAGCAGTATAATAGGCAGAAACATCCTTATCGCCTTGATAAAGACGATCGAGCGCGGTTTGCACTTCGAACTGCCGCGGCATATTGTGAGAAGAGTAGGTCGTCGCAAGGTGCCGCCACATAGACCTTGCATCAACTAACAACCGAAGCCCTAGCACAATTGTAGGGTCGACAGATCCCAAAATCAAGGATCTCACCTTTGCATCTTGTTGAGACCACCTAGCAATTTCCTCAGCCGTAGTCGTGGGCTTGGGCAACGTGCCATCGATGAAACCGAGCAAGCCCTTTCCTTCAACATAAACTCGGAACTGAAACTCCCAGACTGCGTAATTCTTGGAGTTCAAGCGAATGACAAGACGATCGGAATCGCCAGCTGAAAGCTCTGATACCATGTTAACGAGCTGAACGTAAACAATAACAGGAAACGATAAAACTCGATATACGTGGTATCCCCGATATTCGGGACTAGTCCACGGGAGAGAGACCTCTCTAGCTGATATCTTATTCCAAATAGTGTAATCGGATGCCTCTCTACAGCTTCTTAACAAGCATATATATAGTTGGTCTCTAACCCTAACCCCATGCACGTAAACCCTAAGCCCTTTACAAGTTCCATGGGCTAAAACATACTTAGGCCAAATAAACAACCTACATACGAGATACATATGTACAAGTGGGCTTAACCCAATCCGCTAACATAGAGAAACAAGCTTTTATCAACTTCATATAACCATCAGGAAATTCCATAGCAGCCATATCATTGAATAAGAAACCCCAATTAACTGAATCAAAAGTTTTCATGAGATCTATTTTTACGGCACATCTAGGGGTAATGACTTTTTTGTGATAATCCCTCACTAATTCAGATATTAACAGTATGTTATCACTAAAAGCCCTCCCCTGGACAAATGCATACTGGGATTTACTAATGAGATTAGGCAGAATTTGGCCATTCTATTTGCTAACAGCTTAGAAATCCCTTTATACAAGACATTGCAACAAGATATGGGCCTATAATCTTTCATATGCTCAGCACAGGGTATCTTAGCAACTAATGCAAAAATTGTAGAGTTCACTATAGAATCCAAGTGACCAGTAGAGAAAAAGCTTAGGATTACCTCTTCAACCTCCTTTCCAATGATATCCCAGTGAGTCTTGTAGAACTCCACTGGGAAACCATCAGGACTAGGAGCTTTTCCCTTACCCATGTCAAAGAATACTTTCCTAATTTCCAACCTTGACACACCCTTCATAAGCTCTGCACAATCTGTTGTACTTAATATGTGTTGAATAATTCTCTTGAAGTAATTCACTGCATTTGCTTAAACATTAGGATTAGCATATCCAATCAATTTAGTATAGAAATCAACAGCAATCCATCCAATACCCTTGACATCAATCACCACATTCCCTTGAGCATCATTTAATCTTATTATCAGCTGTTTCTTAGTTCTAATTTTTACATATCTATGGAAGAAGGAAGTGTTGGAGTCCCATTCCTGAATATATTGAATTTTGGACTTCTGCTTAAAAAACAATTCCTCAGCTTTCTTCAACTCCTATAATCCATGTTAGCTTTCAGCTCTTCTTCAATAAGAAGTGGAGTAGGATCCTGAAGGACTGCACTTTGAGCTGCCTCAAGAGTAACTTCAGCTTCTCGAACACGACCAAAAATGTCTGAATAGACCTCACGATTTAATTTCTTTAAACCACTTTTAGCCTGAGCCAGCTTACTATAGAAAATATAGTGTGGATAACCAGTAACAGGTTTCTTCCATGCCTCTTTTATTATAGACAAATATTAAGGATGAGATTGCCATAATAGGAAGTATTTAAACGGCTTAGGCAATGTATGAGGAGGGGTAGTATTTGCTGAACTAACAGGGAAGTGATCCAGCTAGGCCTTATTAACAAGAATTTTGTCAATTCTTCTAGCAATCGGATTGCCCTTATACTTAATTATTCCACAAGGTAAACCAAGATCCTGCAGTCTTGTGATCCACAACCTCCATTGCCCTCAACCAATCTCGATAATCCAGCATACTAGAAGTGATTTGTTGCAAATTTGAAGCTTCATTTGGCTCACTGATGGCATTAAAATCCCCCATTATGACCATAGGCACCCTATCTTCTTTAAAACTTAACAATTCCTAATACAAAACCTTCCTCTCCACCGGCTATAGACAAACATTACAATGAAAGGAGACTGCTCAGCAACCAAGATTTTCAAAACATGCTCACCTTTGTCCATTCGAGTAACTTTCAATCCAGATTTCCAGAAAATCCATATCCTCCCAGACTTAGATTTAGAATAGTTATCCATATGATTCCAAGCCGAAAAAACACCCTCTGTTATTCCTTTACTATTAGCTTCTAGTACCCTAGTTTCTAACAGACCTACTATATCCACTTTAAATTTACTTAGCTGCTTTAAAACAGCTAAGTGCTTGCCAGGGTCATTAAACCCCCTGACATTCCAACTCAATATATTCATTTACCTCTCTTCTTACCCCTACCTCGAACTCTTGTGGGAGGGGGGGAGCTACACACTTACTACCCGAGTGACTCTGTTGTAGTTTAGGAAAAGAATGATCATCTAGCAGAGCCCTGCGAGAACCTTGATTCAATCCAGATGGCCCAGCCTTAGTTTTCTGACGATGGCAAACCACCAAAGTGAAACCATCATCATCAATGATCCCTGCTTCTGGAGGCGGGGTAACAGTTTCCACCGGCCTCAGAACACCAATTGTCACCTCTTGGTACTCAACTAGACCCTCTGTCACCTTCATCCCTTAATCATGTACTACCACTGCATCTATCTTCTCACGAACAAGCTCCCCAATAACTGAAATTCTAGGTTTCCATACTTGTTTACTAGGACCCATGGGAACCAAACAATCATACCCAAAACAGCCACACTTCTCGCAAACCTTAGGCAAATTACAATACTCCACATCCACAATAATCTCAGGCAAACCATCCGACTTAATACTCAGCTTAGTAAGACGCTTGACTGAGGCCTTCACTTCAATACCGATATGAGCAAACCCCAGCTGAGGGCTGGTAGTTGGTCGGTATCCGGTATACCCGATTACTCGGTATTCAGTATACCGGAAACTGACATTATGCCCGCCGAATACCGATACCGGATGTTATCCGATATACCGGTATACCAGATAACCAGTAACCGATATAAAATCAGTATACCGAAAGTCGACTGCTGCTGGTGAAGAGAAGAGGACGAGGAAGGGCGGGGCTAGCTGCTAGGGGTGGCGGCGGATTGAACAGAAAAAAGGAGAAAGGAGTGCAGCGGAAAGGTCGAGGGTCGGGTAGCTCTCTCCGTCGGCGAATGCTGCTGCTAGCGAAGAGGAGAGGACGACAGAGATGCTGGGGGCGACGTACCTCTCCCCCTCGGCGACTGCTGCTGGCTGCAGGTGGGAGGGAGATCGAGTTTGGGCTTCGGGGAAGAGAAGAAGAAGAGGATGTCGGGGCTGGCGGCTGGGGCTGGGGGCCGAGGATTGAATCGAAGCAGAGGAGAAAGGAGTGCAGCGGGTTGTTCAATGGGGCGGCGGTTGAATCGGGGAGGCCGATAGGGTCGGGGATGGCTGCTGATGGGAACTGGGAAGATAGAGTTTAGGGTTTCTTTTAACCAAAATCCAATCCCTCCTGCCCTATACGCTGCGTTGCGGTAATTTTTTTTTTTAAGTTCCGGTATTCCGGTATACCAAAATACCGTCGGTATTTACCGCCAAGTATCCGGTATTACCGAAAGAAGAATTTCACGTCCGTATTGAATACCGTCGGTAAACGGTTCGGTAGCCGGTAATACCAAATACCGGTTTACCGAATACCAGCCCTACCCCACCTTCCTACCAGCTTTTGTCGAATTATCCATATAGAGAGGTTTCCCCAAAGAACTTGCAACCCTACCCAATCCAATTTTTGAGGTTAGCTCAGACGGGAGATTTGATAGACGAACCCAGATAGGCAACACCGTGTTGTCAATAGCAAGCAAGCTTATACCTGGCTCCTATCGACGAAGAAACACAATGTTTTCCTAATGATGCCAGGGACCATTTTTGAAGACCCATTGACACATCTCAGCATTCGGAAATTGAAACAAAATGAGCTTCTTACCCATCCACGAGACCTGAACTTCGCCATCCTTTCCCCAAATCTTGTTAGCCTAGTAACGGATTGAAGAGATTGAGGCTAGGTGACTGATGAATTGGCCAACAAGACTATGCTCTCATCTCTTGGAACCCTCCACAATCACCTCTCGAGGAATCCGCAACGAGCCATTTACATACTCTGGCTCATAGTAATCAAGTATATTATCCTCCGGAACCCCAAATAGCGAAACCCACGAATGACCGTCACCGACGCGCCATCGATATCGCGCAACGAAGAATTGAGAGAGAAAAGGAGAGGAAAAATTTTGATTTCCAATTGAAGCATCTCTTAGAAACTTCACACACACAAATCATTTATTTGTAGTACCCATTTCATTTTTTTTTCAATTTTTCATTTTATTAATATTAATTTAAAATTTATAGATTATTATCCCAATCATCCTTTTATATTGCTAGTAGTATAATTAAGATATTAGAATATAATAATAATATTAATCCCCTTCAGAAACATCTAAGGAAATCTTATTACCTTCATCATTAAAAACATATATTTCAAATTAACCGAAGCAAAAGCCTTTGTTATGTCAATTTCAATTGCGCATCTAGAAGACAAAATCCTTCTATGATAGCCACTGATCAATTCATTGACCGTAAGAATGTTATCCATAATCTTCGTCCCCTTTATAAAAGCATCATATTTCTCACTAGCAGTAGATGGCAATACTTTTCTACACCTTTGAGCCAAAATCTTTGTTAGGATCTTATATAACAAGTTAACACAAGAGACAGAATGATACTTTTTGAGGTGTTATGTATTAGGTATCGCAGGACATAATGAAATAATAGCGGCATTGACTCCACTAGGCACAATTTTGTGAAAGAACTCAAAAATCCCTCTTGTTATCTATGCTCCAATAATGTTCCAAGCCTTTTTATAAAATCCAGCAAGAGTCCCAGCAGCCACAAAAAATTTCAAGGTGTGATCATACCAGCACTAATGCACAGGATTCCCTCAGATCTCCGATGTTAAATGTTCCTATACTATGGAAACTTATTCAACGACAAAAAAATCCAGCAAATCATCCATCTAGATCAAGACCTCTTAAGAATCCATGGAGAATACCACTGATTGATTTTTCATTGTAGTAACTAGTTGTGTAAGCCGTAGTTGTTTAGATGTAGAGAGAGTTCTAGTTACCAGAGTTTCCTGTCAAGCTTGACTAGGCTTCACTAAAAGATTCACCTCTCCAAAACATTGCTTGTAGCATTCCACCACTTTTGTTACTATCATCTTTGCTTCTACTAACTATACACCCAAATAAGTTAACAACTTTTTTATAGCGTTTTTTGAGTTATGAACTCTAACTGCTTCGTGAAAGAAGGAAGCTGCAGCAAAGCAAAAAGGTGTGTGGGAAATGTTTCAGAACAAAGTTGCTGCCAACAGCATGAACCTGCCAATGCAGGAGTGGCTGCACATCAATCTGAAACAGGAGGATACTGCTATTGACTTTGGAATTATTGTCTGGCATTTAGGGGAAAAAAGAAATGAAGAGGTCTTGGAGGGGCGTGCTTTCTCAAAGAATGGATTAGTTGCAAGAATCAAGGTTTGGTTCCATATCATTGAACAAGCACACCAACATGTCCAGAAGACTACTAACGCCAAGGCCGTTGCTGGAAGTAACATGAAAATTTGTTGGGAGTCTCCTAGAGAAGGATGGATACATTTGCAAATTAATGGTTCTATGATTACCACGATAGGGAAAGCCACTGCAGGACGCTTATTCAGAGACTACCTGTGGATATTAGAGGGAGCCTTCGTCTGCAACCTCAGATCCTGCTCCATCACAGCTGTTGAACTGAAGGGAGCTTTGAAAGGCCTCAAATTCGCCTGGAAGAGAGGCTATAGGAAACTGCAACTCAACCTTGATTCTATGACGACCCTTGAAATCATCAAGCAATGCGACAAGGATGATCATCGGCATGAAAGCTTGGCGAAACAGTTTTATTACCTTTTGAATCTTGAGTGGGATGTTAGACTCTCTCATGTTTATATGAAAGTTAATTTTGCCGCCGATTACTTGGCTAACAAGGCACATGACTTTGATTTTGGCACACATCTCTTCAATGTCTGTGACATGGATCTCGTCAAATGGCTACGCCATGATGTAATAGGAGTTTTCCATGATCGTTTTACTTCTAATGTAGAATTAGACGCTCTACGTCTGTCTTTCAACAAAATAAAATTGTAACTACTAAAATAATAGGGCTTGCCGTCGGTTAGTTTTGGTTATAACCGATAATGATCGGTCGGTTATCGGTTAACCGAACTGCCGACCCCCTTACCGGCAACTGACCAAAATAGGAATTTAGACTTCGGTTATCTCGGTTTTCGGGTAACCGAACCACCTCCAAGACGAAAACCATCTCGGCCAGCCTCCAAACGCCGACCGAATTTTGGTTATCTCAATATTTAGTTAGTGGATAACCGACCGATTATCAGTTTAACCGACCGGTTATCGGTTTAACCGATCGGTTATCAGTTTAACCGGTCGATTAACCGGTAACCGAAACTCCACCCGTATAAAATAACAAGTCACTTAAAGTAATCAGAAAAACATTGAAACACAAACAAATTTAGATACTACTTAAATTTAAAAAAGGCCTATGGGCCTTAACTTAGCGCCGGCCTTGGGCAACTACTCACATCAGGGCTTTGTATAAGGAATTAAAGATTCACACTCAAAAAATGTAATGACCAACTACTGCTAGTAAGAAACAGAGAATGTTAGAATGATAAATGTTTCATAACTTTAGAATTATTATCTAGGCTATTGGATATTATATGGGTATCCATACTACCCGAATGGGATTTGCGGGTAACCTGCAGGTACTTTGTGTAAGAATGTACAATCTCAAGTCCCATCCCGTACAAATATTATGGGTATTATGATTTATGATTATCCATAACCCTAAGAAAACGGGACGGATATGATATACACAAATACCTGTTGCCAAGCCCTACCTTTGGAGATGGGGATATAACTATAGGTGTCAATCATGCGGGTTCGGACTAGGTTGAATCGGGTTGCGGGTTCGGACTAGGTTGAATCCTATAGCCTCTCTTCCAGACGAATTTGAGGCCTTCCAAAGCTCCTTTCAGTTCAGCAGCTGTGATGGAGTAGGATCTGAGGTTGCAGACGAAGGCTCCCTCTCATATCACCGGGTACTCTCTGAATAAGCGTCATGCAGTCGCTTTCCCTGTCATGGTGATCGTAGAATCATTAGTTTGCAATTGTATCCATCCTTCTCTAGGAGACTCCCAGCAAATTTTCATGTTACTTCCAGCAGCGGCCTTGGCGTTAGTAGTCTTCTGGACATTTTGGTGTGCTTGTTCAATGATATGGAACCAGACCTTGATTCTTGCAACTAATCCATTCTTTGAGAAAGCACGCCCCTCCAAGACCTCTTCATTTCTTTATTTCCCTAAATGCCAGACAATAATTCACAAAGTCAATAGCAGTATCCTCCTGTTTCAGATTGATGTGCAGCCACTCCTGCATTGACAGGTTCATGTTGTTGGCAGCAACTTTGTTCTGAAACATTTCCCACGCAACTTTTGCTTTGCTGCAACTTCTCAGTATGTTTTCATTGATCTCATCTTTGTACTTGCAGACGTTGTAGTGGTAGTTGGTTGTAAATTTCCTTATTTTCCTCTCCTTGTTGGTCATCAACCTGTCATGCATCACAAGCCACACAAAATGCTTGCTTCTGCTAGGCCCCTTCCATCTCCAAATATACTTCCAGCGTCTGTCTGGATTCTTCTCATCCTCTTCAGCTGCAAGCTTGTAAGTTGACTTTAGACTGAACTGTCCATCTTTTTTATGCCCCAAATGTTTGTATCTTCTCCAAGGGCAGGGTCGGGGCCCTCCAAGCCTGCAATCAAAGACATGATGTCATCAGACAACATTGCTTTTAATTTCCTCCAGTCCCACTCACCTTCCTCTATGACCCATTCAGCAACCACTGACTCTTTTTCCTCGTTTGGGACATCATCGAGAGCAAAGTTCTCCAAGATAATGTCACTCTCAATCCACGGTTGAGTCCAGAACTTTGTAGCTTTGCCATCTCTGATGCTCCAGCAGGTGGCTTGCTTCATAATGTTCATTCCCTTCACAATAGTCTTCCATAGATTAGAGTGGTTGCCCTTTTTCATTGACAGATTCTGCCATTCCTTTGTTTGAAATATTTCCCATGTAAAATTTGAACCCACAAGTCAGACTCCTTATTAAGCATATTTCAACCAAGCTTTATAATATCTGCTAAGTTCATTTGTATAGCTGACTTAAGCCCAAGGCCACCTTGTTCCTTAGGTTTACATATGTTCTCCCAAGAAACAAGGTGGGTCTTCCTCTTCCCATCACAGGATCCCCAAACAAAGCTCCTCACTTTCCTATCAATGGTGTCACAAATGGAGGCAGGAAGGGAAGTGGTTTGCATTGCATAGAAAGGGCATTGAGAACAGAGGTGGCTAGAGTAACTCTGCCAGCAAGAGAGAGGGTTCTAGCTTTTCAATTAGTAAGCTTTTGGTCGATCCTATCAATGATGTACTTATAAGTAGCCTTAGTGATATGACCATGGATAACAGGAACACCAAGGTATCTTCCCAAGTCACTAGTGGCCTGGATCCCAAGTCTTTTACATATTTCAATTATGTTATGGTTCTTAACATTTCTAGAGAAAAACACACTAGACTTATACTTACGAACAACCTCTCCTGAAGCTTCACAGATTCAGACATTTCAGGACAAGGTCAGCTTGCATAGGATTGGCTTCCACAAATAACAGAAGGTCATCTATAAAGAACAAGTGGGAGAGTGTTGGTCCCCCTGGTGAGAGCCTAATAGGGTTCCCGTTACCATTCTCAACTTCATAAGAAATACTGTGACTTAATCTTTAAACATAGAGAGTAAAAAGGTAGGGAGAGAAGGGACATCCCTGTCTAAGGTCTCTGGTAGGTTTGAAACTTTCAGTTTTTCCTCCATTCCATAGGACTTGATAGCTTGTAGAAGTCACACACTTCATAATGATGTTGATAGTACTAGCTAGAATCCTGGCAACCTTGAGGGCTTCTTCAAGAAAGTCACATTCAATTCTGTCATAGGGCTTAGCTATGTCCACTTTCAAAACCATATAGCCCTTCTTTCCCCTCTTCCTTGCCATTGAATGAATAGTTTCATGCAGAATAATGATATTATTGGTAATATGACGATTTGGGATAAATCTTGATTGGTTCTTCTTAACCAACTAAGGCATCAGGGGTTTCAGCTTATTGGCAACAAGCTTATCCACCACTTTATAACCAACATTGCAAAGGCTGATGGTTCTAAATTGACTCATTGGGGAGGGATTTTCCACTTTGGGGATCAGAGTAATCATAGTCTCATTCATGCATTGGATTCAACTAGCGTTCCTAATACAAGCAGATATAAAAGCACAAAAGTCTCTTCCAACAACATCCCAACATTTCTGGTAAAAGATGGCTTGAAAGCCATCCTTTTCTAGATCTTTAAGACCATTCATGTCCATAATGACCTTTCTAATGTCTTCATAATTAGGCAGAGAAGCCGTTCTAGCCATAACAGAACTAGCAAGAACAGGTAAATCAACAGGATTAGCACTTCTAGTGATCAAGCCATTTCTAGTAAAGAGATGAAGGAAATACTCCCTAGTCATGAATAGGAGGGTGTGAGGATCATGGATCCATTGCTCCTGGTCATCACGAAGGCAGGTTATCGTGTTCCTCTTCCTCCTGCTAAGAGTACTTGTATGAAAGTAGCGGGTGTTTATGTCTCCAAACACCACCCAACTTGATCTGAACTTCTGGATCCAGAACATCTCTTCTTGCCAGAGGGTCTACGCCTACTACAATTTCAACAAGTGCAAGGTGCTGGGTTTTAACTTTGTTAAAATTTAAATAATCAATTTTTGGGTATTTATAGGTAGATTGGGTACCCATTATCTGTCTCGTATGAATAATGGGACATTTTAAATGTGAATGGGTAGGCGTTTTAAATAGGACGGGTACCCATTCTCCTCCTGTTGCCCAGCCTTATCCAAAGGAGTCTTGGACTTGAAAATTATTTGTTGATTGGCCAGAGATGTCCGCTGTAGAAATTGAGTCGGAACTTCATTTGTAAAGTGTAACTTAGATTTTGCTTCACCCTTGGACGCAATACCAGACTCAACTCTTGCGACTCCAGAGGAATCAGATATACCAACTACCGACTACAAAACTCAATGTTACAAAAGCACATATACATAGCCCAGAGGAATCAGATTCAGACATACCAACTACAACACTCAAATGTTACAAAAACATATATACATATAGCCCAGGGAGGGTGGTGCACAACGCTAACCAGAATAGGAAGGTAGTGACTTGCTGGACCAATACCCAAATGATGTTGTGAAGAAGAACAAAACATGGTGAAGCTGCAGACCAGTTATACGATTATATGCACACACAAACAAGTACAAGATGTTGAGCAGAAGGGGAAGTCAAGAGGGCAGAGATATGCTCCTAAGGGTCAGAAGATTGTTGGTTGGCTTTATTGTCCACGAATCCACCTCCTGTGATTCCTCGGCAAGGATGAAAGGCAAAGAGATTTCTCTGATCATCAACTCCCCACAATAGGGGCACTCCCCGGCTACTGCATCATCCAATTGAGACCGCAGCTGCAGATTCCAATGGCCGCAAAGTTAAAACAAATACCCCCTACGCTAGAGAACTTGAACTGCTAGAGCACAGGCAAAATGCTACATTTAAAAGAGAATTTTTGTTAGCAGTGATTATCGACTAAAGAAGGCAAACCTTATCTGCATTAGTTGTGCTTGAAACCGAATCTTCAGCCATGCTGCCGTTTAGGTCTTTTCTAGTTCCATCGCCAAACAAAGTAAGTTGCTTCTGCAGGTCCAGAATACACTCAGCCTGCATCGTTTGTTCATTAAAAACATTAGCCGAATAAATGTAGCTGACTGACTGCGGATACTGACCCATCTCGCAAGGAAATCAACTTTTGGAATCTTTGTTGAAGAAAAGATTAGGCACAAAATACTACGGCAACTCACCTGTGATTCAGTGGTACATCGTGTTACATGAGCAATCAAGCATTCTGAATGGAAGGCATGCCCGCAGGGGAATACGTAGAAGGGAGCAATTGGTCCCACAGATGTGTATCCTCTAGAGATGCGATAATCCCCACCCACATTCAATATCTTCCTTCTGCAAACCTGGTAAAAAATTGAATGTGATGAAATGACTGGGTTACAGCTTTTGTCTCAAATGAAACAAGTTGAAGATTGAGTGATATCATAAAAAGCACCTAAACAAGTATGCTTCCTGTTGAAGATTCTAAAAATGGATGTGTTTGTTCTATCTTTTGCTAAAAAATGACTTCGTTTTAAAGTTTAAGTGAAAGTGGAGCAAGTATTGTTTGGTTGGGTTCTATACTAAATTGAGGTGAGGGGATAGGAGATAGTTTATAGTCATGAAAAAGTAAATGATGGAATGGCAGATAGCTTGTTTAGTACTAAAGATTAATGAGAAAGTATATTTTTATTTCAATAAGGCAAAAAAAATTATTAGTGTTGTGACCTTTAGATTTAAATCATTTGTGGGGTTTAAGGCAAATAGTTATTTTATAAAGTTGGATTGAAATTGAATTTTTTAGCTTTGTAGTAAACTTTTCTTTTAGTTACTAATTTTTTAGCCAAAACAATCACACCCTTGCTCAACTGGCCACCAGGAAGACTTCTAAACAGTTGCCAGGTGGAGAGACAAATTGTGCATTTAGAGAGACTATCTAAACAGACTCGCGCACAAATCATATACAACAAGGACGCGGCATGTTTAGAGAGAAATAACACAGAAGATGAACCATACCCCACAGTCCTCATCTTTATCAATGACAGCATATCTCTGAGCAAGAGCATTGATATCTTTCCTTATATTGTCTGCACCATGCGTCGCATCATTCATCTCCTGTTTCAGCTCTTCAATTTGCTTGTTGTAATCCTCCAATGATGAGCATATTGCTTCCTACATTGGGCACAGAAACAACTCAATCCTGATACTCATAACCTTCGCAAGCAAACGGACAACTGAAACTGAAATTGACTTGGTAGCTAGATTAACTTTCAAACTTGCTCGAACTAGGGAAATATAACCTTACAATTCCCTACATGCAACTGTGAGAATTGCTAAATTGGGTGAATTATAAGAATCCCAATTAGAAAGCTTATTTATATTATGCACATCTGACTCCCTCAATAGAATCATCATGTTTGTTCTTAGGGCCTCTAATCAACACAGTCGTCTCTAAACAGGAAATAACTTTCAATGGAACCCAGTCAGAAATCTATAGCATGAAGTTGAACTGTCAAGACAAGTAGAGAAGGTGAAGAAGAAACAGTACACCACTAAATTAAGAAATTGACTCATGGCATATACATCCGAGTAACTGCCTCTGAAGAGCAAGTGTTTGTTTAGCCAAACTCACATACACTACCAACAAAAATAAAAGGAACTACATAATCTTACCTTAAAGTCATCAATCAGGGCAAAGTCTGGAAAGAAGGGAAGTATATCCTCAATCTTCAACAGCCCATCAGTTTCTTTAAGAAATGCTATGGCCTTTCTTATGTTCTCCCTCTTAGTTCCCTTTTCCTGTCCAATAACATGCTTGGCGACCATCATCCATAACTTCTTCCTCAAGTCTTCATCATCTTCCACTTTATCAGCTTCAGCCATTGCAAGCTCAGGGTCGACCTAATGAGTACAGAAAGAGCAGTCCCGAAACCAGCATTAAAACGAACCAAAGAGACCTTAATGCCTAATTATCCTACTGAATCCACAAAAATGGATGATCTATCAAAGTTTTTGGGATACACATAAAGCTACTACTGTGTGATGTACAAAAAACAAAGACATGTCAAAAGGACTGATGAGTGATGATAGAGATCTGTAAGCTTGAACCGTTTCTTTTGTTTTATGTCATCACTTATAATTGCAGCTATGGTATCTACAAACTCACAACAGTTGTAAGCCACTATGACCCACCAGTACTCCGGTTTATGCCAAAACAAATAAAGGTTTCATGCACAACATTATTAGAAACAGAAGCTTTAAAGCGTTACCTGCAGAGCAAGAGCAACTGCTTCTTCATGCATGGACATCATGCTGTATATATGAACGCAAGCTCGCATTCGCTTCTCTTTGAGGCAAAGGCGGAGGGCATACTTCGGATCATAGAAGAAATCAGGTACGTTATCTCGTCCGTTCCCAAACTTGCATTGTAGGAACCTTAGAAGTGCACTATCATCTTCCTAGATTGGAAAAGGTAAAAGAGAAGAAAAGCAAAAAATATCATTTAAGCAGCTTTATATGATCTATGGGTAAACAGTAAAACAAAGGGAAACTGTAGGAGACACACAGGTGGGGATACAAGACAAGAGTTGCATAAGAACTATGAGAATGCTACTGCCATGGAGCTACTAAAGCACCACAAGACCCAAAATAAGAGAAACATTAAACAGCTACAAGATCCAAATAAAGAGGAGGAGCTACAACGGCAGTAAGATATCCAAAATACACTTATGATGTTCCTAAGCCAGATCACATAGCCTCACAGGGACACCTTGGTTATATGTATGAGGAATTGTCAGGCAAACTTATGCTCCCTCAACTGACAAAAGTAGTTACATTGTTCTTCAGCAATGTAGCCAAATGGACCTAGTCTAGAGATATCCATCAAGATTCAGATTCCCAGGTAAATTACACAGTTGAAGCCCTTACATAAATGCATTATAAATATACATAATTAAGAACATGGACATAAACAAAATTATGAACAGAAGAAGGCAAGCAAGATATCAACATCAGAAAATCAAATGATCAGATGAACCTGCTTAGCATAGAGAGATAAAAGCAAATTGTGAATTCCAGGATCCTCATTATACAAACGATGAACACAGAACTCTAGGTACTTGATGACCTCGTGAGTTTCATTCCTGCATTCGGCAAATCTTCCGTTAGAAAACATAAACGTGGAAGAAACATTTAGACACCAATGTGTTCGAATAGGATTTACAGGACCAAACTAACCCCAAAGGATGCATGCCAAAACTTTTCTTGAAACTAATTATTTGCCTATTGACTTCTTGGCATATCAGTTATACACAACAGGAAAACATCCAAATATGAAGATGCCATATTAGTAGGCAAACTATCCTAAAACTTGGCAAAGGTTTTCAATTTGAAATACAGTGTGCACGCTTACAGCTACGTGAATCAGCATTGCTTTCACGATCATATTTCGTTTATATTGACACCACCTTTCCATAGTGTAACGGTTCATCCAGTCAAATCCCATGTTAAATAAATCAAGTTGATGCCTTGACAGCCTGAATTTGGGAAAGGCATGGTTAGCATCAATCAGAGTTGAGAACCACATCATTAATCTCAAGATCATTACTTTGCATGGGTTTCACTTGAATAGCGCATCATTGCAGGAATCAATTTCCGCGGGTTTAGGTTCTTTGTCCCCATCCAAGACTCCACAGTTTCGTATGCATCAAGAGCAATGAGATCTGGAGCAAACTTGTACTGAAAATGTAGATTAATACTGGGATCACAATAAAGGTTATAGATAAGAAAAGCAACCCCAGCCTTAGATTAGGTGACTAAGACATCTGAATACAACTTGTACTTGTACCTGGAGATCTATAGGCACAGCTGGCTTTTGAAGTAGTTCCAAAGCTTTTTTTGTTTCTCCTTGCTGAAAATGACAGAACCACCCAAAATAAATTATATACAAGTCCTTAAGAATTTTATCTACACTCAACAGATTAATCCTTCTCTAACTTATTTTTCATGATAGGTTAGAAATTAATTCTCAAAGTTACATTTCCAGTGAAGAAAGTAGAGTAGGGTTTTGGTCTTATGATGCAAATTTGATAGAACAAGAATTTGTGATAGCCTTTTGTGATTACTTTATATTTACGAAAGGACATCTGTTTTTTTTTTTTTTTTTTTTTGTGTGTGTGTTCGTAAGTGCATAATTTGAAAAGGTGAACACGCAATGTGAAACAAACATCAGAACTTGGAGCCATAAACTTACTTTTACAGTGCAGTAAGCAATTGAAATATCATTCTAAAAGAAATGAAACTGTGAAATCACCTGTAGATAGTGATGAATAACAATCTCATGCTGCTCCTTCAGACCAGCAAAATATACTAGTTCTTCAACCCGCCCGTAACTGCTTAACATGTATCGTCATCATATTTAGCAGATGTACTTAACACACCAAGGTTCGATAAGTAATCGTACAGAAGTAGCGAGTACAACTTAATATTTGTCATTAAGATCCTGGATACGGAAAGATATTCTTGTGTCACTAAAACTTACAAAAGGAGTAACAATTATATCTACCATGAACATGTCCAGCAAGAAGAAAACAGACCATCATATCAATTTTTACAGTTACAGTAACTTTCTTCAGACAGTATAAGATTAAAAGAGCAGGGAGCTGTTAGAAACACGTTTTCTAAGGAAAACGGATTTCTATATTATCACTATTATTAGGTTTTATTAAATATGGTTAGTAGTCTTTTAGTAGAATTAGGTTTAATATTAGGTTTTCCGATCTTTCGTTATAAATATGTACTTTGCGTTTTAGTCAGAATCAAGCAAGAACAATTATTCAGAAACGTATCTCAAACCCTAATCTCTCTCAAATTCGTCACCTATTCCTAGGCCGTCGGCCATCCTTCTCCTCGATCCCCAATTTCCTCCTCTAAATCCCTAATCCCCAATTCTGTTCTTCCCCAATTCTATCCCAATCCCTAAATATCTATCAATTCCCAATCTCATCAACCCGAACGTTAGAACCCTAGAATTAGGTTTCTAACAGGAGCTCCCCCTTACTTATATTCATTCCCTTGCCTAAATCACACAATGCAGATTATTTACCTCTCCAGAAGTTTCATTGTTGTTGCCTCGTCAAGGACATCTTTAGAATCACTGAGGAAAGCACAGAATTCTTGAATGATGGACTGATACTCAACACCATGATTTTCCACTGTACTGTCTTCTTCCAAAAGAAGCCTATTTATCTGAACATCAGCATAGAATAAAAGCAATCTCATTTTGAATTCCCATGCTTGAAATGTCATTTGGTGTCTTCGCTCCTAAATGCAACATTATATTGCTAAAAGTTTCTCTAGGCTTCCAGACTTACGAAATTTTTGGGAATGTCTCTAGAGAGAATGAGAGTGACCAAGTGTGCCCAGTTATTAGTTCTCTAGGATTCAACTGTAAAAAATGCATAGCGATGCAAGACACTAAATAAACAAGCACTCATTCTACAGGAAATCAAGCTGAAACTAACCTCCTTGGATATTCAATATTCATTTTGAGCAACCACTCTGATATATCATGTTAAGTCATCTAAATAAATGGAATAACAGTGGCCGAGTAGCAGACATGTTATAGACGTTAATTGTTCTAGTGTCACAATATTGATAGATCAAAATACCTTGTCCAAGTACAATTCAGTTGCCCATGTCGAAATCATTGTTATCTGGCACTTATCATCTTTTGTGAGATTATCTAGCCTATGCAGCAAGAAAGTCCTCAAAGCATCCTGGAAAAAGAAAGTGAATTGTGAATAGAAAACAAAGAAAACTCTTCAAAATAACTATCCAGTGTAGCCAAAACTTTAAGTGCATTTCACTGTTCATCCTAAACTACTACTGCATATCTGGAGATACAGATGCCTTCCAGCTACCGGTACTAGCAGTTGCAACAAACCACAGAAAACCTAAGGATACATTTGGAAGTAATCTAAACTACGAAGTACTCATTGAGATGATATAACATTAGACCAGATACCTGTTCTCCTGCACTGATAAACTTGAGGGCGACTTCCTCAAATGATAGTATATAGCTAATCTGCAAAATAAGGAACCATAAACAAGTCATGGATTGCTTAACCAGATTAATTGCTAAAACCAATTCAGCAAAGTTCTTATTTGATGAAACACAACAGATAAATCATAATGGAAGCAGTATTACACTGCTTATCCAGATTATAGACAACAATATTTGGCAAATTAGTTCTCTAGAAAATTATTTCACTTTTTTTCTTTTTTGGTGAGCATCACTTGTTCTTAGACACAAGCAAGCTAGGCTAAGACAGGGAAAAAGGATAGTCTCCAATGAATACTTTATCAGAGCTCACTGAATGGGAATTTCAAGAATGAAAAACTAAATAGAGAGCTGAGTTAATAAATTTGAAAGGAGTTCAGAAAGAACCGAACATAAGTGGAATGTACTTTTGCATAGAAGGATGCCGCTCTTTCAAAATCCCTCGACGAAAACGCAGCATCTGCCTGCAAGCCGACCGCAAACCGCTCCATTTCAGTTATAAAATAGTCAAACAAAAAGATCAAGAACTTCTGCATATAACATGGCATAATTCCAAATTTTCAGTATTAGAAATTGAGAACTGCAGTTAAGAGTGTTAATTGAATCGCAGTTGTTTTGATACCTGGACCAAATATACTTGATCCCTCTGAAATGGATCACGACAATTTGCTAAAGCTGCAGCATATTCTTTCATGTCAAGATACACCTTCCACATATCTCGGTCCTCATCATTGACGGAGACCTACAGAGTAAAGCCATACCAAAAGTGAAAAGTAACTTTCTTCAAAGATAAACAGACACAAAATAAAAATCTGCAAGTCACTGGAAAATGACCTGGAAGACAGAATTCTGATCATATGCATAGAACAAGCCAGCAGTGGCATCGCTGCATAACCCAATAATACCACTCCTTGAAGCTGATTCTGATGTCAGATCAAAATGGAGTTCCTCTATTATATGCTCACTAATTCTGTTCACGACCTACAAAGTGTTTAGAATATAAGTCTGAAAGAAGCGAACAAATTTAGAATACCAGTAAAAACAAGCAACTATGTTATCAAGTCATCTTATCAGCATGTACATAATAGAGTAGCTGAATATTGGAACCGTCAATATTAGAACCTAAGTTTCAAACCTAAAGGGCCAGCACTAACCAATCAATAGAGTATACAGGTTAATCCAAGAATAACAGAGCAAAGACTAGACATATGATTACAAATGCCACCTAAACAGAAGTGCCGATCTAATAGTGCTACTTACTGAACTCACCTTAACCTTGTTTCCAATGAGAAGTAAGAAATGGAATTCTGAAACAGCCATAGAAGTTGGCTTAACAACTTCAGAACCTTTGCTTAGTTTTGAGTAATCCAGAAGCGCTTTGTTCTCAACAAAATTTTCATCACCATTTGGACAACTGCAAATAATTTTACAGGAGACAATTCGCGAGGGTGAGCTAACTCCAAAAACCAGACGTTAGAATGTAATCATAGGTCTCTTAAAATCTAGACTACTGACATCCATGCATCAAGAAACAATAGACTTCCTCTCAAAACTCGAAAAATAGCAGGAGTTCATAATTTTCATGAGATAGTAAATCTCAATGATCAGAAGATATCCGGACAGCTAAATATGCTGACATACAGGAAAAACGGAAAAAGTCTACAGCATCCCTGTTTACCTATGCTGTGCTCCAAAATTTAGGCCTCCATAGTAGATACCTGCTCCTGAAAGCCATGCAAAATGTGTCGTTCTTCTTTGCTTGATAAAGAAATGCAGTTCGCTGAAATTTTATTGTAAATGGAATCAAGAATCTGGTATCGTAAACTCCATAGGACTCTGTTCAAAAGTTATTCTTCTGCTGACATAGAGAATAATAAAATTGAGCAACCTTTGCATTCCACTTAAAAATAATTCTCACTGTTCCAAGTTCAAGTTAAAAGAACTATAACACAATACAATGCACACTTGCCTGTTTGGTACTTCTCCAGGTAATTCCATAAAATGAACAGCGCGATCCAAATAACTAGCAAAAACAGTCTGAAATGCACAAATGAAGCATTACAGCCATATACAATAGATGCAGAATAGTGCATTAAAAACTAGACTTACTTCCAGCAATCCAATTCCAGTGAAGGAATAGCGTCGCGTAGGAGTAACAGCCATCACATAATATCTGGTTCCATTTTCTAAACTAGCTGTCTCCATCTGCACCCAGAGTCAAGAGACGGGGACCTTAGTTACATATCTGGTCAAGGATATTTCTCACCATATCAACAAAAGAAGGAAAATCATGCTGGCGCAATAAAATAGAAAAAAGAAAACTAATTGTATTGGCTAGCTGAGCAGGCCTCAATCATGTCAGAAACAGAAGCAAAAAAAAATATAAGAATATCAAATGTAGTGTATAAGGATGAATTTCAGGTTAGTGAAGGGATAGGAGGGAAACAAAAATTCCCGCTTCCGGGTTCTAGGTTGCTAATTAAGTCACAATTACACAAACTAAAAGGTAGCAATCAACAAGAAGCAGCTGGTAGAAGGATTGTCAAATAAGGGACATCAAATGACAGTACCTGCAAGCCCATAAAAGCTTGTGGTAGTTCTTTCAATTCATATAAAAACTTTATGTACTTCTCCCTCTTATCCTTCTCATCAACAGCAATCTCATAAAGTTGGCCGTCGTCGGTGCCAAGAACGACTTCCTTGGTAGAAGCTGAGTTTGAACAGAGCACACAGAAGAATACAAAGCTTTGGGTTTTAAGACTCCGTGCAACTCAATGTGAAACAAAATTCATGCTCAACCGGCATACAGTTCACACATAATTGTACCTTCTGTAATCTGCTGCCTATTCCAGGCAACTGCATTTACAACAAGACCTTTCAGTCTGCCCAGCACACGCGGCTTGCTCCACTTGGCATGAGTATAGTAAGTCTCAGCACCACCAGCACCAACGACAGTGGCAATGCAGTGACTTCCTCCTGGATCAACAAACACTCTGTGGATCGATTGCTCGCCTGGTCGCCCCGCGCAAAGGTCTATGTCTAGAATCCAAGGAAATTTTGCAATGGAATCAGAAGACATTCAGCTAACATTAACTTGTAATTAAAGAAATGGCAACTTTAAGCGTTCGAAGGAGTCTATTCAAATCAGTTTGAGGCGAATTCGACCGAAGAAACTTGGTTCGACAAACAATTACTCACCGGAAGAATCACCGACGCCGAAATCGTGCCTAATAACCCATCCCTTGCTTGTTCCCAGCACAATGACATCGTTACCGGCCGCCATGGCAGTGATCACGCCGCGCCCTTTCGTCGCGTACCTCTCCAGGAGATCGACGGTGAACACCTGCCTCTCGCGATCCATGTTTTCCGATGAACTTTACCAGCGCCGTCTGTGGTACCAGAACAGCGCCTATAACTGGAATTTGAGCGGGAATTCTCTTCAGAAGGAGCAAACCGGTAATATACTGAATTCCAGAAGCTCAACTCCGCCTCTCCAACCGATGTCGGCAATCCGCTGGCAACTTTACTCGACAAGAATCAGGGGTGCCAACTGCATATCTTATCTTAAAAAATATTAAAAGGACTTATGCCACATCAGCTTTAAAATTCAGCTCCCATGTCAACAACATTAAAAAAAATACTATTCCTGTTTTCTTCACTTTAAAATCAACCTTCTATAGTAATCATGAAAAAACAACCTTATGTCTACACAATATATAAAAACAAAACATTAGTTGGAATCCTCAATTTCGTGGCCTGAGACGAGTGATTCTAGGGTGTTCAAACGGTTTGGTTATCATGATAATCGTTTTAATCGGTACTATTTGGATAATTTGGTTTGGTTAATTTGGATAATTGGTTTGGTTTGGTTTGGTTAAAGTTTTTAACTTGTTTGGTTTAGGTGGTTTGGTTTGGTTTCAGACACTCTTAACCAGTCAAACCAAATTAACCAGTTAAGTAATTAGTCATATATCTAACATATATTATATACACATACTTAATACTTTGCCTAACCACTCAAGAGTTAACGTTCATCCCTTTTAGACTCATAAAATATAAAGCTCAATATTGCTCATATAGTGTATATTTGTATATGTAAAATGTAGACCACAACATATGGACGCCTAATTTAGATAAATTTCATACATTATGATGGATGAAAACTTGAAAGGAAGATCATTTTCAGCCTATGATAATTGCTAAGAGACTAAGTCAATTTACACAAACACAACAATTCATTAACCCATACCATTGTCATAAATTTTTGTTAGTTGAATACTTCTATACTAATCGTAAGATAATTGTCTTAGTTGCATGTATTTTTGTTAAGGGTCAACTATAACTACGTGTTGGTTGTTATGTTTTATTCATTATATAAATTGCGAATTGTTGCATTAGCCGGAAAATTTTCATCGTCAATGATAATGTGATTTTATATTGGTTAATCTGGTTAACCAATTAACCAAACCGATTAAACTTTAGTTTGGTTAATTTGGTTGTTGTATTAGTTTGGACGGTTTGGTTATGATATTGTATTCCATGGTTAATGGAATTTAGCTTTATTTGGTTTGGTTATAACCATGGTAACCATTTGAACACCCCTAAATTGTGATTCTATGAAAGTCATTTTTGTCATTGCACTAAACTCATGTTTATATATTAAAAATGTTATCATTGAAGTTCAAACATTTGTCACTTGAATGAAGAAAGAGCATTATAACCAACTAGACTACATTTTATTCATTATTATTTTTTTTAATTGAACTCTAGCAATATGTTTGGTGAAGATGCTTCTATATTTATATTTTATCTTAAGTTATTTATATTTTATAGAAAAATATTAGTTCTCAAATCAGAACTCAAGTAGTATTGATTCAAACATTAATCTTAAATTGTATGTGTTGTTTAGTTCAGAAAAAATACAGAAGTGTAACCAAAATATGGACCTTTGTGACGAGTATAATCATTTTTTTGTGACAAATCTACACATAATATAATGATAAAATTGGAAAATGAGAGTCTCATTTCAAATTTCATGACTTAAGAGTGATTCTAGGAAGCTCTTTTTCGTCATAGTGCCCAATTTATCTTCATATTATGTGTAGATTTGTGACAAGAATTACTATATTTGTCACAAAGAACCATGTTTTGGCTACACATATGTATTTTGTCTAAACTGAGCCACACATATAATTTATTATTTAAAATTTAAATCAATGTTATTTCACATATAATCGGGCGATGGTCTGAATTCGCCCGGTCCCAATGCTGCACAGCACTATGTGGAAATAATTCTCCATTTTTCATTTGCCACAAAGCGATCTAACCTTTCGGGGATCAGAGGATGGGGAAGTTAAGTGGGGGAGATCTTTTCGGTTTGAGTCGCTCTGGGCGAAGTATGAGGATTGTATGAAAACCATAGAGACAGCGTGGGGTGGCTCGGGGAACCGCGATGTAACGTTAAAGCTTATGGACTGCCGCATTCAACTAGAGCAATGGAGTGCGCGCACTTTCCCGCCGTTTGGAAAACATAAGGCGCGTATTACCCGTGCTCTGCGCGCCTTGGAATGGAGGCCAAAAACTGAAGAAGTGCTCAATCAATGCCGTATTTTGTAGAACGAAATGGCCGATGTACTGGATAACGAAGAGCATTATTGGAAACAGAGATCACGGGTTGATTGGCTCCAAGGGGTGATAAAAATACTAATTTTTTCACCGTAAAGCTTCTGCGAGGAGGAGGAACACAATAAGGAGAATAAGAAACCCAATGGCACCTGTTTCGTGAATGTGCGTGGAGTAGCAAGATTTGGCGCACATCCTCATTCACAGACATTTTTGAAATGCAAGGGGTGGGAGACAGTTTGGATTGGGTGTCTAAGGTCATGCGTGAGAAGGAGACGAAGGTCTTCGAAGGCTGGGCAATGCTCTTATGGGCACTGTGGAAGGAAAGGAATGCACAGCTTTTCAACGGCATGAAGTGGCGGGAAGACGAAATTGTGCTGCGATTCAGACAGTTACTTGAAGAATACCAGCAGCATCAGCTGAGGAACGAGACCAAAGAATTACAAGCTGAGATATCGAGGTGGAGAAGACCACCGGAAGGGTGGACAAAGGTCAACACGGACGCAGGGATACAAGCAGAAGGAGGATTTGGCCTGGGAGCGGTTATTAGGGACCCCGATGGAGGGTTCATTGCGGCGGCGGTTAAAAAAATCCGAGGGAACCATTGTGTGGATCTAGCGGAGGCGCTTGCGGCGGAATTCGGGGTCCAGCTCGCTAACCAGCTAGGCTGTGCTCGGATTGCCCTTGAAGTTTATTCTCTAAATCTTGTGCGCCAGTTGCAGAAGGAGGATGAAGCCATTTTTGAGCTGGGAGTCATCTGTTGAAGTGTGCTGCAGCAATTAAAACAGCCAGGTGGTGTAGGCAGCATTATCAGCCATGTTCGGCGGGAAGCAAATAATGCGGCGCATATAATGGCCCATACTGAGTCTAGATGGGATATGTGAGAAGTTTGGTTAGATAGAGCACCAATCTTTCTCTTGGACCAGCTTCGACTGGACGATGTAACTATTGAGATGATTTAATACATCTTTCCAGGTTACCCCTAAAAAAAACAATGTTATTTGAGTTCCGATTTCACAATTAATCACTTTCTATAAGAAATAATAATTTCAGGTAAAATATCTTTCCTACTTGGTTGAAGAAGCTCTTTCTATGAGATATATTCAATGTTTTAAGATTTTCTATTTCAAATTTCGTGAAGCGAGAGTGAAAGTAGGAAGAGTAGTTTTGTTATCACAATTATTATCTATTTCATATGAAAAAAGTATCAATATCAATATTTAAATCATGGTCTCTTAAAACAAAAATAATAATCACAACCGATTGCACTAAACAAATTTGTTTTATCTTCATAAATTGTAAACATGCGCTAAACGGAGATTTGCAAAGCAGAGGACTTTTCACAGTTAGCTAGCCTATTAAAATATTGCATATAAAACTGCAGTATTGAATAGGGGTGCTAAACGGTCGGTAACCGGTTTAACTGGTTACCGTTTGACCGGTTTCCGGTATACCGGAATTCCCCAAATAGCTGCCGTTAGCCGATACCAATATTAATCGGTATGCCGATTACCGAGTGCAACGGTTTCGGCAATGGGTCCGGTTTCCCGACATCCGGAAGGGATAATTGCTGGCTTGCTGCGGGCGGAATTTAATTAGCGCCAGACGCGAGTCTCTCAATTCAAATGGAGGGCCATCATTATTCATGTTCCTCTTGTCTGCTAGTGAATCTGCGGATGGAAATAAAAAATAAGTGGAAGGCATCATTATTCTTGTTCATTCATTCATTCCAGCAGATGGAATTCATTGTGCTTCTTTGCACTCTGCTCAGCTACGGGCTACGTTCGACAAAGACAAATAATCAAATAAACAAATAATAACACAAAGAATTCGGCAATTATACATGAATTATGATTAATTGATTGTGAAAGAATTAGAGTATGAAACGATTATGAAAGAATCCACCTCGGCAGCTATACCTGTGAGACTTAGGATGAAGACGAATTGTTGTCTGCTGTGCTGTGAAGTCGAAGGATTAAGCTCCGACGGGACGACGACGGGGTTCGACTAGGAACAGGGCAATGGCGAAGGGGCTCGACGGGGTTAGATGGAGCTTGTGCCGACAACGGGGAGACAACGAAGATACCGCCAATTTCGATCGGCGGCGTTTGGGTGGATGAACGGAGGAGGATCGGCGGCGTGAGCGTGACTCGTCGAGCTCGTGCAGCAGGGCAGGGGCAGCACGCAGGGACTTCAGTTTTCTAATTACTAATTACCACTAGGACTAGGACACTAGGTTAATTACAGGGCGGTCAGCGTTTGGTTGATGGCTTGATGGCTTTTCCCTTTCGCTATCGGAATACCGGAATGCCGACTGTGTTTTACCGTACCTTTCTCGGTATACCGCCAGCCAAATTCTTGTTGCCGAATACCGTTTGGAACTGTTAACGGTTTAACCGATAACCACGGTTACCGGTACGGTTATCGGTTAAACCGTTAACCGCTATACCGTTTACCACCCCTAGTATTGAATATGCAAAAGCGATGAAGAATTGTGTAAATTAATATAAATTTTTAAAAGTTATACGAAACAATAATATTTTGTACAAACTATAGGTGACTGGTTCGCTAAAATTTTAGCCTGTTTAACTGCTAAACGTTAAACTCTTGCTAATCGGGCATGAATGGACCCGACAATAATGAGATGATATCGAGTTTAATGTGATGTTCATTTCGACAGTTTTGGATAGGACGCGTTGATCAATTTATAGGCATTAACATATAAATGAGTTATAATTAACCTCATTATACAATTTTTACTCTTTATAATAATTAATTTAATCTTCATATTTGTGATGTTTGAAATATTTTATGTATGATTTAAAAGTATAATTATTATTTGTGACATCAGTAGTAGTTTACTCAAATCTAGTATTTCACCAGGTAGTCAAAATTGAATATCGGTGCACTTATGGTTGTATTTATCTTGGTGTTGTGAATAGTTAGAAACTTAATTATTATAATGCATATAACTATACCTAGGCACATGATCGAGCTAGCACGACACAGTTAAAGCATACCTTGAAGACAATGTATATGGATCGGCCATGTACAAGCATGAATGCTTCATGGGTCGTACTAGACTTAAACTTCAAGGGCTTGCGCACAAGTGCGAGCACCACACAGTCTATATTGGAAAACTCATGTTTTATGGAGAAATACGCCTTTTGATAAAAATAAAACAAAATATTCTAAAATAACATAATTTTTTTGAATTAATGAGTAGTTTCTCACATCAACGTGTGACGGCTCATATTCTAAAAGGTTTATAAAATACATTCATTGTTTATTTTGAGACTCCAATATTTTACAATGTATACAACTAAAAATTCATTTATAAAATCGTTCTTGATTAACTTCATAGTTGAAAAGTCTTTTTCACAGCTTGCAGTAATAACAAACAACGTCAACAATAACATTAGAAGCAAATAAAGTGAAGAAGAAATAGGGATTTAGTATTTATTTGCAAATGTGTGTGTGGGGGAGGGGGGGAGAGAGATTTTTTTATCTAAAAAATTTGAGAAAGGGTTCAAACTCATATATCATTTGTTTGAATATGAATATTGCATATTGAATTGGAGTATTGAACATTTTGAAAGTGATATATAATTCTTAAATTAGTATTAATTTTCAGCCCGATTGACCAATAGCCTTAGACCTTTTGCAAATCTGACATGGATCCAATAATCATAAGATGAGATTTAGTTTGATATGGCGTCGTTTCAAACCATTTTTATGTGTAATGAATTTGTAAGAAAAATACATGTAAAGTGAAGATGAACCTGATTATGCATTTTGATTCTTTAGATAAATGCAATGGTTTTAACGCTTTAAGCGATGAAATAACTATACACTCACTCGGTTTAACGAGTTATGCTTTTTATAAGTTTTAATAATTAGTTTGTTCACAAGCTATCAAGCTACTTTGCTACGTCGATGAATAAGCGACCATCTATCGCCAGGTTTCAGGAGCTCTGATTCACACTATCGACTGTGAATGGAGAAGAAGCATTTCAAAAACAAAATTGGGGAAGTAATTGGGATGTTTTTAGGTTTCTATCAATTCCAGGCGGTGGAAAGAAAGAGGAAGGGAAAATGGGAGAGTTGTGAGATACAAAGCCGAGATAGAGAGATGGAAGAACAAATGGAAAAACAAAGAGCAAGGCCAAGAGAGAGTGAGAGGACACATTTGAAAGAGGAGGAAAATGGGTAGTGTGAAATAATTGCCCTTCTGTTTTGATTAATGGATATTCTTGGCCCTATTCTGTTGAGTTTTGATTTATTTTAGGACATGACATTATGTTTGACATATTTTTTTCCATTTCAATTTAAAATCCTAAATCAATATTATCATTTGGAAGATTTTTTTTCTTAATACGATTATTGTAATTTCTGAGATTTAAAAGGTATTTGATAATGTCAATATTTTAGATTTTAATTTAAAGTTTTTATTGAAAGATCATGCGTACCGACGGTTAGACCATAAAACTTCACATTATAGGATAAATCGATAGGTGATATTTAGCAATATGAAACAGTTGAACCATAGTTAAATTATGACTTCAATATAAAATAATCTACTACCAACTTTTCGATACGGTTTTACAATCCTTTGGTGCAAACATTTCGTTTACACCGGTGGAAACAAAAGTTTTAAGGCACATTTTGAACTATCTATTGTAAAAAAGAATAAGTCAGTTAGGGATAATGAGAATATGCAATCTCATGCAACACAAAAGACAATTTGCAACTTTTATCCTTTTAAAATAAATGTATGTTACTCATACCTTCGCTCATTCATCAACTTAATGAGTAACATATATTTCATGTAATATTATTTTTGTACTTTTTTATTTATTGAATTATTTCATGAAAAAAATATTTGTTGTAGCCTGTAGGCAGCATTATCAGCCATGTTCGGCGGGAAGCAAATAATGCGGCGCATATAATGGCCCATACTGAGTCTAGATGGGATATGTGAGAAGTTTGGTTAGATAGAGCACCAATCTTTCTCTTGGACCAGCTTCGACTGGACGATGTAACTATTGAGCTGATTTAATACATCTTTCCAGGTTACCCCTAAAAAAAACAATGTTATTTGAGTTCCGATTTCACAATTAATCACTTTCTATAAGAAATAATAATTTCAGGTAAAATATCTTTCCTACTTGGTTGAAGAAGCTCTTTCTATGAGATATATTCAATGTTTTAAGATTTTCTATTTCAAATTTCGTGAAGCGAGAGTGAAAGTAGGAAGAGTAGTTTTGTTATCACAATTATTATCTATTTCATATGAAAAAAGTATCAATATCAATATTTAAATCATGGTCTCTTAAAACAAAAATAATAATCACAACCGATTGCACTAAACAAATTTGTTTTATCTTCATAAATTGTAAACATGCGCTAAACGGAGATTTGCAAAGCAGAGGACTTTTCACAGTTAGCTAGCCTATTAAAATATTGCATATAAAACTGCAGTATTGAATATGCAAAAGCGATGAAGAATTGTGTAAATTAATATAAATTTTTAAAAGTTATACGAAACAATAATATTTTGTGACTGGTTCGCTAAAATTTTAGCCTGTTTAACTGCTAAACGTTAAACTCTTGCTAATCGGGCATGAATGGACCCGACAATAATGAGATGATATCGAGTTTAATGTGATGTTCATTTCGACAGTTTTGGATAGGACGCGTTGATCAATTTATAGGCATTAACATATAAATGAGTTATAATTAACCTCATTATACAATTTTTACTCTTTATAATAATTAATTTAATCTTCATATTTGTGATGTTTGAAATATTTTATGTATGATTTAAAAGTATAATTATTATTTGTGACATCAGTAGTAGTTTACTCAAATCTAGTATTTCACCAGGTAGTCAAAATTGAATATCGGTGCACTTATGGTTGTATTTATCTTGGTGTTGTGAATAGTTAGAAACTTAATTATTATAATGCATATAACTATACCTAGGCACATGATCGAGCTAGCACGACACAGTTAAAGCATACCTTGAAGACAATGTATATGGATCGGCCATGTACAAGCATGAATGCTTCATGGGTCGTACTAGACTTAAACTTCAAGGGCTTGCGCACAAGTGCGAGCACCACACAGTCTATATTGGAAAACTCATGTTTTATGGAGAAATACGCCTTTTGATAAAAATAAAACAAAATATTCTAAAATAACATAATTTTTTTGAATTAATGAGTAGTTTCTCACATCAACGTGTGACGGCTCATATTCTAAAAGGTTTATAAAATACATTCATTGTTTATTTTGAGACTCCAATATTTTACAATGTATACAACTAAAAATTCATTTATAAAATCGTTCTTGATTAACTTCATAGTTGAAAAGTCTTTTTCACAGCTTGCAGTAATAACAAACAACGTCAACAATAACATTAGAAGCAAATAAAGTGAAGAAGAAATAGGGATTTAGTATTTATTTGCAAATGTGTGTGTGGGGGAGGGGGGGAGAGAGATTTTTTTATCTAAAAAATTTGAGAAAGGGTTCAAACTCATATATCATTTGTTTGAATATGAATATTGCATATTGAATTGGAGTATTGAACATTTTGAAAGTGATATATAATTCTTAAATTAGTATTAATTTTCAGCCCGATTGACCAATAGCCTTAGACCTTTTGCAAATCTGACATGGATCCAATAATCATAAGATGAGATTTAGTTTGATATGGCGTCGTTTCAAACCATTTTTATGTGTAATGAATTTGTAAGAAAAATACATGTAAAGTGAAGATGAACCTGATTATGCATTTTGATTCTTTAGATAAATGCAATGGTTTTAACGCTTTAAGCGATGAAATAACTATACACTCACTCGGTTTAACGAGTTATGCTTTTTATAAGTTTTAATAATTAGTTTGTTCACAAGCTATCAAGCTACTTTGCTACGTCGATGAATAAGCGACCATCTATCGCCAGGTTTCAGGAGCTCTGATTCACACTATCGACTGTGAATGGAGAAGAAGCATTTCAAAAACAAAATTGGGGAAGTAATTGGGATGTTTTTAGGTTTCTATCAATTCCAGGCGGTGGAAAGAAAGAGGAAGGGAAAATGGGAGAGTTGTGAGATACAAAGCCGAGATAGAGAGATGGAAGAACAAATGGAAAAACAAAGAGCAAGGCCAAGAGAGAGTGAGAGGACACATTTGAAAGAGGAGGAAAATGGGTAGTGTGAAATAATTGCCCTTCTGTTTTGATTAATGGATATTCTTGGCCCTATTCTGTTGAGTTTTGATTTATTTTAGGACATGACATTATGTTTGACATATTTTTTCCATTTCAATTTAAAATCCTAAATCAATATTATCATTTGGAAGATTTTTTTTCTTAATACGATTATTGTAATTTCTGAGATTTAAAAGGTATTTGATAATGTCAATATTTTAGATTTTAATTTAAAGTTTTTATTGAAAGATCATGCGTACCGACGGTTAGACCATAAAACTTCACATTATAGGATAAATCGATAGGTGATATTTAGCAATATGAAACAGTTGAACCATAGTTAAATTATGACTTCAATATAAAATAATCTACTACCAACTTTTCGATACGGTTTTACAATCCTTTGGTGCAAACATTTCGTTTACACCGGTGGAAACAAAAGTTTTAAGGCACATTTTGAACTATCTATTGTAAAAAAGAATAAGTCAGTTAGGGATAATGAGAATATGCAATCTCATGCAACACAAAAGACAATTTGCAACTTCTATCCTTTTAAAATAAACTAGTTTTCTTACCCGCGCTCCGCTGCGGGATTTGTGACACGTTGGAAGAAAAAGAGAAGTAACATTTTGTACATCATGTGTTCTTAATTTGGATATAATTACATTGCTAATTAAATCCAAGGAAACTTATTAAATATTATGGACATAATAATTTGTGGACACATATCAGTATCTAGAAGAAATATAGGATGCGGCGAAAATAAACAACACATCCCATGCAAAAAATGTCCACAGCCAAAATACTAAGTAATTCAACAAAAATATATTTAAGCTTTCATTACCAAGAAGTCCAAAACCAAGGCAAAACAATGAGAATTTAGGGTAGTCAACAGAACTACATAAACTACAGAAGTGCCCACAAAAGCAAATTAATATACAAACTTATGACTAATCAGCTACAAATATTACAGAAGTTCCACAAAATAAATTGGTCACATGACTTGCACGGACAATGTGTTATCTTGAATTTGTCTTCTGATGGCTAAATAAATAAATAAATAATAGGAAAATACATATTGTAGAATCATGGGCTTAAATCATACTATCAATTATCGATGAGCACATAGGTATCGAGCACAATTAAATTTGGCAAAAGAATACCAGGTTGAAACTTATGTGAACCAACTGCAACTGTAAGGTTTGAACTTCGAAGACAACACAAAAAGATGGACAACAACAGGGGAAAGGAGATGAGGACATAGGTATTGAGCATAATATCAGGCATACAGATAAACCATGACCATGGCATAGAATAGAACACCTAATGTGGTAAAGTTTAGACATTGTTTCCAAAACCCAACCATATCTTCATGTGTCTACAATACCTGCTGGAAAAGAGCAAAGGACAAAGTCAAATCGGGGACTACCAATAAATCTAATGCTGAGATTCAAGAAAGCAGGACAAACAGATCAAAGTTGAGATTCACATATACCCCTTCTCTTGTATGGAGCCTAATCACCTTGTTCAGGTAAGATTTATGCGAACAGATGATGAATTGGATCCTTTAACCAACCAAACCACTGAAAACAGAAAACGACTCACATGTGAGAGAGATTGACAAAATAAGGAAGCATAGGAAACATAATGACTGAAAGGTTGAGTTCATAGGTAATGAATCGGCTCCTTTAATTAATTTGCACACCCCCAACGACGTTGGGAAATCTTCAGCTGCTCCCTCGAAAGAACAAAAATGAATCCATAAGATGAATGAAAGTGAGATAAAACCCCCAAGTAATATAACTGAGAAAACAAACTCGATAGAAAAAATGGCCACCTCAAATATGCTAAGATCTGCGCATCCACCTCCTTTGTGAGCACTCTCTGTACCTTTCAAATCCATAGAGCAACTTAGATTTCCACTCTTCTCTGAGTAGCTAATAGAAGAAAACAGGACAAATCTTTGAGCCTTCGAGATATCAGATATAGTGAAAGATTGAACAATCATCTGAAACCAGAATGCAACCTTTAGATTAGGGTCTTCAACTAAATCTTCTCTTTACAACTTTGGGAGGTTTGAGATCTTGACGTCGTGGATTCGCAAATCTGGTAAAGGAGAAAATAAATAGAGATGCTCTCAACATAGCCGGGGGAAAAATCAGAATGAGTCACCAAAGGGATTCCTCAAACATGATCATTGATCAGTATTAAAAGCTTCAGATGAATTCCGTCACCGCATGAATATACCAAAGTGCAGAAAATTCGGTTATGCCAGTGAAAAGCTCTCCAACTTTTCTCTGCTACAGCGAGTGCGAGCTCATTGACGTTATCTCCCCTGAAAAGTGATCGAACAAACCCTTTTGAGCACGAAAGATAGCACGAACACCATCTAAGGAAAGAGAGGGAAAAATTCACCAAAGACAGAGGAAACAGACCTGGCGGATCTAGGTCCTTCGAATCCTCTCTCGATCTCCCATATTCCCCGGTGGATCGCTCAAACTCTAGTGGTTTCTGAAATAGAGATGTGAGAACAAAAGAAGAGAGAAGTGCGAGAAGAAGACAGTGAGAGAGAGAGAGTAAGAGCCAGATGGTTCGTCTCTGACTTCACCATTGCTATTTCAATTCCCAGCAAAAGTATAAAAAAAAAGCAATGAGAGATAGAAAATAAACCTTGAGGGTTGTGCCGGAGCCGGCGCTGGGTAGGTTAAATGAGTGGCCGAGATAAAAGAGTGACGTGGTGCCCAAATCTACCATGCAACCCACGAAAATATCTTCATGATTTATCCGGGCGCCATCCAGCCCCCTTGTGATCAACGCGCATTTTCATCTTGGGCCAATCAGGCCACACTGTGTATTGGCGTCAACGTCAGACCCAATTCCACGTACCGATTAGCGAGTGGAGATACCTGACAAACAAAAGCAAGGAAAAAAAATTGGATAACAAATGGGGACACAAAGGGCCCGCTCCAACTCAGCAAGCCAATCACAGTCCGGTGAATAGTAATTTCGAGTCACAATGAATAGGAAAAGCAGTCTAGATGTACAGTAATTGTTGTTTTGAGCTATTATACTTTTAATGTATGTTACTCATACCTTCGCTCATTCATCAACTTAATGAGTAACATATATTTCATGTAATATTATTTTTGTACTTTTTTATTTATTGAATTATTTCATGAAAAAAATATTTGCTGCATGAAAATTACTACATTGTTGCTAGACATGTCAGCGATATGAGAATAATTTGGGAAGTCCGTACACAACACATTGTCCAACTAACTATTAGCGACAGTTTAGTCGCATCATATCCAATATATTTCAAATCAAGCAACTTCAGATTCATTACCAACAGTGTGGTAAAAAAGGATGCTCTCTATTGAGAAAAACTTAAAGGACATACTAAACTCTATGAAACATTTTCTTTCATCCTAAAGTTTGATTATATATGTATTATGAGAAATAACTCAAATATTCAACTATATGGTTTAATAAAGTAATGAATGACAATTAGTTATATTTTTTCATTCATTAAATATATGTAATGCTTATATTATATTTTTTTCCCCTCTTTTCATGGAGGTCTAAACACATTATGCATAGTTGGATCACTTTTCAAAATTGTTATGTGCATAACTAAGGTAGAAAACAATAATTTCATGCATTTCAAATCATCTATTATATCTTTTATTATATAGCATATTACTCGACAAAATTCTTCCGGACCTTGTGCTAGTAATATCAAGAAATAATAAGTGTTTTGTCCTTTTTTCCCTCCTGTCTTTTTACCCTTTCACCATAAAAAAATAAAAAACAAAAAAATAACTGAACACAGAGGTTCTTTTTTATATGACAGACAGCTAGTACATACTACATAGACAACTGCTTACAAATTTGGTAGTCATTGAACTACCAATAAAATGGTCGTTTTTGCCTCTAAATGGGTATCCCTATTAAACGATGAGAAGCGTAAAGAAAATGAATAAACGAAATAAGAGTTATAGAGCTGCTAGACTTCTTACATTACAACACCACCCAGATGGTCCATCGATCCAGCCATCGCACGGCAAATCACAAGTTGAGAATCTCCACGAAAATTGTCAAGTTCATGTCTTATGCACCAATTCATAGCGTCTTTAGGGGCAAGAAACTCCATAATAAATGCAGGGGCGGAGCTAGGATTTGGTCGTCGGGGGCCGAATTTCCTAATCTATAAGCACGAAAAGGTGTTAATTTTCGTTAAAATTAATTAAAATAATGATAAAAACATATTTATAATAATATTATAATTGTACTTTTTTAAAAAAATAATTAAAGTAACTAATTACAAATCTAAAGTACAAATTTCTAACATGATAGATTCAAAATATATTAAAATTATATATTAAGATAAAAAATTAATTAAACTGTAATTCAATGTAGTATAACACGTTACATTTTCACTCAAAATAAGTTATACACTAATACCATGACATGTTTAATATAAAATTAGAAAATAAACAAACTAATTAATTATTATGTAACTCATTCTTTTTTTATAATTGAAAAATAAATATCTAAGAAAACTATTTAATAAAAGGAAAGGGTTTAATAGGATATTTAATTAGAAAATTAAAATTTACCTGCAATAGGTTTCGAACCATAGACCTAGCAACAACAATGAGACACTAGTGCACATGCTATGAAGTTGTTTTCAACCATGCCCACAATAGGCATTAGAGAAGCCAATGTCTCTCTTTAAATGCTCCATCAAACGTGACCGAGAGACCCCCTGGTGGACAAGAAGCATGCATAGGATGCTGTTAAATTTTCACAACTTATTGGGTTGCCTTTGGTGTGGGGGCCGACATTGACCCCCATTTGTCCACATGGGCATGGAATTGGCTGAACAAAGCTAGTGGACGGTATTGTACATGATCATAGGTAGACCAACGTCTTCTTTTCCAAAGTCTCCATGAGAGGAATATGATTGAAGCCATTCTATGCATGTTTTAACCCCTTTAACTTTGTTGTTTGACTTGAATAACATCGTGTTTGGAGCCATTTTATGATAGATTTTGAAATGTTTTAGTTTTAGTATGTTTCACACTATAGCAGGTGAAATGGACAAAAGGATCGAAAGTTGGACAAAAGTGAGTGTGTTTTCCTGTGAGGAAAATCTCTTGTGTTTGAATTCAATAAATGCACCTTTGACTTTTTGAATAACGATTAGTAACACGGTTCACTACTCTCTGAACAATGTTCGAACGAGGGTGTTTGATGTTTTTGATGGTTTTTCGGGAACCAGCTAAGTTAATTACACCTACTCTTATGGAGGTTCAGTGAGAGCTCCGAAAACTAAAGGGTGCGACTAAGTTGCAGAAAAAAGATAAATTTTGACATTGTGCGTCAAATTTTTGGTTGTGGAAGCCTTGCTTCATTTTCGTTTCTCCTATTTATAGTCATCCATTGCAACCGCCGTGTAATTGCCTCTTGGTAACCGTTGCTCCATTGGTTGTGCTTGATGTAGCTTGCTTGATGCCTTAACCGCCTGGCTTAATGACTTCACTTGGCAGGTAGCCACCTGGTGTCGTGGAGGTACCTCGTTTGTCATCATCTTGATTTTTGATGCCTTGGTGGTACTAATTTTGACCACCCTTGCATGACGTTATGTTTGGCACCAGGGTGCTTGGAGGGTTGATGGATGCATACGAACCCCTATTTGGGGTGGAAACATGTTTGCAGGGTCTTGACAAGGTGGTCTACCATGTGATGATATACATGACTAACACTTAAAACTTAATGACCTTGTCAACCGGGTACCATGGACAACTACGAGGTATATCATGCCTAAAATACTTGGTATGTAGGTATATAGGTGCTTGACTGCAGGGGGCAGTAAGTGGTGGGGACTCGACCATCTTTCCTTCTTCGGGTGTACTCGTGATGGCCCTCCTTGCAAGACGTCATCGGTAGGTAGGCCGCATAGTACTTGGTGCTTGACCCCCTTGGACGATGTCATGTTTAACTGCACGACATCATGTTTGACCCCTCTTGTGGTTGAGTCTCAATACTTAGCCAAATTTTCCCTTCTTTCTCAATCACGTCTAGGAGGTACTCGCGATGGCCCTCCTTGCACGACAACCTAGTGCAAGGCAGGTAGGCGGAGATGGTACTTGGTGCTTGACCCCCCTTTACATGACATCATGTTTGACCCCCCCTTGGATGATGTCATGCTTGACCCCCTTGTGGTTGGGTCTCAACACTTGGCCAAATTTCTCCTCCTTTGCCGCCACGTTCTAGAGGTATTCGTATGTTTGACACCCCCTCCTCGCACGACATCATGTTTGACACCCTATTACAAGCTTGTAAGTGAAGGTAAGTAGTGGCGGTGATGTCATGAATTGCCCCCTTGGATGATGTCATGCTTGACCCCCTTGTGGTTGGGTCTCCATACTTAGCCAAATTCCGCCTCCGTACTTGACCCCCCTTGCATGATAGGTGGGTGTTTGGTAGGTCAAGGGGTACGTGTTGAGGTACATTGGCCCAACTTAAACTAATTTAATTAATATGGTTAAATTGGTTTTATAAACCACTACCACTCCTTGAAAATAATCAATGTGGTCTCAAGTAAATTTTTAATGGTAAACAAATGCCCCTCAACTACTTAGTGCATAAGGATTATGAACTAAGTAGTTAACATCAACTACACCACTAAATGTTAAAAAAAACGGTGTCACTCAGCCAGCTTATGTTAAACGGTGTCATTCATATCACAAGGAGGAACGATGACGTTTTGTAACAAGCTCAGCAATACGCATCTTTTCATCATGTCGTCCGTCAAAGTCTTCTCCTGAACTTCGCACAACGCTCCTCTCTTCCAACCTCCTCCTCCATCTTCAGAAAAGTACCTCGTGTTTCTCCAAAGGCAGCTCCACTCCCTCCATCTCTGTCACCTCTCTACTAGAAGATCATGATGACCAGAGGAAGACGCTGCTCTAGGATCCCTACGCATCAGGTCTATTTGTAAACGGTCACTATTTTGTATGTACTATAAATTCTAGGATTTAAACTCAAATTAGTGTTGTGATGGTTGCAGGATAGAAACGGGTTTAAATCTTCTGTCTGTATTGGGTAATCTGTTTTCTTCAGTAGCTCTTGTCACAGTGTCTAAGAACTGGGTGACTTGAGCTTGGGAAGTTGTTTGTGAGAGATTTCTTCTAAAGAGCCAACTTGTTTGGCTCGGCGTAGGTCTAGGTTTTATCATTCTGTAGTTAGTTTTTTTTATAAGGGTGATATAGGTTTCATTTTGTTGTCATTAAGTAACTACTAAAGGGATTCGAACCTGAGACCTCCAGGTTCTATGCTAGTGGTATTACCACTAGGCCAAGGGGAACGTGTTGAGGTACATTGGCCCAACTTAAACTAATTTAATTAGGTTAAATTGGTTATAAACCACTACCACTCCTTGAAAATAATCAATGTGGTCTCAAGTAAATTTTTAATGGTAAACAAATGCCACTCAACTACTTAGTGCATAAAGATTATGAACTAAGCAGTTAACATCAACTAATATTGAACAAAACTGTAGTTAAATTAATCATCAATAAAAATCTTCTTTTCTTTCTTCTACAAAATACTATAAGGCAATGTGAAAAAAAAAAGCAGATTGCCACCTCAGCCTCTCCTGAATATACCGCATAGTTCGGAAGGGGTTTATCGTCAATCTCCTTATTTTTTCTCTTCTTCTTTGTCTTTCTATTTCATCAAGAAAATCAAACTCCTCTCTCGCCGTCCCAAAACACAAACTGACCCACCCTGCAATTCCTCAGTCCTTCGACTCCTCTCGCTAATTTTAGTCTTCCCTCTATAGCCCCCGTCTTCGTTACCGCAACATCAAATTTGATCCCGGAATTCCTGAGCGCCGCCTAGTCCCTATTTCCGCCCTCTTGCTACTTTCTGTTTTTTTGCCAAAATCTTTAGGAGAATCCCATCCTCGAATTCTCTCTCCCCATCAGTATTTGTCTGTCAAACCCTCCCGCGATTAGTTCCCCTGCATCGCTCTCGCTCTTGCCTTCTGCCCCACTCAGCAGTCTATGTGTCGCCGTCTTTTCCCAAAACGTCCAGGAATGTACCCACCGTCTCTATCTTGCTATGTCGTCTGTCTTGCATAAGAGGGAGTGAGGGACGAAAAATTGCTCCCTCCGTTGTTCCACTGAGAATGGCCATTGAGCCTTTGCTATGGCTCAATCAATCAATCAATCTCCCCTGTGGTGTAAGTTTCCTAGAGTTGGTCTCTTTTTAATTTGGCTTTTGCGAAGTCTATTTATGGGATTCCCCATCTCCTGTTCTTCCCTTTGTTTTTGTTTTTCTAATGGTCATGTGATCCAATTGCAAAGTAATTCCCATAATCAAATATGTTCTACAGTGGCCTACAGTTCTATGCTTTTGGATTGTGGATTTATACCCAATTTATGGAGATTGTTGGCTGGGCAACAGAATTTCGAAGATTTTATTTCCTTGACTGATTTGTTACCCTTGCGGAACGCTCTTTATCTTGGGCATTAAATGATTGCACCGAAGCGTTGTTGTGGTGATTCTTCTTCTAGCAAAAATTTCTGTCATCTATTCCCAACGATGCCACTCGATGCAACAGGTTCATTTTGTTCTCAGTTTCATGTTTTCTCATATTCTATGTTGTGTATGTATTCAGTCTGATCGTTATTTAATTTGTGTGTTCCATTGTCTTTGTTAGGGAAAGGGAGGCAATATGTGGATATCCTGAAGGTCCAACTCCAGCTGAAGTCGATGCAAAAAGGGCGCTTCTGGGGGGGTGGTAAGTGAAATTCGTCAATGTTTTTAACTAATTTGAAGTACATATCAGTTGTTCTTAGCTCGGATGCTTCTTATTCTCAGTCATTGACAAGTAAAAAACCCTCCTCACTCGAGCGGATGGCCATCTTTCGAATTTAGCTCAGAGGATAAGCACATTCGTTTTGGTGGTATGACGGATGCATCAAGTGCATGTTCTTTTCAGTCCCAATTATGTTTCACTCTGCATTTCATTTAGATTTGATTATAGGCAAGTTTCCTCTCACGTGTTTTTTATCTTTAGAGAACACTTTCATGAGTTCTAAGCACGATAAAACTGCTGAAGTAGTGCAGTATGTGATTCTGAAAAGCATACTTGAGGTGGATAACAAAAAGCCAAGGATTGCAAGAAATAATGAGATTTTGAATCATATACATTTACGTGTGTTGGGTGTAAAATTTTTCCTGCTTTATGTTTATATCCATTGGGGTTTTATTGTAAAAAGTTGGTTTTCACAAATTTGCTCATTAGGATTACACTGTCATTGTACAACTGGGTGTTCTATTAGGAATCAATTCTTGGTTGGGTGATCCACTTTCTCTGTTCAGTTCCAATATATATAGTGGAGCCGTGTGAGTTAGAAGTGATGTATGAACCATATACAAAGAATGTGTTGTGGGGGTGGATATTGGTTGATGTTGTCATTGTGGTGTAATTATTCTATAGGTAGTGGAGGAAAAAGTAATAGTTTTGTACACAATGACCTCTAATCCTCCTTTACCCCTTCACAACAGTTACCATGCTTTAGTATTTTGTTGGTGATTGAAAGAGACATGTCCTTATTTTCCACAACTAACCTTTTTTACTACATTAGATTTTTTTCCTGTTATTTACATGTAATGCTCCTTTGAAGTTCATTCAAGTGAATCATATAGCTACAAGAATGAAGAAAAAAAAAGAGTTATTGCAGACTTATGACTTTTTCACTTGGATTCCATGTTGGCCTTAGGTATAGAATTAAAATTCATTTGTAAGATGATCATGGTGAAGCTGATTTTTCAATTTTGGAGCGTGAAAGGTTTGCATCTCTTCAGAGTAATGAATGGTGTATTATTTCAGCCAAATTAGAGGAAGAAAGACCCTATTCCTCCACAAAGGCGGCAAGTTGTTAACATAGACACTTAAATTACATGTTAAACTTATTCAGTTTAACTTCTTGAACCCTTAAACTGAGTATTTTGTGGTTAGTGTGGAGCATGATCCACTGCATGTAAGTGACGAACGTATCAACAACGCATCAATTCCATATATTTGAAGAGGGTGCCAATTTAATTGGCTTGACTTCACTTTCTCTTATAGCTTTACTTTGATTTCACGACTTGAGTAAGACATCAAGTCAATCTCTCCTATTTTGACACTAATCCAAGGATTGATGGTCTTGCAGGGGCAATCATAATCGGGCACAAAAGGAAACCTGGGGCTGGACTGTGAGCCTGAGGAAGAAAAATAGTACTTGTGGAATTTTCTACAGCTAGGGTCCAAGTTGTGAACCTAATTTTAAGTGATGTGTTTGCCAGACTATGTGATGTTTGTGAATGGTTTAGTTTTACAAATTAGAAATTTTAGATTGTGTATAATTTTATTTATAATTTTTCAAAGACAATCGTAGTCTCAAATGGATTCTAGCAGAGACCTATGTGTGTTATACTACATTTTTTGGCAGCAAAGACTTCAATTTTTGGCCATTATCATGTTTTTCCCCCTATTTCGAACAATGAGATGTTACTGATTTATCCACTTAATGATTTTTGTAATACACTTAATAGGATCAGATGCCAACACAATAGAGTGTTGTGTTAGGTTGTAGACATTAGCCTTTGATTTCTTTGCTAATCACTCCAATGCTAACTGAAAATACTTTTTCTCTAGGACGATAGTTCGCCTTCAACTATGCAGTTGATTGAATGTTGTGCCTCAGTAATCAAAAGGATAAATAACACTTTTGGCTGGCTTCAGGACATAATGACGGTCTTGAATGTTGGTGCTTCTATTGTCAAAGTATTTGATTTGAGTACTTGAAAATGGATGTGGAAACTTTTTTTATAGGTTTAATACACTTGTATATCCAAAACTTTCACAGTTGTGCCAATAATATCCATATTTCTCGGAATACCACTTATATCCATGTTTTAAAGTTGTTCTTTGCCAAATCTATCCATTTCCAATATATTTTTGGTTAAGTACACTTGTATATCCAAAAACACCGTTAAAGAATGTGAAGGAATTGGATATAAGTGGTATTTCGGGAAATTTGGATATTATTGGCACAACCGTGAAAGTTTTGGATATACAAGTGTATTTAACCTTTTTTTTATGGTGAAATATATTAATGAAAAAAAGAGAGATATAGGGACAAAGGAAAAAACAAAAGAGCCACAAGACGTGACCTCCCAAATCCCAACGAACAAATTAGAAATCCAGAACAGGAAGAAAAAGATAGCAGAAAACGAGCAAGGAAAAACGAAACCCAAATAGACTCCTCGACAGAACGGGAGACCCCAGGAACACAGAGAAAAACACGCAGGAAACTTATGATTCTACTTTTGAATGGCTATTAACTAATTTCACAGTGATACAACACATTGGTAAGAAGTCAAAATCATCCGTGCAATTTGGGATTCCCAGTTCATTGCATAATGTCATTTTTCGATGAAATGTATTTATAATAGAGTGCAACACAATAAACATAGCAAGTTAGAGACTTCACCGGCCAATGGGCCGGGCGAATGCTAGTTTTAGCGTGAGCATTTGATTCTCTAAATTTCCAGTCCCGCTACCATTTCTGATTTCACACTAAAATCCCATCGTTGGTTTTATTATTAATAAAGACCAAACACCATTAAACCACTATCATTATCTTGCATGAACATTGGGCTAACGCTCACACTGGCCTAGCAATTGAGCACGGCCAAAATCCTCCTTCATTCCCCACATTCTGTCGTTTAAGAGGTAGGGAGGCAATATACTTAATGTACTTTTGAGTACTTCTCCTTCCACTACATGCATCAAGTCGAGTGCAATTAGTAGGGGTTTTTTTGGCTTGCTTTCAAGCCAAGCAGCGACGAGAACCCATATTTCTCTCGAACACCCTACTAGCTAGTCACCATGTTGCATTGTGCTTTTTTCCTTAGCCAATTTTGAATTCCAAATACCAATCCATGAAAGTAAACGCACCCTCCCTCGTTGCCAAACCAAAGCAAACGAGTGGGTTCTCTTCTTTGCCACCAATTGCATGGCCATGTGGGGAAAGTAAGAACAAATTCTTAGGGGTCGTTTGCTTCAAGGATTTGGATGTGGGATTTGGTTCTTAAATCCCACACATGAAGGATTTGTCCAAAAGCCATTGTTTGTTGAGCCAAAATGGAGGGTACCAAATCCGTGGGGTCCACTGATTTGGGGCTCCAAATCCGTGGGCCCCACGGATTTGTAAATCCCACATCATACCTTGGGATTTGGAGACAAACTGAAAAACCATCAAATCCATGATAAAAATAGCTCAACAAACATAAGATTTCTTCAAATCCATAACGCCCAAAATCCCTAATAAATCCCAAGGTTTTTAATTAGCAAATCCATAACAAAACCCTCGTTATAAAATCGTTGAAGCAAACGATGCCTTACTTTCATCTACTCACTCACCCATGTGGCCATACAATTAATTACGAGTCCACCGGCCACTACACCAAACTTCCTTTTTCATTCGCTACAATGAAAACCAGACTGAGTGGAAAACATGGTAGAATATATATATAGGCGTATAGTATACGGCAGGTGATCTAATCATTAGATGTACTTAGATGAGCTCCGGGCGATCTCAACGGTCAATTTTTGTTTTTCATTAAATCAAACTTCGGGTTGGGGTTTAGAAAATCGGTGCCTGGGGTTTATCCATTAGAGGTTAGGGTATAGTATCACACCCCAAACTCGATTTAATTCATGGTCTAGATAGAGATATCTCACTAGTAGTACCCGACGTATGGTATACGTCTAACGTACGCCAGTCTGATCCATATATATATATAAATCGAAGCCTCCCTGCTTCGACCACAAGGCTAGAAAAGCCCCTTCAGTAGGGATGGCAATGGCCAATGGGTCGGGTTGGGGCGAGTTTAAACCTAAACCTGCCCCAACCCGCCCAAGCAGCCACCAAGTTTAAACCTGAACCCGACCCGAACCCGCTAAATACGGATTTTACCCGCTTTGACCGGGTTGGGTCGGGTTGGATACACGCGGGTCCGGATTTCAATGCCATCCCTACCCCCCTCCCCCCCTCCTAATCAACACAACGTCATGCTATATAACCCTTCTCACCCATCAACTATCTTTCCATTCAGTCACCTTAAAACCTAAGGCGATAGTATTACCATGACGCCTTCCTCGTTGAGCACAACTGGTTCCCCACCATAGCGAGGTATTATTCTTAATGCCTTAGCAATAATATTTTATTTATTTATTATATGAAGTGTGATAGCATTTTATTTGACTTCACTGCCTCCCTATAAATATCATACTTGTATCCCAACATACCCTCTGTGTCATGGCTAGCTACTCAAGCCATGCTTTATCAAGAAAGTCGCATGCCATGCCTAGGGTGTGGAATGTTTGACATGCTGACCATCATGGTGGCCGACTAACATTGAACCAACTGACACCCATGCCACAAAAGGAAGAGACATAGGGCTTGAGATACTTGTCACTAATCAATCGATCATGTAGCACCCATCCTCTTTCAACAAATAGGCATCACTGGATTGGGTGACATGGAAAGTTAACGATTCATATCGGACACCCAGTCAGCTACTCATGCCATTAAGTGGCATGGTGTACCCATCAATCAAACGATTGTAAGGGGCTCCATAGACCCAACCACATGACTCATTGTTTACCAGTCATGGCAAGGTCCTCACATGGCAAGTATTACAACTCTGACTTCTTTCTTCTTAGCCATGATTGGCTTGTGACTTTTCTTCTTTTTACTATAATCTTTTTTTTGTTTATTTACTAATTTTAAATAGAAGAGAGTGTTAGACGTCACTAATTTCCATACGCTTTGAAAACCACTAACCTAACAAAAGTGTATACCTACTTCCAAGTCAATGGATTAAACCAGACCAACCATCCATACACTATTTGCCTCTCCTCTTTTAGGGGAGACAACTCCTTTGGTGTTGGTTTGAAAATTTTCAACTTAACAACTGATTGTACACGCTCAACCTGTCCTGCCTTGGTATGCTTGCAAGGGGTCTCCTAATCCTTTGCCTTAGCCATCTTACTAGATATATTGGGTTGATGTTGAAACTTATGTGTTTGCCCCATTCCAGGTGGTACATTAGGCATTCTCAACTCCTTAGCCTCATCAAAGAGACACCAGTTTTTATTTGCCTTGGTTTCTCCCAACCATTTTTACTCCTCTCAAATAGTTGGGAAGACGAGTGGTTGGTCTCAACAAGTCGATGACCACCTTTGTGGCCAACCAGACCTTGTTCAACCCTTATACCTTATTGACTTCTACACGTAGCACATAACAACCTCTGGTCCTTCGTAGGACCATATCTGGTTGTTGTGTGCATAGATGTCTTATTCAGGCCCCCTGGTCTGCCATTCATGTTTGGCATGCCATGAGGGCTGTTAAGCATGGACTCACTTCTATGTCCATCTCTTAACACACTCTCATACTTATAAATTTTTTGAGTGGGTTGGATGGGTTGCACACTCTTAAAATTGCTCATCACTCTTTTCTTCACATTTGTCGACATGCCCCCTGTCCACTACACGCATATGAAAACATGCCCTAATGCTATTGTTCATGGTCACTGGCATGCCCCCCTTGCCACACTTAGTCACACCAGCACTTTTACTATAAACACATGTGGCTTGGGCTTGTTGTAGCTTCTTGAGAAAAATTATCAACTCACTACTGCAGTTGGTGACATGTTCTCTTTGTCACACTTAGACGAAACATGTGGTGTGCTCTTGGACACAATCATTTGTCCAACTTTCTCAACATCACCTTGCCCTAAGCCTGACATTTCACATTGTCAGTTGGTAGACTTCCATGCCCCTATGTCTGCCTCCCTATAAGTTTGCATCCACCAGGACGCTTGAGCATAGATGGCATCAAGGTTGGGCAAGCTTGTGGTAGCACATCCATAGCTAGTAACCCTCCACAAACTCTCACGTTCTAGCATGTTCTAGCCTTTGAGACGGGTTTTTGAGCAACTATCTGCACAGGCGGTTTCTTTACATGGGTGGTGGACGTGTTAGCAAGATTCTCGTCATAACCACCTTGTTGAAGAGGTGGTAGACTTGTCGTCGGAGGCGACGAGTTGCCTGACTGTTGCTGGGCAGTCCGACCATTAGAGACCAAAACACTTGTATCCTCAATAGCAATACTTGGTGCCGGATCTATACCATTTTTTGGTAAATAAATTTCTTGCACCACTGGTTTTATAAAATCTTTTTTAAACTTATCCAAACAATTTTTTATTTTCTATAGTTTCTCCAAACAATTGATCAAAATATCTATCTAACATAGAACTAAAAGAAGCAAGTTTGAGACTTGTCTGATGTGAACATCTAACAAGTTCATCACAATTCTCTTCCGTCAATTGACGATTCTCCACCATCACTTGATGGGTCTCCACCACCATCTTGCGGTTCTTATCCACTATTTAGCGGAGTGACATGACACTGGTGGTTACATCGGCACAAGGTGCCGCTGGTGGCAAGATCTCAATCATACTATTGTTTCCGACAACACTTTCTGTTGCTTGGCCAAATTTGAACTTGGCCGCCAACTCCTTCAACCCTCATGTGAAATATCACCTTCTTGTTGCCTCTGTCTCGGGGGCATCAAATCAAACACAAGTGTCCCACTAGGTGTGACAATTTGTTTTCCGGTGAGGAAAATCTCTTGTGTTTGAATTCAATAATTGCACCTTTGACTCGCACGAAACTACACCACAAATTAATCCCGACTAGAGCCCAAGTTTTTAAACTCTAGTCGGGTGCAGTATAGGTCAAGTATTTAGAATGTCGACCCAGGTCGGTCCATATACCCCCTACTTCAATCGCTTAGATTGTTATCTAGCAAACGTGGGTTTGAAGCTAAGAAACTACAAAATGAACAGACAAGAAAAGTAAATCGAGGAGAATTCTACTTGAGAGGACTTCACCTGGGTATTGCTCCCCCTAGTCTCGTGCTAAGAAGTGACAAACAAACCTCTAGTGTGAAGGACGTGTTCATACACCGCGAGGTGGGTGCAACTAGCTAGAGACAAACTCCCTTAGTCGATCAATGAAGGAAAATAAACAAATATAAGCTAGGGGAACTAGCTCTCTTAATCGTTAGGTTAAGGATTGTGATTCATAGCTAGAGAGCCTAGCCCTCTTTACCGATTAACCAAGAAGATCCCTAACTCTCTTAGTTAGCTAATTTAGAGTCGTTGTAACAAGTTAGAAAGCTAACTCTCTTAACCCTTCGGCTAAGGGTGACAACGATAGGCTAGAAAACCTAACCCTCTCAACTAGCCGAATAAGGATTGCAAACCAAACCCTCAGAACTTAATCTGGGCGGTGGAGAGACCAATCCCGGTGGAATCACAACCCTACTCCGATACTTGAAATTTTGGTCTTAAATCGACCTAAAGGAGGTTATCCAAGTGGCTAAGAAGTCTAGCTTCCTATTGGACCAAAAGGGGATTTCCACCCTCTAGGTCAATTTTACCCAATATTTAGTTAAAGCTGGAACACTCAATCATTCATGAATAATACCTCAGATAACATATAAACTTTCAATCAACACAATAGTCTCATGTTCTTACATCCTAACACATAAAGAGACTATGGTTCACAATACCCAAGTGAGTAGGTAGGCTATTCCATAGCTAAACAAGAGAAAACAACAAAAGGGGAAGAAAGAACCATGAAGTGGTGCCAATCTTTCCTCCTTGTTGCTTTAGACACCCTTGAGATGAAGAAATCTTCAATCCTCTAGCTAGAAACAAGCCTAAAGCTCCTTCTTCCTCCTTTGATTTGCACTTTCTCACTCTAGAAGATACCCTAATCTCTCACTAGAATCCTCTTTATTCTGAAAATGAAAACCCAACCTAAAAATGAAGCTCCCCCTTTCTTCTTCCTTTAAGCTCTCCATTTATACTGAGATCACGCCCAGTTCACAACCGTGAACACCTAAACGCGTCTATGAACTTGGTGTCGTGGCCAAAATGCACCGCTTCACTTCCCAGGGTTCACGAGTTGTGCTCAAAGTTCATGGTCTTAGCGATCGTGAACTGCCTTGTCGTCAGTAATCTCTGGAACCCCCTGGATGCCTCGCTGTTCATAGTTTGTGGTTCCAGTTCATGGTCCTGGCGGCCGTGAACTCGTAGCTCTGACCGTGAACTGTGGTTGGTTCCTAGACGCCTGCGCTTTACTGTCACGGGGCAATTGTCATGATACTTTGGACTTTTCTTTAGTTTTTGCACTTTTTGACCTCCAATCGTCCCGAAACTCGTCCTCGACCCTTCCATACATGCCAGGACCTGAAATGTATCAAAACAAGCACAACTTAGCATGAAATATGTCGATGGACGATGAAATGCAAAGCCAAACCATCAAGAAATGAGGGTTAAAATGTGTACAATTGGACCCGATTCAACCTTTGACTTCTTGAACAGAGTGATAACAGGACAAAGTGATGGAAATTACATGGATCACAGTTCATGGCATATGTTCACGAGCAAGGGGGTGTGAAGATAACAAGAAAACCATGAAGTGTGCAAGTTTCGAGGAGCATTTAGACTTCTCACGGCTTTGCACATATCACGGGCTGAGGGCGTGAAGAATACAATGAAACTGTGAAGTGTATTAGTGAAACGATATGTTTTGTGTCGGTGTCCAGTCTCACTGCCAACATCACAGTCGTTACGCGTGGTCGTGAAGATTGCACTGAGGGTATAAATATGAGGAGTGATCATATTTCAAAGGAGAGTAGAGGTTGATAGAGAGATTTGGTTCTTCTTCTACATTCTAAAGCGAGCAAGTGACGAACCATGGAAGATTGAAGAGGAATTTGGCATACAAGATCAAAGGAGGCCAGATTTCATCTTTAACACCATCCCAAGCAACTAGGAAGAAGAAGATTCATATTTTTATGGGGTTTTCCTTCTCTTTAGTTGTAATTCTTTCTCTAGGCAAGGAGTAGATTTTCCATTCACTTGGATAATATGAACCCTAGTCTAGGATGTTGTAGTTTGATGATTGTGAACTCTATGTTGTGATTGGCATGTTTAATTATATATTGATTGAGTATTTATCATTATATTTGAGAGTCCTTGATCAATTCCCTCAATTTTGGGACTAATTAACCTAAGAGAGAATAGATCTCCTTAGGGTAATTTGGGTCACTATTCAATCATCGTAAGAGGGCCATGAATGAGGGTGATTGGTTTCTTTACGTCGTTCTGAGTCATCGCCCGAGGGAGTGGATTTTGTTGCGCTAATTGCCTAATCTGGTACTTCGGTATGCCTCTTTGGTTAGACCAATTAGGTGGGTTAGGACAACTCGAATAGTGACTCCTAACTAGCTTTGATATCCTAATGATATATATAATATGCATATCACGTTATCAGCTCAACAAGAGACTAGGGGTATAATCATCCAAGTGAAACCTTCTCCCTTGAATTCAACCTTGTTTTATTCTTGTTTGTTTGGATCATTAGCTTAAAGCAATGTTACTACTAGATAATTAGTAGTTTGTTGAAGTAAGGATACATAGACGGGGCGAGTTTGATAATTAAAAAAGTAATTGTTCTATGCTACCCTAGTTTAAGGTTCCATTTAGCCTTCGATTGGCAGTGTAGTTAGAACCGAGTTAAACTTTTATGACACCGTTTCCCGAGACATTGGTTTATTATTTGAAAAAAGTAAAATACTGTTAATCTAGTTTTTCTTTTCTTGCATTGTAAGTTGGACCTTGCTTGTTGGCTCTTGTTTGTGTTGTTTGGAGTGATTGCAGGTGGCATGTGACTCGGTGCAATTCGTCACCCTTGGAGCCATTAGACAACAACATCAAGTAGACTTTTTGGCTACTTGCCTGTGAGAGGGAGGTAACGGTAGCAAGAGAGCGATTTTTGACGCGGGCTCAACCCGAAGTTCAAGAAGGAGTTGAAGTTGAAGAAAAAGTGTTCTTGAATGGAGATTTGGCGAACGAACCCGCTCAACCCGGGCTCAACATCACTAAATATCATTAATAAAGATACGAGTGTTAAATTGACATACCAACATTAATATAGTTGGTTAACCTCTCATAAATGCACATTAGGTTCACGCTCGAAAAACCACATATATTTTTAAATAATATTTATAAAAATAATTTTAAATGTAATGATACATTAATATAACGAATATACCGCATTTATAAAGGAGTAATAATTTCAAAATTGTGTATGAAATATCTCGCATTTTAAAAATTATCACCTAAGTTTATAAATAGAAATTCTAACAGGTTGTTTGGAATCAATAAATTGAGAATTCATTTCATTTTAGAATTAATTCCTATGTGAATTCATTGTCAAATGAATTCCTATGTTTTGAATGTCATATTCAACTTTTTAAAAATAAATTTAATTAGATTCTCAAATCATGTTTGAAATACGTTCAAAATTAAATTAAATTAAAAGTTTTCAACTATACCCTTATTAATTTTTAGCAAAAACAAAATCGCTATTACTCATTGAAAATTCATTTTCTAAATACGCTAGTGCCAAAGTTATTATTCAACCAATTCAACTAATCAGAAAATGAAGTTCGTAAAAACTAGTAAAATACTTGTGCAATTCATTTAAAAGTTCCACCACAATTCCTTAAAATTGATAAAACTAATTTATATTCATGCAGAATTCCAAATTTAGAATTGTAAATATAATCTTTTATATTTCAAACATAAAAATTTTATTTTAAAATGAATAACTCAAAACTTATAAAATTTATTTATAGCATGTGAATGGTTTCTGAAAAAAGATGTGGGAACTTCCCATTCCTCCAAAATTGAAGTGCTTCATGTGGCAGATTATTAAGCGGATCCTTCCTACTATGGAAGCTATAATTAAGAGGATGGGTGGGGTACCAGAGGAAGTGGAACCTGATCTTGAGGATGTTGCGGCTATCAATCCTAGGTGTCCAGTGTGTTGGGCGCCGTTGGAGACATTGGAACACATGTTTCTTTCGTGTAGGCTGGCAACAGTGTTGTGGGAGAGGTCGGGCTTGGACGTCGGACTGGTCAGGCAGCCTCTGTTGAATTTTTCCTTGGTCATTCGTAGATTTTTTGAACAGGATTCCAATGTAGAGAGGGTGATTAGGTTTGTAGCATTGCTTTGGAGGATATGGAAGAGTCGGAATTGGGTGGTTTTTGACCATGTCCAGTATAGGGTGGATACACTAGTGCGGCAGTATGAGGAGCAGGTTCACGAGTGGTTGGCTCTGGTCGAGTCTGGTCATGGTAGTCAGGGGCAGGGGCAACAGCTTCGTGGACAGGTTGGTGTGGATCGAGGGCAACAGGTTTTTATGCCCTATTGTTGTTATGTGGATGGTGTTGTCCTCGCTGGGTCACATGGTGTTGGGGGCTTGGTGGTCTATGATGGGTTGGGGAGGGTTTGTTTTGTGCAAGGTTTTTGTTATGCATGTCTGGAGGATCCCTTTATGGAGGAATTGGTGGCGTTTCGTGATGCGATTCAGTTGTACTCTTTGAAGGGTTTAGTTGAAGTGCAATTCAGTGGGGATGCGAAGGTCGTCATTGAGAAAATTCAGAATATGGATGCTCGGGATATGAAGGGTGGACGGATTCTTGAAGAAATTCGGCAGTTGTGGCGTCAGTACCTGCGGTTGGAGATGGCCTTTGTTGACATGAGTAACAATCGGATGGCCCATGACTCATGAGGTGGCTAGGAAGACCCTTTCTTTGTTGCCTGCGGTTGTAGGTACTTTTGATTTTAGTCATTGGTTTGCTCTTGAGTTGTAAATTTTGCTAGCTTTTTGCCTTGTTAATACAAGTGATCTATTGATAAAAAAAAAACCTAGTTGAGAAAGTAATGGGAAATTAGTAAATTGCTCAACCACCGTCCACAGGGAGGGCACGGCGGCGGCGTCTAGAGCTGATATGCGTTTGGGCTTTAGATGGGCATACCAGGCCCAAAAGACTTGCCCCGGAAAGAGACGCTCCATATGGGCCCCCCAGGATTGGGATTGAGAAATGAGAACTGAGAGTGAGAAGGAGAAGTCAACAAGTGGACCGAAGCTAGCCTTTCAAAATCAAATCGGAGCGTCTATTGCCAGCCGTTTCACAATCCAACGGCCTGATCTCATAATCATCAAAGACCCTCCTACTCTTCCTCCAACGATTACAATTCTCGCTCCTCTATAACGGTCGAAAATCTTCCCAAAACTAAACGCCCCCAAATTCCCGTCAGAAAGATAATAAATAAATAAATAAAAAGGAATTAAAGGCCCTTCTTCACTTCTCTCCTCATTCCTCTAACCCTTCTTCTTCTTCTTCTTCACTCTTTCAGTGAAACTTCAAGAAAACGAAAGCGATCCAGCGATATTCTCTTTCTGGTTTCCGTTTCTCCGAGGACGATGAGCGTTCTTCAGTACGCGGAAGACGCAGTGACGATGAATGCGGAGCAGATGCAGATATGGGACAACGCGGCGTTCGACAATGGCGAATCGGAGGATTCCATGGCGGCCAAGGCTTCTTGGTGGTCTCAATCCATCGATTCCAATTCCTCCAGTAAGGAGAATATGAACCCTGCGTTTGACAAGTCTCCTGTTTCTCTCAAGCCTTCGATTTTGGCCACACCGTTCAAGATTAAGCCCATCCTCCACCCGAAAACCCTCGCCGCCGTTAATCCCCTCAAGGCGAAGCAGGGGATTTTGTCTTCCAAGATTTCGATTCCGGAGGAGGGAGGAGAAGTAGTGGAAGAAGAAGGAGAAGTGAAGAATCGGGATGAGAAGAAAATAGATTTGGAGATTGAATCGATTGAGAAGGAGATTCGGCGATTGTCGACAAGACTCGAAGCCCTCCGGCTGGAGAAGGCGGATAGACAGCTTAAAACCGTCGAAAGAAAGGGAAGAGTTGTACCGGCGAAGTTCATGGAGCGGAGGCAGAGTGTGAAGTTTGAAGAACCGCCGCCATTCCCTTCGGGTGTGAAGCCCACAATTGGTCGGCGAGGTGTTAGTTTGGGGCCGGCGGAAATCGCTACTAAAGCTAGGTTACTGAGCAAGCAAGAGATGACTCCGATTGCTTCCACTGCCAATCGCCGAAAATCTTGCTTCTGGAAGCTTGACGAGATCGATGAGCTGAAAGTGACCAAGGAAAGAGGGAAGAGCCAGAGCGTGAGTCCCAGATCTCGCAAGACTGCAACCAAACCCCAGCCGCCGAAGCAGGCTCAGACGACGGTGGGATCCAAACGGCCGGTGAAGAAAGAAGATGCAGTTCTGTCCCTGATCCAGCCCAAGACTCTGTTCAAAGACGGCGAGAAATCGGTCCCCAACAAGAAACCCTCTAAGCCAGGGCGGATCGTGGCGAGCAGGTACAATCAAATCGGGACGAACCAGTCCACTGGGAGCTTGACGGAGGCTCGGAAGAGGTCTCTGCCGGAGAGCGACAAAGAAGACGGGAACAAACGGCGGGCCTCTCGTGGGAATGGATTGAATCAGAAAACCGAAAGCATCAAAGTGAAGAAGAAGTGGGAGATTCCAAGGGAAGTGGTGATGTTCAAAGGGGAAGACGATAGTGTTGATAATGACTCGGAGGAATCCCCTTCCTCTATTTCTGCACTAATCAGCGCCGACGACGGATGGTTGCCCAAGATCAGGACTGCTCGCCCTCGTTCCACGGCGGAGACTCCACGAGACTCGGGTGCGGCGAAAAGGGTAGCAGATTTGGTGGGGACGAAGTCATATTTCGCCATGGATGAGGTCCATGAAGAGGGTGGATCCGTGTGCGTTGCCCTGCGCTTCGAGGAATAGTGTGGTAAGTAAGTAGCTTATCGGTTGGAGGATGGGATGTTTGATGTTTCCAGTCGTTCTCTGTCAATGTTTGTGAATGGGTTTGGTAGTAGAGAGCCGCCATAAGTCTTGTTATGGTGGAAGAAAGCTTACGTTTCTGGTTTCTCTTTTTCAATTCCTCTTTGGACATGTTTTTGGTATTGAATTGTTTCAAGTACTCTGTAGTAGCCATGCTGATCTGAGCTGCCATATGCAAAATAAGCTCGTCTGTTCGGCCTGCTCTGCTCTGCTATCTCTCTGTTTAGTATCAGAGAATCCCTTGAATAGCAATGTGAAACTTTTTTTTGTTTGCCTTGGTTGAGTTGAGTTGAGTCTAACAGTATGTAACTTGAAGGGAAGGTAAACATAGGATTCCTTCTAATCAACATTCCGTCTAAGTTTTGTCTATGGGTGGATGGATGGATCATCAATTCATCATCACTCGGAAGTCAAGCCTTGAATGTGGACATTTTTGTGGGTTTGCAGAGCAAATACTGGCAAAATTTCACATGGGAAGCCGGAGGATAAGGACGAAACATTGAGTAGTGAGACATTTGAGAGTTGTCGGCATTCAGAAGACGCCTTATTTTCATCTTCCGTGCCGTGACCCAAGATTAATTAAACAAATAATGCAGCAGCCATTTCCCAACCTGGAATCTTGCTTGCTGCGTGGAACTGCACATGCCCGAGTTTTTCCAAGTTCATAGAATTCTGGGTCCAAGTATAGGGATCTTGACTTTTTTTTCCTTCCGTCGTCGTTACTTACCTCCAGAAGAATATGACAAGCCAAGACATTATGGAATGCAGGAATGGGCCCATAATTAATAATACACTGGACCATATTTATTCGACAACAGACTGGTGAGTGGTGGTGAGGCATAATTTTGACTACTCGGCCCAAAGCCCCAAACTGATGAGGCATTCTTTTGGGCTAAAATCAGGTGACTAGGGGGTTCCTTAGTCACATGACTAAGTGAATCTCAGCCATTGCACCTCATTAAAATCCAATGGCTACAATTAATCTAATTTAATGAAGGGCAAAACAGTAATTGCATGATTATTTTTATTTTTATTTATTAAATATTTCTGTCACTATTTCCGGCGTGCGTTTCGTCGACGAGAGAGAGAGAGAGAGAGAGAGAGAGATTTTTTTTGTCGGAAAATTTTCTGGTCGGAAAATTTTTCCCGGCGAACATCGTCGCCGGAGAAGAATTTCCCGGCGACAGTGCTAATTTTGTGATGTTTGTTGACATATTTTGTAATGTTTGTATGTTTTGTTATTTTGTAATGTTTGCCGTTTTTTTTTGTACTGTTTGTAAACTTTGTTATTTTTATGCACCATGTTTGTAAACTTTGTCATTTTTGTGCACCATGTTCATAATGTTTTTTATGTCTAAAAAACACCCGAGTTGACTTTGGGAAGGAGCCCCTCTATGATGGAGCCTCCAAAGTCAACCCGGGTGTTTTTTCCCGTTCGTATGGATTGTCGGTCTAGTTTGTCATTTTTGTCAACCATGTTCGTACTGTTTGTATGTCTAAAAAACACCCGGGTTGACTTTGGGAAGGAGCCCCTCTATATAGGGATGGAGCCTCAAAAGTCAACCCGATTGTTTTTTCTTTTTGTATGGTTTGTATTGTTTGTCGGTCTAGTTTGTATTGTTTGTACAGTTCATACGTTTGTAATGTTTGTAAATCTGTTTGTATGTTTTGTCGCTCTGGTTTGTACTGTTCGTATGTTTGTATGGTTTGTACTGATTGTAAATCCGGTTTGTATACTTCGTAATTTTCCATAATACCCACACTACCCCTGTTATTAATTAAATAGCCCTTCCCACTTTTTAACCATTGGATTGAAGTGTCCAGATCTAAGAGCTGGGAGGGGCTTAGTCAAGTGACTAAGCACCCCCCCCCCTTAGTCACCAGATCCGCACTCGCATTCTTTTGGTTCGGAACGACGATATGCAGGATGAGCCAAGTGCACCCGGCTTCCCATATCTACTCTTACTCGGACTAATTTCGTTATCTAGCAATTCAAGTTAGATTGGTTTAGAATAGGGCCAGTAACTAAATCTAAGTGGGTTCAGGATATAAGGGTTGTCAATTAAAGGTATTTTATTTTTTCTATTTTTTAATCGGTTTTTATCTTCTTCGTTCCAACTCGGATTTCAATTTTTTTTTGCATAGATGGAACGAGTTCATTGTGCTCTACAAAATGGGATCAATTTTCAATATATTTCGAGAACCTTTTTTTTACCAACTATATACCATATGTTAACTTCTTCGTTTTTAAGTCGTTTTTGAAAACGTTTGCTCAGAAGGAACAAGTTCATCATGATCTATTGGATCTATAAATTTCTGGGTAAAAAATACTGGATCAAAAATTATCATACTTTACCACTATGGTATGTGGGTGGTAACTTGTAGTAAACAATTATGAAAGTCGTAAATGACAGTTAGTATACTCCTATTATCATGTACTCATGGTACGCTTTCTTAGACTGTCCACAAGAAGAAGGGAAAAAGAGGATAAAAGGGGGAAAAAAATGAGAAGATGGCTCACAATAGGGGTGGGTATTATGGAAAAAAAAAAAGGATAAAAGGAAAAGAAGAGGAGGGTTTCTCCTGCGCTAGAGGTTAAAAGGAGGAGAAGTGAGTCCAGGTGGGTGGGAGGAGGAAGGGAAAGGGGGACCATGTGGGTGAGTTTTTTTTGTTTTTTCTTTTTAAAAATTGTTTTATGGTTTTCTTATTGGATTTTTATGAGTTATTGGATTTTAGTGATAAATTTTTTTATGTCCAAATTAAAAAAATTATATCGAAATGTTCGTCTTAATTAATTAATACTGCCTATATAAAAATAATGAATAAATTATTAAAATAAAGTTACCATATCTTTTTTTTTTTACCAATAGATCACTTGTATTACCAAGGCAAACAGCTAGCACAGTTTACAACTCATGAACAAACCAGCGAAAAAAATCAAAAGTATCTACAACTGCAGGCAACAAAGAAAGGGTCTTCCTAGCCACCTCATGGGCCACTCGATTGTTACTCCTGCCAATAAAAGCCATCTCCAAACGCAAGTACTGCAACCGCAGTTTCCGAATTTCTTCAAGAATCCGCCCGCCTTTCACATCCCTAACATCCATATTCTGGATTTTCTCAATGATAACCTTCGCATCCCCGCAGAATTGCACTTCGGCTAGTCCCTTCAAAGAGCACCACTGAATTGCATCTCGAAACGCCACCAATTCCACCAGAAAAGGATCCTCCATACCTGCATAACAAAACCCCTGCACAAAACAAACCCTCCCCAACCCATCATAAACCACTAACCCACCTGCACCATGTGAACCAGCACGTACAACACCATCCACATAGCATCGATAAGGCATAGCAATCTGTGATCGACAAGCCACCCTACTCGCTCCCCCTCCCTGTTGACCCCGATTCACTCTATCCTGCCCGACCTCAGCCAGACTTAACCACTCACGGACCTGCTCCTCAAATTGCCTCACCAGAGTATTCACCCCATACTGTACATGATCAAACACCACCCAATTTCTACTCTTCCAAATTCTCCAAAGAGTTGCCACAAACCGAACTATCCTCTCCACACTGGCTTCCTGCTCAAAAAATCGGTGAAGGAACAGAGCAAAATTCAACGGAGGCTGCCTGCCAAGCTCTTCCACCAAACCCGACCTCTCCCAGAGAACCCTTGCCATCCTGCATGAAAGAAACATATGCTCCAAAGTCTCCAACGGCGCCCAACAAACCGGACACCTGGGATCAACAACCTCATCTCCCGAATCTGGATCCACTTCCCCAGGTATTCTACCATTCCTCTCAATTATCGTCTCCATAGTAGGGAGGACCCGCTTCATGCTCTGCCAAAGGAAACACTTCAGCTTTGGCGGAATGGGAAGTCCCTAGAGCTTTTCCCAACATTTCATATAAAAAAATGACACCTCAGCCTTCCAATCCTGAATCTGCTTAGCAAATTGAAAAGCAAGATGGTACCCCGACTTCACCGAATACTCCCCATCCCCCTCACCTGCCCAGACTTGGCTATATTCCACCCCACCCTTCGGCAGTGGTATAGACTGGATAGCCTGCACTATCGGACGAGAGAAGCATTGATCCAAACATTCCAAGCACCATTCCACCCTTGCCAGGTACCAGCAGCGAGTTAACCGTTACTCCTGTCAGATCTGGTGCGGAGGTCTTCACTTCCAGCTCCTCCGGGCTAATCCCTGGGATCCAGTTATCCTCCCTAATTCTAACATGCTAACCTTCCCCAATCTGCCACCTAAGACCCTTTACAAGCAAGTCCCTCCCATGCAAAATACTAATCCACCCCCATGAAGGCCTCGACCTACGTGTCGCTGTAAGAATAGAAGCCTGTGGGAAGTACTTCCCTTTCAGCACCCTTGCCAGCAACGACTCCGGCTCCTTCCAAATTCGCCATGCTACCTTCGCCAATAACGCCTGGTTAAAGTTCTCAAATCATCGAAACCCCAGTCCACCATCAAATTTGCTCCTGCATAGGTTACGCCATGAAACCCAATGAGCTTTGTCCCTCTCTCCTGAAAATCCCCACCAGAACCGCGCCATGTACTTATCCAGTTTGCGACAAAGGGTCACCGGAAGGAGAAAACACGACATGACATAAATCGGGAGGGCCGCAGCCACCGCCTTCAGCAGTACTTCCTTTGCTGCCCACGACAGTTTCTTCTGCTTCCATCCTTGGAGCTTAGCGAATAATCTCTCTTCAAGATAATGAAACGTTTCCAATTTCGATCTCTGAACCAGAGATGGAAGGCCCAAGTACCTGTCCTGAACACCTATCGCTCCCACTCCTAAAATGGCCGCCATCTCCTCTGCCTCCGGGGGATCCACATTCTCACTAAAACAAACTGCGGACTTGCTCAAATTAACTTTCTGACCACTCAGCTCCTGGTACTCCCTCAACAGACCAAGCAACGTTTCACACTCATTTTTGGAAGCCCGGAGAAATAGGTATGAGTCATCCGCAAAAAAAAGATGAGACACACTGGGGCTCTGGGAATTCACCTTGACTCCAACTAAACTTCTAGACTGTATCGCCTTTCAAATCAGTGCCGCAAATCCTTCAGAGCATATGGCGAATAATAGTGGAGATAACGGATCTCCTTGACGCAAACCCCTCGTCGATCTAAAATACCCAGACAGGGTACCATTCATCATTACCGAAAATGTCGCTGTAGAAACACATTCCTGAATCCACCCAATCCATTGAGCACTAAACCCCATCTTAGTCATTAGAGCAAACAAGAAGGGCCACTCAACTCTATCATAGGCCTTTTCCATATCAACCTTTAGAGCTAAGTAACCTTTCTTCCCCTGCTTTTTGATCTTAAGATAATGCATAATTTCATGCCCGATCAGTACATTGTCTACTATCTGATGTTCACGAATAAACCCATTCTGCTCCGGTGAGATAATAGAAGGCAAAATGATGGCCATTCGCTCAGCCATGATTTTTGAGATAATCTTATAGAACATTTGACAAAGACTGATCGGTCGAATCTGCTTCATCGTCTCAACTGTTTCCACCTTAGGGACCAAAGTCAACCACGTATGGTTGAAACTTTTCAAAAGTCTACCAGATCGAAAAAATGACAGGACCGCTTCCACTACATCTGGGCCCACAATGTCCCAATAGCTACGATAGAATTTTCCAGTGAATCCATCAGAACCTGGCGCCTGGGTAGCTCCTATATCAAATACCGCTCTCCTGATTTCCAACGCCGTGACCTCCGCTGTCAAATTTCTGTTCATCTCATCAGTGACAGAGGCCGGAATTTGAAGCTCAGACACCCGAGCCATCATATCCTGCATCTGATTCTCTGAACAAAACAAATGGTCATAGAAACCACACGCCACCTCGCCCTTCTGTCCTTCATCCGTCACCCAAATCCCATCATCATTCCTTAACCCCTCTATGAAATTTCTCCGCCGCCGGGTTCTTGTAATCGTAAGAATGTATCCTGAATTTTGGTCTCCTGCACTTAGCCATTGCACTCTCGATTTTTGTCGCCAGAAGATCTCTTCATTTACCCATTGCCGCGCTAATTCTCTCTCAAGCTCCATCACTCGGTCCCAGTCCACATTTCCTTCACCTTTTATCGCCTCAATCTCCGTCTGGAGTATACGAATATTCCGAGCCGAGTTCGTCGTGCCCGCACGACTCCAATCATACAATAAGTGTCGAAGAGACTTTAGTCGTTGCCACAATCGAAACATAGGCGAACCAGAGTACGGTTGGCTCCAGACATAACTTACCAGTAGCCTTGTTTCCGGATTTTCAGCCCATCTCGCATCAAAACGAAACAAAGGTTTAGTCTTCCTAACAAATGGTTTATCAGCCACCAGGAGCGCTTTGTGATCAGACCCAAGATCTGTACAATGTTTTACCACCATTTGTGGAAATTTCTCCATCCATAATGGAGAAGCGAGGACCCTGTCAAGACGTTCCATAATACAAGCCGCCCCCATGCGTCTATTAGACCATGTAAACTGCGGACCCAAAAATCCAACATCCTGTAACGCAAGTCCATTCACCAAATCCCTCACTCCCACCGACCGGCTAGGCTCCCATGGTAACCCGCCAGACTTCTCCGACGCTGCCATCACACAGTTCATATCTCCCAGCACCAAGTACGGCACATCCAAGTTAGAGCAAAAGACCTGTAATTCAAGAGCTTGCTGCTGCCGAATCATCATATCACTAGAAAAGTACACACACACACAAACGTACTCAAAGGGGCCATTCTCATTAATACCAAAGGAAATAAAAAAGCTTGAATGTTAACAACAGTAAGGTTAACCCCAATTTCCCAAGCCAAGGCTAGCCCACCCGAAGCATTCAAAGCATCAATAAGAAAGAAATTCTGAAAACCAAGACCTCTCATCCTACGAGACACTACGCGCCTACACGATTTTGTTTCCGAAAGGAAGACAACATCTGACTTATTCATCCTACAAAGACCAAGTAAAGACTGAAACGTAAGGGACGGCCCTATACCCCTTACGTAATAAGCTTCATTTAATGGTTTGGGACCACTCCTGGCTGGGTTCCTCCACCACACTGTCAATAAACTTTTTCTTCACTGGAGTGGGATCAAACTGTAGACCCTCCACCTCCCCAGCAGCCCTCTTGCGTTCCTCAATCTCCTCTGGATACCATATCAACTCTAGATTGATTTTGAAAAAAAAAAACCCCACCCCAATACCCTTTTTTCCCTACCACCTATTGTGTCAATTATCCTTCCCCCATCCTTTTTCCCCTCTTTTCTCATCCTTTTTTTCCTTTTTTCCCTTCCACCATTGGGATAGTTTTACCATATGGTATTAAATAGGAGCATATCATATGGTAATGACTGGTAAAAAATTATTCAATTTTTTTGTACTAAAAATACATCAAAGTGGTTATCATTTTAAAGAGCACATTTAATCTGATTTACCTGTACAAAAAAAAAAATTAAATTTCGACTTAAAACGAGAGAGAAATCGTCCATTAAAGATTAAAAGGGAATAGATAAAAGACTTTCCAGGAAAGAGAGTATACTGATGTCATACTAATGTGGACAGATTACTAATGGTTACTGACCTGATCTGTTCCCTATAAGAAAACGATGAAACCGTAGGAAATAAATTGGTTCTAACTCAATTGACAGCTAGAGTTGGGCCCCCCATTGGCCGGATTAAGGATGGAAAAAATATCCGTAACCGTGAATATCCATCCGAATCCGGCCTAATCGGGTAGGGTAAAACCCGAACCCGAATATTGCGGGTAATGGGTGGGCATGGTTTTCTCAATATTCAACCCGAACTCGCCCGATTATACACATACATATGTATTTTGTCTAGAAATAATCAATACTTTCTCTAACATATTTTATGTTTAGCATACAAATATAATATTTTTATGAAATTGTGTTGTTTTAATTAATTTTCTTCATTCTAGTGAATTATTGTCTTACTTTTTGTCTTACGTAACTTGAGAATACATGTGAATATTAATATATTGGTTAGAGTTATAAAGAAAAACTATTACCCATGGATAACCGTGGATACCCGAAACCCGAATGGGTATGGGCACAGTTTGGATTTTCTACCCGTTTTTTATGTGGGTATGTGGGTATAGGTATGAGTTAAACCCGAACTACTTGGAATAGGATAACAAATATGCACTATCCGTCCTCGACCCAACCCATTGCCATCCCTAGGTCGGATGAATTACATCAATAGTATAAGCAATAACAGTAATTACTCGATCTTTCCTCCCATTATAGATATTTCTATATCCACCATCTATAATATCTTTCTTTACCTTAATAATGTCATTATCTCCATCACTGACTTCATTACCTTTGTTGTTAGCATACTTTTCCTCTTTACTTGCATTTCACTAAATGTAAAAAATTTAATTGTGAAAAATCCATTTTCAATAACCTAGATTTACCTAGTAGATGTCATGAACTGGGTCTAAAATTGTTCTTCTTCATCCTTCATTATCTTCAAAAATCAAACTATGTACCCACTTAGGGGGTTCACGATGTTGTAATCAGTGAGCTTGATATAAAAATTTAACTTCATGCTCTCGATTTGTATTGGATAGGAGGCGAAGGTTCTCTCATTTCTCATTTTCTGATAGAAACCTAATTTTCGGGAATCTATCATAATTATCATAATTACTATTATTAAGATATTATTAGATATGGTTAGCAGCCTTTGAGTCACATTAGGATAGTCTATTAGGTTTTTTCAGTATTTAGCTATAAATATGTATTATGGGTCTTTTGTTCAATTAAGTAGAAAGCAGTAAAATAATTATCTTCTCAAACCCTAAGTTCTCCCTATCTCCTAATTTCTCTTCTTCCCTAATCCAGGATTCGACAGATTCTATTTCTGTTCTTCCTTTCTTAATCTCAATCTCAATCCCTATTTCTGTTCGTATAAACCCTAATCCCCAAATATCAAACCCGATAGAAACTTTTTTCTATAATTTGGTATCGGAGCCTGCCTGCGAGCATGAGTTCATCACAGGGGGACTGCTATCGTAGGTTGCACGAGCAACTAATCAAGATCGGGGATGCCCTCTAGAAGAGGGAGGAGGAGTGGCAACGGCGGTCAGCAGAGCAACTGCGGTTGATGGAAAAGATCTTACGAATCCTCGATTCGCCTCAGCGAACCAAGCCACCAGCCACCAACGTTGTGGCTTCACCACCACCATCACCGGAAGAAGCGTCAATGGCGCCGCTAGCACCACCAATCGTGGTTGATGTCCCAACAACCACTCAAGTTATCCGAACAGCTGAGGTCTTATAATCGCCAATCACAGAAGGGACTCCAGTCGCCGCCACCAAAGAGCCAGGAAAAACAATTCCTATTAGGGGTGGCTATTTGGACCGGGACCGGATTAAAAACCAGAAACCGAACCGTATAACCCGGACCGAGACCGGACCGAGACCGGATAGTAAACAATCCAATCCAATCTTTGGGTTTAGATTTGAGGTAAAAAACCGGATAAAGACCGGATAAGAGAGCTCAACACCCAAAACTTAAGGGTAATTTGCATAAACGGTCACAGACCTTTGCACTTAGTACAAAACTTAACCAACTCCTCACCCTTTAAGGCCTTAGGCCACTCAAATCCCACAATCTCAATGTAAAATCAAGACCAAATTGGGACCGGACCGGATCAAAACCGGACCGGATCAAGACCGGACTGTATCCAATCCAATCTTCGGTCCTTATATCTTCAAAAAGACCGGACTGGACCGGATCAATTTGGGCCAATTTAACCGGACCGGACCGTATAGCCACCCCTAATTCCTATCAAGCCTCAAGCCAACGTTACCGAGGAGGAGAAGGAGCTGCTTCCTCCGTCATCGACAGAACAAGTGGTTCCGGCCGTCGTCTCCATAAACTCGGTTCCATCTCCTCCGAGCGACTCGTTCTTCCTCGCCATCTCAAGTAAACAATCGGGCCCAGCGGTAGAAAGGGAGTCGAACCAGCTGTGGAAGAAAGAGGAGTGTCTGCGCTACCGGGCAATTGGAGGGCGCGAGAAATCCGCAACGCGTCGCCGTTCTCGCCACCACACTCGACGACACTGTTGTAGCTCGAATGGAACCGTCGCCGACACCACACGCGGGAGAAAGCTGGGAGCCACATCTGGTCGGCTTCATCATCCCCGTCGTCGTCCTCGCATCCATCACCACTCCACCGAGGTCGACGCCACAAAAACTCACCGCTGAGGCTGCAACCGGCGCGCCGTATCCACCACGAGAAGAAGAGGAAGAGACGACGCAGGGATCGTCGGAGAAGAGGATGAGCGCGGTGGCGCTGGGTTCAAGACCCATCTGCCTGGTGGGTTCATCACTATTGGGGTAAGGGTCGCCAAAAGAGTCGAGGGGGAAGGTGTCCAGGAGGGATTTGCTGCCGATGGAGAAGGAGGACGGCGGCGGCCCTCTTGCCGATAACCCTAGGGCATCACCTCGCACCACACAGCAACATCAGCTGAAGCTCGTTTCGTTTGGTCAAATCAATTGGGTCGTTGCTTCTAATGGACTAGGCCAAAGTGATCAAATGAATGGTTGGCGGAAGTGGGGAGCTAGGGTCTCTCCTGGGCCAATGCTTGGGCCTTACATGAGCAGATCGACATGTAACCTTCTAAATAAGGTTGGGCCAAAATTACCAAGTCACATGGGCCAGTGGATTGGACCTGAAGGATTGGTGACCACAACAATATATTGGGCAAAATATGGATTGAGTTTTGAGGTGACAAGTGGGCATGTAATTGGATGGGGCTGCCGCTATTCCTCCCCAGAAATTAAGGGCCAAAAGATTGAAAATGAAATAGAATTTAGGGTTGCCTTCAGCACTACTCGGGATTCCAAAAATGGCGAAGATATTGAGCACGAGGAGGAGCAGTTACCCAATCATTATTTTGTGGTTTTGGATAAGAAGGATGAGGATCGAGCGGGTTGCGACGACGAGGAGGGTGCAATGAGGCTGGAGTCTGCCCAGTCAAGAAAGGGGTAGTTGCTTGTGCTAGAAGTTTCATGCAAGTACGCAATTGGAAGACGAGGAAGCGCAAGCAAGGAAAGATTCCACGTGCGGATGGCACAAGGAATGCATAGAAGTAGGTTGAATTGGTCAACCTTGAGGGCAAGGTTGGTCTCAATGGGGATGGGATGGTAGAAACCTAATTTTCGGGAATCTATCATAATTATCATAATTAATATTATTAGGATATTATTAGATATGGTTAGCACCCTTTGAGTCACATTATGATAGTCTATTAGTTTTTTTCCAGTATTTAGCTATAAATATGTATTATGGGTCTTTTGTTCAATTAAGTAGAAAGCAGTCAAAGAATTATCTTCTCAAACACTAAGTTCTCCCTATCTCCTAATTTCTCTTCTTCCCTAATCCAAAGCTTCAACCGATTCTATTTCTGTTCTTCCTTTCTTAATCTCAATCTCAATCCCAATTTTTGTTCATAAAACCCTAATCCCCAAATATCAAACCCGATAGAAACTTGTTTCTATCATTGTATTTGAGTAGTTTCTCAATAGACATTCCAAAAAATATAGCTTCCTCGCGATACATAATAATAAAGTTAGATTGAACCATTGAGATACAATATTTGGTAAAAAAAAAACTTTTGGGTTTAGTAGGTGCGTTGTTTTCTCTCTAATGAATGAACTTGAAGTTAAAAACAAATAGAAGCGTTGAGGTAGATTATTACCTAACTACTATTGTCTTTGATGTTGTTGTATAATTCCTGTAAAATTACTCATCATAGTCTTCTTCAATTTTTCTTTGGCAAGTTTTAAGTAATATAGTTTTCTAACTCATTTAAAATCAGGATTGAAATGAATGAGATATTATCCGCTAAATTTGTGAGACATTAAAAATCCCTTAACTATAGCTTTTGATATTTGTGCCAGTTGTAACTAAAGTAGGTTATGATCCAAAAAAATTTTCCCTTTTACTTGCCTGTTTGAAGATCGTACTGGAACACTATTTTGTCAATAAGATGATTCTCCAAGGTGAATATATTTTTGAGGCGTAGAATCAATAAATATAGGGCTCAATAATAGTATTAATTAAAAAATCAAAATAATACTGAAGCAGTTATAGTATAGCAAAATAGTATGTTAGTGTGAAAGGAAGTTTTGATAAGAATTATCATCGCACTAATATAATTCTCTCACTAATATTTTATCAAACCCAAACAAAATTACGGGGGAAAAAAGAAACGGAGTTGTCGTTTGTCGCAATGATAAAAGAAAACTATACATCCCAAACCTAGATTTAAGTTGGTATGATCTCATTATTTTTTTTATCATTTCCCGGAAAAAGAACCCAAAAAGAAATTATTTAGCTAATGGTTTTAATTTTTTAACTTCTAATTTCTAGATGTAGATTGTGATCCACATTTCAACTCTAAGAGAAAACCAATAACTAAAAGAAGAATTGAGGAACAAAATAATAATTAGTTAAAGAATCATTGATAATTATATTTATAAACCTGCCCACCATTATCAATGTCTTTGATAATTATATTCATAAACGTCCTCACAATTACATTTTGTCTCAAACACTTAACTTTATAATAAAATAAAAAAGCAAGCCTATATAGACACACACGCACAAACCTCAGACAAAATATAAAAACCCATATTCCTAAGGAAAACTAAAAATAGGATAACTAGTCGCTGGTCCTGCCAGTTGGCCGGATTCAGTCGTCAATCACAGAAACAATATTATAAAATTGCAGGTGAGATACACGGGTTTTGATATTTTAAAAAATAGATAGCATTCAAATTATCAAAATATTGAAATTGATTGGTAGAATAAGAGAACTCAAATTATTAAAGTACTTGAACAATTCAAAATGATCAATATCATAGTGTTTTTTGACATTGTAACTCACTCATTGACTAAAATCTTTTTACGGAAATGAAAGGCAAACTCATACCGACTCCTAAAGTCATTTTAAAATCACCCTTCTATTTACTCCTCGTTGTGAGAGATTACTGCACATTTTCATTGACTTATTTGCACTTCTTGCGTCATGAGCAACATCATCATCTGCATTATAATAATGCCATCTCCATTAGCGATACATATATCTCTATGGTCAATTTCCTCTACCTTCTTCTCTTGCATTTCAGTAATCTCTTCCTTGTTTTCATGCATTTTATTGAGCATAAAAATTTGATGGTAAAATACTTACAAATACCAATTATCTTTTTCATTGGAGTAGAATTTACGTTGTCCAAATTATGAACAATACCTAAAAAAATGTTCTTTCTCCTCATCACTGGTACTTGTATCTTCCTCATGAAAAATGTATTTCTTCATCTCAAGATCATTGTCATCTCTAGCACCGATCCAGTACATCCATCATTAACAGTGTCATTCCTGTTCTCTTGTATTAGCATTATGAATTAAGATCATTCACATTCAAAAGCAGAATATATGTTGTATTATGTTATAAATGACATGCATTTGCATATACATTAAAGAATACAACTAAGTGTCATTTGTGCATGGCTTAAAAATTGAAAGCATATATTTGTGCATGGTATAGAAATTAAAGGCGTATATACTTGATAATACAACCAGTATATAATTGCATGCATCTAGTGGGTAATAAAGGAAATTTCTTCGGGAGTTTTAAATTATACAAACTGCATTTGTCTAGAGTTAAAATAATATAATTGAGTATCATCCATGCATTGTATAATAATTGAAGAACTATATACTTTATTATATAATTTACCCGTTGTATACAGTTTATAGCAGTTAATTTAGTGGATTATAGACACAAGTAATTGCATTGTAAAATCAACATGTGAGAAGTAGACATGGTAGGCAGGTTAGTTTTTTTTTTTTTTTTGGTAGAAAGTAGGCAGGTTAGTTAAATAATAACCAGAGGTTAGATAAATAATAACCAGAGGGTGCATGTTCCAAATATACTCCAAATCCAATAGAGAATATTACAATTTTATAATTAATATTGATCATCATTTTCATGCAAATATAATTTACCTCAATCAAGATAGGAAGATCATTTGATTTATGCTCTTCTCATCCTTTCCTATCCTGAAAATCGTGTACTCACTTGTTGGATTAACGATGCAATATGTGAGCTTAATTTCAAACTTTAATATCATTACCACAATTTGTAAGAGATGAGTAGGTGGTAATACTCTCATTATACCATCGTTTTGGAATAGCCTTTTAGTCGGCATTCCAAATATTCCATATCTCACTCAATCCATAACAACAAAGTTAGCCTCAATGGTTTTGTTCAGAACTCAAAAGTGGATCTTGAATAAGTATAATGTTAGTAATGACATAAACAACAATAGAAACTAATACTTTTACGGACTGGTTTTCACATCCAGCATAGCACCACCCATATTAACTTTGAAAACTTTGTATTTGACGGAATACATATTTTCCTACATATTACATAAAATGTTAGCATTTGTTAGTTAATAGGTCGTTAAATCAAAATTGATACTTACCTCTTCTCCATCCTTAATTTTTAATTAATTTAGCTTTTTCGGTGGTTGGGTTGAAATTAGTTGTTGAGGTGCTTTTGTACATTTCACTCGAAGAACTGGTCCACCTTTGTCACTTATTTACCAAAATAATGAGTGATAATTAATCCCTTTTTCTATTTGAAACTTCAAACTTATAATGTGCAACTAAATAAGGTTATTAAATTGTCATGAATTTCACCTTGACCCAAAACTAATGACTTCTGGAATTCTTGGATTCGCCAAGAGCAAAGTCACTCGAGATGAGAAGAAGGTTTTCTCGCTTCGCTTGCAAATTTGACGATCGTTTAAATTAATTTTATTAATTTATTTGCAAATTGTTGGATTAATCATGATAAAGTAATAAAGATATTTCATTACCATTGTAAGGAACGACATATAATGATGTAATGACCGGGATGAGAGGGCGGTTGCCCGCATTTGCAAGGATAACATTTAATTGAGTAACCATCCTACCAAAGAAAGTTACCTTGACAACCAATCCCCTGCAACCAAATTGTATTTTAGATTTGCGTTTAGAGTCAAAGTAATGTATTCTATTTGCATACTCGAGAAGGTTTAGTTGGAGTCTTCGTGCAAGCAATTCTCTAGTGAGTTTTAGATGTTAATAAACCCGAATAACAAATAAGCTGGCTAACAACATCTGTGCAATGAAAATTTTAAAAATTTAATTAATGTTTTTGGTTTTATACACATCATATTGAAGTAAATTTGAACTGAGAGTAGTAATTCGAACCTGAAAGAAATTTTCTTTTGTTGTACTTCTTATCAATCTCATCTTCTTAGATTAAATAAAGCTTAAAAGCTGGTATCACTGGAATATCATCGCATGACCAATTTGTTTAGAATATAGCCTATAACCTCCCTATTCATACTGGCCATAAAGTCTTGATAGTGTAAACTCTCTAGCCATGAAACGGGCCGAAAGTACTTGGTTTTTCCTTTGAGAATTTGCACCCTAATATCATTATCCTGAAGAAAAAAGTAGGAATATTAATAAATTTTCCAAATTTGAATCATACATTTGAATTTGTGTGGTTGTTGTTAGTTTACACTATGAGTCAATATATCGAGGCAATGAATAATATATGTCTTGGGATTGATTGACATCCACTTCCTCGAAACCTGACATTGAAGAATCTAGTTCGTCTTTTAAGTTGTGAGATCGAATATCAGGTTGCATTGCTTATTCACTAACCTCCAAGTAAAATAACAGTCAAACAATTTTTTTTTGTTTCACAACAGATATCAGATTAACTCACAAAATATGTAATCAGCTCAATCGTGATCTCTGAGCGTGTGATTAAAAAACACATATTAGCTCTTTCTAAAATAAGAATATTGACATATATAACAATGAATATTATATTGGTAGTAAAATTTAGAAAATAAGTATAGAAGCAAAGATGGAAGAATTTTAACACTTAAATACAATTTAATCCCCCCACAATTATGAATGCATGTGAACTGAAAAGATTAATTTTCTACTACCAATACATAATAACATATTAGTACGGAGGCAATCGCAATTGGGTAGTGAGTAAAAAAATAAACTAAATTTAGTAAAACATGAACGACGTCTAAATAAGGACTTGCGAGTGAAAGAGCAGTGACAATTGCAATCCTCATGAAAGAAAGAATACATGAAATAATTCATAAGCTCATATAATCAACTGGGAAGGACAAGGTGTGTTGAGAGGGAGCAGTTGGGTGTCTCGGATCCATAAATTATATTGTAGTCGGGTGAGAAGTAGTTGTTGTGTAGGATTATGTAGCCCGCCTTTATGCACTATTGTCAGTAGCAATATTTTAAAGTTATGGTGGGTATAGCGGGAACGCAATTGCAAGGTAATACCATTTTTATTTTGTATTCCTATTCGATTAAAAAATTCCATTATTTGTGTGTCGTATAAATTTTGGAATGAACTGATGAGTTAAGCTTTTTAAATTTTTAAATATTTTCTTATTCACGTAATTTAGGCTACAAAGAGTCTTTATCATTTTTCTTGATATAAGAACCAAATCGGATCAACGGTTGGGTCAGTAGAATCATAATTAGTAAATGCTCCGTTTAATACACACGTATATGTACCCGTACGTACTTTATCCGTTGAAAACTTATGTATCTGTATTATTGTCAAGTCGTTTCATTTTTGTTCGTTCATTTTATGGCTCTTGTATTAAACATGTATAAAATCCGTATAACACGTATAATATTCATATTTAATGAATTAAATTATTAACTTCGCCATTATTTGTATATATATTTATTTTTAATATAATTTATTTTATATATTTATGACTATTAAGTATTAACATACTATTAAACGAAACATTAGCATATAGACAAAGTAAAATATCTGTACATATTTTATACATAACTTTCTCGTACCGTATTTTACTAACTATGAGTAGAATCACTAAACCAGTTATAATAGCGTTCAGTTCATTGATTGGATGGTTAGAGATAGACCGATCTATTTTTAATGTTTTGACATGAAACCAGATGACCTGGTTTAACTGATCTACTGGTTCACTATTTAACCACAAAAAAATTTAAAAAAAAGTACGTTAACATAAACTAAAAACATCCATCCTCAATCACTAATTTTATTCATACTTCATTTTTTTCATTTCTCATCCTCCTTGTCAGATTTATCTGGTTCACTATGGAGTGTCACTCTATTATTGACTTGAATTTAACAAAAAAAAAAGATGATTTCTTTTGTGAGATAATTTGAATGTTTTGTTAGATTTATTTTTTTGTGATAGATGATATGGATTTGAAATTTTTTATGTGTAAATTCACTCCTAAATTAACATATTATATATCTCTAGCGCATAAACTGCTCTATCTGAAGATTCCTCTACCTGAAGCAAAACCTACAGGCGATATTTAGCGGTATGAAATTAAATGGTTGAATTACAGTTTTAGTATAAAATACCTTACCACTGACTTTTTAGTACTACCTCCGGTACATTATTACAATCCTTACTTCACAGTAATTAATAAACAAAGTAATTTCACAGCTCACACAGTTGCAACATATACATCAATTGTGTATCATATATATACATACTAATTTCAAAATTTTATTTTATACGAAACATAAATTTTTACCTAGAATTTGAGCTAAGGTCTCTCTGATCCACCTAGGTCCATTTAAATAATTCCACCTTGAATAAGTTGAGGCCCATTATACTTGTTTCTGCCGTGTGCCTGAAAATATTTAGAGGCTAGCCCATTTGGATTAAAGAAAAAGACCAATCAGTCCTTCCGTTCTCTGCGCAGGTGGCTTGAAAAAGTGAATTAAGTGAATTGTGGAGAGGAATCTCCATATATGTATTGTCAGATTACTTTTAGAAAATTGCCAATGAAATAGTCTTTTTCATTAGTATAATTAACAATGTGTTTTATTAATTAAAAGACAAATATGTCCTTCCTAATTTGTTTTGTGAGAATGTCCTTCTTAAATTTACTCAAAAGGCTGGAAATTTATAATTAACCATCTTTTTATGGAAAACCTCTTTATATTAATATTAGGAATTAGGATTAAAATATAGAGGATCAAAATAGTTATAGAATGCTTCCGCATCCTTTTATAAAGTGGGCCGAGCAGTGTTGTTTGTGGTGCAACCTATTAATTTGCATTTTTAATAGGGCATTTGGTGAGTATATACCATAGTTAGTAAATACTTCGTTTAATACACGTATCGCATGACGTATCCATATTTAATGAATCAATATAAACTTAACTACTATTGGCATACTATTAAATGTACCATTAGATTAGTAGTCATATAAAATGCCAGTACATATTTTATACGTAACTTAACCGTAACAATGATATATAATTGAAAAGAGAAGAAAAAAAATATTCAACTTATAAATAGGGGGACATTGGCCATTGAGCTTTATTCTTACCGCACAAAACTCTCAGCCACTGGGCTGCCACAGTTATGGAACTGAAACCTCCTGCCGCACAAAACTCCCTATGGTGGAAATTACCAAGGATCCCTCCGTGCTATGCGCAGGAGGCAGTAAAATTGGAGCGGATGGGGTTCTGGAGGAGAACCTCCATATAGTACTAGTTTATAACCCGGTCCGTTGGCCGGAACATTTATATTTGATTATTTATATTTTCATGTTACGTTTAAATCTATCAACCCGTTTAATTTTATTGACAATCCTTCAATCGAGATGATACATAAATAAATAATATATAGATCGAATATTTGGAGAAATATAAAAATGTCATTGATCTCATTTACAAAAATGATAATTAAGTCCCCGGTAAAATGCTATTGGTTAGTTAATTGTCAAGAAAGATAGAGTATAAAAGCTCACTGAAATTCTCTCACGAACCATAGATAGTTTGAAACTAAATTTAAACCTCGCAATCCTACATAAAGGTTCAATGCTGGATAGATATGCTAATGAAGGGTATTTTCCTTTCCACCCAGAGTGCAAGAAAATTAATCTTACACATCTCTGTTTTGCTGACCTTTTGGTCTTTTATGATGCATCAAATTGTGGAATTATAGAACTTCAAAGGGTTCTCAGTCAGTTTCGAAGAATCTCAAGTCTTAAATCAAATCCAAGTAAATGTGAGGTATTTTTTGCTCGGTTAGACAGGGAGGAGAAAGGTATAAGGACTTCCAGATATGGCTATCAGCTTGGCGAATTCTCAGTGAGATATTTGGGGGTTCCCCTCATTTCAAGTAAACTAAGTCTTGCTGCTTGCAAGCCTCTCATTGACAAACTAGTGGCAAAAGTAAGAAGTTGGCAAGCAAAAACTCTGTCTTATGCAGGTAGAATTGAGCTAGTAGGAACTGTCCTGTACAGTTTGACACAATTTTGGATGTCAGTGTTCTTACTCCCCAAGGCCATTATTAAAGAGATTGAACAGATTTGCAGTCGATTCATATGGGGGGTTGGGACTGGAACAAAGTTGTGAGCTAATATGATCCGGCAAAAACTGACTTCCCAAAGAAAGAGGGAGGTCTGGGACTTTGGGATATGAGTAGTTGGAATGTAGCTTGCATGGTTAGGCATATGTGGCTTATACTATTGAAAGAAGGCTCTCTATGGTTAGCTTGAATCTATGCTTATAAACTCAAGGAGCATAACTTCTGGGATTATACATGTAGTACTCGCTCTTGGAACTGGAAGAAGATTATTAAAATCAGATCTAGAGTGAACAATTTGCTCTCTCTGGATAGTGATACAGTTCTGTTTAATGGTGCCCCCAATGCATTCTTTTTCGATTAAGAAGGTTTGGGAGTTATTAAGGCCTACTCGGCAAATAGTTCCCAGGTGGAAACTTGTATGGAAAGGGCAGGCTATCCCAAGAAATAGGGTAGTTAAGGGCTGCATTAATACAAGGAGAAAGATGTTAAAATATCAGGGTACTTTGAGTTGTTGCCTCTGTGATGCAGGTATGGAGGATAGAGAGCACCTGTTTACGGGTTGCTTTTATTCGAAGTCTTTGTATGATGTTCTCCTCAGTAGATCATTGATGATCTCTATTAGACTTGGTTGGGAAGCTGCAATGACGCAGTGGACTGCTAAGCTTTCTGCAACTACTGATACTACTGAAGTTGGGCGATTGATCTGGCAGTCCTGGCTGAGCCACATATGGAGGGAATGTTGCAGCAGGCTGTATGCTGGAGTTAAACGTGAAGCAGGGGTGCTGATAAAGGTAATAAAGTCTGAAGTGGAGCTGGCGGTAGGAAAATAGAGAATCTGGGGATTCTGCAATTCTTGATTGCTTGTTGGTTTCTGAGAGGTAGAGGCTTTTAGTTATTGCTGTTGGTTTCCAATTTTGGTAGTGGTAATTGAAGTACTATAGGCCTAGCTAGCAACACTTTTTGATGAAATGCAAACCCAACGATTCATAAAAAAAGGTTCAATGCTCTCCTTTTAGAAACAATATGCCACTAATAAAAAAGAAACGGCGAGTTGTTGATTCAAGTCAACTATATGCTAACAACTCAGCTAAAAGGGGACCATCACAACTTGAGAGCAAACGCCAAAATTCCTCCAATATACTAATAGATTCGATCAAAGTAATAAGGAACAAAATTAGACACTCCTTCTCTATAAGTTCCAGTAGGTTGAATAAAGAATCGACCGACCTACTTCAACAAATCAATCGATGATTCCTTGTTTTAAGATAGAATTAGGTTGCGATAGCTTCAAAAACCATAACCCTAAAGATCCAATAGCACCACTCTCCGTTGTATAATAAAATTTTTATCCACTCGATCTTCAATCTCAATAGGCGTATGTTTGAACCAAAAATTCAATTTTTATCCTCCTTTTGCTCCTCCATTTATTGAACTCCATTCTATTCGTCATGGATTGATATTAGAGTTGAAATTTTTTTACTTGCCCATTTAAATTCCCAAGAATAAATGTAGTGCCAAGAGACCAGAAGATTGATTTTCAAAGGCGGCCTTGTACTATGAAGTGACTATGAAGCCAGAGTGGCTTCCTATGAATAATAAGTCATCAACATATAGTAGGAAATAGGCAATAACAACACCTCTATGATAAAGAAAGAGAGAGGTGTCGGAGCACGTCTTCACAAACCACACTTATGAAGAAAGACAGTAAGCTTCTCTTGTCGAGTTTTGACTTTTGAGTCATTGTCATTTTTGGGAGTGAATCAGGTCAGTAGCTAGTTACTGACCATGTATAACACCCCCCCAACTCACAATTAATTGTCACGGGTTATATGTCTTTCATTTTAAGTCAGCAGAATGAATAAAATTTCACAAAAAAAATTATTAATAGCGTTTTTCAAAATGAATTTCACTTTGATATATTTTGTAACAAAAAAATTTGAGACATATTTTAGCAGTAATACAATGGTGGTAATGTTTAGTAGTACATAAGATTATACCTTGATGGTATGAATATATCATAGTGTAGAACAATTGTATACAATAAAACATATACAGTTAATATAGTCATGACTGTAAAAATTACTATTTTATTGTAGTTATAATTAATTGATAAATTACTAATTTATTAATTTAAAGAGTTTTTATAATATATATATGATTAACATAAGCTACTTTATAATCTTGAAATAATATTCATACATGGTGTGTTAATTACTTTAAATATCCCATAAGTATTCATCATATTTTTCAAATATTTCAAGGTCATATGATAACTTATTCGATTCTATGTGTTCATTGTAGTGCGGTCAGGTACTTGCTGTAGCAGCTTTATAACCGTATGGCCTGGTACCCTTCCACAATCTCCACCGTCCATCGGGGGCGTTCTTCGACATCCCGTTACGATCCTGGCTCACGCCTTCTTGATCGTTGTCGGCGAGTAGGTACTTGTCGTGGTGGCTTCGGAGACGTATCACCCTCGCTTTCTCGAATAGCTCCATTTACATGTACTGTACGACGATAATGATTCAAAGATTAATGGTTTCTTTGCTGCAGAATGCGAAATGGGGACAACGGAGGGAATTTTTGGCCGGCGGTTGGAAGAATCGGAGGAATGAAGATGCAATGATGATTGATGAATTTTCGTAGGGATCAACTTTCTGTTTTTATTTTGTCTATTTACTGTCTTTTTTACTACGCTACATTTTAGATTTACCGTGGATATCTTTGGCGTGTTTATGATTAATCTGTTTCCGCACCATATGTGACATTTTAGTTGAAGTGTATAATGTTATAATTTGAAGCTATACATTTAACGTTATGGTACAACTTTATATTGTATCTATATTTTTTTATACAAATTCTTTTATGGTACCACTTGAACTTGTATCTTTATGTGATGATACAACTTTAAATTGTAAAGTTGTACGATAACATAAGAGTACAAATTTCTTTATGGTACAACATGAAATTATACGTTTAACGTTATGATACAACTTCAAATTGTACATTAAAGCAACAATGATTTATAGCATAGTAGAAGTGTTCTTTAGAATTACCGTGGATGCCTCTTCCTCTTCTCAATCATAAAGATTGGGGCTATGAGGTGGGCTGATATATTACAATTTGGGTAAATTGCAAGGTTGGTCACTGAAAGTGCTAAAATATTCATGTTTGGTCACTAAAAGAATTTTACTTCATTTGTGGTCGCTGAAAGTGGTTAATGTTTCACGATTGGTCACTATCAGTCAGTCTCCACTAACACCGTTAGTGGTTTTTTTAATTTCCGAGTGATATCAAGATAAGACAAGAGTTATACAAATAAAACTACCCAGAAATCCCCTACAAGCGACACCCTAGTGAAGCCACCCAAAAAAGTTGAAAGACTCTACCTCTATGAGAGACAAGCAGTGCTTTAAGCGCCACTCTATGGGCAACACTGTTGGCGGCTCTAGGAATCGCCTTAAACTATATACAAACTAACAAAGAGTCTAAGAACTGGTGACACTCCCGGTGCACCGGACCTCCAATGGAACCTTCGAGAATATCAAGCTTTGTTGGCAAAACAATGTTGGCGTATTTGGACTGATCCGGACTCCTTACTTAGTCAAGTCTATAAAGGGCGATATTTAAACTCTCACTCGATCCTGGATGCTAAGCTAGGGTCCAATCCATCATGGGGCTGGCGTAGCTTCCTCTATGGCAGAGACCTTCTCCTACAAGGGTTGCGTTGGCAGGTGGGTGATGGTCACACCATTGATGCATTTTATGATAACTGGATCTCAGCGATTAAACCAGAAAGCCCGGTGATCCGGTTGGGCAATATTAACTCTTACCGTGTGTCTCTTATTTTATTAGAGAGGGTACAGGGGAATGGCATTTCCCGCGGCTTCAGTACTATTTCCACCCACAATCTGTTGAGTCTATTTGCAAAATGGCCCTGCTTCGGACTCCTCAACCATACACTAGGGTATGGCACTTTACCAAGAATGGTAAGTATTCAGTTAAAACAGGATAACACTTGGCATTAGAAGGAATTCTGGCTCCAATGAGAAAATCGCCCGTCCAAATCATTGATCCCCCAATATGGAAGAAGACTTGGATCATCCAGACTCCTCCCAAGCTAAGATTTTTCATCTGGCAGTGTCTTAGAGTGGTCCTTCCGACAACAGTGGCACTCAGGTCTCGTGGAGTTAATTGCCTGAGACGTTGTCCGGTTTGTTGGAGGTTTCGAGAAAATTTAGAACATTTGCTCTTTACATGTGCCATCCAGCTATGGTCTTTTGTGGGATTAGACGATGTACGACCTTTGGCCCCAATTATAAATTTCAGTATCTGGTGGCTGCAATTTTTGCTAGATCAGCATTCCCAAACGCATATTCTCCAGGTAGTATGCCTCTTATGGAGAATATGAAAATCTAGAAATTCAGTGGTATTTGAAAATACCCAACCTCATGTCCGTTCGCTTGCCCGCCAATACTCTTTCCAGTTCCGTGAAGTGCTCTCATCCTTGTCTCCTACCCCGTTTCCCCCACCCCGCGTGCTTGCGACTGCTTCCCTTTGTTGGCTACCCCCGCCCCTAGACCATTTGAAGATCAACTTTGATGCGGCCGTTCAAGACTCTGGTTGCTCGTCTGGCCTTGTGGTTCGTGGCTCGGACGGGCATGTGCTCCTCGCCGTCGGTGTTCAGCATCAGGGTATTTCTGACCCGTACATTGCAGAACTTCTTGCAGTTAGGGAGGCAATCTCGCTTGCAATTTCTAGAAGTTTGGCTCGTGTCATCTTTGAAGGAGATGCAGAAGTGGTCATCCGTCAGCTCAAACTCGGTGTGATGGAGGATTCGTCTGGTGGTCTGCTGCTTAGAGATTGTCGTTTTCTTCTTCAGTCTTTTCCTCATTGTATAGACTGTAGAGCTGTTCCGCGGACAGCCAACTGGGCTGCTCATAAGTGGCACACAAAGCCCTGTTGTTGTCCCGGTTAGAATTAGCTTCTTTTGATTTTGTTGGGTGGCTAGCTAGTGGGATATGAAGGGATTGTGGGTAGTGTTCTTTCTAACTATTCTCTTGCCATTTATCGAAAAAAAAAGAATCTGGATGACGATCACTTTGAATCACCTTCCACTATCACGTGAGTCAAGGAACTTGAGGCGACGATGGTGATAGCATCTCTTACTGCTAGGAGCTCTGCCAGGAAGGGCTTGGCTACTTCCTAGTGACGCAAACCGGCTGCCATCACCACATGTCCGTCTGACCCACAGATACCAAGACTAGACGAGCACCCTGAGACACGAATAGCTTCATCGAAGTTGATCTTCAAAAAGTAGTCTGGTGGAGTCTGCCAAGAGGGGAGGATTTGAGAGGAACGATCTGGGGAGCGGAGGATGGGGTGACAATTGGAAACTTCAAGGACCTGGTTGTAAAATTGACTGGCGAGGGAACGAACATGAGGGTGGTAGAATGTGGAATGGGGAGATCTCAGAGATCATGACATGTCGCCACCATAGACTAAAATTAACAGTCGCGGGGGGGGGGGGGGGGGGGAGAGGGGGGGAATCAATGAAGTTGCTCAATCCCACTAAAGTCCACAACTTGGTGGCTAGGGGTCATCTGAAGAATAAATGTTCAATGTTGTTTTTATTATTATTGCGAACGATTAAAGACCAAAGAACACCATAAAGAGGATGTCGGTTTAGTGACTCATTAGTCACTTGTATCATGACATAGGTTACACGGGTATCAATAAGTCAATAAATGTATATAATAAAGTTACCATACAAAATATGGTTTGATGTGTCAATAAGCCAATAAATGAACACCGTTAGTGGTTTGCTGACACAGCAACTAGAAATGCTAATTCATTCAATTTTAAGATGCCATGTCATTAAATCTGACCCGCCACGTCATTTTTACCTGCCATGTCAGATTCGCCAAACCCAACAAAACCCAACCCATGTCTCTTTCCTCTTTATTGACCCGCCAGAGATAAAACTCCATTGGCCCACATGAAACCCTCAGCCTGACCCACTCTCCTTGGTCCCTTCTTCTCCGCTACCATCGACCTATAATCTAGGGATGACAATGGGTAGGGTCGGGGTGGATAGTGCATATCCGTTACCCTACCCAACGTTGTTCGGGTTTTACCCATATCCATACCTACATAATAAATGGGTAAAAAATCAAAACCATTGCCATGCCCGTTCGGATTTTCTGGTATCATAGTTATTCATAGGTAATAACTTCTCTTTATAACTCCAACCAATATGTTAACCCTAACCCGACACAACAAGATCATCTTGGCCCTTCCCCACCTCTCTCATCCTTCTCCTTCCTTTGCCTCCTTTGCCTTCTGCTTCTCCATTGTCTTTCGCATTTGTCTCTGTCTCTCTTCCGCCATGGCTCTGCTTCCTCCATCTCCCTCCCTCATCTTCACTCCTCCCGACCACCGTACATTTCGCCACCCTCACTGCCAACCTCCCTCATCTATTGTAGTCACTGAAGGTGGAGGAGGAATTTTCGGTGTTGACGCAACAGATGGAGGAGGAATCATCGGGCCTCGAAAATTGAGAGAGTGAGTTGAAGGGGCAGAATAGACAGACGAGGGAAAGAGGCAAGAGAGGAGGGAGGAGCTCGATGATGAAATTGTGTGTGTGGGGGGGGGGGGGGGGAGAGGGAGTGGCAGTGGCCGATGCAGAATCTGAAAGTGCCTGTGTCCTCTTTCTATAATATAAAATAAACAAATAAATATTTAATAAATATAATTAAAACTAATAATATCTAAATCATTTATTCATATATATTAAAGAAATACTAGACTAATACAATCATTATTTACATAAGCAATCACGACACATTTTCAAATTCTTAATGTATCCGACTAAGCAATCATTAGTAAATTGGTCGCAATTCGACTTTGAAACTTGTTTTTAATATAGCTCAAAGCTGAAATTGTTCTTTCTACACTTGCAATTGCAACGGGTAGAGTCAAAACTAACTTTAGAAGACAAAGAGATCGACCTTTAGGTATTGTGATTTTGTTTATACTATGATATATTGATTTATGTTAGTTTGTAAACTTGAAATAACTTGTAGTGTAGTGATAAAATACTTTTATATTACCTAAAGTTGATGAGTGCAATCCTTAATTGATACATATATATGGGGTATTTCATTTTACCCAAAAATTACCTGTGTCCCGAGAGACATCCCATGCCCCCTAGCTCCACCTATGGGGAGCGGTGAGGAAGATCAGGAAAGAAGGGTTGGAAGAAAGATGAGTTGAAATTTGAGCGACTACGGATGAAATAAAATAAACTTAATGGCAAACGTGAATTTTTTTTTAGCAATTCTAGTGACCAAACTGGCAATTTTCCCGGTAATATAGTTATCTTCTTTGTTTATGAATGAATTTATTTTAAAGAGAATAATCATTTACCAACGGTGGAGCACAATAAAAGACACATTCATATAAGCGGAGAAAGATGTCTTCTGGCTACAAGTCCTTAGTGTAGAAAGTAGTTAAAATTCATATATGAGTCATTTTTAACAATTTGGATTGTCGAGACTTGACTAATTCTTGACCTTATTATAGCAATATGATGTTTCTTAACAAGAAAAATTGAATCTCACGCTAAGTCGATACGGATTATGCAAATATGGGTTACAGCCTTGATCCGCTTCCATAAAACTAATTAGTAAACTCGTTAACTTATTTAACCCAATTTGTATACTACAAATCAAGCTACTGCGGTATTGCCATTGTCTGCTAGTTATTTTTCTGTTTTGTATATATAGGGGTCGTTTGAAAGTTGCGATTGTTTTGTTGAGATTATCATTATGCATGTATTGTTTATAATGCATCATTTTTTTGTTTTTTTAGCAGAAACAATACATGGATTGTTTACGTGATGTGATAGAAACTATCACTCATTTTGAATGATTGTTATATCTCAACTTTTAGTTGTGATTGTTGAGATAGTTGAGTTGAGATTGTTTTGTCTCAGCTTTTAGCTGATGCGACATACACAATCACTGATACCAAACGTTGTATTCTACAATGCATCAAATTCGACAATACATGTATAATATTATACATGCATTCTCAACAATACATCTATTTAATAATCGCAACTTCCAAACGACCCCATATAACCATAAAACTAATGGGTTTCGTGACTCGTGTGATTTGGATAGCCCAACCAAATACTTAAAACAAATTCACAGCCCAATATCACAACATCTCAAAGCCCATCCAATTTAAACCTCAGCTAAATTCAACGACTCAATCTTTGGTCGTTTTGTAGACAAACACAACGACATCCAGCGGCTTTGCTCCTTTTTCGATCGGACATTAAACCTGGAAGAACAAGTGAACACTTTCACCAAAAAAAAAAAAAAAAACGAAAATTCAAACGGATTGGTTATCGTGGTAACCATATTAACCGGGAGTATTCGGTTAATTTGGTTTGGTTAATTTGGTTTGGTTAATTTGGTTTGGTTTAGACACTGCTAACTAATGAAACCAATTAAGCAATTAATGATACACCTAATATACACAATTATTTATACTTCCATGCAACCAACCAAACCAAACTTTCGTGATTCCCTATTTTATTGCCTTGTGCACAATAAACCAAAGCATTATGGGTCAAAAATTAAATGGGCCTGCCTATTTACTAAACCAAAACATTTTGGACCGCTACTAGACTTTAGGATTACGTACAATACCATGACAGCCACCTCAAAGTATGTATAGTTTAAGTGTTTTGTAGGAGAGGTTTAACTTCCTGATGAGTGGTATTGGTATGTATTTAATACTTATGTTAAGGGTTTGTTGTAAGCTAACTATATTAGGTGCAAAGATGATGAATGATGTATTAACTCGAATGATGATGATAATCATGGTTAGTCTTATTATTATTGATTATATATAATGATATTTTATGATAGTAATCACATATGGTTATGTTTTATTTATTAACAAGATAATTGTTTTCATGTAATGTAATGTTATTTGGTTAATCCGATTAACCAAACCAATTAAACTTTGGTTTGGTTAATTTAGTTTTCGTGTTAATTTGGACGATTTGGTTAATACATTTTATTCCATGGTTAATGAAATTTAGGCTTAATTGGTTTGGTTGTTACCATGGTAACCATTTGAACACCTAATACTGCCGTTTTTCGTTTGCATGGTTCCAAAGTCTCGTTAAGCGATAAATTCTAGGGATGACAATTTACCTATCCATGGGTAATTTTGCCCAAACCCAAGTAGACCCATTTATTATGGGTAGGGTTTGGATGATGTGTGTATGAGTTTGGGGTAGATATGATATTATCTAAATGGGTATGGGTTGGATATAGATATCCATTTACTTGAGGGTGTTTTAACTACACATACAAAAATTGGACCTATTTGTAAAACTTGAAAAGTTTAGGCACCAAAATGTGAGACCAAAAAATTTTAGGTACTAAAATGTTTCATCAATATTTTGAGGACTTATATGCAAAAAAAATTAATTTAGGTACTAAATATGTATAACTATTAAGTTTAGGTACCAAACTGTAATTTGCATTTTGGAATAGGTACAAACTCAAATCCATATGTTAAAAACCCAACCCAACCCAAATAAATGGGTATGGGTACAAACCCATCAAACTCTATCCATCTAACATCTATTTGGATTCCATACCCAACCCAATTGGTTTGGATAGTAAAATACCCATGGGTATGGGTAATATTCCCATCCCTAATAAATTCCCCACATTCACAAACCAAGGTCATGTTCGTGTTACTGTATTTTTCTTGAGACGATCTTAACCTACAGTCATATTCCTAATAGAAATCACAATACATAGCTACTGTCTATCCTTTAATAGGCTCTTTTTCTTTGTCAAGCTTGTGGGTAGAGCTGGAGCCTGCAAGATGAGATGAAGATGCTGTGAAGCCAAATCTCTGCAAACTGACAAGTCTTTTATTTGATGAGAAAATACTATAAATACAAGTTCCAGCCTTTGATCTCCACCATACCTAACAGACTCTAACGTGATTGCTCCTAGACTTCAGCTACCATGACTAACCACTTCCTAACTTCACTCCATCAACATTCCTCAGTCTAATGCTTCTGCTAAGTCCACAACTCCAAGCCTTCCTCTCAGCAACTGAAACGTCTCAAGCTTAAGAGCTTTGTTCATTATGTCTGCAACCCCAATATTGTGTTCCACAATGGATCAGGTTTCCCCACATAATCCTTTGCCAGCTACCTTAGAAAGAGCATAAAAATATTTTCTACATCTATGAAGAAGTGAATTCTTCAAAAGTTTGATGGAGCTGCTATCACGGAAACCTGAGTTGCTTCTTCTATGCTCCTCCCCCAGTTCATTTGTTCTCAGAATTCTCTTTAACCACACATGTTCGTGTTGAGCAGCACAATACAACACATAAAACTCTGCTTCAGTAACCAAGAATTGCTCCTTTGAGTCCCAAGATACTACTTCTTCTTCAACCATTGTCACCTTTGTCACATAAACCAAGAGAAACAATATGAAATACCACACTCATTCCATATATGTCATCCAGTCACAATCTGCAGCACCATCTCTATATTTGATAAATCCAGCTGCCAAAGTGATGAAAACAGCCACAAAGCTAGCTGCAAACTTGAATTGAGAAATAACCAAACTTGTGATTATGTACTTCACCAGATGACTCACTCCTACTGTCACTCTAAAAAATGGCCAAGTGTAACCACTTCCTAAAGCGTAGTATAGCGGGTTGGGTTTTAATATCAACCCAGGTCCTAGATGTGATGACTACTCAGTGAATTCTTATTATCTAGCAATGAAACTTTAGTGCAGGTTCAAATAAGCGAACAAGCAAGCAAATAAACGGTTGTTTTCAAGTCGAGAGAGGTCACCCGGATATGGTTCCCCCTAGACTACAGTTAAGCCGGATTGCAATTTACCAAAGTTAGTTTCTATGATAATTTTACTGCGGAAGGTTCTTAAACAGTCTGAAGTCTCGACTAAAGGTCTCCAGACCCTCTCAATCTGAGTCTCTAGCGGGCGACTAACCTCCACCGGAGTGAACAGATTGAGGCCCTAATGAACAAAACCTCCACTACCGAAGTGAATTCGGTACAGAATAGCGAGTTGGCTCCTCGACTAAAGTCACCAACTCCCTATCTTCAATCAAGGGTGCTCTATCAACCTAGGCAGATATTCTCTTTCTAGGTTAAAGCAGAAACAACAGGAATTTGATAAGGATTCATGCCATTCAATAAATCAAACCTCAATTGAATATAATCAAATCACAGAATCTGTACTTGGGTTCATACAATCAGACCTTACATACAAATCTAGGCTTCTCCATACTCAGATGAATGGGAAAACTACTCCATGGAGAGAGAAGCAAAAGCAGATTCAGATGCGGAAATCATACTGTGAAGGATGAGTTTCTGCTTCTGGTTGTCAATCGACACTTCTCCAAGCTCAAGCCGGGCTCCAATGGTGATGAAGATCAAGCTAGGGCACTTGGGAACTCTGGTTCGTCGCTTTCTCTCTCTCTAGGAATCGCTCTGTCTCTCTAAAACTCGGAACCCCTTCTCCTTTGGCTCAAATCTGCCTAAAAAGGCCGACCCTGGGCAAAACACGGTCGAGGGCACGACCGTGCTTTGGTTTTGCCCGCCCGTGCCCTTGCCACGTGTTAAAAACACGGCCACACCTTGGGGTAAAACACGGTCGTGCCTAAAGTTGGACACGACTGTGTTTTGAGTCAGTCCCGCCCGTGTTTTGAGTCAGCGCAGGACAATCTTGGATCAAGCCTCGGCAGTAAAAACACGGTCCAGGAACACGGCCGTGCTTTGATTTAGGCGCGCCCGTGCTTTGGCTCCAGCTCAACCGAATGACTTCCAAATGCCCCGAAACTCGTGCTTAGCCTTTCCTTCGACGTCTGGGACCTGAAATATGAAAAAGTAGCACAACCCGGCGTAAAATAGGCCAAACACACGACTATGCCCCGCAAATGGATAAGAACTAGGGGTACAAAAATGTGCAATTACATCGTTATCAAACTCCCCCACACTTAACCGTTTGCTTGTCCCCAAGCAAACCAAGTCAGACACAAGGTAAGCTCAAAACGTTTCAATTAAGCAGGCTCTAGGGCATATCATATCGGCACAAAACACATGGATCATACTGGCTTTTGGTCATTAACACATGGACAACCTCAACGACAACCTAGACAACCACCATAGATGACATTCGAATGCAGCAAAGTCGAGCAAAGGAAAAGTCTCCCTTCTGTCACCAACCAACATAGACTCGACTCAACCACTTATTCCAGACAGTCACTTCATGCATAAAGCTCAAGATATAAGAATTAATACCGAGCAATCTAGGTCCTCACCGGGATAAAGAGTATATAGAATATGAGAAAATGAATCACTCACTCTCGACCAGTGGGGTCAGGACAATTTGATGCGAAAAATGCGCATGCTTATTCTCTCAATCCCTAACGTCTCTTCACCATGAATGCAGCCTCTAAATGCTAGAGTTCACATATGGGGTGTCACCACTAACTAATCCGGAGGTCTTAGACACAGGTTCAAATGACTGGCTAGGGTCTTGGACATGGGGAAAAGGCCTTTTAGGTGGTGGAAGTATTCATAGCACAAGGTTCCACAATTCCAAACCCAACACAATTACAGCCAATCAAACCACTTACTTTCTTTCTGCCATTCTGCATTACTCGAGTTCTTAAGAGCACAAGAGCGAAGGAGGTCACATAAATGCTAGTACTTCCAAGCCAGACTGCTAAGAGCACTACTTACCGGGCACTATTCAGATTTGTGGTGGTGGCTCTCTTTTGCTTTCCTTCATTTTTTTTCTTTTTCTTTGTTTCTTTCATTTCTTGAGAGGACCACCACCTATTCACATTTTTCAAACACATGCCCACCTTTTTAAGAACTACCTCCAACCCTCACATTACATTTAGCAGAACAGCAGAAAACATGTAAAAACCACTCTGTGGAACCTTCTAAGAGATGCAAAAAGGGTGATTTTTTTCATTGTAGACCGAAAGAAAGGATAACACACGGCTCAAAGGGGCTGACTAGGGGGTATGACACACCAGGACAGTCAATTTGGTCGTGGGCTAATCCTATGCCTCCATCATCTTAGCTAATGACAACGTGAATGCTGCACATCATGGAAGAGGGAACTATCGCACAAGAAAGAAACAAGCAGACTCAAATATCACATGGCTACCTATATGCTCTATCTCTCATTCTGATTTCCTAAACTAGATGCATAAACGACTGTCAAGAGGAAGTGATCAATTCAAGTCACAGTTGGTAAGCAAACAGTTAAAAAACTGAACCCCTACACAACTCTACTGCACATCTCAGTCATCATAATAAGCTGTCTTAGTCATACTCAAGTTGTCATGCATCAAGTCAAAAGCCATTCCATTAACCAATCACATCCACAGTGCCAATACGATCAAACATCAACCAAACAGCAGTACTTGGAGCCCTCAAATCTCGAGAATTGGACAGCGGACTAGGCTCCAAGCACACATAAATACGTTCCAATTAATACAAAGAACCCCCCACTATTAAATGTGACAGTGTCCTCAATGGAGCAGAGGGAAGGGGAACGATGTTACCGTGAAATGAGATCAGGAACGGGGACTGGAAGGCAGACCAGTCCAAGGCCAAGGCACAGAGCTAAAGTCATCAAAAGACACACACTGGGTGAAAGAACCATTCGTGCCCCGGCTCTAAATATTACCCAGTCATATATTAAAACGAACCGCCAGAGGCACAAAATACTTTTCAGACAGACTCCAGACAGACTCAAAGACTCCAAAAACCGACAAAAATGAAAAAGGAAAAAGGGTAGAAATGCAAACCGTGGTGGGGTTGCCTCCCCACAAGCGCTTATTTACCGTCTTTTAGCTGGACGCCCATTGCGGAACTAAGGGTCCGCGAGTTCCACTACCAACTCCGCACGTTCGACCTCGTCTCCCAGGTAGAGCTTGAGACGATGGCCATTCACTTTAAACGGCTCAGTTTGCGGGTTGGCAATTTCAATCGTGCCATACGGGAACACCTGTGTGACCGTGAACGGTCCAGACCACCGGGAACAGAGTTTTCTGAGAAAGAGCTTCAGGCGAGAGTTATAAAGGAGAACTCGATCACCAACCTGGAACTCTTTCAGACCCCGCAACCGTGTGTCGTGCAGGCGCTTAGTGCACTCCTTGTACAACTTGGTGTTCTCATATGCGTGATAACGCCACTACTCCAGCTCCAGCATCTGCATTTTGCGCTCAACACATGCAACACTAACATCCAAGTTGAGCAGCTTAAGGGCCCAAAAGGCCTTGTGCTCTAGCTCCACGGGCAAATGGCATGCTTTCCCATAGACAAGCCGGTACGGTGAAGTACCAATGGGTGTCTTGTAGGCAGTGCGATACGCCCAGAGAGCATCATCGAGCTTGGTGGACTAATCCTTACGGGACTGATCCACCGTCTTCTCCAGGATCCGCTTGAGCTCTCGGTTCGTCAACTCGGCCTGGCCACTGGTCTGAGGGTGATAGGCCACAGACACCTTGTGAGTCACACCATAGCGAGACAGTAACTTATCAAACTGGCCCTGGAAATGGGTGCCTCGATCGCTTATGATGGCTCTAGGTGTCCTGAACCGGGAGAATAGCTGCTTCAGAAAACCACAAACACGTCTAGCATCATTAGTGGGCAAAGCTTGCGCCTCAGCCCACCTAGAGACACAGTCAACAGCAACCAGGATATAGGTATTGCCAAAAGATGGAGGGAAGGGGCCCATGAAGTCGATACCCCAGACATCAAAAATTTCACAAGTTATAAACACATTCTGGGCCATCTCATCACGGGTAGAGATGTTACCTGACCTCTGGCATCGGTCGCACCTGCGTGCGAAGGCGTCTGCGTCCTTGAAGAGCGTGGGCCAGTAAAAGCCCAATTGGAGCACCTTCCTCGTCGTGCGGTTTCCTCCGTGGTGACCGCCAGTAGGTCCTTCATGATAGTGAGATAGAATGCCCTCCACTCACTCTCCATAACCCAACGACGGATGATCCCGTCGGCTCCGATCATGAAGAGATGAGGGTCATCCCAGAAGTAATGCTTCAGGTCGGAGAAGAACTTCCTCTTGGTGTGAGTTGTCATCCCCTTGGGCAGCTGCTGGCCCACCAAATAGTTCGCGAAATTGAAATACCAGGGGGTGACACTCTCCACCAGGAACATCATCATCAGTCTCTCATCTGGGAAGGAGTCGTCGATCTCCTCCACGAGGTTGTCCGCAGGAGGTGCGTCCAACTGGGAAAGGTGATTAGCTGCAACATTCTCCGCCCCCTTCTTGTCCCGAATCTCAATGTCAAACTCCTGCAATAATAAGATCCATCGTATGAGCCTAGGATTGGCATCGGCCTTGCTCATCAGGTATCGAATCGCGGAGTGGTCTGTATACACGGTCACATGGGACAAGACCAGATAGGGACGAAATTTGTCGAAGGCAAACACCACTGCGAGCAGCTCCTTCTCCGTGGTGGTGTAGTTCTCCTGGGCATCATTGAGGGTCTTCGAGGCGTAGTAGATAGGTCGGAAGTGTTGATCTCGCCTCTGCCCCAAGACAGCTCCAACAGCAAAGTCACTGGCGTCGCACATTAGCTCAAATGGTAGGGACCAGTCAGGAACAACCATGATAGGAGCTTGGGTGAGCTTCTCCTTCAAGGTTGTACACGCTGTTGTGCATGCATCAGTGAACTGGAAGGGGGAATCATTCTCAAGAAGCTTAGTCAGGGGCAGGGCGATCTTCGAGAAATCCTTGATGAACTGCCTGTAGAACCCTGCATGGCCTAAAAAGCTCCGGATCCCCTTAACAGATGTAGGAGGAGGCAGCTTGCTGATAGTCTCGATCTTTGCTCTGTCCACCTCAATCCCCATCTTGGAGATCTTATGCCCAAGAACTATGCCTTCTCGAACCATGAAGTGACACTTCTCCCAACTCAGTGCCAGATTTGTTTCTTCACACCGTTTAAGGACAAGCTCCAGGTTATGGAGACAGTGAGAGAAGGAGTCTCCATAAACCGAGAAATCGTCCATAAACAGCTCCATAATCTCGCCGACCAGACGGTCAAAGATGGCGAGCATGCATCGCTGAAAAGTGGCCGGGGCATTGCATAGCCCGAATTGGATTCGCCGGCAGGCAAATGTGCCGAAGGGACAGGTGAAAGTGGTCTTCGCCTGGTCCTCCGGTGCAATAGGGATCTGGAAGTACCCGGACATCCCATCTAGGAAACAGTAGAACTGGTGCCCCGCCAATCTCTCTATCATCTGGTCAATGAACGGCAGCGGGAAGTGGTCCTTCCGAGTGGGGTCGTTGAGATGCCGATAATCAATTCAAACACGGTACCCAGTCACCGTGCGCATCGGGATGAGCTCATTCTTCTCATTAGGCACCACGCTCATCCCACCCTTTTTGGGTACCACCTGGGTGGGACTGACCCACTCGCTGTCGGAAATGGCGAAGATGATCCCCGCGTCCATCAGCTTCACGATCTCTGCCCGAACCACCGCCTTCAGGTTCGGTGTCAATCTTCTCTGCGGCTGTCTCACTGGCCGCATCTCATCCTCCAGCAGTATCCGGTGGGAGAAAAAGGAGGGGTTGATCCCCCCGGATATCTATAATCTTCCACGCTAGAGCTCGCTCGTACTGCTTCAGCAAGGCCACCAGTCTGTCCTTCTGCTTGGGTGTGAGGGTCGAGCTAATGATGACTGGCATCTTATTCCCCTCCCGGAGAAATGCATACTCCAAATGAGGAGGGAGCGGCTTAAGCTCCAGCTCTGGTGGTTCCTCCAAGGAGGTAGTGATGCGGGTTGAGGATGAGATCGGTTTGAACAGCCTGGCGCCCTCCAAGAATGGGCCACTCTCCAGCGCGGCCAACTGCTCCGCCAGCTGCGCCTCCTGTGATGCCTGCTCACCTAGCTAAATACAACGCTCAAGAGCATCGTCAGTACCCAACCTCGTTATGGCGAGTGCGGTCTCAAAATCAGTAAGCACATCACAGTAATCTATGTCATCATGCAAATGAGAGTGTTTCCCATTCTCAGACACAAAAAAATAGCCTGTTCATCACCAGCAGGCAGGATCAATTTACCACTATGCACATCAATAAGCGCCTTGGCGGTGGCGAGAAACGGTCTACCCAAAATCAAAGGCACATCCACATCCTCATTTATATCCAAAATAACAAAGTCAACAGGATATGTAAATGCACCTACATTAACAAGCAGATCCTCAATGATACCCCTAGGATGCACTATAGAACGATCAGCTAACTGAATGCTCATCCTAGTAGCTCTAGGTTCACCTAGGTCTAGCTTTTTAAAAAATTTGTAGGGCATGACATTTATGCTAGCGCCTAGGTCCGCCAAGGACTTTCCTACATGCATGCTGCCAATAACAAGAGGGATAGTGAAACTCCCTGGGTCTTTGCGCTTCTCGGGCAGTTTGTTCTGCAGGATAGCAGAACACTCCTCGCTCAGCATCACTGTCGAAAGATCCCCAAGTTTCTTCTTGTTGGTGAGGAGGTCTTTCATGAACTTGGCATACTTGGGCATCTTCGACAGTGCCTCCACGAACGGCATCCTGATGTTGACCTACTTCAACATTGCCATCAACTTGGCAAACTCAGTCACCACCTTGTCTTTATGCAGGCGAGTGGGGAAAGGAAGCTGGGGTACATGCTCCTTAACCACAGGCTGTGGCGTGGGAGCAGGTGCTTCTTTGTCTTCCCCCACTTCTGCATTACCAGCTGGAACTGTTGAAGCAGGTAGTGGCTCGTCTCGCCTGGGCTGGGCAGGAGCAGCATATATGGTCTTGCCACTCCTGGTAGTGATGGCATCCAGCTGCTGGTGAGGCTCACGAGGGTTCAGAATAGTGGTGGTAGGCAGAGTCCCCGGTGCCCTGGTAGTGTTTTGGCGAGCTATGCCCCCAATATGATTCTGTAGATCTTGCAGAATGGCACCTTGGTTTCTCTGGCCTGCCTCCAGTGAGGCTATGTTCTGATCCATCCTCGTGAAATTCTCCTGGCTGGTGGTCATGAATGCCTGCAAAATATTTTTCAGATGCGTCATCTGATTATCTAGAGCTGCAGCTGCTGGAGGCTGGGCATACTGACGCTGGGGCTGCTGGAATTGCTGCCCCTGCCTAGGCTGGTAGGGCTGCTGCTGTGGTGGTGGCCCCTGCCTAGCCTGGAAGGGCTGCCTCTGCTGAAAACCACCTGCTGGTGCTGGGAAACCAGGTGGTTTAGTGGTGTTGTTACCCCAAGCGAAGTTGGGATGCTGGCGCCACCCCTCGTTGTATGTGTTGCTGTAAGGGTCAAGACGCCGAGCATTGGCGATGAAGTCCACCTGTTCTTGGGGAGTAAAAGACTCCCGCATAGCCTGACAGTCCTCCACCAGATGATTCGGGCTCTCACACCACTGACATTGAGCTACTGGAGGTGTAGCCAAACCTCGGCCCGGAATAAGACTGCTGGGCTGCTTCAATGTCTGCACTAACTCGGCCACCTGCTGCTCGAGCCCGTACCTGGCCTCCATTGCATGCACACCACGATCCCGGGAATTCTGCCTCGGCTGCTTTGCCCCCAGGAGTGATCTCTGGCAGCCAATGTACTGATCATCTGGTTCAGTTCGGGTGAAGTCTTAGTAAGAATATCCCCTCCCGAGCATAGAGACTCAATCACCCTCTGGCTTTCTGGAGAGAGGGTACTGTAGAAGTTCCCCACGGTGAATGCATCACGGAAGCCGTGATGGGGACATTGCCAGAAAAATCCCATGTACCACACCCATGCATCACGAAGTGACTCATCTGGCTCTTGGCGGAAGTGAGTGATCTCCCGCTGGATCTCTGTAGTCTTCGATGCTGGATAGTACCTGTGCACGAACTTATCAGCCAGATCTTCCCAAGAGGTGATGGACAATGGGGGCTAGGTCTCCAACCACCTCTTAGCCTTCCCCGCCAGAGAATGGGGGAAGAGGTGAAGGCGGATAGCGTCATCAGGGACACCGTTTAGCTTGAACCCGTTCGTCAGCTGCAGAAAATGGGAAAGATGCACCCTTGCCTCCTCATCCTTCAAGCCATGGAACTGGATAGAGGATGTAATGATTTGAATCCAGCATGGCTTGATCTCTAAGTTGTTCGCTGGGATGGGCGGGTAGAGGATGGCAGGGCGGATATCAGCAATCCGTGGAGTGTAGTAGTACTCCAAGGTGGGACCCGGCGGCGGTGGATGATGATGAACCCCATCTGCTTGGGGTATGGGGTTGTTCCCCAATAACTGATTCATCGGGGGAACCTGGAGAGGATTCCCCTGGGGTGGGTTGTGTTCGCCTTCCATCTCGTACTCTTCCTCAGAATCGCTGCTCAAGTGGCCGTCTATGCGCTCTTCCGTAGCCAGTCTAGCTCATTGTTGTCTCCTAAGTTGGCGGCAGGTGCGTTCAAACTCTGGATCTAACGGCAATAAACCTCCCGACTGGCTACGAGTCATGCACTATCTGCACACAGTCAAGCAATGCAAACCCGCGAAGGCACAAGTGGGAAAGAACAAACAGTCAATGCAAAAATGAAAATGCTAAAGTAACAGAAATCACTTTTCTTCAACAACCTAGCCGTCCCCGGCAACGGCGCCAAAAACTTGACTCACTCCTACTGTCACTCTAAAAAATGGCCAAGTGTAACCACTTCCTAAAGTGTAGTATAGCGGGTTTGGGTTTTAATATCAACCCGGGTCCTAGATGTGATGACTACTCAGTGAATTCTTATTATCTCCATACCCAGATGAATGGGAAAACTACTCCATGGAGAGAGAAGCAAAATCAGATTCAGATGCGGAAATCATACTGTGAAGGATGAGTTTCTGCTTTTGGTCGTCAATCGGCACTTCTCCAAGCTCAAGCCGGGCTCCAATGGTGATGAAGATCAAGCTAGGGCACTTGGGAACTCTGGTTCGTCACTTTCTCTCTCTAGGAATCGCTCTGTCTCTCTAAAACTCGGAACCCTTTCTCCTTTGGCTCAAATCTGCCTAAAAAGGCCGACCCTGGGCAAAACACGGTCAAGGGCACGACCGTGCTTTGGTTTTGCCCGCCCGTGCCCTTGCCACGTGTTAAAAACACAGCCACACCTTGGGGTAAAACACGGTCGTGTCTAAAGTTGGACACGGCCGTGTTTTGAGTCAGTCCCGCCCGTGTTTTGAGTCAGCGCAGGACAATCTTGGATCAAGCCTCGACAGTAAAAACACGGTCCAGGAACACGGCCGTGTTTTGATTTAGGCGTGCCCGTGCTTTGGCTCCAGCTCAACCGAATGACTTCCAAATGCCCCGAAACTCGTGCTTAGCCTTTCCTTCGACGTCTGGGACCTGAAATATGAAAAAGTAGCACAACCCGGCGTAAAATAGGCCAAAACACACGACTATGCCCCGCAAATGGATAAGAACTAGGGGTACAAAAATGTGCCATTACATCGTTATCAAACTCCCCCCACACTTAAACGTTTGCTTGTCCCCAAGCAAACCAAGTCAGACACAAGGTAAGCTCAAAACGTTTCAATCAAGCAGGCTCTAGGGCATACCAAATCCAGACAAAAAATTCACTAATCGATCCACCACACAAAAGCCACATAAGCACGCATACAATGCCAACATCCAAAAGGTAGGCCGAAGAACAGAAATCCCGGGAGAAAAATATAACAAGCAAAGAGCGCCATCGGCCTACCAAATCATTCCCAAAACATGCCACAATCCCAAATTCTTCACCTAACTCTAGGTATCGATTCTCCAAAAATAAAATAAGAGGCAATGAAGACTCGCCGGAGAACTCGCCGCCGGCGACCCAACCTTGGCCAAACAAGCCCAAACCTCTGGGGATTGTGCTCCTCAACGCCAGGAGCGTGGGGGCGGTCGCGGTTTGTGATTTAGAGGTCGGGAGAGGGAGTTATGGCCGAAAAATCGGAGGAGAAAAGGAGAAAACCGAAATCCGGCAAGGGGGGGGGGGGCGGTGGGAATTTGAAAAAATGAATCTGGGGGGAGAGAGAGACCGAAATTCGATTTTTATAGGAGGGGAGTAAAACACGGGCGGGCTGGAACACGGCCGTGTTTTCCATGCATCGCGCCCGTGTTTTTACTGCCGAGGGCGTGCTCCCCCCCTTTTAAAACACGGGCGGGCTGAGGTCAAAACACGACCGTGTTTTGAACCCCTTGCGCCTGTGTTTTTATTGCCGAGAGCAATGCATACCTCCTTTGAAAATACGGGCGGGCAGGGGTAAAAACACGGCCGTGTTTTGGACCCCTGGCGCCCGTGTTTTTACTGCCGAGCCCACTTCTACAATTTTCAAAATCCCAATTTCGAACCACCAAAACTCATTCGTACCCCGGCTCTAAAAATTACCCAGTCATATATTAAAACGAATCGCCCAAGGCACGAAATACTTTCCAGACAGACTCCAGACAGACTCAAAGACTCCAAAAACCGACAAAAATGAAAAAGGAAAAAGGGTAGAAATGCAAACCGTGGTGGGGTTGCCTCCCCACAAGCGCTTCTTTACCGTCTTTTAGCTGGACGCCCATTGCGGAACTAAGGGTCCGCGAGTTCCACTACCAACTCCGCACGTTCGACCTCGTCTCCCAGGTAGAGCTTGAGACGATGGCCATTCACTTTAAACGGATCAGTTTGGGGGTTGGCAATTTCAATCGTGCCATACGGGAACACCTGTGTGACCGTGAACGGTCCAGACCACCGGGAACGGAGTTTTCCGAGAAAGAGCTTCAGGCGAGAGTTATAAAGGAGAACTCGATCACCAACCTGGAACTCTTTCGGACCCCGCAACCGTGCGTCGTGCAGGCGCTTAGTGCGCTCCTTGTACAACTTGGTAAGCATTTGCGTTATTGAATACTAAGGTAGAAAGGTTTTACTTTGACCACACTCTCCTCTTCTCGTACCCCCGAAAACCGCCAGTTTTTTTTTTTTTTTACATAAGATAATCATATATAGATTCAAGAAAGGTATCGTTACATCCTGGAAATAAGCCAGGCCTGAAAATTAAAAGAGCGACACGTAGACGGGTACAAAGCAAGGGCCTTTCTAGCCACTGTATGGGCTACCCTATTGTTCCTCCGTCCTACAAATCGCACACTAAACCCAGAATTATGCACCATACAATGCCGGATCTCCTCTAAGATCATCCCAATCCTACTATCTCTAGTTTCAGCTTGATTGATTTTCTCGATGATGACCTTGGCATCTTCTTCAAACCTCACCTCCTGGAATCCATTGGCTACACACCACAAGATAGCTTCTCGGAGGACAAGCGCTTCCACCACCAAAGGATCATCAATGGACCCAAACTGAACCCCCTGAGCTCCCTGAGCTCGGAGGACCTCCCTATGAGGATCAAGAAGCACCATTCCGCCAGCAGAGTGGGACCTAGCCCTCGTAGCCCCATCCCACATACACACCATCGAGGAGCCCCTAGCCAGGCCCGGAGGATGGAGAATGGGGCGTGGACCCGGCTCTACCCTTTTTGCTGGCACCCGTTCCCATTCCTCACACTGTTGATGAAATTGGCGCAACAAGGCAGGGAATCCAAACCGCTTGCCATCAAAGACAACACAATTACGCGACTTCCAAATTCGCCAAAGCACAGCCACCACCGCCATGATCATAGGAGGTTGATGGATTAAGGCAAATTACAGCCGTTTAAGAAACAAGGGAAAAGTATGGCGAGGCAAGCCTTGCCCAAGATGTTCAAGCCTTGAATAGTCCCATAAAGCCCGAGCCACTGGACACTCCAGGAATAAATGTTCCATAGTTTCCGATGCTTCCCAACAAACCGGACAACGTGGAAGGACAAGAACACTTTTCTCAATGAGGCCCTCAGTGGTAGGGAGGATACGATGAAAAATCTGTCATACGAACACCTTCAACTTAGGGGGAATGTCAGCCTCCCATAGCCAAATCCAACTGGCGCTATCCATCCAACTAGCCGTAGCCCTCCAACAACCATTCCTTTTGGCCTGATCAACGGCTAAATGATATGTTGTTTTGACAGTAAACACACCATCTGCGGTGCAATGCCAAATAAGTTTATCCACCATATTCTGCCTCGGCAGAGGGATAGAACGAATCATTCGACATGTTGGAGGATCAAACCATTGCCTCAGTTTGGTTTCACACCAACCCCCTTCCCCATCCTGATCTAAGACCTCCGCCACCATCGGCTCACCACCTTCTGGGAGCACCTGCGGGTTATAGAGAGGCTTCTCAGGATGCAACTGAGGTATCCAATTCGATGAGAGTAGCGATGCTGATTCCCCATTACCAATTTGCCAACGAAGGCCTTGCTCAAGCAACTGCCTCCCAAAGAGAACACTCTACCATCCCCAGGAAGGGCGCGAACGTGCTTGGGCTTGGAGAAAAGTCCCCCTTGGGAAATATTTACCTTTATAAACTTGAGCCAGCAAGGATTGGGGATCCTGAAGAATTCGCCATCCAATTTTAGCTAACAGTGCCTGATTAAAATGTTCAAAACGACGGAAACCCATGCCCCATCATGTTTGCTTTTGCACATATTTCTTCAGGACATCCAATGAATCCTTGACTGCCCCTCCGTCATACCCCACCTGAACCGAGCAACATGCTTGTCCAGGAGCCGACAAAGCGACAAGGGAAACCGGAAGCAAGACATAACATGCAATGGTAAGGCTAAAGCAACAGATTTGATCAGGGTTTCTTTTGCTGCCCAAGATAAAGTACGTTGCTTCCACCCTTGTAGTTTCTCCAGCAGTTTTTCTTCCAGGTAGCGGAAGGTAGCCATCTTTGATCGGGCAATCAGGGTCGGGAGACCCAAGTATTTGTCATGAACTCCCACCGCTCCCACCCCCAGAATCGCCGCCAGAAATTCCTGATCAGCGGGGGCTATGTTCTTACTAAAACAAACCGCTGATTTATCCAAATTAACCCGTTGGCCACTTAACTCATATTCATTTAAAACATCGATCAGATTTTCACATTCCTAAAGATTCCCTCGCAGGAACAGATAAGAATCATCCGCAAAGAATAAATGTGAAACCCGAGGAGCCTGCGAAGCTACTTTTACTCCTCCCAGTTTCTTATCAGCAATTGCCTTGCGGAGAATCGCAGCAAAGCCTTCCGTACATAGCACAAAGAGCAGGGGGGACAGAGGGTCCCCTTGGCGAAGCCCCCGGGAAGGCGAGAAAAATCCTGACGGAGACCCATTCATTAGGACCGAGACAGATGTTGAGCGAAGACATTCATGGATCCATCCAGTCCAAACGGAATTGAAACCCATTTTCTCCATGACTGCGAGCAAGAAGAGCCATTCAACTCTATCATAGGTCTTTTCCATGTCAACCTTTAGAGCCATGTACCCTTTCTTACCACTCCGAAAACCGCCAGTTAAAAATAAAGTAATGAAATAGTAACGGACTAACATACATGGTACTTATTAATTAAAGTAGATAACTCCCGTTTCGTGGGTTAGGAACTAGCTACGAGAGTTATGCATTGGATGATTAATCTGCCGAAATTGTGTCGATAAAGCCTATAAATATTTAAGGCTCAGACTCTTCCCTTTTTCTACCTTTTAATACAATTGTCATTAAAAAAAAAAGGCCTATAAATATTAAAGCGTACTACAATCACTGTCCACAGCACCAACCAACTATATCAGGAATGGAAAATGTTATTAGTGTCCTCATCGTACTAACAAATTTTACCGCTATACTGTGTGTGACTTCAGGTGATGGCGGCGGCGACATGCGTCAGTCTGTCTACATCCAAAACCAAATGAGCAGCCATCAGGCGAATACTGTTGGTACATTGTCGATCAAAGGATGACGATCTGGGAATTCATTATCTCAAATTCAATACCACTTACGTGTGGAAATTCACCCCAATTCCATGGACGACGCTCTTCTGGTGCTATTTGGCCCCGTCCGGCGGTGCTCGCCATGTTGCTTTTGAAGCTTATAACCAGAGAATGGGTGATCAAGGGATGGGTTACCCTACTGTTTGGATAGTTAGAGAAGATGGAGTTTATCGAAGGCGTCTTTATCTAAGTGCACGAGTCCGTGATGTTTTGGTTCACCGTTGGCAATCAGGAAGGTGATGGATGAATTAATCGATTTTATGCTCCCACAATTTGAAATTAAACCTGTTATGATCCTACAAATTTGAAGAGGGAGGGAGATCATATAAAGAGGATAGAAAGATCAATAGACGTTGTTTCCAAAATCGAATGGGAGAAATATGAGCACTTAATAATTCTAGATCTCCAGCATCTCCCACCCTATAATCATCATCGTCCATGTCCTCAAAGTCATTTTCTCTACCAATCTCGTCGTCACTTAGTTGCGAGATAGAGCCATATCATAGTATTTCATAGAAGAGTGGGATTGTGTACCTTTTATTATTTAAATTATTAAGGTTCGTTTGGAAAATATAAATTTAAATCTACATATATATTGTCAACAATCTAAAGATTCTAACTCTTCGGATTGTTGAAAACAAATTTTAAAATGTTTATTGTTTGGTAACTGCGATTGTTAACATTCAAGTAAAATAAAAATTTTAATTTTATATTAAATAACATGTTTATCCTTAATAAAATAATTAGAATTGTTGGGTATATGACTCGGGTCTAGCCGCGCTGAGGAAGCACCCCGGCACCGCTCATGGAAGAGTCAGGCGCGTTAGTGCCAGCGCGACCAAGGGTGCGCTCGCGCGAGGATCTCAGGCGCGGCGAAGTCCACACGCGCGGACAAAGATCCCAGACGCCAAACGACGACGTTTCAATCAAGCGTTGACCAGACAAAGAAGCCATGAAAACGACGCCGCATTTCCCGAGGAGTGGTCACATCATAGTCCTAGGTATAATCATGGGCAAATCCCCTAGTCCTAGGTAGAGGTGTGGCCTAAACTTCTGACATGTCAATAGTCATGTCACCATGTAACTCACCCACCACCATGTAGCCTATAAATATGGCATTTACTCCGGTGGGTGAGGAGATCGGATTTTTTAGACTCTACCTCTAAAACTATCGACTTCTCTCTCTAAGATATCTCTCTCAACCTCATTCCCTCACTCCTTTGTTCCTCGTCTAATGGAGTATTCTGTTTGCTAACTCTTCTCGACCCATTTTTCTGAACCTCCCTCCTACACCCAGTTAGATTCAAACAATTGGCGCCCACCGTGGGGCCGAATAGAGAAGCAGTAGAAAACCAACCGATGGCGGAACATAACTCCAACTCGCCTGACGACGCAACACCCATCAAGGAAATGACAAACCCAAGGGTGTTCGCGGAAGCCAGCAACCTTAACGCGATGCTCATTGAAGAAGAGGAGCCCGAGCTAACGGCCAAAGAGATGAGGCAACAAATGGCTAAGCAAAACGAAGTCATAGCCGATATTCAAAAAAATATGAGCCAAGTCATAGCGCTCATGATGAGCAAGGAGGCCGCGCCACCAACACACTTGGAACAAAGCGCGCCACCACAAGCGGCAGGTGAAACGCGAGAACCTGTCCTACCGCCACAACAATTGCCGGGCGCGTGCAAAGTGCAACAAGCGGAGCAGCGCCCCAGGGCAGACCTCAGTTTCTTGGAACAACACCTATCCCCGCAGTACCTCCCCCACACACCCAGAAGAGTCCTCCATCAACCGTTGAGCGTGGAAATCATGGCGGAACACCTAAGCGGAACGCCGCCCGCCCTCCCAACATATAATGGGACAACCGACCCGGAGGATCATGTCAGCACATTTTGCCTCAGGATGCAACTCCAGACCAATTCCAACGCGGCACTATGCAGAACCTTTCCATCAACATTCTCCGGCATATGCCTTGACTGGTACCATAGACTTCCCAATGGAATCATCCGCTCATTCGAAGAGTTCATACTCTTGTTCACCACTAAGTTCGCGTCACAAAAAAGAAGACCGCTCCACCTCAAGGCCTTGATCGACATCAGGCAAAAGGATAGGGAAAGCTTGCACGCATTCTACGCCAGATGGTCCAGGGTGGCAATGGTCGTGCGGGACCTCACCCCCGAAACCGCCGCCCATCACCTCATGGACACCACTACCAACATGGAGCTCAAGCGAGCTTTAGCAAAAAGACCAGTCACGCTTTCGACGGAACTGGAGGTCAAAATCAAGAAGGCTATCACACTGGAAGAAACTCTGGGCGCGGGTTCTATCAGGAGCTTCGAACCCTCAAAATCGCCCAGAGAGGATCAGGGGCGGAAGCCGCTCCCATTGTCACGGGAGCAATTGGTACAGCCGCACAGCGGGCCCAGACGACCGCCCGCCGCACAAGAACAAGCTCCGCGAAGGCGCTCACCAGACAGGCGCCCACAAAACATGATGCCCGCTTACACACCGCTTAATGATTCAGTAAAAAATGTGTTTCATGTGCTCCACGAGAAGGGATACAAGATCAACTGGCCCGCGCCCGTCAAAGCGGCACCACAGATGCGCGACCCAAGCAAGCATTGTGAATTTCACAGGGAGACGGGCCACTTGACTGAGGATTGCAGGGAACCGAGGTACGAAATAGAGGGCCTCATCCGAAGAGGACTCTTGTCCCAGTTCATCCAAGACGCGGAAGGGCAGAAAGAACAACGCGGGAATCCGCCACCACCCCCACAACCCGATTATGACGAGGCCACCGACGCATACCTAGTGCGAAAGGAAATAGGGGTGGTGACGGTTGAAGGAAACCGCTCAAGCAAAAAGACGAAACGAGAGCGCGCGATGGAATGCACAACATCAGAGGTGCAGCCAAAGTGCAACCTAAGTTTCGACGACGCGGAATTCCCCCATGTGATCCCGTCGGAAGACCCACTCACCATCACCGCGCTGATAGCCGCATGCAAAATTCATCGCCTGCTAATAGACGGGGGTAGCGCAGCGGACATTCTGTTCAAAAGCATCCTCGACCAAATGGACATCGACCCGCGCCTAATCAAACGCGCGCAAGGGAACGTAGTCGGATTCTCCGGAACAAGGGTTGCAGTGATCGACGTGGTCACCCTCCCCGTCGTAATCGGAGATCAGGAGCCGCGGGTCTCCAAGCATGCCGAGTTCACCATCGTCGACTGCAACTCGCCCCACAATGGCATCTTGGGACGACCATTCCTTGCCAAGTTCATGGCTCTCCCATCGACATGCCACCAGAAGCTTAAATTTCCCACCAAGGCAGGGACTGGAGAAGTGCGCGGGACGCCATGGGGAGTCCCAAAAATAGAAGGAGAGGCCCGCCAGACCAACATCGTTGACACGAGGGCAGAAGATCAGCGCCCAGAATTGATGGATTCTGATTTTGAAGTTGCGCTCGATCCCACTGAGCCGACGAAGAAAATCCGCATCTCGACCCATGTCTACGGTGACGTGATTGTGCCGCTGATAGCGCTGCTGAAGGAGTACAAAGAGTTGTTCGCCTGGTGCACGGAGGACATGCCGGGAGTACCGAGGCAAGTAGCTCAACATTGCCTCGCGGTTCCAGTCAACGCGGAACCAAGGCAACAAGCGCGACGAAGCTTCACATGCGACAAACTGAAAGCAATAGAAGAAGAGTTCGCGCGGCTACTAGCCGCAGGGTTGATCCGACCAGTGAAATACCCGAAGTGGTTGGCAAATGTGGTTATGGTAAAGAAGTCTTCAGGGGCCTGGCGAATGTGCGTCGACTATACAACGATCAACAAGGTGTGCCTGGGAGACCCTTACCCCCTGCCGCGCATAGACCAACTGATCGATGCCACAGCCGATCACGAGACATTGTCTTTCCTAGACATGTTCTCAGGATACCACCAAATCCCAATGTCCCGCGAAGATGAGGAAAAAACGGCCTTCATGACACCATTCAGAAACTTTTTCTTTGTCGGAATACCGTTCGGATTGAAGAACGCTGGCACTACCTACCAAAGAATGATCGACTCGGTGTTCTCACAACAGATAGGGAGGAACATTGAGGCATATGTGGATGACCTCATCATTAAAACCAAAGCGGACAACTCACATTTGGAAGATTTGCGCGAGATGTTTGAGGCACTCCGCAAACACAGCCTCCGCTTAAACCCACTGAAGTGTGTATTCGGAGCAGAAGCAGGAAAATTTCTGGGATTCATAATCACCAAGCGCGGTATCGAAGTCGACCCGAAACAGATCACCGCAGTCCAATAGCTGTGGGCGCCGAGAAGCGCGTTGGAGATACAATCCCTAAACGGCAAGATAGCGGCACTAGGGCGGTTCATACCAAGGTCAACCGACAAGTGCGCCCCTTTCTTCAAAACGCTTAAAGACGGCGCGCGATTCGCATGGTCCAAGGAGTGTGAAGCGGCTTTTCAAGAACTCAAGTCATATCTTATATCCCCCTTGTATTGACCGCCCCCAAGCTTAATGAAAAACTTTTTCTGTATCTTGCCGTGTCGACAAGAGCTGTGAGCGCAGTACTAATATCTGGTCCAGGTGTCGTCGTGCGCACCCCGATAGGCGTTGTTCACAAAATTGCAATCCAGTTCAGAACGTTGAAGACAAATAACGCGGTCAAATATGAGGCCATCTTGGCGGGTATGACGGCCGCCAATGACTTGGGCGCTAGAACGATCAGGGTACTCTCCGATTCCTCGCTGGTAGTTAACCAACTGAACGGAACCTTCGATACAAAAGAGGACACGCTCGCGCACTACATGAAGCGTGTCAAACAATGGGCAAATACTTTTGAAGCGGTGACTTACGTGCAAATACCAAGGGAGGAAAACATGCACGCGGACGCACTATCCAAGCTAGCAACCGCCACCGACTTTGAATCGACGCGCCTAGTCTCGGTCCAAAAGGAAGAAGAGGAAAGTCATCAGGACATCATGGTCAACGCCACACAAATAACGCAAGAAGAAGACTGGAGAGCCCCAATAAAAAGATACCTAGAAGATGGTGTAGTGCCAGAAGATAGTAAAGAGGCATGGGCCCTAAGGCAGAAAGCGGCCCGCTGCACGCTCATTGGTGAGGAGTTGTACCGCTGGTCGTACTCAGGCGTGTACTTAAAATGGATCGAAGCGGAAGCACTAGCCTCGATAACCGCGCAACAGGTGACCCTCTTCCTAAAAAATAATATCCTTGCGTGATTCGGTGTTCCGAACGCGCTCGTATTTGACCATGGAAAGCAGTTCGACTGTGCGGAGGTGATATACTTTGTGACCAAGTGGGAGCCATTGCAAGGTTCGCGTCGGTGGCCTACCCTCAAGCCAACAGACAAGCTGGGTCGGCAAACAAGGCAATTTTACACGGCCTACATACCCGCCTTGATGAGGCGAAAGGAAATTGGGTGGACGAGCTTTACACAGTGCTATGGGGCACCACACCACATTCAAAGTGGCGACAGGTGAAACCCCCTTCACGCTCACGTATGGCACAGACGCGGTGATCCCCATCGAGACGGCCGCACCCACCTACCGAATCACGATGTACGACGAGGAGAGTAATGACCAAGCGCGCCTGCTAGATTTAGAGCTGGCACAAGAGCAACGAGAATTGGCAGCCATCAGGTTAGCCGCCACTAAGGAACAAGTAGCAAAGTACTACAACGCAAAGCTAGTTCCACACAAGCTGATCCTAGGAGAGCAAATGCTTAGGTGGAACTTCCGCACCGATCCCAAACATGGGAAACTCGCCTCAAATGGGAAGGCCCTTACCTAGTCCGCGAGGTCATTGGCGCCAACACATTCATGCTCAGCGAGTTGGGGGGCACGAAAATTCCAAGGACGTGGAATGCGCAAAACCTCAGGAAAATACTGCCGCTCCACCTAATGTGTATCTTGTTTGCAGCAGCGCCTTTTGCGCGAGGAAATAAATGCAAAATTTCTACAGAACATGTATAGCAATAATCATGAATTATTCGCGCCACTGCTCCACGAGAGCAAAACATACAAAGCGTTAATCACGAATTGCGCAAAAGTCCTACGGCACACGAATAGCAATAATCATGAATTATTTGCGCGAGGAAATAAATGCAAAAGTTCTACAGAACATGTATAGCAATAATCATGAATTATTTGTGCCACTGCGCCACGAACAAAACTCACAAAGCGTCAATCATGAATTATGCATCACAAAATGCTATCAGACTAGCGCGACTACACTTGGTCTATCGCAACATTCTCAGTGGTAGTCTGCGCCGCATCAACTTGCTCTTCGCCACCAGACCCAGCCTCCTCATCTTCTCCCGCGCCTACGCGACCCTCCTCATCCTCAGCTTCCGGCTCAGAATCGGACTCTAAGGACCTCTTCTCACCCAGCCACATTTGAACATGTCGCACCATCGCGCGAGTGTTCCATCGGATCCCCGGGTTTTCTGGTCTCATCTTCTTGCGGACAACGATCACGGCCTTGGTCATTGCATCCGCCAAAATCTTCCCGAAAAAGGGGGACGATTTGTACTGGCGGAAGGCAGCAACTTGCGCTGTGCGCACAGCTTCCTCCTTTGCCACATCGTGAAGTCGGACCAGATCCTCCTTCTCCTTCTGGAACTCCTCGTGGACCTGCTTCAGCTTCTCCGCGTGCTCTGACTCCAGCTACTTCTTCTCCTCCGCGAATTGGCTTAGCAACTCCTCCCGGATAGTGTCACCCTCCTCTGCCCTGACCCGCTCCTTCGCCACCTCCACATCATCTGCCAACTTGCTCTGCAGAACGCCGAGCTCCTCCATGGCCTCCTTGGCTTTATTCGTCGCCACCTTCGCGCGACTCTCCGCCCCAGCGAGTTTGCCTTCCAGCTGGACAATCCTCGACTCCTCCGCCTTCAGCTTCGCGCGGTGCGAGGCCCGTTCCTGCTAAGCTCGGAAAGTTGCCAGCAAACCCTACATTCACAACGCCACAAGACTTAGCAAAATCCCATTTGACAAACAAGACGAACTACGCGCAAGATCAACCTAATCTTACCGCGAAATGAACCTGAGCCAGGTCCTGCAGCGGTCCGACTTCTCTAGCCACGTGGGGATGCTCAATAGTGGGCCAATCGCTCGCAGAGCGGTCTGTGCGGCTGAACTGTTGCACGCCGCACCGGTGTGGATCCGCACATCGCGGAAGTAATTGATAGCGGCGGCGGCCCCTCCAAAACCGGCCATCTCCGGCAGTTTTTGCTGAATGGTCGTCCTGGATGAACCGGCAGCCGCTGCCTTCTCAGGGCGAGGAGATTTTCCCACCCGCGCCTCCAGTTCAGAAACCACCAGAGGCAGCTGTTGCGCTGCCTGCGTCGGCCGCTCGGTCACTCGAGCCGCTTTCCTAGGCTTCTCAGCAGCCAACGGCTGCTCCACCTCCTTCCTCTTCGCGCTGCGAGGTTGCGCGCTCTCCTTCTTCTTTTTCTCCGCACGCGGAGCCCGAGGAGGATTGAACTATCGTATCGGAGGTCGTACCGGAAATGTGAGTTGTATGGTATTTTAGGCTGAAACCATGGTTTAACCATTTCATACAGCTAAATACCACACACCGATTTTGCTTCAGGTAGGAGGTCTTTCTGATCGAATTACTAGTATGGTATGGTTTTTCAATCCTTGATTTGCAGTAAAAATCAAGGTCACTTTCGGATTTGCATGTGGTAGGCTAAAGCAGCTTCAGCATCATCATCACCGTTACAAATCGTCAATATTTGATCAAGATCAACGAAATTGTAAAGATTTTTTGTTGCGCAACTAACATAATTATAACCACTAATTTGGCTGACCATCAAAGCCATCACAAGGCTGGTATGGATGCCTACAACTTTCAAGGATTTAATTTGTGCCTTGTCTACCTCTTTCACTTTTATACAAGCCATAGAAATTGTGCCTTTTCTAGAGATACCATACGAGGATTATGACTTCCATTGAACTCCCTGACAACATACTTTTTTAGCTTACAACAAAAATTAAAGGCAAAATACACTTCCATAGCCATAACTTTGCACTTTGTGATAAATATAGCCAAATTTTGGAAAAAAAAAATACACAGAAACAGCCAAAATTTTGAAAATGCTTTGACAATTATAGCCATTCCGTTATTAAATGTGACATCATTAGGGACGCCGTTAGTTACCTGTTCACGTGGCTGAGGTGGGTGCCATTTGTACGCCACATCATCGCCAACTGGACTTGAATTGCCACCTCCGTGCCACGTCATCTCGAGGAGAGAGAATCGGTTGGGGCAATTAAATCTTCCCATCGTTTTCTCCTCTTTTCGTCATTTTTTTATTTCATCTTCCTCCCATAAACAGCCGAAATCGGCTTCAATCTTCCTCCCAATGGCAGCCGCAATCTAGCGAAAATCCCTTGTCACCGTCGACAACAGTGGTTCCGCCATCGTCTCGTCGCTTGTCTCCCTACTTGTTCGCCGTTTTGTCCAACCTCTGGTTACCCTCGCCGCTTCCGTATTTTTGTCGACAATTCCTCCTTCCCGCTCGCTCACAGTCAGCATCTCCCATCCGGTTGATATCACAAAGGGGCAGTCGGGGTGCTCGCAAGAATGGCTCTTATTCGGGTTCAACAAGCGTCAAAAGTGGGTTTTGTATCCTATGCAAACACAATGTCCCACCTGTGATTAATATCTCCGGGACTGAGTTGAATCTAGGAAGGCAGTTCTATGGCTGTCGATATTGGAAGGCAAGGTCGTTTCATTGCAATTTGATGATTTTATATGTTTGTTGTTTGTTGCCCGAGGAGGGATGATGGTTTGTAGGATGGGAAAGAATGTAGATTTTTTAGGTGGGTGGACAACAATGAGAATGAATTAGATTCAAGGAACCATGAGATGGAGAGTATTATCATGAACTTGGAAGAGATACTAAGGCTGGTCGAATACACAGCTAAGAGGAGGAAGAAGGAAAAAAAAACTGATTGCAGAAAAACTAAGGAGTTGGATGCAAGTTCCCCAAGTTAGATTAGTGGAAGAGATCCGGGTCATGAGATATATGTTGACTATTTTGTTTTGTTTTATTCATGAATGTGTTCTTGATTGTAGATCTATGGAGGAAGGGTTGTGTCCTACAAGTTCTCGTTGATGTAGTTTGGTGATGTAATTTGATGTCGAACCTGAATTTGGTATGTAAGTTTGTTGAACCTGAATTTGATATGTCGAAATCTCATATACTTCACAATGCTACCATTCCATGTCTTGCAAATGTTAGACTCAACCGAATCACATTTAGGGACTGTAGAGAGGAATGCTCGACATAAACGAGTTGGTTTAGCATCCATTAAATTAGTGTAGGGTGTAGACTCAGCTCCATTACCTTGGGTTTCCTCCATTTCACTCGTGTTTTTTTTTCAATCCACCTCGTTACAAGCGTACACAGCCTTCTAGAACAGCTTCCTAACCCAATCAGTCTTGTTTTTTGCTTTCCAATTGGTATACACATGTCTGACACATTTTCGATGCTCAACTTTAGGAAATGGGAAGCACTTCATGTATTGCCTCAACCAAACCCTGCGGAGGACAAGTACAATACAACAACAATTAGGTTCTGGATATGCAGCTGATAGATCATAAAACTTTAGGTTCGTGGTTTACTAGGTGGAATAAGAAATCTGGTAATCCCATTGCTCGGAGGATTGATCGGGTTTTGGTCAATATGAGGTGGTTGGATATATTTCCTAATAGTGTAGTTCAGACAATTGCTCCTGGAGTCTCTGACCATTGCGGGGTTGTTGTTCAAACGGATTCTAAGATGTCCACATTGCCAAAGCCTTTTAAATACTTCCTGTTCTGGCGGAAGCATCCACAGTATAGAAGTTTTCTTGAAGAGGCTTGGCAAGGGGTAGCACAGAAGAGCCTTATCAAATTCTATGTAGGAAGTTGGGGGTGCTAAAGGGTCTGAACCGAACTACTTATTCAGAGATTTCAGTTAGAACAAGGGAAGGTGAGGCAAAGCTGGAGGTGCTTCAAAGTACTGTGTTGGCTAGCCCATCTGAATTTGCTTCTCGGGCAGTTTTAGAATAAGAGAAAGTGTGTGCTGAGTTGCAGAATGCTGAAGAATCTTTTTACAGGCAAAAGTCTAGGGTTGAGTGGATTACGAAAGGTGATACCAATACTGGTTTCTTCCATGCTATGGTGAAAACCAGGAATCATAGGCAGACTATCCAGAAGCTGGTATCTAATACAGGGGAGGTGGTTACAGATATCAAGGGTATAAGCAAATTAGCAGTGGACTTCTATAAAGGGCTTTTAGGGGATGCTGATCCTATGGTTCAGCCGCAATCACTGGAATTTTTTGAGGAGCTTTTATGTCATAGGTTGACCAGCAATGAAGCTGTTGTTCTGATTACACCAGTTACTAGAGAGGAGATTAAGAGAGTCTTTTTCCGCATGGGAAGGGATAAAGCTCCAGGACCTGATGGATACATTGCGGAGTTCTTCAGGCTTGATTGGGATATTGTTGGTGTCGAAGTGGAAAATGAAGTTCTTGATTTCTTTGCGACTGGTGTTATGCCTCGTAAGGTAAATTCAACAATTATCTCTCTTATTCCTAAACTTTCCATAGTAGAGAAGATGAAAGACTTTCGTTCAATATTGTGTTGCAATATGATCTACAAGGGTATCTCAAAGCTTTTTTCCAATAGGCTTTCTCTGGTTTTGCCAAAGCTCATAGGTAAGAGTTAGTCCACTTTTGTTAAGGGTCGTTTAATCAGTGACAATATACTCATGGCAACTAAATTGGTCAAAGATTATCATAGGAGTACAGTGTCACCTAGGTGTGCTTTAAAGATAGACCTCATGAAAGCATTTGACTCTGTGGATTGGGGTTTTCTGTTAATGGTGCTCAGAGGTATGGGTTTGCCTTTGAGTTTTGTCAAGTTGGTGGAGTCGTGTGTTTCTGCACCAATGCTAAGTGTATCTTTTAATGGCGGGTTGTGTGGCTACTTCCCAACAGCAAAAGGATTGACACAGGGGGACCCATTATCCCCTTATCTCTTTACATTGGCTATGGAGGTGTTCTCTTGCCTTCTCAACAGGGCAGTTGTACACAGTCAGGTTCCCTTTCACCCGCGTTGTAAGAGTTTGGAGATTTCTCATCTCTGTTTTGCGGATGATCTATTAGTATTCACTAATGGATCATCTCAGGCTATGGTTGGTATCAAGCAGGTTTTAGACCAGTGTTATCATATCTCAGGGCTTAAATGCAACCCTCAGAAGTGGCAGCTATTTTGCTCATGAATCTCTCAAGATGAAAAGCAGGCTTTATCTCAGCAATCTGGGTTCCATTTAGGTGAGCTCCCTGTTCGCTATCTTGGGGTGCCACTCCTTTCTGGTAAGTTGTTGTCAATTGATTGTGACTGTCTAGTAGAGAAAATCACGAAGAGAATACAAACATGGCAAGCTAGATCCCTAAGTTATGCAGGGAAGTTACAGTTAATTGACTCAGTAATCACAAGTGTGTTCCAGTATTGGATGTTGATCTTTTTACTTCCATTAAAGGTGCTTAAGTTGATTGAGATGGTTTGCAATAGATTCTTGTGGGGTGTGGATGGTGATAAGAGGAAGAAGGCTCATGTTGCTTGGTCACATGTAGCTTTGCTGCGACAGGAAGGGGGGTTGGGTATTAAAGATTTTAAAACTTGGAATAAACCTTGTGTAATTCATCACTTGTGGAATATACTTGCAGAGGCAGGCTCGTTATAGGTGGCGTGGATGAATAAGTTTAGGATTAAAGGGAGAAATATATGGTCTCTCCCTGTTAGTACTGTTAGTACATGGATCTGGAAGAAAATACTCAAATGTAGGCAGGTGGCGTAGCAGCACATTACTGGAGGGGGGTGGGTGAATTTGGCTTGGGATTGTCTAGTTTCTCTCTAATCAGTAAAGAGGGTATGGGGATCGATTAGAGTTCCTTTGCCTGTTGTATTGTGGGCTCATGCTGTTTGGAGCAAACATGTATATCCTAAGCACTGTGTGCTGCTGTGGTTGATTATCTTGGGAAGGATCCGCACAAGGGACAAGCTTATCAGTTGGGGGATCAATTGTGATGGATGCTGTGTATAATGTCCAGGGGGCTTCGAGAGTAGAGACCATATGTTATGTTCTTGCTCTTTTAGTAGAGAGGTGTTAAGGCTGGTTCTGCAAGATATCTGTGTGTTTCCTATGTTTGTTGATTGGAAATTGTAGTTGGAATGGGCTGAGCAGGTCTGGTCGCAGTCCTCTGATAAAGCAGCAGTTGGAAGGATATTATGGATCATGGGAATCAGTATTATATGGAAGGAGAGATGTGTGAGATTTTATGGAGGTGTGGCCGCCAATTCTCCTTCTCAAGTTGCCCAGAAGATTATGAAGGAGTTTCTCATATTTGCAAGTGGACAGAACCCTTACCAGATGAGAGTACAGAGAGTTTTGAAGCACTGAAGTAGAGTTGCTGTTTGTTTGTTATTTTTGCATTCTATTGGTTTATGAAGTTTAGTTTGTAATAGCATAGTTACATTTTGAGAGAGAAGTTGCGAGTTGCATTTCTCCGGGCTTTAATGTAATTTTTGATTAACCATAAAAAAATACAACAACAATTAGTGCATAACAAGTACACTAAATGGAATGAAATAACACACAAAAAGACAGCAGCCAGCCATACCTTCTGTTGGTCCCAAAACACTGTCCATCCCCTTCTATATCTCATTGACAACTCCTCGGTTACAAATTGGACAAACCACATCCAAGAGTTGGTATTCTCCCCTTCCACTACAGCCCATGCTATAGAAATCATTTGGTTGTTTCCATCTTTCCCAACGGCGAAAAGAAGCATACCCTTCACCTCGCCCTTGAGGAAACAACTGTCTAGCCCAAACATAAGTCGACAAGCAAGCAAAAATCCATCCTTCAGGCTAGAGAATCCGATGACAGACGTCAGAAGTAACACTTATCAAAATTTGGATAAGGATCTACTTGCAGAACAAATCGTCCACCTGGATCTCTTTTCATTAATTCTGTCACATAACTCGGGAGACCCTTGTACTCGTCAATCAAGGACCCGCTTAACAGCTTGATAGCTGCAACTTTGGCTTTGTAACAACTTATCCTCTTGACATCCATGTTGTGCTTTAGCTTGATTCCATCCATAATCTAATCTGGTGCCCACATTGGGTTAATTCTGAACCTCTCCAACATGTCAGAAGCTATCCAATTGGCGGTTATTTGATTAACTCAAAGACTTCTTGCACAAGTATGTGGCAGCCCCACTTTCTTGATCATGAGGCACTTGTTCCTCCCGAACCCGCTAGCATAAAGCTTCCACTTGCAGTTGGCATCTTTGCATTTGAGCTCCCTCCTCATAGGGTTTCTCCGGACCCATCGCAGACAAGCACAACTGCCACAACATGCCTTACCACAACATCCTTGAGCTACTCCACACTAGCAAACTTCATTTTGCATACAAACCTTAACACCTTGTTGTCACATGTGGGATCATACTGTGGTGCATCGTCGTCCAGATCACCACCTTCCTCGTCTGACAAGTTTGGCCCGACGTGGTCAGACTCCTCAGATCCTCTATAACTCAAATGTTGTGAAGCCTCTCTGCGAGCTTGCTGAGGCTGTTGTGGAGGTGCCTCTGAATTCTGGTGGGAAGTGGAGTGTTGTGAGTTCTGAGGTGGCTATGGAGGTGCCTCATCATCGACTTCAGTTTCATCTTCCTAAAAATCCTCAAGCTAATCAACCTCTTCCCCATCGACAATCACCCTTGCATTCACCTTCCTCCTCTTCCCTTCCCCATAGGAGCGTAGTTGAGCCCTAGCTTCGTGGTACTCATCATTGGAGGTCATGGCATCCCCAGAGTCGTAAACGTGGTAGATATCTCGTGCAATGGATGCAACTACATCACCATCTGTTTCCATTGAAGCATCTTCATGACCAATATGATTTGGATCATTCTCGTCCCAAGCATCGGACATCTGTGCAAATTAACTTTAAGTGATAATCTACTAAACTAATAATGATTTACTAATAGTATAAACAAATCACTACCAGACAAGAAACACATCAACATGGCATTAAATAAATGAAATCTGGTTCTGGCAATTTCAAAGCAATGAATTCGTCATACTACATTGACGGTTCTATCCAGAACTTTCAGTGCCTTACCGTATGATGTAGGGGCAATCTCGTTACAAACATATTCCTTGTGGTCCCTTCCCTTGTTACGTCGCTTTCCCAACTTTACAACTTGGTTCAACCTATAAAAGAACAATTTCGGATTAGGGTTGCCACCATTCCCATCCAACAACTCAAACAGATGTAAGAGTAACAAAGGCGAGGGAGAGGAGTAACAAAGGCGAGGAGTACTGACCAAAACACCACTTAACGAAAAGCTGATGAGAATACATTCAGATTAGGTTTTGAGCTTTGTTCTTCTAGGTTTTGCCGGAATCGATGGTTTCGACCTTCGCTGGGAAAGATATTACAGCCTACTGTTCCTCTTCGCCAGCGACTAATGGATGCGAATTTTAGCTTCCTATTAAGATGCGGGATGATGCATGGCCACATCTGTGTTCGTCGATTGAGATGGGAATAGAGAGGAGTTCGATGACCGAACGACGGAGGAGAGAGGACCTGACGACGAAGGCGAGAGGACCGAATGACTATGTTGGTCAATTGACAGTCACCAGCGAAGAGGAATCGAGGTGTAATGGTGATTTGGGGTTTATACGAATTGGGGTTTCTGCGAAGAGGAATCGAGAAGAATGAATGGGGTGGATGGTGAATAGGAAAGAAAGTAAAATTTTGGTAAAGTAGGATAATTTTTTATTAATAAATATAAATAATTTTATTTTCCACCATGGCATTCCACGTAGACCAAATTAAACGCGGCCAAATATGATCGTTTGTCCAGTCAATCGTCGTTATGTTTCCGTCACATTAATGGACGGAATGGCTATATCTGTGTTTTATTCACAAAATGCAAAGTTATGGCTATAAAAGTGTATTTTGCCAAAATTAAATATAAAAGGGGCTCGACAACCGATCCTAGTAATTGAGTTTGGTTCTCTCTTTATGTCTTATTTCTCAATATGCTTTTTTCATTAGGAACCCATGTCTATAGCATACCATCCTCCTTAATTTAACCCTCCCATCTTTGAAATACTTCAAATCATTTTCAAAAGCACTAAACCATGCACTTACTATATACTATATAAAACTGTTCAACATTTTGTCCAATATCAATGTGCCGCCGAATAATATCATCCCTCTCCCAAACTTCAATGTCGTTTGATGTATTGATATTCAAGCTAGACAAGTTAAGATCATTACTAGCATCATTGTGAGTTGAATGATGATATTCACCTCCCATATCATAAGACATAGCATTTCAGGGAGGGGTTCCTACCAACAGAACTCATCTTCAAATTTAAAATCTTCTTTGAAATGATCCAAGTTCCACTATGATATTCCTGATTTTCTATAAGAATCTCATTTAGCACATAATTAGTACATGATATAGAACACATTAAGGAAACTAATGAAACAAATCTACTGATATAAAATCAAAAATATTAAAGCACATAATTTCTCTTAACTTAAATTGGAAAATCCTATTGCACCAAAAAAATAAAACAAAAATAAATGACAAGTGCTCTATAATGGACTGTCAAGAAACAAATATCTTATTTCACCAACAATACCCATAGACCGTGTTCAGCGGTCACCCACCCCACAAACACGGTCACTGGGTGATGGGAACCATAATGCAGTTGTATGTATGTGGGATGACGCAACTAAGCGTGAATCCGACTCGGCGAGGGGAATAATTATTATGAACTAAGGAGGGAGGGTCCTCTTGGCTAAAGGGGTGCAGTTTGCTGATATTGATAATCCTATGGTTGTCGAGTTGCTCGTTCTTCGCGAGGCTATTCTTTGGTGTCTGGAGAACGGGTTTACATAGACGAGATTCTAAGGAGACGCTAAAGTGATCATTGATAAGATTAATCAGGCAGATACCCGAGATAATTGGGTAGGAGCCATCCTTGACAAGGTCATGCGTTATTTCCCGATTCACATTGAGTTAATGCACGATTTGTAGGTCGGAGTAGTAATAGGGCAGCCCATTTGGTGGCTTGATGACTCGGTATTTGCACATGTTTTCCCCTTTGTTTCTTGATTGTTTCAGCTTGAATTATCGTGTCTTTGGCCTATTTTATGCTAGGTTGTGTTCCTTTCTCACATTTCAGGTCCTAGCACATAAAGTGAAGTATAGGCGCAAGTTTCAAGTCAATCAGAGATCAATTGACGATTCGAGAGAAGAAACTCGGCCATGACCTGAAGAAGAATGGATTTCTACCTCACTTTATGGACAAAGAATCATGCAAGCTTGTTATGAAAAGAAAGAGGACGAGACTACGAGCGTCTGGGATCAAACGGCGACTGAATCGGAGGTCAAACGAGATCAACGAAGCTTAGGAGTGCATGCTGGAAATTGTACACGGCCAAAACCTCAATTTGCACGGCCGTGCAAGTAGGGGGTGCGAGTTTCAGCGGGTATAAAAGCTGTTTTGCGATTTTTGGAGAGGGAGAGCTGGGTTTTGGATCCCAAACACCCAAGGGACGAACCCTAGAAAGAGAGAGCGACTTGGGAACATTCTTGGAGCTATTAGGAGGATTTCTTCGCCATTGGAGCTCAGGAATCAAGCTTGGAGATGGAGATTGAAGATCTAGATCAGATTTCTGCAGTCTCTCTCTTCTCTATGGAGTAACTTCCCTTCACTTAGGTTTTGAGGAACCCTAGTTCCATGAGTTAGGATCTTTCTTGTATGAAGTTTTGGATGCTTTATTGTTTGATTATAATCGATTGAGGCATGATTTATTGACTCAATTGGATCTTGATCAAATTCTCTTGATTTCTGCTTTAACCTATGATAGATAGAATCTGATTAGGTTAAGAGAGCTTCCTTGATTGATAGTGGTGAATTGGTTGTGCGAGAGTTAGTCAATCTACTGCTTTGTACTGGAATCCAATTCCGGTAGTGGAGTTCTGTGTTCATAGCCTCAGCTTTGTATCCCGGTGAAGACTAGTCGTCTGCCGGGTAGGTTGGACTGAGAGGGCTTGGTCAGCTTAAGAGATTCCAAGCTAATTTAGGATCTTCCGCAGTTTAATCAACAGTAGATCAACCAAAGGTAATTGCAACTTGGACCTAATTGATGAGCTAGGGGGAATCATAACTAAGTGAGCTCCCAACTTGTAATTAGTAGAGTAGTCAGTAGAGTAGTTTATCAATCAATCCTTAGTCTAGTTTGCTAGATAATGAACTGAAGCTGAGTAATAGTAACTTTAGAGACCCGTGGATTCGATATTTATTACTTGTGCCACTATACTGCAGTCCCTTTCATTGGTTACACTTGGCCATTGTTAGGAGTTGTGTTTTAGCGTGTCAAGTTTTTGGCGCTGTTGCCGGGGAACTTTCTAGATTATTAGGAAAGGCAGAAGTTTGTTACTTTAGCGTTTTCTTTTGTTTTCCGCCCTTGCTTTTCACTTGGGTGTTTTTATTTTTGTTGGTGCAGATCTGAATCATGGACCCTCATGGCTTCTCCAATCATTGGGGGTATCCACCACCATCCGAGTGGTATTATCCCGAGACTCCCTGGAGCAACCAAGGAGGAGAAGACTATGGAGTCGGGTTCCAGTACCGACCCCCTTACTACGGAGAACAATCAGACCCCTGGGCATATCAAGGACAACCTCATTACCAAGAAGACTTTCTTCCACAACCAGAAGGGCCATCAGAGCTGGAGTTACCCATGGCGGCCTTCACGGGCCATTCTGCAGAGCCATGCTACACTCCACAGCCAGATCCAAACTATGAATTGAGGCTTCTCATGGAGCAGTTTGCTCGAGACAGTGAGAGATCATGTGTCAGGCTGGATCTTTGTACCCAGGCCTATCGTGAAACAGAGGAGATCCTCATAAGCCTTAAGAAGAGCGTCGATGATCTTGAGCGAGCTTGTGCACAACCTGCTCCAGATCACCCTTCTGCTACCATGCTAGAAGAGGTGGAGGGTGACAAAGGCTATGGGGATGTTGAGGAGCATACAGAAGTTATCACAGAGAACTCCCATGATAATCATGATCAGGAAAGTCCTCTGGTTGCAGATCACACAATTCCTTATTTCTGCTCTAACATGCTGGGCCCGATCGAGGAGATGCAAGTTGATCTCATTGAAGAAATTGCATGGCGACTTGCTCTCCACTCTGTGCTAGAAGAAGAAGAGCAAGAAAGGGTGCAGAAAGAAGTTATGGAGGATGAGGAAGAAAGCAAAGAAGAGGAAGTTCTCGATCATTTCCCAGGGGCGATACCACATGAAGAAGAAAGGGAGGTTGAAGAAGCAATTGGCGTCCAGGCTGAGGACGGAGTTGAGGTGGAAGAGGCTTGCACCGGCCATGAGTTACTTGTGATATCTCCACCAAACTTCGAGGAGCTGCTTGGCAAGGACCCATTTGCAGTGTCTCTTTGCCAGACCAAGGCCACATCAACATCGGTCCCTCTTGGTGGACGCGATGGTGGCAAATCGATGCTGTCTTATCTGGTTTGGGGCAATGAGACGAGAGAAGAGAAGAAGAGGTCTCGAGGGTGGAGACTTCATCTGCATCAAGTACATGAGCCTTCATCACCTGCCACACCACATGCTCGTGACTTGAGACTCCACCTCATTGACGAGAACCTCAACTTCAAGGAGGTTTTAGCATGGACCGAAACTTAGGAGCCATCGTCCAGCTCACGACGTGAAAGAAGCGCTTGTTGGGAGGCAACCCAACCAGTCGGTTTGCATTTCTTTCTCTATTTATCCTCGGTTGAGTCAGTTTTGTTATTTGATTTTAGAGTCAATTACTCAACCTTTGTGAGATTTTGTGTGGTGTTTGTGTTTTGATTACTCTCTCTTCCTGGAATGCACCGCCTGACCCGTACATCATCATTCACCCTTGATCTAGTAACTTCGTTCTACCCTCCTTATCTTTCCTCCATTGAGGACAATGTCGTGCTTAAGTGTGGGGGGTGTTCGATTATGTATGCGGGTGAATGTTTGGCTGTTTGTGTGCTTGGAGCCTAGTCCACTGTCCAAATTTCGATTTGAGGGCTCCAAGTACGTGTTTCCTTGCAAATTGCCTGCTCAGTATGCTTTGAATTGACAGACTCTATAGTAATGTGCAACCTGGGGAGGTAGTGTAGCACTATGGAGGATGTTGAAGTATAAGATTTTTCCTATCTAGCTCTCTGCTGTGTCAGTTGATTTTGTGAATTAGTGGAGCTAAGACTGTTGAATTCATGTGGTAATGTGGACTCTGTTTGAATTGTGTTATGACTCGTGTATCGAACAGGGTGCTCATGTGAGAAATGAAAAGCAGTTGGCCCTCCATGTCGAAATCATTGAAATCTTAAACATGGGCTAAGCCCAACGTGTGTGGCACCGTTCATTGCACAAAATCGGGTTTTGGAAGAGATTTTAGTGATCCTTAGTGGGGTACTCCTACAAGGTGAAGCTAAGCTGTCTCTAGTACAAGTAAAACTTCCACCCGTTGAGCGGTTTGCCTACTTGAGGATGTGTTTTTAAGGGCACGGATAGAGTTTCCGACCCCCCTTGATTTCATTGACCCTCCACACGAGTTGAGGAAAAGGAGTTAAAGGAAGTACTCTGGAGAGCGCTAGATGTACAAAAGTTGCTCTTGCTCGACTAATAAGGGTCGACCGTGCAAAAGACTGCAGTTGGAACCCCCGCTAAGTGAATGAAAAAGAAAAACAAAAGTAAAATGAAAGTGCAAAAAGGGGTTCCAACGGTGAAATGAAGTGAAAGAGCACCCCGGTACAACGAGTCCTTGGTTGTGAATGGTGTGAGTCCCTTTATCCATGAACTGACTGTCTTACTTCTACTTTTTCTCATGATCCTGGCTTGAGTCTAGTACTCGCATTGAGAGAGATAGGGAACATCTTAGAAGACCAGTTGACCTCGTAAGCTGCTATATGATCTAGGAAATCCTCTACCAACGATCGGGGTTGTATGTTTCTATAGAGCTCTGGAGAGCTGCATTGGTTTGAGTTAGGTTTGCTTGGGGACAAGCAAACAGTTAAGTGTGGGGGGATTTGATGACTCGGTATTTGCACATGTTTTCCCCTTTGTTTCTTGATTGTTTCAGCTTGAATTATCGTGTCTTTGGCCTATTTTATGCTAGGTTGTGTTCCTTTCTCACATTTCAGGTCCTAGCACATAAAGTGAAGTATAGGCGCAAGTTTCAAGTCAATCAGAGATCAATTGACGATTCGGGAGAAGAAACTCGGCCATGACCTGAAGAAGAATGGATTTCTACCTCACTTTATGGACAAAGAATCATGCAAGCTTGTTATGAAAAGAAAGAGGACGAGACTACGAGCGTCTGGGATCAAACGGCGACTGAATCGGAGGTCAAACGAGATCAACGAAGCTTAGGAGTGCATGCTGGAAATTGTACACGGCCAAAACCTCAATTTGCACGGCCGTGCAAGTAGGGGGTGCGAGTTTCAGCGGGTATAAAAGCTGCTTTGCGATTTTTGGAGAGGGAGAGCTGGGTTTTGGATCCCAAACACCCAAGGGACGAACCCTAGAAAGAGAGAGCGACTTGGGAACATTCTTGGAGCTATTAGGAGGATTTCTTCGCCATTGGAGCTCAGGAATCAAGCTTGGAGATGGAGATTGAAGATCTAGATCAGATTTCTGCAGTCTCTCTCTTCTCTATGGAGTAACTTCCCTTCACTTAGGTTTTGAGGAACCCTAGTTCCATGAGTTAGGATCTTTCTTGTATGAAGTTTTGGATGCTTTATTGTTTGATTATAATCGATTGAGGCATGATTTATTGACTCAATTGGATCTTGATCAAATTCTCTTGATTTCTGCTTTAACCTATGATAGATAGAATCTGATTAGGTTAAGAGAGCTTCCTTGATTGATAGTGGTGAATTGGTTGTGCGAGAGTTAGTCAATCTACTGCTTTGTACTGGAATCCAATTCCGGTAATGGAGTTCTGTGTTCATAGCCTCAGCTTTGTATCCCGGTGAAGACTAGTCGTCTGCCGGGTAGGTTGGACTGAGAGGGCTTGGTCAGCTTAAGAGATTCCAAGCTAATTTAGGATCTTCCGCAGTTTAATCAACAGTAGATCAACCAAAGGTAATTGCAACTTGGACCTAATTGAGGAGCTAGGGGGAATCATAACTAAGTGAGTTCCCAACTTGTAATTAGTAGAGTAGTCAGTAGAGTAGTTTATCAATCAATCCTTAGTCTAGTTTGCTAGATAATGAACTGAAGCTGAGTAATAGTAACTTTAGAGACCCGTGGATTCGATATTTATTACTTGTGCCACTATACTGCAGTCCCTTTCATTGGTTACACTTGGCCATTGTTAGGTGTTGTGTTTTAGCGTGTCATGGCTAAAAAGGCATTTTCATTGTATCTGACTACGTGTCGTTTCTTTAATTTTCTAGACTGGTTAAATTCCACCATGTACTGATCTATTGTTCAAATCAATATATAATTTTCTTTGGTAAAAAAAACTATCATGTACTCGGATTTGTGGTTCAAGATTAGATCTGGAAAACAAGAAAGACGGCCCCAAAAAATTACCAGCCTGTTTGGATACAATTCCATAAGAAATGAAAATAGAATTTCATTTCCAAGATTTTACTTCATCTCTAGAGATTAGATTTTTGACTTGCTATGACACAACTCCTAACAAAGCCCAAGTGTAACCAATGAAAGGGACTGCAGTATAGTGGCTCAAGTAATAAATATCGAAACCACGGGTCTCTAGAGTTACTATTACTCAGCTTTAGTTCAATATCTAGCAAACCAGATTAAGATAGAACAACTAAAACTACTCTAGCCAATTACAGTTAAAGTTAATCTAATTACAGTTGGGAACTCACTTAGGTATGATTCCCCCTATCCACTAGCCAGATTAACGATTGATGATCTCTAATCTGTTTCACTTTCATTCACAATGCGGAGAATCCTTTACTAGACCTTGAGTCTCGACTAAAGGAACAAGGACCTCTTGAGTCAATTGGCTAGAGGGACGTATCCTTCTGTAGAACAACCGATCAAGGCATTCTAAACTAGATTCCCTCTATCGAATGAGGTTATCAATCGATATAAAGCAGTGAATCGACCCTCGACTAAAGCAATCAATCCAATACTATCAATCTATGGCGCTCTATTGACCTAATCAGGTATTCGCTCTCATAGGATCAAAGAATAATGAATAATCTCGACTAAAGTAGAATTGAATCATGAAAACATGCATAGATTGAATATGAATTCAAGATTATCAAGTAAGAGTACTCATACAATCATCCAATCAAACAAATATAGCTAGGGTTCCTCAAAACCTAAGTGAAGGGAAGTTATTCCGTAGAGAAGAGAGATACTGCAGTAAGAATCTTCAGATGACCAGTCTTCAAGTCTGAGCTTGTTCCTCGAGCTTCCAAGGCGAAGAAATCCTCCAATTCCACTCCAAGAGTGCCCTCAAATCGCTCTCTCTGGTTCGTCCCTTGGGTTAGGGGTGAACAAACACACCCACAAACCGACCCACCCGTCCAACCCGACCCAACCCACCCGTATTTATCGCTAAAACGAAGGTTTTGGGTTGGGTGAGGGTTTTCTTTTGTACAACCCGCCTCTTTTGGGTTGGGTTTGGATTTTGGATTACACAACCCGTAGAACCCGACCCAACCCGTGTCCCAACTATTAGTATGAGTTCGGATCTAAAAAATATTTATATCGTATAAGTCATATACTTATGAGAAAATTAAGATATTTCGCCATATTTTTCTCTCATGGTCTCCCTAATCTAATGCATTCTTCGACTTAAAGTTTAGACATAAATTGAATTTAGTTATGATTCACGTAATCCTTTTCTTGTGTACAATTTTAATAGACTAATATATGATTGATGCGTTTGTTTATAACATTTTTAGCCTATTTCAACAAATATCGTGAAAAAAACAAGACATATGTTGAAGTAAATCACATTTTATTAAAATTTAAACAACATTTGTGAATTTTCATACCTTTCACCTTGGTTCATTCGTTTGAAATTTTAATTAGTTATAAAATATTTTTATGATGTAGAATAAGTATATATTTTATGTTGGGTTGGGTTTTTACTTAAAAATATCGCCAACCCGACCCAACCCAATTAGAAACAAACCGTAGAGTTTAATTTTTTTGTTTGGGTTTGGGTTTGATATTTCCCAAACCGTAGTGCATGGGTCGGGTGATTAAAATGACTAAACCCGAACCACCCGACCCATGTACACCCCTACCTTGGGTGTTTGGGGTCCAAAATCCAGCTCTCTCCTCTAAAAAATCGCAGCAAATAGACTTCTACCCGAGCAGGGGGCAGAAACACGGTCAGGAACACGGCCGTGTTTAGTCATGCCCGTGTTTTAGTCCTTTCAGCAGTCTTCACAAGAGAGGCTCGGCATAAAAAACACTGACAGGTGGCAGATGAAACACAACCGTGTTTTTAGGGTAGTCTGCCCGTGTTTCTTCGGCCGAACTTGTTCCCATATATTCAATGCTTCGTTTCTCCCTCGTCCTCTTTCTTTTAATGATAATCTTGAATGATTATTTGCCCATAGATGAGGTAGAAATCCATTATTCTTCAGGTCATGCCCGAGTTTCTTCTCCTGAGTCACCAATTGATCTCCGATTGACTTGAAACTTGCGCCTATGCTTCACTTTACATGCTAGGACCTGAAGTGTGATAAATGAACACAACCTAGCATAAAATAGACCAAAGTATGATAAATAACAAGCTAAACAATCAAGAAATGAGGGGTAATAACATATGCAAATTCAGTGTTATAAATTTTACTTCATAATTTTCTCCAACTTTCTGACACTTTTGTATCTGATTTATCTCGATTATACGATGTAAGATAAAAATCCTTATTTATAGAAATTTTCATATAAATTTATACAAAGTAGTTATTCCCTAAACTACAATCTCTTTAGTCTCACGTCAATCCCACGAGCCTCTTATCCATTTTTATTCAATTCTTCCCGCTCTTACTCTAATAACCAAGGTGGTAAATGCTAATTCTTTCGACTCTTATTCTAATAACCAAGGTTGTAAAACCAGTTTCACTCCTTGACCCAATAGAATAAGTGGGTTAAACATTGGGTTAAACCTTTCCATCATCTACTTTCTCTTCGTTTCATTTTTCACTTGCCTTTTCGATAACCTTTTTTTTTATTATTTCTTTCTTTGCCATCTTCGTCTAACCCTAATTGGTATACTATTTTTATGTATTTTAATCACAAGTATGGACGCGTTCATATACGACCGACCAACAATCTAGAGAATTAATAAATGAACCACGAACCACTAATTTTTTCATCTCAATGTCAAGTCTAATTAAAATAAATATATATGGTTATTACTTATTAGAAAGTCTTCATTTTCCACTATGGGATTTGAAGGTGTGAAATTTTAAGCGAGTTCCAGTTTGTATTCCTTATGCTTCTCTCTAGAGTTTTTCTTTTTCACCCGGGCTAGAATTTTCAACAATTATACATGGAATTTTAAACAATTATACATATCAAATAAATAGATTCCTATTTTTTTATAAAAACATAAATAATTATCATCTTAAATACATCACCATAAAAGGAGTTAAGCCTCAACTATACAAATTACAGTTGAATACCTAAACTTAATAGGTTTTAGATTTATAACTTAAATTTATTTTTGACAAAATTCATCTGTGTAGCCAAAACTTTGACGTTTGTGACAATAATAGCCACTTTTGGAGAAATACCAATAATAGCCAGAATTTTGAAAGTTAAATGACAAATATAGTCATTTTCGTTACAAACTTTAACGGCGTTAGAAACTTCGTCAGTTAAGTTAACGTTAGGCTGACTAGGATGCCAAATCATCACACACGTCAGCGACAGGTCATCAATATCATTGCCACATCATTTTGATTTATATTTTAACAATTCCATGTGGATAAATGAACAAAATATTTTTTTTAAATAGTCTTTTTTTATCTGAACTAATAATTTTATTTAATTATGAAAACTAAAAAGAAAATTAATTAATAAATAATTTTTTTATATCTCCCATTCCTCTCTTCTCTCTGCCGCCCTCCCCTCAAACTCTATTCCAGATAAAAAACCTAATTGATTTGTATCTTCATCTTCATCTTCGAGTTCTCCATCTTCCCTAGCCGCAACGATCCCGTTCGACAGATCGGGTTCTTTAGTTTTGAATTCCTTGGCCTCCTGAGAAGTGGGCGGGCTGCCACGAGCCTGTGCTTCAGCTACAGAGACTCCGACAAAATCAACTCCTCTTCCTCGCTGCCGGTGAACTCCCACACGTCGAGCTCCTAAATAGGGCGTTGAACCGCCGCCACACCAGGTAACGAAGACATAGAAGACGAAGAGGAGATTGTCGCGGAAACTGTGTGAGATGCGCTACGAACCGAATGTTCAGTTGAAGGTAATCTGGAGACTGTGTCGTGGAATCCGTTGTTGACATACCGGCGACCTTGGCCACTGTTCTCATGGTTGCGCCTCCTCCCATTGTGATAATCTATCGGGAGAGGAAAGGGAAGGAAACTGGAAAAGGAAAATCCCTAAATCGAGAGAGTGATTGAATCGCGAGGGGAGAGAGACTGATTTATTGCGTTGGGGTTGGAATTGGAGAGACGACCATCTTACAGAAACTCTTGGGAAATTGGAATCTCATAGGCAGGGGAAAATAAAACGAAAAAAGGGGAAATCTCATAGCCTAGGAAAGGGAAAGTAAGAGAGATGTGAGAGAGAAAATTAAAAATATTTACTTAATTTATATGTATTTTCCACCTCATATTTAGATTGATTAATTGTCGCTAACTCACCCTTTTCGTTAGTCCAGTCAGCCATTTGGTTAGCACCGTCAAAGAATTGGACGAAAGTGGCTATTTTTGGTATTTAGCCAAAAGTGGCTATATTTGACCAAACCGTCAAAGTTTTGGCTACACAGGTGTATTTTGTCTGTATTACAAATTAGTAACTAAACTTTTGAAGTTCTACAAATAGGTCTAATTTTTGTATGTGTAATTAAAAACCCATCGAATAAATGGATATCAATAATCAAGTTGGATATCAATACCCAACTTATACACATTTAAATTACAAAAGTAAATATTCATACCCTACTCAAACCCATCTACAAACCTCCAAACCCATATATACGTCACCCATACCTACCCATAATCAATGGGCTACTAGGGTTTAGATAAATATCATTTATTAGCTGTAACATCCCGAACCTTTTCCCGACAAGATACTGTCCGCTTTGGGCCTCTACACCCGCACGGATTTCGACTTGGGGTGCAATTCAGGGTGACTTCCCATAAGGTCACCCATCCTTGTTGTGCTCCGCACTGAGCACGTTTAACTTCGGAGTTCTCACAAGAACTCCTCCGTTACACCCCAAAACGCGTCTTGTCAGTTAAGGCCGGTTTCCTACTTATGAACCATGGATCTCTCCCGTGCTTTGTCGATGTGGGATTTGCCTAAGGTGTTACATACACCCCCCCTCGGGACTCAACGCCCTCGTTGAGGTTTGCCCCACCATCGTTCAAGAGGGACGCGGAGAGGCTCTGATACCACTTGTAACATCCCGAACCTTTTCCCGACAAGATACTGTCCGCTTTGGGCCTCTACACCCGCACGGATTTCGACTTGGGGTGCAATTCAGGGTGACTTCCCATAAGGTCACCCATCCTTGTTGTGCTCCGCACTGAGCACGTTTAACTTCGGAGTTCTCACAAGAACTCCTCCGTTACACCCCAAAACGCGTCTTGTCAGTTAAGGCCGGTTTCCTACTTATGAACCATGGATCTCTCCCGTGCTTTGTCGATGTGGGATTTGCCTAAGGTGTTACATTAGCCAAAATTTTCAAGATGTTTTAAATTGGATGTTGACCGCCATATATCTCTTCTCAGACAATATTGCTAACAAAAGTGCTAAGAAAAAATTAATTTTAGAATAATAATACTTACAAAATAATAACATCACCACCTAGTTACTCTTATAAACATCATGGACATCTTATCCTAAACAAAGCACATCACCAAAAGAAGGAGCCTTGCAGAGATCACGGCGGATGGAAGCCAATCCGGAGAAGGAGAATCAGCCACTCCGAGGGCGACGGCGGCAGGCCTCAAGCCGCCAAACCATGAATGAGACTATTAAGCTGGAATTGTAGGGGGTTCGACCAATCCCTTACAAGAAGTTACTGCGGCAGGCTTTGCCGACAGTATGGCCCCTCAAAGCTCTTTCTCATGGAAACTAAAAAAGAAGACTCCTTCATGGAAGAAAAAAGGAGAGCAATGAGGTTTGATCACGGGGAATATGTTAGCCCAACAGTTGAAGGAAGTGGATTAACACTTTAGTGGAAGGATGATGTTGAAGTTTGCATCCTTGACTCTTGTACGTCCTTTATGGACACTAGTATTAGCAAGAATGGTGTGAAGTTTTTTTTGTACTTTTGTCCATGCTCCTACCACGGTGGTAGAGAGGAGAGCCATGTGGGATCGACTTACGATCTTGAGGGGTAGTCAAGAAGAATCATGGCTGGTTGTTGGAGACCTCAATGTGGCCTTGTTCCCTTTTGAAAAGCAGGGGCGTTGTCCACTAAGGAATAAAAATGTTGCCCCTTTCAAGTACTTCATCGACAGGAATGCATTGGTTGACCTTGGTTTCTCAGAAAGGGTGTTCACTTGGAGCAATAACCAGCAAGGCAATGACCTAATTAGAGAAAGGCTCGATCGTGCACTGTGCTCAACGGCCTGGAGAACAGAGTTTGAGGCTGCGTCTGTCTTCCATGAGAATTTTGTGGAATCTGTCCATTGTCCGATCAGGATAGACCATCATCCCATGAAGCACCCACCATGTACCCCTTTCAGGTTTGACAAACGATGGAGGGAAAATGAGGAATGCTCTCAGATCATCAGTAACCGCTGGGCAAATGGCGGTACGGTCCAGGGCATTATGAAAGAGTGTCAAAGTGAACTACAAGACTGGGCAAGAGCTGACCGGACGAGTAAGATGAAGAGGGAAAAGGAAATTAAGTTGAGGCTTCAAGAATTACAAGGTCCCATCAGGACCCCTCATACAATTACGGAAGAGAGACACCTCCATCGCGAACTTGAGCTCTGGTGGATCTCTGAAGAAACATTCTAGGCGCAGAGATCTAGAAACAGCTGGCTACAAGAAGGCGATCAGAATACTGGCTTCTTTCACGCTAGTACAATCAAAAAGAGAAACAGAAACCGTATTCTTAAGCTCAAAGATGCAAATGGGAATTGGATCTACAAGGCACAGGATCTCGACGAGCATGTCAACGAGTTTTACCGTAATCTCTTCACCAGCAAAGACGGGGTTTCGACATGTCGCTATTGACCGGGTTCCCAGGGCTGGTCTCATAGGAGATCAATGAAGGTTTAATAGCACCAATAGCAAGAGAAGAGATTCGAAAAGCAGTCTTCCAGCTAGGAGCAGACAAGGCATCAGGACCTGACGGTTTCCCATGACACTTCTTCAGGAAATTCTGGAACATCCTGGGAGATATTTTCTGTGCAGAGATCATCAGTTTCTTCCAGACAGGCGTCATGCCGGACAAATGGAATGATACTTTCATTACGCTCATACCTAAGGTGGAGGCACCAGAGGTGATCGGACAATTCTTACCCATCAGCTGTTGTAACTTTCGCTATAAAGTGATTACCAAAATCATGACCAATAGACTTCATCCTTGGTTACCTGACCTGGTGAACGAGCTCCAGTCTGCCTTCACAGCTGGACGACAAATTCAAGACAGTATAATTATTGACCATGAAGTTCTTAACCACTTCAAGAAACACAAGACGGGCAAACGTAAGGACATGATGATGAAGCTTGATATGGGTAAGCCTACGATTTGGTGGAGTGGGAGTTCCTCATTATTCTCCTGAGAGCTTACGGATTCAGTGAAGTCTGGTGCGGCTGGGTTCGATCATGCATCTCGAGAGTGAAGTTCAGACTGCTATTCAATGGGGAACCCTCAACTGAATTCCCCTCTTCTCTTTATACTTATGTCTAATGCGCTCTCCTTTCTGATTGAGTAGGCAGCCCAGAGACAGGTTATAAAAGGGCTCAAACTTAATAGATCCTGCCCGACCGTCACCCACTGCCTGTTTGCTGATGACACGGTCATTTTTGACGAGGCCTCGGTGAGCGAGGCAAAAAAGATCCTGAGCATCCTTAATGATTATGGATGGATCGATCACATGCTAGGAAGTTAACAGGGAAAAATCATCAATGTTCTTCAATTACAATGTGCCGATCGAAGAACATGAAGGGATCGTACAAACATCGGGGTCCGCGGCTTCTATTTGCCATTCCAAGTACCTTGGAGTACCTACAGAGTGAAGATCCAAAAAGGAAACTTTCCAGTTCCTCCTTCACCGAATGGAGACCAGAGGTGAATCATGGAAGAGCCTACTTCTTTCTCCCGACGGGAAAGAGGTCCTGCTCAAGGCTGTCTTCCAAGCCATCCCCTCCTTCATTATGTGCATGTTCCTCCTCCCACGGTCGACAATGGAAAAAATGAACGCCATGCTCAAGAACTTCTTCTAGGGAGGCTCCTTGTCCAAGAAAACCATTCTCTGGAGGGCCGATCACGTGCTTTATGCCCCGAAGGAGGAGGGAGGCCTTGGTTTCCGACCGTTCCATACCTTCAACTTGGCACTGCTGGCCAAACAAGTATGGAGAGCAATCACAAACTCGGACGCCCTGTGGGTTAATGTACTTAAAAGTAGGGCTGGTAATCGGTCGGTATCCGGTATACCGGATAACATTGTGTACCCACCGAATACCGATACCGAATGTTATCCGGTATTAATACCGGTATACCGAATACCGATTAATGCATTGAGATTATACCATTAGAATTCGAGATAAAGAAACTGACGATAGCATTGGAGATTACCTAATTGGAATCCAATTGAAATTTATTGTGAATACTTGGAACTTGAAGCATTGGAACTGACTGACGCTCAAAGCATCCCCTTGGTGATAAGGAGAATTTGAGTTTAGGCAAAGGATTAGATAGTAGTGGTGGCGGCGGTTGGTGGAAAGGGATTTGCGGCCGATAAAGTAAGGGCGGGATGAATGTCATGGGGGAAGACCGTCGGGGCGTGTTGTGGTGGCGCTGGAATTCGCCTCGGCGGGCTGGAGAAGAAGAGTTGAAGTCGAACAGAGGAAAGGTGGAGGGGCCGATGTGCTGGGCTGCGCAGATGTTGATTTAATTTTAGGGTTTACACGCCCCCCCCCCCCCCCCCCACCTCCCAATTTCAAACGCTGTCGTTTCCTTTTTTTTATTTTTGTTATTCGGTATTCGGTATACCGATTTACCGTCGGTATATGACTGGTCGGTATTCGGTATACCGTTTGGCCAAGAAGTGCAGCCAAATACCGATACCGACGGTATTCGGTATACCGATACCGACGGTATTCGGTATACCGAATACCGATTATAATCGGTTCGATACCCGGTATACCGAATACCGGTTTACCGAATACCAGCCCTACTTAAAAGCATCTACTTTCCACACTCAGATTTCTTGAATGCTAAGAAGGGAGGTAAGGCTTCTTGGATCTGGGCGAGCCTGTAGGGAAGCCAAAAAATGGATGAAACAAGGAGTGATCCGAGTAATCGACGGAGATCCACCAGAATGTTCCAAGACCCGTGGAGATTCGACCGAGCAGGACCCCTCCTCCAGTTTGACTGGCCTGATGTGTCAACTGCTGACCAATGGATTGATGGGATCTCCAGATAATAAAATTTATATCTACTTGCAGATTTCCTTAGCCCACAAGACATGAGGCAGGTTGCTGGCACCCCTATTGGCCCTGGCCAGGCATGGAGATTCACGGATGTATGTTGGCACCTAGCCAGGCCGGGCCGTCCACGAACTAACATGGTTAGAGCACGGCACGAGCACGAAATAAATGGGCCAGCAGGGCACGAGCACTAATAATTTATGGGTCGTGCCAGTCCTAAATTTCATGGGCACGAGCACGACACGGTATATAAGTGGGCTGTGTTGGGCCTAATATATTTGACATTTTATTGAGTATAAGAATGAACATGACACAAAATAACATTTATTTGATAGAAAATAAATATAGAAAGAAGTATAGGTTCAAATATTACAAATACAAGTAGAAAAATAATTATTTGTTTTTGTTAGAAGTGTCATAAAGATATATATACATAATTACAACCATAAGTAAAAACGGACGAAGAATTAAACAAAGTCAAATCACACCCGCTATATTTTCAATTTCCTTTTCCCCCTAATTTGTTACTTTTCTCAAACATTCTCAATTAATAATATCTTTCTCAGTCCAATTTTTCACCTTTTTCATTCACTTTTATTTTCTTCCTTTTAATTACACACGAATACGAGGACGAAACGATCACGAATAGGCATGGACCGATTCGAGCCATGCTCGGGCTTGGGTCGGGCCTGGCAAAGTTAAAAAAATGGGCTTTCTCAGCCGGCACGAAAATTGATAGGCCATGACAAGCACGTCACGAAATAAATAGGCCAAAACATGCTTGTGCCGTGCCGGCCCAAGCACGACCAAGCGCCCATGTACATTCACGAATCATGGGTCCTTTACAGTCAAACTGGCGTTCCAACTCTTTCATAACCAATTGCGTTCCAGCTCCTTTAAAGGAAGATGAAAGTGGCTTTTGAGCCTCTCCCTCCTGCCGAACCTGAAATTTTTTGTGTGAATGCACTAAAGAAGCCCCGGCGTCGAAAGAAAACCTCCAATCAAGAAACTGCTCTACAACTAAGAGGTGCCCGTTGTGCGCGGCCTCTTCAGAATCGATCCACCACATTCTCTTTACATGCTCCCATGCGGTGGAAGGGTGGGGGCAAGATTTGCTCCTTAGCAACTCCTCCCCCTCTCTCCCCCATTTTGGAGTGGCTTGACTCTCCGAAAACCAGATACCCAATCTGCACCATTCAAAAGATCATCTTCCTTGTGTGGGAGACATGGAGAACGAGGAATGAGCATTTTCAACAACAAAGCACCCCAGCCCTCCACGACGATCTCAAAGGCCACACTTGCTTTCCACCAATCACCAATGTACTACCTATCCCCTATCTCAACTCAATCCCCCAAATCACTCACTCCCACCGCAAAGTACTCATGATTTTAAGATACACTAATGGATCGTACTTCAACAATTCCCAAGAACATAAAGCGCTATTTGAGGGAACACTCTCGATGGTCTGATTGTTTTGGCTTGATCCAAACGCTTTAGGGCCACCCTAAGCCAAACACTTTAGGGCCACCCAAAGCAAACTGGATTGCTAGGTCTCGATCTAAAAATCAGTTACCCTTTCAATGGATTCAGGTTCTTGATGTTATTGCCCCACTTCTGTAATATTTTAGCTTCTGCCATAAGTAATTGAATTAATGGAAATTCAATGTCCTTGTAAAAAACAAAAAGTGTCTAGATAGCTATCCATTAGCAAAGAGGAATTTGGCCGATTTTCAAGACGCTTCAAATATGAAGAAATCTGCAGCATCATATATATTCGGCTGAAATTCACTTTGCGAAGGTTTTTCTAACAAAGTTAGAGTGGGCCTCAATCGAAAAGAGAGTCTCCTGCCCCCCTGCTGGGGACCTTCGCATTGACCAAATCAATGCACGAAACCTAAAAACAAAGACACACAATTGCAGCTCCAATTCATAAAACTCATTCTACGAACTCGGAATACAACCAACTTGAAATCACAGAGAAAGCACAAATCAAGTCCAGAATGATCCCTATGTTCACATTGGTAACTTTACGAAGGCAAACTTGGATGTAAGTGCATTCTGTTTTCCAAAGAGACGACACAAATATTATCATAACAAGAACCAAGTAGATGCTCAGTGAATACGAACCAAAACTTGTTTCATCTTACAAACGCAGCTGCAAAGCCACCCCACAATCAAGGGAATTTGAAGCATAATACTCGTCATTGCATCCACATTGATCAACACAGAATAATTAGAAATCTTATTGAAACATTTGAAATCTAGTGCTGTTATTTAACTCCTATCTCGTGGGCTTAGAAAGAGACGAAGCTGATGACAACACAACACTATACGAGTTTTTTCAGACTCTGAAGCCATGGAAAATTGAGCAACAGGGTATAGTTAAACTCGAAACAACACCACAAGCAAACGAAGAAAAAACGATTTAGAAACAAGGACATGTACACAGAAAAAAGGTTGATTGCCTCGGTTAAATCTATTAATATCAAAGCAATATAGCTTCTACCAAGTAGGTTCTCCCTGTGAACAGGGGCTTGGCTCCACTATACCTCACAAAATTGGATTACGTCGTCACCAGCAACCTTGAATAAAGACTTTTAACCAAAAATGAAGAAGGGAAAGAACCTCAGAAAAACCCATCAATATCACTGGAGTGTAGCTTACACCAAGTAGGTTCTCCCTGCGAACAGGGGCTTGGCTCCACTACATCTCAAAAGAGTAGGTTGGATCATCATTAGATGCTAGAAGCCCTCATCATCTTTGAAAAATTAGAACTTCAAAACAAGTAACTTGATCCGTTAAATAAACAAATTCATTTTACTATGAACTTTTCCAAAAAAACCATTATTTCAGCGCAAGTGATTTTGAGATTAGAAGCTAGATTATAAATGGCTCAGAAAGAATTCAGCTTTCTCGATCACAGAATATCAGAAGCAGAACTGGCGTTGAAGCTGTTTTAATTCTCATCACAGCCAATAAAAACACCTAGCCTACAAGATTCTAACTCAAAACCCAGATTGAAAACATTGAACTCAACAATTGACAGGAGACTTAGGCTCATATTAAGAAATTCAACCATAGTTTTCCATTTGCTTCATCGATTCCTCTCAGAAGCGCGGATAATTGTCTAATCATTGCCATCAACATAAGCAAGCAAAACCATTTTCGTAGCGATCCCCAATCTAAGCAAAACAATAACAATACCAGCAAATAAATGCAATGGAATGAAGACCGAGTTATAGCGGATGTCCTTAGAGGCAGAACAAAATAATCAAGATTAACCCCCACGTTAACACCGCCATAGAAATCAATTTCTGCCTCTATGACTAGCACAATTTCCCATTTCATAAAGGTTCAGAAAACCAGCTAAAGGTGAAGAGGCACGAGCACAAAACAAATGAAAAAACACGAAGTGAATCTAAAGTTGTCATTTTTTAGACATGTATCCGTCGATTTGACACAGAAGAAGCCACAAGAGAAAAAGGTACAAAGGCTAGGCTGCAACACTTGACGGCGAACTGTTCTGGCACGAGCAATGGGGCTTTCACCGTCACTGGCGCTTATTGCTCCTAAGCGAAGCCCGGGGTTGCATCGTGCGAAACTGCTATCAAAGTTCGAACAACAATACCGTCGGAGAAGCTGGTTGAATAAAAACTACGGCAGAGGCGAAAGCCGATGGAGAGAAACTGCGGATGTAGGAAGTGGCGGGAGCTCCAAGATTTTATAGGCTCTCCTCCATGTTCTCCAACCCTAGTAAAACCCTAGTTCCCAGAACGGATGCATCGCCATTCGCCAGTGGTGGGTCGTTCGGTTTGAAGAATTCTAGTGGGCCGAGAAGGTGTAGATTGGGTTCAGATCAGAATACTAATGGCCTGGGCGAGGGCTGACAGAAGAAGGACGCTGATTAATAATATCAATGCAGGCCCAATACCTACTTCGCGGGTCCAGTTTACTTTCCTTGATGGGTTCACCATTACATCCTACAGAACTAGCACAGAACCCGGCCTGGTGACCGGAAGAATTTTGTCGAGAAATATGTTATATAATAGATGATTTGAAATACATGAAATTATTGTTTTCTATCTTAGTTATGCGCATAATATTTTTGAAAGTGATCCAATTATGCATAATGTGTTTAGACCTCCATGAAAAGAAAAAAAAATATAATATAAGCCTTACATATAATTATTGAATGAAAAAAAATATAACTAATTGCCATTCGTTACTTATTTAAACCATATAGTTTAATATTAGAGTTGTTTCTCATAATACATACATAATCAACCTTTAGGATGAAAGAAAATGTCTCACAGAGTTTAGTATGTCCTTTAAGTTTTTATCAATAGAGAGCATTCTTTTTAACCACACTGTTGTTAATGAATCTGAAGTTGCTGGATTTGAAATATATAGGACATGATGCTAAGTTGTCGCTAATAGTTAGTGTTGATATGACTTGAATCGGATTATCAGCCGCTACGACTGGTAATCGGGGGGGGCAACGCCCCGGTGGGGGTGCGGGGGCAAACGCCCCCGGCCCACGGTGTATGGGCTCAATGTTATTTGGGTTCGGGTTCTGGGCCTGATCTGTAACTGTTTCCTTTATTGGATTGGATTAGGTTTAGACCCACATGGAGAAGTACTATAAATACTTCTCATACTCCTCTGTAATCTGTAATCTCCTCGATATAGTGAATTGGCTCTCTCTCGCCCGTGGACGTAGCTAACACACATCGTGCTAGTGAACCACGTAAATCGTGTGTCTGTGTTTTTCGATTCTCGCTTTCGTATTCTTGCTTTGTCAATTCCGGTGATTTCCCGATCCGTAGCAGCGCGTTTACAACAAGTGGTATCAGAGCCGCGGCTGGAAATCAGGCTAGGGTTTTTGATTCAGAAGAATGACGTCGGTGAACATGAAGATCGAAAAGTTCACGGGGAAGAACAGCTTCGCTATATGGCAGATCAAGATGCAGGCTTTATTAAAACAGCAAGGGCTGTGGGGGCCGCTGTCTGCGAAACAGAAGAAGGCAGCGGTCGATGACGATGAGTGGAATACCCTGGAGGAGAAGGCCCACTCGACCATCATGCTATCGTTGTCTGATGACGTCATCATTGAAGTCGCTGCTGAGAAGACTGTCGCGGGCTTGTGGTTGAAACTGGAGAGTCTGTATATGACGAAGTCTCTAACCAACAAGCTGCATCTCAAGCAACGGTTGTTCAGCTTGAGGATGCAAGAAGGTACGCCTTTGAGGGAACATCTCGAACAGCTTAACTCTATTTTGCTGGATCTGCGTAATATAGATGTTCAAGTTGATGACAAGGATGCTGCCCTAATCCTGCTGGTTTCTTTGCCGAGTTCATATGAGAATTTCGTTGATTCTTTTATTGCCGGTAAAGAAAGCGTGTCGTTGGAGGATGTCAGGTCTGCTCTTCATACGAGAGAGATCAGACATAAGGCGTCTGGTTTTGGTACAGGTGGTGAGGCATCGGGTTTGGCTGTTACTGGTGGAAAGGGAAAGAAGAAATCTGGTAAAGGGAATTCAAACAAGAATTCCAAGGGTCCCGGTCCACAGCCAGGTGATGCTTGTCACATCTGTAAGGAAGTGGGTCATTGGAAGTACAACTGTCCCAAGAGAAGAGGGCAACAGAAGAAACAAGGTTCAGTTGGCGTGGCAGAAGTGGACAATAGTTCTGAAGACGATCTCGCCTTGGCTGTAGATGAGAAGGCACATCGTGGTGATGTGTTGTTTCTGGATACTGCAGCCTCATACCATATGTTTCCGAGCAGGGATTGCTTCACAACCTACGAGCAGATAGATGGTGGTAACGTGGTCATGGCAAATGGAGCTGTCTGCAAGGTTGTTGGAATCGGGTCCATAAAGGTTCGGACACATGATGGTTCATTTTGTACCATGAATGATGTCAGGCATGTTCCACGAATGACAAAGAACCTGATCTCCTTGAGTCTACTCGACAGCAAGGGTTTCAGCTTCAAAGGAAAAGGTGGAGTTGTGTATGTCTGCAAGGGTTCGAGGAAGGTACTGAAGGGCGTGAAGCGTGGGACCTTATATGCATTACAAGGGTCTGTGTTGTCTGGTTCTGCTGCAGTTGCATCGTCTCAGGTTCAACAGGAAGATATGACCACTCTCTGGCACATGAGACTGGGGCATATGAGTGAACGAGGGATGCAAGTTCTATCGAAGAGGGATCTTCTTTGCGGGCACAAGGTGCAGAATTTGGAATTCTGTGAGCATTGTGTGCTTGGGAAGCTACATCGCAGCAAGTTTCCCAAGAAGGGTATCCACCGGACGAAGGGGATACTGGATTACCTCCACTCCGACTGTTAGGGTCCTTCACGAGTTGAATCCATTGGAGGCAGCAGGTATTTTCTGTCTATTATTGATGATTATTCAAGATTTACTTGGATTTTCATGATGAAGCAGAAAAGTGAGGCTTTCACGAAGTTCAAGCAGTGGAAGACATTGGTGGAGAATCAGACCGGTAAGAAGATCAAGAAGCTGCGAACGGACAATGGTCTGGAGTTCTGCAGTTCTGAGTTCAACGAATTCTGCAAGGATGAAGGGATTGCCCGTCATCAGACTGTTAGAGATACACCCCAGCAGAATGGCGTTGCAGAAAGGATGAACCAGACATTGTTGGAGAGAGCACGGTGCATGCTCTCTAATGCTGGACTAGAGAGAAGATTCTGGGCAGAAGCAGTAAACATGGCGTGCTTCCTGATCAACCGTGGACCACACACAGGTATCGAGTGTAAGACTCCTTATGAAGTGTGGTATGGTAAGCCTGCTGATTACTCTTCACTGAAAGTTCGAGTGGTTTCTTGGATTTGGGTCATATCAAGTGGTATCAAGAGCCTGGTTCATGCTCAGAGGCGAGAAGATATTGAAGAAGTTCGTAGCATGTTCTTGAAGTAATCTCAGGATTCTTGGATGACAAGAAAGCGAAACTTGGACGAGTCTTGTATGGAAAAAAGCAATTTGTTATCTTGCTTTATTTTGGTAGAAGTTTCGAGGGAAATCAACAACGACAAAAAATCAAGATGTCGCGGCGACATTACAACAAATCACCACACAACTATCAACCTTGCTTCAAAAGCAAGCAATAAACAATGCTAGGATTGAAGCATTGGAGAGGCATGATCAAGAGCAACCCCAAGTAGCCAATGACCCAAACCTAGGTCACGAAGAGGAGAGAAGTGGAAGAAGAGGTCGAGCTCCATTGCTTGATCAAGTTTGACGTGAAGTTCAACGATATCAACCATTGAGAGTCGTACGTAATGCAAGAAGAAATCCACCTGGCTATTAAGAAGCAAAATTCAAAGATGACTTTGTTGATAACGAAGGTGAATTTCAAAGGGAAGATGAAGATCTACGAGGGATTCAAGTGATCATTCTATCGTTTTGAGGAACCAACATACTTATCTCAATTGGGAGCGAAAGATGGAGTTGATCTTTGATTGCCATCGTTATTCAGAGAAAAGAAAGATAACCCTAGCCGCACTTGAGTTTAATGATTATGCTAATGTATGGTGGGATCAACTTTGTGCATCTTGGAAAGGAGATAGCAATGTGCAAATAGAGTCTTGGGAAACAATGAAGAGGGTCATGAGAAGTAGGGGATTTCTACATGATGATAGATATTCCCAAACTAGACTCCAAAGTCAACACCAAAGTTGTAAGAGTTCTGAAGATTACTCTAGGAGATCTTTTCTTTCACGAGAAAGCAAGTCAAGTGGAAAGCCACTTATCACAAGAAGGAAGATCCAACAACTACAATATCTTCAAAGGGCATGCCAAAACATTCGAGGGATTAGAAATCTCTTTACCATGAGATGATGGAAGGCTTTGCTAATGAAAAGGTCATCAACGTTGTGAAAGAATAAAAAATGGTAAAAGACATGTGAAGAGAGTCACAATGAGAAGAAGCTTGTTGTAAGAGAGCTCATTGAAGCAAACAAACAGATTTTGAAAGATCAAGAGGCTACCAAGATCAGATCCGTTGATATTGATTTAAGTCATGATTCTTCAAGCTCGGTTCATGGTGAGAAAGTTGTAGTAGAAGTTAAAGTCGAGGATGAGAAAGAAGTTGGTTTGAGTACAACAATGAATATGCTTACTTCCTAACTAGAAGCGAGTTTTGAAGAAGCACTGGAAGAATTGGAAGAGGTAGTAGAAGAGAAAACAAAGGTTCTTGTTTGTCGATTTGTTAATGCCACTTAAGGAGATGAAGCAAAAGTTTTGATGTCATCTCAAGAAGAACCAGGTCTGATAGAAGATGAAGAGGTCATGGCTATCCCCGACAGGATAATGAATGTTGATCATGGTGAGCTAGCTTTAAAGGAGAATCCATAAGAGTTGTAGATTGTTTCATAATCTACTAATTATGATGAGTTGATCATTGGAGAATCCATACAACATCATCAAATTTCATCCAAAGATATCATCAACACCTCAAGTACACCAAATTCTGCTTGTGTACATTGTTAAAGCCTTCACAATTCAAGACAATTCAAAGTGACGTTTATGGTGCGATTGTTCCACCAATGGAGTTTGTTATTAAAAATGAAGTGACATAAAAGGAGATACATATTAGAGAGAGATGAAGACTGCAAGAGTTCGTGGACAAGCTTAGATTCAAGGAGCATACTCTAGCTCATTGTTAATGAAGTCATACAAGAGAGTCTACATGCAACAACAAGATTTGAGGTCAAATCTTCTTCAAGAGGGAGGAAATGATGCGATTCTGCTCACTCCTCATGATGTTATTCGGGCTCAAATTAAATCTCTATGTAGAGAATGGGCTAAGAGACAAATTAAAAGGTTCAAAGATATCTTGAGAGAATTTAAGGTGGGTGAAAAAGGCTCCACAGAGTACAAGTAAGACTTATGAGTTTGTTTATGCCAAATCGACTGTCATATTATATAACTCTCATGGTCCAAAAATGAAGGTCCGAGTTCGACCATAAAAGGATAAAATAAGATCGTTCTTAATGGATAAGATGATGGTAAAAGTTTAACCCTAGTACGATTCACGGAGAAGACAAAGGAAGTAGCCTAGGGTTTGTGGTGAAGGAGAACAAAGGAGAAGAAGAAGAAGTGAAGATCTTCTAGCCTTTTCCCATATGCATAAAGAAACAAGGTGTGAATACAAAGGTCTTGAAAGCAAGGTGTGAATACAAGGTCTTGAAATCAAGGTGTGAATGGAATAAAAGGTGTGAATGGAACATTAACTGTGAACACAAGCTTATGGAGGCGGATTTTAAGGCTTAATCTTAAGATTGAATTAGGCAAAATTTGTTTTCATTTTCTTTAAGGATTTAGTTACTTGTTGGTTAAGTTTTGGCTTTCTTTCTTAGTTTTGGATTTGAGTTTTATAGCCTATTTAAAGGAGGCCGAACCTTTGTAATTTTTCAGATTTCAAATTATCAATAAAGTATAGTGATTTCGAGTTCAATTGAACTAGTGTCTGCAAATCTTTGGTCGAGGAGTCAAGAAGAAGAGCAAGTGTCTCTTATCAACTATAAATCACATATAGTTGACACGAGCATCGACTATATCGATTGGCCCTTCCCATAGGTTTGGGATTATTTGATTGATTTACGTGCTATCCTTTTAATTTCGTGTTGTTGAAAAAAAGAAGAAAAACCCTAAAGTTTGGAGTGTGCAATTTTATTATTTGGTCGAGTTCGAGTGGTTTCTTGGATTTTTGCCATATCATGTTGGACACTTTAAGTACAATCAAATGAACAAAAACCAACAGAAACTGACGAAAGTCATCATGAGAACACTCTACAAACATGAAAGGTAGAGAACTAAGAGTAACATTGCACAAAACCTCTGAATTCCAAGCTACAACCCCCATCAGTGTTGACCGGACTCACAATGACCATATCCAGAAAATCAAGACGACGCAATTGATTACTAACTTTCCTATCATGACACTTAGTTTCACAAAGGAAAACAAGCATATGAGAATGACTATTGATGGCAGATAATAATGATTGATGTGCCATAGACTTGCCAAAAATCCTGACAATTCCAAGAGATCGGACTCTTGATCTGTTTGTACGATAGATAGGAAAAAATCTATCGGACATTCCAAAATTCGACCAATGAAATTATGTCGGTTAGAATAACTTCCGGATTGATCTCATCCTCTAAGATAAGAATTTAATTGTAATATGTTTTTCTTTCTTGAGTAATACTGGGATTGGTATGGCTAGTTTCCTCCACCTAAAAAATATCATCATGATTATTGGGGAGGAAATCCCAAAATACATATATTTTTTAAAAAAATCCCAAAATACACATGTTTAGGCATCACCGCTGTTGTCAACCGCAGTGAATACATTCACCGCGGCAGACCAAAGCGGTGAATGCATCACCACGGTTGACGGCCGCGGTGAATGCCTATCCTAACACTGAAACTTTAAACAAACGTAACTTTGCGCTCGGTTATCCGATTGTAGCGATTTTTTTTATTCCATATAACTTTTCAAGATCTTTCAATATGTATCAAGACTTAATCTAAAAAAAATGTCGTTTGTTACCCCGAACAAGCAATTTTTCGATTTTGCCAAACTTTGGAAGACTATAACTTTTAGTT